>CM031241.1:347853816-348453816 GCA_018340775.1 Taxus wallichiana var. yunnanensis | reverse complement strand
TTGGTGAACAAGGCATGGCAGTGTCTACCTGGAGAGACCAAATCCTCAAAGACAGTGAGGAGGTGATAACAAAGTTCACTGAGCTTTATCACAAAATAGATCAAGCTAACGGTGAGCTCCAGGCAATAGCAGGGCCTATCTCTGAAGAGTTGGACCATGCCAGGTTACAACATGAGACTTTTCGAAGGATTTTCAACTGCCCAGTCGATGACTTAGTAAAATTCAGCGTCTTTGATCACCCGCAGACACCCAACAAAGTCCTTGCTACTTTGGATTATCGGGTTGATCAAATGGAATTTGTCTTGGAGAAGATAGACAAAGTTAAGGAGGAAGCTCTGGAGGCCATGCATCAAATGGAACAAATCATCTTGAGGATGTCTTAGGGTTACTCAGTGTGGATTACACACTGAGGAAGGCAGACGATACCATTCGGATCTTCAAAGAGATCGTCTCGCAAGGGTTAGGGTCAGAAGCCACTTTTGACATTGAATCTATCAACAACCTTCTGGCCTGCAATGATTTTGTTGGATACCTGATGGAGGCAGGTAATGAATACTTCAAACTCCCAGAGAAGCTCAGAGATGAGTGGGAGACTTGTGAATTCATCGGTGATCACACCAAGGGTCCTACCCAGGATCAACTTCAACCGATGATTAGTAAATTCATGGAGTATCGGGCCTAATTCCACATTTCCTCTCCTGAGCAGAAGCAGGATACTCCTTTCTAGCCATGGGACGACGACGAATAGCCTTCCTCCTCTTGAATTTCTTCTCATTTTTGTAAAATATTTAAAAGTATGTTGGCACAAATGATGACATCATCCATGTTGCACCATGGGATGTTGTTATCCACCAAGTTGCCCCAAAGTCAACAATTGACTTTTAGATATTTTTGTAGATATTTTGTAATTAGTTGTTGGTTTCTTTTTCCTTCTTTCTCCTTCTCCTTCTATATATACTTGGATACTTGTTGTATTCAAGGTGGTGGACATTTTTTAGATGAAAAATAGAAGTGAGAAGGAAAAGGCTTTGTACTTTTTGTAAACAGAAAATATTAATACATAAATTAAGACTTTGTGCTCAATGGATGTGTTATGTGTATTAGATATTTCTTAAGTTAGATCTATGTTGCTTTTCTGTCAGATCTATCTCTACTTTTTTTCATTTTCTCATCAGTATTGCTTTGTTCATTTATGCAAGTAGGCTCGGCTCTGTTTACTACCATCCCAAAACATAAACCCTCTAGCCTTTCTGCTTTGGAATTCATTTCTTTTCTCCCTTGGATCTATTCCATCTCCTCTCCTCCCTTCATTCTTTTCTGTTCACGATCAGAAATACCCCTACTGGGATGAGATCCCAAACCCCTGAAGGAATAATTATGTTGGACTTGCATGATTCCTGCTTGGTAGAATAATAATAAACCAGTTTAACTTTGCTGACTCAAAGAGGGGCTATGCCCTGCACACTATTGGCTCGTCTATCCATAGATCTACCCACTCGAAAAAAATTTGGACCAAGTAGTGGAGAAGGAGGTTGACGATCCAACAAAGGATTGGATAGTAGAGATGCTATATCGAGAAGGAGTTGTTGAAGGGAAACTAGGAACAACAAAAATTACACAGTCTAGGGTTTCAGAGATTAACCACCGCACAAAAAAATGTATAAAGGACGTCATGACGGAAGTTTATAGAAGGACTAACTGATGAATGGCGGATGACACTAGGGTCTTGGACACCTCAGTGAAGAAACTACTTGAGAGTGTGGGCATGATGAAAATTTTAGAGTTTCCCTACTTTGGAAAGTTGGAGTAGTTTTACCGGTGGCTAATGTCGCGCATCCATGAAGATTTTTATACTTCGTGGGAAAGATAATGAGGATTACTACCAAATTGATTAGGAAAGTGAAAGGGATGTGCAACACAGGCTCAGAGCTGGTTAGAGACTTATCATATGATGAGGGAATTGATGCCACATCATCCCTATATCAAGTATAATAAGGGGGTCAAGCTTTCAAAGTCACCAATATTCTAGACATGGCCACCAGAGTAGCAGTGTGATTAGCGGGGAGTAATCCAGGGGGCCCTTGAGTGATGGAAGGATGTGAATATGCACTAGTTACATAGAGCACACAAAATGGCCAACAAAACATACTACAATATCGCTAGATACATTGCAGAGAGCTTGGTAAATGAGGCACACATCTAAGTGGATAAAGGTGAGAAGATTTCTTGGGGCATGATTTTGTTATTTTTGTGTTTAGTGAGATTGGAGTACCCACCAGGCCTAAGGAGAACATCTAGGAGTTTTCGTTGGAGAAAAGTCCCCAACCAAGAAATATGCCAAGTACACACTGGGTGGGTCTGTTTTCAGTACATATAAGGAGCAATTAGACAAGTGGTTCTGGAGAATGCATAGGGAATTTGAGGGAGAATGGCACATTCCACGTGAGCTACCAAAGGTTTTGGATGGAGAAGATGAATTCACAGTATATCAACATTTCATCTTGGGGCGCTTCTATATGAAGTCGGAGAGAAAAGCCCTTGATGTAAGTTTCCATTTACATTTATAGCTAGGTACTTTAAGGACTCGTGAATAGATTCTATGACATGTGCCGGCTCGGTTTGACACTGAGTAAAAGGTAGACAAAGACATTCACATTCTACGTAAAACATATGTATGGCCAGGTAAGGAGGCCTATGTAGAAACTATGGATTCTAATAATGTGGACATCACGTTAGAGAGTTTGGTTGTAGGGCATATGGAACCAATCCGCATCTACATATACTTATGGCCAAGGTTCAAGTATGGAAAAGTGGTGAAGGGTGCAGATATGGCTCTTTCAGGATCACCTAAGAAGGGGAAAATAGTTGGGACTTTGAGAAATGTTACATCTGTGCCAACTACTTAAGAGGACCTAGTAAATACATGACTAGAAAACATCCTAGAACAAGAGGAACCTGAAGATAATGTCGGACTTGTGCATACCAGAAGGATTTTGAGGAAGAGGTGTGCTTCAAGAGACACATTAGTTCCAGAAATTTGCAATAAGGAAGGAAATCACCACACGTGACTCTTGTAAAGGATGAAGAGGAGGAGAGGAGAAAGAACAGGAAATATGTTCCTATACAAGATAGTGAGGAGGAATCCCCACAGCCAAGCACGCGAGGAAGAGGAGGAAGCTCTAAGAATGAGTGGAGATAGAGTTGAGGCCACCCCTAGTGTGGAAATGTAGGATGATGAAGATATTGGCGAGTGTGTAGTCTATGAGACTATAGACCCCAGTGTGAGTATTCATGAAGATATCTCTGGTGAAGGGGAGAGCAGCGTTGGTGGGGATACATAAGTCCTCATGTGCCCCACACAGAAAGAAGGAAAATATGAGGAAGTGAACCGGGTACAACAAGAAGAGGGTGCATCTTCTCATAAGGATGTGGCGAGTATGCAAATGCACATGATGGGGAAGAAGTGGTAGGTACTCAAGACTTGGGTTATATGAATGACCCTTCAAAAATTATTTGATCCCATTTCCAGAGTACACTACCAAACAAACAATTATATGGCTGGGATTGGATGGACCTTGAAATGGCCAATACACACACTCGCAAGAAGCTATCTTGGGGCATGCAGACTCACATGGATGAGCCTAATTTTGATGTCTATAAGGAGGCATGCACTTTAAATAAGATGAGGAAGGTGCCTTATATATACCATATGAAAATTAAGCCAACCTAGTTCTTAGATGATCAGGTGAGTAACACCTTGATTAAAGTGTCCATAGAAGTAGCACTCCAGAATATGGATAAAGTAGAAACAATACGGGTGTTATTATAATATAAAAGGAAAAAGGAAACAGAAATTAAGTTCCTCACTCAAGAGCACAATAATGCACTCGTTGAGGCCCAAAATGTCAAGAAGATGGCGAGCAGATTGTAGATGAAATTTTACAAAAGAGGCCTAAGTTTAGGAAAAGGTTCCTCAGGACTTTAAGTCTGAGTTACACTATATATGCACAATAGTTCACCTACTTCTAGAGGAAGGACCAATGTGCCTCCCAAAGAAAAAGGATGTGGGGAAAGAATAAGCAAGAGCAATGGCCACTATTGTAGAAAGGTTTCAATTTATGAGGCGTTGCTCTAAACATTTAAGGATGAGCTGAAGAAAGTTGACCAAGCTCTCAATTTATGTGTGGCACCAAATGCCATAATAAGGACCATAACTTTAGTAGAGGACAATGAAGTTCTAAAGGTGATGAAAGATGAAACACTTGAGTGTGCAGAAAGGTTAGCACTAGTAAAACAAAAGCATGAGGCCTTGACAAAGAACCCATGATTCACACAAGGATAATATTGATGAGATTGGGAATCTCATAGCGCATAATATGGATCTCGTGGAAGGAATTCTATCAGGTATGGCCAATGTTGTCAATGTGCTACAAACTGAGAAGGATAAGATCACTAAGGATGAATTGGATGTCATAGCCATTGATATTTTAGAGAAAACAAGGAACGCGCTGAGTGATTGGAAAACCTTAGAGGCTGAACTCAAAATTGAATATCTAGAGTTAATCCTTCCAGTTGAAGAAGAGTGTGCGTTGCAGAGTAAACTTCATTCTTTTGTATAGATTTTAATTCATCATTTCATTACTTTTTATTTATTGTTTGAGACATAATAAATAATTACCATTGTCGGGATGAAAATGTACTCTAGTGTGGGGTAATGTTGAACAACCAAAAATAATCTAAGTATTGGGTGTGCAAAGATAGGGTGTTGAAACCACGCAACGCTATGATAGGATTAAAGCACCAGGATCAAGACTTAGCCATTTTTGTGGATAAGGGATATTTTTAGAGATAGAATCGGAGCACACATAGAGGTGAAGACTTTTTCTCCACATAATGGTATTTTGGGATCAAGTGGCAGATAAGTGCCATGTATAGTTTAAAGCTAATTATAGGATTTCTACTTGGATTTAACTATAGGAAATCTATTATTAGAGCACTTGCATGTTGTGCATACTATTGTAAAGGTGCATGGATATTATTAGCATGTGACCTATTTTGAGAAGTGCATGGGTGGTGAAGGGAAATTTTCCACCCCTATAAATATGTATTGATTTGCATAGTTTAGTAGTGGTGAATTATTGTAGAACGGTGTTGCTGGTTTTGATGCGCACATGACTCATGGAGATACTAATGTAGTGTGAGAATATTTTTGGTTTACAATATTTAATGCAATGGAATATAGTGGCTAGATAATGGTATTATACATGATTGAATTTGGTTCTTGTATGGTTAATCTTATCATAGTCATTGTTTAGTTCGCCTTTCATATAATCTAAGATTTAGACTTGGTTTAAGCACTGTGAGTTGTTTATTGTTAGTTATGAATCTGAATATGTTTAAACATCATCATGATAACATTCTGTATAAAAAAACTCTAAAGAGGGACCTGGTACCTTTGTGTGCTTTAGGTGAGTGCTTAGCTCAAGTTGATTGATATGCCGTGTGTCTGGATCATTTATTGTAAATTCTAGGCTACATCATATACTTGGCATATTGTTCTACAACTTCTCTAGTTTTGTAGCTTTAGATAAGACCATTAGTGGATGTACCTTCTCTAAATGCATGTATTCTTACATTTGTCTCTCCCTATCAAACTCATTCAAAAAATAAGAACAAAGTCCGATAGTGTAACTCGGACTTGAAGTCTTAAGGCACCTTTTCCGAAACTTAGGCCTCTTCTTTAAAATTTCATCTTACTATCTCTGTGATCAGTTGTGTTTAGATAGTGTAAATCAGACTTGAAGTTCTTAGACACATTTTCTTGAAACTCAGTCCTTTTCATATACTTGGTATATTGCTCTACAAATTCTCTAGTTTTTGTAGCTTTATATTTGACCATCGGTGGTTGTACCTTCTCTAAACGCCTATATTCTTCCATTTGTCTCTCCTTATCCAACTCATTCACAAAATAAGAACAAAGTTATTTAGTCAAAACATCACCAATATATAGGATTGGATCCAATCCCTTCACACTCAAGAGCATAATTATACATGTAGATTTCACATAATAGAATATTAAGTTCATGAGTACTATTCTAGTATAACTTTGAAAAATCTCCTTGGTGCTTATTTGATCGATATAAAATGGTATCTCATGATTGATATAGGTTAGTTTGAGTTTCATCATCTTATCCTTTAATAAAATAACATAAACGTTGGATGGAGGCTTGCATTTGAATATTTCATGGGCTACTTGAATTGTATCTTCTTGTTTTTGCTCAAGCCTTTCAATTTCTCTATCCTTCTCCTTGCAATTCTTCTTGATGTTTGGAAATAACGGCTTAATTTTCCCTTTTTCATTTCCATTTCAACTTATCAACATAGATCTCAAACTGTGACATCAAATAGTCTATGTATGGTAGTGTAGTTTGTGTGGATATTTCCTTACAAAGTGGTTTTAGAGGTTCTCTTACAATTTCTTCTATAAAAATTTGGGGGTTATTGGGTACTAAATCCATCTACTATTCAAGGACATGAGGTGCTTGTTCTGTAACATCCTTAACTACAATAATGTATTTTTGTTGCATGACTATTTCAACTACTACAGGAATATGCATGTTCTCAATTCCCTGTATTTGGTGCTCAATAACATTCTCCACAATTCGGGGCATGTTTTCATGTTCATTTTGTTATTACTATTGTTCAATGGGTTGCTCAATAATGACTGGCATGTGTGTGTGCTCAATATTCTCTCCAATTTTATCTTCTTTTTCTTCCTTATGGCTTTTGTTATAGGAACTATCTCCTCATTATGAGTTTCTGGTTAGTTTCCTTTCCAATTTCTTCCCCCTTCTTTTCTTCACCACTTTCCATTATATAAATTATATGATCAACATGAGTTGTCTCCTCTTGCCCTTCCATAGACCATTCTAGATTCCCATGCTCATCAAGTAGGGGCATCCATATCTCCCTCGTTATATTTCCTTTGGCTTGGGCCCAAGATTTTATTATGTGGTATCCACATCACTATCTACTGATATGGGCCTTGTCTGTTTGATTTAAAGGTCCTTAGAATTTTGGTTTTGAGCCCTGTGAGAGCACCTAGGTTGTGTAGCAGTGGAATTAGAAGAATTTATTTTACCATTGGAGGTGGATGATTCAAGAGTATGTTGGGGTTAAATCATAAACCAGTGTTGTACAGATCTATAATCAATTAAAGCATATAAGCAATAAACACAAAATTTAACCATAAGAAAAATAAACAAGAGAAAGATAACACCAGATATAATGTGGTTCACCCAGTGTGGGCTACGTCCACCAACAAATGACTAATCTTATTATTTAGTGCTTTACAGAGGAAATATAATGAAGATCTAAAATCTTCCACACCTCATAGGATATACAATTCTTTCTCCTCACCAGCCTACTCTTTGTTTCTCTCTAAGGAAACTTACATTCACTAAAATGCAATTCTTATTTTTCTAACCCTAATTCTCACACATTTATACATATATAAACTTAGTACACCTTAGCTATGCATTTACAACCATTAGATCAAATTTTTTTAAAAAATATTAGATCTAATTCCCATGACTTAAATATAAACATTCACGCAAATGTAACCGACCTCCCAGTTACCCTAACCGATGTTAGATCCTACTTGCCTTAAGCGATACTAGTCCCCAGTTGACCGATGTCGGTCTGTCGACCAATGTTGGATACTTTGTATTCCATAAAGTTCCTAAAGCATGCTAATGTGAAGCAATTAAGCTCCACAACTAAAAGAGTAGAAAATTCCAAGATGGTTTCAACAATGAAAATTCTTTCAGGGGAGATAGGAATATGATTTTCTTCAGCAGGTGGTAAATTTTCAGAGGCAGGGTGTTCTTTAGGTTGTTATTCTTGTTAAGAGGTTGATGGTACATCCTCTATGATGTGTTGACAGGTACTCCCAGTGATTTTTCTCTTCTTCCTATTTTTCAACAAATCATTTATATTTCTTGACCTTGAAAAATCCTCCCACCTTATCTCAGGATGATCCCTCTATAGGGTATGCTTTACTATCATGGTTATGAGGCAGTGGTGTGATAGTACAAACCAACCCCTTTGTGCCTCCCTACTCATCTTATTCAATATCTCATGTAAGAAATTGGGCACATTCACTTGTTTATTGTTCTTTAGGTGATTTAACAATTTAAAGTGAACTATATTCAACCTAGAATATCTTCCCTCATAGGTAAAATAATTAATAACATAATTTGTTACTTCAACCCAGAAAATTTTAAGAGAAGTCCTTTTTGTAATTTATCTATCAGTAATTAATGCATCGTCAACATCTATAAATTCTTTCTTGGTTGCCTCCAGATTTTCTTTCTCTAGAAATGGTTCTCCCTACACAAGTAGGCCAGTTACCTCTACCAAGATGTCATCACTGATTCTTATTGATAAACCATTCACTTTTACTTCCCCATCACCTGGATTGTTTAGCAAACTTTTCAACCATTGATTCATTGAAACCCTAGAAATGGTTTATGTAGTCTAACCACCCATTATCTTGAAAATACTATAAAATTCATACGGATAAGAATTTGATAGTTCTCAATGGGTTCATTTCGTATCAAATCTACTCCCATTTTGAATATGAAACTTATTATGTTCTCAATACGTAATCACACATATCTTCTTAAAGAAATGAGGCATAATTGAGTTGTGTGAAGATGTTTTGATCATTTTTGAACTTTGAGACCGAAGGACATGCATCATGGTTATGTGAGGGATAATAAATTGATGTGACTTCATGGAGCATGCAAGGTGAAGTGATTTGATATTATGGGATTATGTAGAATGAAACATCATAACACAAAGGGTGGTGGTGGATGAATTGGAATTTATAAATAAAGTGGTAGTGGAGTGCACTTATCTTGATGTTTGTTTAGAATGATGATTGTGCATGCTTATTAATTTACACATTTACTACATGTAAGCTCAATCTTATATTATGGATGTTGTTATGATGTTGAAGACATGTGCTAAATTTATATTGGCCGCTCCTTACTAAAACCAGATAAATCTTGGAGAGGGAATACCAATCTATTGGGGTTCCAGTTGTCTCTTTTCCATATCTCACACATGCATATAGCCTTGATCTTATTCATGTAATCAAGAGTTCTATCAAACGTGAAAACAAAAATGAGGTTTATTTCATGTTGTTGCAAGTGGAACCTCCAGTCATTACATTATCTCCTTGTGATGGAGATCATGCACACTTGTAACCATCTAACATCAAACCCTGTAAAAAAAAAAATATAAGAAATAAAATGTATTAGTAGAGTGTTCTGTTGATCACCAAAAGGGTTGATCATAACACTTTTATTTTCCCTTGGGATATTCACTAAGCTGAATATACCAAGGCCATTGAAATATCTCAATCCTATAAAATCTCATAAGATGAACCAACAACATTAACTCCTAATTTTAACTATGATCTCCTTACTTCCATCCTGCTTTGACCTCCTCTAAACTTTTGCATGAAGGTAATTCTATTAGCTGGCTTCTTGTACAATCTCAGCATGTGGCAATTCACTAATAACTTGAATATCACAGGATCTATTATAGAGATCTTTACATATCCATTAGGGAAGATTATCTCAATATCATATGGACCTAGCCATCTTGTCTGGATATTTCCTATATGATCCTTGTATTTTGAATAAAACACGAGTGCCCAATCACATTATTGAAATTGTCTTGTCTTGATGTACCTGTCATGCCATTTTAATATTTTCTTCGCACTAATTTTATATTGTGTATAGCTTTTCTTCTCAGTTCATCCAACTCATTGAGTTGGAGGATTATCTTTCTTTGAGCTTTAGATAAATCTATGCCAAGATCAAGTGCAGTCCTTAGTTTCTTGTGCTCAAATTTAATTGGAAAAAAACAGTATTACCATACAAGAATTCAAATGGTGTGAAGTTAGTTATTGTTTTTCATATTGTGTTGAATGCCCATACTCCCTCTGGAAGTCTATCTATCAAATGTTTCTTGTGAAGTGTAATGGTTATTGTCAAGATGGCCTATATTTATCTGTTTATTACCTCTACTTGGACATTAGATCAGGGATGGTATGGTGTAGACTTCCTATGCATGATTTCATACTCCTTAACTAGATAGGAAATTACATTAGCGGTAAAGTGTGTACCTTGATTAGTAACAATCTCCCTTGGAACCCCATACCTAGTGAAGATATGCACATATAGGAATTTGGTAAGCTTATCACATTTTTGACTTAGCAATGCCTTTAATTTTGTCCACTTAGTGAGATAATTTGTGCATACCAATATGTAATCCTTCAGCTGATATTTAGGATCTATAGGACCAATGAATTCTAAGCCTCATTTGTTAAAGGGTTGGACGACAATTTGAGGCTACAATGGCATTTCATTATATCTGGTGGGCTTACCCATTCTTTGACACCTATCACATCTCCTGGTGTATAATGTTGCATCCTTATGCAATGTTAGATAATAGTAAATAGTAGTCAACACCTTCAGAGTGTTCTTTTTGCAGAAAAATGTCCTCCAAAAGGTTCATTGTGGTAGGCTTTGAGGACATCAAATATCTCCTGATCATCTATATATCTTCTCATTATTTGATCTTGTCCTATATGAAATAGTAATCCAACTATCCAAAAAATATACACTCTTTTCAACTATGTATTTCTTTTCAAAGTATAAGTAATGAGGAGGCACGTTTTACGAGAAAAGTAGTTGGCTATGTCAACATAACAAGGTGTTTTGGTGGAAATGGAAAATAAGTGTTCATCTGGAAAGGAGTCATCAACTACTTTCTCTTCATTGCATGTTTCCATCCTAGAGAAGAAATATGCCACCACATTATCCTTACCTAGTTTTTCCAAAATAGTGACATCAAATTATTGCAAGAGAAGCAACCATCTTATAATCATGTTGCTTACTATTGGTTTATTGATCAAATATTTAATTATATCATGATTAGTGTGACTGAATACTAGATAACATGTGATGTATTTTCTGAATTTATTGATAGCATATACATCCACCAAGAACTCATTATCCGTTTCTGTGTAGTTTAATTCTGCATGCTACAAGTTCTTGTTAACATAATAAATTACATAATTCAAAATTCCATCTTTCTATCCAAGGAAAAATCCAATAGCATGGTAGATGCATATGTATGGATGTAAAAGGGAAGGTTCCAATCAGGGCCTTTCAATACAGGTGTAGTAGTTAACATTTATTTTTACGGTTTGAAAAGCTTCTTCACAATGTTCAGTTCAGACAAACTCAACATATTTACCTAATAATGCAAACAATGGTGATGCCACCTTGTTGAAATCTTGTATGAACCTTCTGTAATAACTAGTATGGCCTAAAAATATCCTAACATCCTTTTTTTTCCTTGGTGTTGGAAAATTTATGATAAAAATACCTTTGTTGGATCAACTTGAATTACTTCGAGAGGAAATATAGTGTCCCAAAACTATACCTTCAGACATCATCATGTAACACTTTTCATTTCTCAAAGACAAGTTGTGTTCTTTGCATATTTTCAAGACCTTTTCCATATTTTCATATCTTCTTCAAAGGTGCTGCCATGTACTATGAAGTCATCCATGTAGACTTCCATGCAGTCATTTGTCAAATATGAGAAAATACTAAAGACTTCCCTTTGAAATGTAGCAGGTGTGTTACACAACCCAAATGGAAGTACTGAGTAGGAAAATGTTCCCCATGGACATGTGAAGGTAGTTTTTTCCTGATCCTCTAGTGCAGTTTGGATTTGATTATAGCCACTATACCCATCAAGAAAAGATAAATTCTTCTTACCAGCCAAAGTCTCAAGTACTTGATCAATGAAAGGTAGTGGGAAATGATCTTTCTTCATTACTGCATTTAGCTCCTCATAATCTATACATATCCTCTATTTTCCATTTTTCTTTCGCATTGTGATAAGAGGTGATACCCATTTTGTATGATATGGGATATATAAATTCAAGATCCAAGAACTTCTTCAATTCCCATTTTAAAATCTCTCTTACTGTTGGGTTCATTCTCCTTTGTGGCTTCCTAATTGGTTTACAATTGTCTTTGATATAAGTCTTTTGTGTGCAGAACCTAGCATGAATTTCATGCATGTCACCATAATCCCATGCAAATGTTATTTTGTGTTTTTGAAGAAGAGCAACAAACAAATGTTATTTATCTTTACTCATCATATTATTTATGTTAAGTGGTCTTCTAGGTGTTATTTCCACTTATTTGGAGATATCCATCATTGCATATACATTACGCTAATAAAATTCAAGTATACGGTCATGGGGAAGAAGTTGATGAAGAATAAAATTATTAATTGGAATGTCTATGGTGCTTTGTCATGGTAGAAATTGGTTTAAGGGACAACTTAAACACCTTAATCTATCGTATACATCTTTAATCCTTTCATAATTATTCTATAAGACATTGGAAATAACAACATCTTCCTCTTGTCCCTTAATTATACAAGACTTCTCGAACATCATGAGTTGTTTCACATAGCTCTGATTTACTTATGGTTCTTCAACCCAAATGGTTTGATCTTCATCATTTAATGGTTGGGCATGAGGATAAATCACAAGCTTCTCAATAACACTTCCATTGGAAATAATCATGTTTCGGACCTATAACCTATGAATGTATCAAAGCATTGGCCAACCATGACCTTCCTAGAATGATATGATAACCTCCTAAACTTACTTTTGGTTTAAGGACAATAAAATCAGCAAGGTATTCCCAAGAGTCTACCACTACAACTATGTCATCAAGGACTCCTTCAGGTCTCACTGTTGATCTATCTGCAAGTTGTAAGACTATAGTTGTTGACCTTAGTCCTTACAACTTCAATTCATCCAAAATTTTCTTAGTCATGACGTTTATGGCTGCCCCTAAGTCAATTAGAAGATTCTTTATTATGATTCCATTGATTGTGACATTCACCAAGGTACTACCTAGATCTATATACTTAGGTAAAAATGAATTCCCAAGCATGATATCAACCAACTTCCCAACAAATTATATAGTGGATGGATATTTCTTTCTTCTGTCTAGTTTTTTTGCATAGATTCTTTACAAACTTGTTATAAATGGGAACTCCCTTGATGGATTGGATTAGTGGAATATTCACACAAATATCCTTTAGTTGATTGACAAAATCAGAATCAGAATTAGATTTGAGGTCAATATTTCTTTCTGTAATACTTCTAGAAATGGTGGTTCATAGCTTGTATTTCTTTTCGTGACTCGTTAAGGTTGTTGTAGATCAACTTGCAGCATCTTTTGGATTTGTTACGGATTAGTCTATAACAAATGTGGTTCATCTGCAATCTCTATAGTAGTCTATTTACTTGCTGAGGTAAGTGCTCTTCCTTAGTGAAGATGGATGTTATTGACATCAACGTGAATAAGCGAGTATTGGGATAATTCAGTAGTATAGGTTGGCTAAGAAAATTTATTGGTGGGGTTAGGTATTGGTTGAGCTATTAGATGAGTGGATTTTGGTTAAGATCGTACTTGGGGATTCAGAAATAGAGCTTGTTGTTGTGGGAAATGAGATTTATTGTAAGATTTCTAGTAGTTAGGAGGTGGGTTATTCCATTGTTACCCTCCTCTCCAAGGATGCTACCATGATTGAGGGGGTTGTTTCCATAGTTTTTGGCCTAGAAAATGAGGTTTCCCTTCTTTGTGGGTATTGGCTAGGATATGGATCCCAACCTTGCTGAGTATTATCTCAAGGTGGGGGTTGTATATATGGATTAGTAGCCCAATTTTGAAAAGATGGCATAGGATCTTGTTGTAGTTCCCATTCCGCTTCGACACCTATTTATGCTATGATCATATTTATTAGCTTCTTAGAGACATGGAAATTTTTATGATATTTTGGATCACATGTTGTTACACTGCATGGACATTGTGATTATTATTGTGTTTTGGCTCATATTATGGATTGTATTAGCATGCTCTTATTTTAGTTAATTAGTTATGTGGGTAATGCTAATTAGTTATGTGAAAAAATGGTGCATTGAATGTGTTAGATAGTCCTTACTTCTTCATGATTTTGGATGGATTTTATTTGATTTTGATTTGTGTACCATTTCCCCATTTTCAAAACTTGGATTTGGGCTTTGAGCCCATTTTTGGAGGCTTGTGGGACAAGTTATACTTGTCCCATACTCCTTAAAATATCCCACCAACCCAACCTATGATATGAGGGGTCAAATTTAGCCCTCATTATGTGTTTTTGAAGGAAAAATGGGCAATTAATGCCACCTTTTTTCTTAATTGTGTCCTTGAAAGTATGGAGTGGAGGTTTGTGTGTAAGAATGAAATTTTTCATACCCTCACCTTACTCATTTATGGAGTCTTGGATTATGTGTTTGACTTGTGAGGTGGATTGGGGAGAAATGATGTGGCATCCTACATGGAGCCACCTCACCATCCTCTCCACCATTTTCTATTTATTTGGAATTCTTGGTTGTTTTGGGGGTTACTTGCTTGAAAACTTTGTGGAGCTTGCATTGGGATTGGCTTGGATTTGGAAAGAGGTTGGAGTTTATTTCTTAAATATTGAAGGAGCTTACAATGGAAGGTAGGGTCTTATACCTTGCATTTTATTTTCCTTGTTTGTGTGTTGTGTTGTAAATTGTTGAATGCATGTGATTTTGTATGGGATTGGGTAGATTTTGGCCTTAAGCATGGTGTTGGGAGAGGGAAATGGGGCCATTTTGTAGAGGTAAAAGAGAGTATGGGTAAGTGCAGCAAGTTGGTGGACATTTAAGTGGATATAAAAACTTGAAATTTAGGCACCGTGATCGCGGGATTGTTTTTATTAGGATTAGAAATTTCCAAACCTAAAACCACGATCGTAGTACTATGAGATAAAAAAATAGACCCACGACTCCTCATTTTCCCCATTTTCCCTTTCAAACCACGATTTATCCTAGACATTTGTCACTCGAGCTTTGAATACCGCCTAAAAATTACTCGTCAGACTTCTGGATCACGATAGATTCAACCATGCCACCAAGATGAGGAGGTAAGCCCCTGATTTTGATCAAAAATTTTGCATTTTAGGTTTTTTTTATGGGTTTTTCAATTTTTGTTTATGTATACAATTTTCTTGTTTTGTCAATTGGTCAGCAAGCTCATAATCCTACAAACCATCGAATCATTCCTTAAAACCCTCTAAACATTCCTCAAAACCATCCTCCAAACATAGATCCACCTCCTATGGCTCCTTCTGTCCCCACGGAACCAACAGAAACACAAGCTGATATTGTTGGAAGAATCCAAAAAAATAAAATTGTCATTGAGAACCTTATTCAGACTATAAGACAAAATCATGCCACAAATCCGTCTGCATGACTTTAGCCAACACATTGCAAACATTGATTGGCAAAGTCGACTCTGTAACCAACCAAATAGATAGATGGAATACCTTTAGAGGTGATTGTAGGTGGTGGTATGTAGATAAATTATCCCATGCGGCCGTAAAAGATAAAAAAATGGAAAAGACCGCATTTGTGCATTATTTATTGACCCGAGAACCAATGCCCCCGCAGCTACTTGAAAATGGTTCCCAATCCATTGGTGCCATGATGACCAAATCAAGAACAACTTTTGGGACCGATGGTGGATGGTTTTTATTATCCACCATGCAACAACAATGACGTTCCTCTCTATTTTTGAAGAAATTATTTTGTGAGCTCGTGGTTAATGAGGTCCCAAATTATTTTGAATTTTTTGAGTTTTATGGGCAAGGAGGTGGCTCTGCATAGAGTAGACTGGTGCACACGTAGGTCAACCAAGGATCCCCCATGCCCCAAAACCCCCACTACCTTTAGTTATCCCTCCTACAGTGAAGGAGGTTATGGAGATTGACACACTACATGCATTGAGGGAGCTCACTAACACTCTGACCCAACATAGTGACCAGATTGCATCTGGTGATGTTGGTGGAGGCGCCAGTTCTAGCGCACCACACCACTATGGATCATGTGGTGCCGTATGCACTGCGGGCGAGACATCATTTGCTAGTTCACATGATTTATTTTCTCTAGATGAGATGATGGCGGATGTTTTTGGAACTGGTGCAACTGATCTTGGTCTTTCACAGGTAAATGTCAAATAAATATAAATAATATATATATATATATATATATATATATATATAATAGTTTAATTCATGTTTGATATTTTAATATATATGTATTTGATTGTACGTCATGTACATACATGTAAAAACTAATTTTTAATTTTATTTTAAATAGCAAGAGCCAGTGAAGGAAACATCCGGTGTCAACATGCTAGCTATTATAGTTGGGTGTGTTACAAACGTAAGTTTCAAGTTGTACAAGTACATTTTTAATTTCATTTGATTGCACTTTTATTATTATAATGTTTCACGTGTATGTTGTAAATATTAATATGTTTGTCTTTTATACGCAGGGAGCTGATGGGTCATCATCTCGCTGGGAACCGAGGCTACTAAGCTTGTTGCAAATCAAATCAGCAAAGCACCCCTGGATGCAAATCAGGTTTCTAAGTTGATGTTTCGGGCATCCGGTGTGATTGCACAACATTGAAACCTTTCTCCAAGTGTGGGACTTGTAAAATGAGAGAGGAATCTCCAGATTAGAGGTGGTTCCTCAAAATCCTCCTCGATCGATCTGTTATTTGCACAATTGTAGAGGTTTGAATCCTAATCCTACTCTAAATTCCAAGGAGACAGAGATAGAAAGTGCAAAAATTGAAACTAAACTAATAGGTGATACACCAAAGGAGTGGTGAACACTTCTTGTTCATGCAAATTGACACAATTTCATAAAATGCAACATGAAACATCATACACAGGCTGATAAGATGCAATTAGAGGTCTGAAATGAAGCAAGACAATACAAACAAAGGACTGAAAATTGATCACAGAGTCTGCACTGTCATTTTTCATTGTCAAAATCCTTGCATTTGCAACATCAAAGAGGCAAAAACCTGTTACAATCATGAAGAAGGTCTGATACTTGCAAAAATCACTTGTTGAAGGTGAAAGAAGAAGCTTGTTGTCCAAAAAAAATGTTCAACCCTCAAAAAATGAGCCAAATCTGGCTTTTACAACGCATGGGTCAAGCCCAGGAGAGAGAAAACATGTAAAAAATGTGGGAGCCATTCCCCATTGAATGAAGATGCATTAAAACAACATGGGCATCCTTACAGACCCATGCCCTGACATTTTTGGCCATGCTGAAGAAGAATGCAACCCATTTTACATTAAAACCGATTGTTGAAACGTCATTTCGGCCATTACCACGTGCGACGAGACGTTTCTTTATTTTATCTCTCTAAACTGAACCAAAATGAAAAATTGACCTCAGAATCATTTAGAGAATTTCACCAGCTTTCCATTGATATAAAGAACGCAAAAATCCGAGCTCTGGATCGAAAGATATGGTGATTTGAAAATTTTGGGCAAAAACAAGCCAAAATCGGATCGGCGGGCAAAAAGTTTGAATTTTTACCCGTTTGGTCTTTGGAATTTTTTTTCAAATTTTCCCCACACTCTGCCACTCTAGGTGCCACGTGGCACATTCTGATTGGCTATGGGCCCTCTAAGGGAAAATTTCCCACAAAAACTCTGCCGAGCCATAACTTGAAAAATATGAGGAGTTAGGAGGAAAACTTTACCTTTCTGGAAAGCTGAGAGAGAGATCTATCCAATGGTGCCATTTCTAGAAGGTTTTGAGTGCTTGGAAAACAAAATATTCTGACTGAGGCACAAGAGAAGGAAAGATGTAAAGGAGTTAGCCACAAAATGAGCAGGGGGCACATTTGGGATAACAATTTTGGCGACTCAGAGGGGTCATCTACTGCTGGATGAAGTTACCAGTTGCCTGAAGAAATCCATTGGGCATGGAGTCACTTGATTCTTTGTTTAATACCCCAATGACTATAAATTTGCAAAGAGGAACATGGAAAATCACCCGATGGAGCAAGGCTCGCAAACACATTCCCGAGAATGCAAGCCGTGCCAAAGCACTTAGGGAAATCAAAACAACCTACAACAAAAAAATGTGCACAAGAACTTAGAGGAATGAAAACCTAAGCTAATATTTACAAGGTGGAGAATTTCCCTCTAGTAGAATAATGCTTTAGATAGATTCCATTGATGGAATCTCTAGTTCTTCGCCATCCAATGAAGACAATTGGAAGGCATTGATGTTCTTACACTTTGTGACCATATATGGGCCACTCCAAATGGCATAAAATTTTGAATGCCTTCCATTTTGCTCTATCTGCATCCCATTTTAACACTAGATCTCCAACTTGGAAAGATCTACTCTTGGCCTTCCTATCAAAGGTCTTCTTGATCAAAGCTTGATCCTTCTCCATTGCTTGGGATGCCTGATCTCTGATCTCTTGGAGTTCCATCAACTCTGCATATCTCACCTCCATGGGCCCAAACTCTAGCAACTCTAACTGCTTCATGAGTTCCAATGTTGGCAACTCAAGTGACATGGGCAAGATTTCCTCTCTTCCATAAACAAGCCTAAATGGAGAGTTACCTGTGGATCTCTTGGGAGTTATCCTATCAGCCCATAAGACTGATTTCAGTTTGGTATGCCAAGACCTCGATTCTCATCAAGAGTCCTCCTAATGATCCTCAACAAGTTCTTGTTTGTAAATTCAGCTCGGCCATTACCCGAGGGTAGTAGTTTGATGAAGTACTTAGGTAGATCCTGTTCTTGACAGCCCACTCATTCACCTTGGATCCAATGAATGCTAATGCATTATCTGATATTATTGTAGCAGGTATGCTAAATATGGTTAATATCCCCTCATAAAAGTCTAAGATGCTAGACTCATTTGCTTCCTTGAGTGCTACTGCTTCAGTCCACTTAATGAAGTAGTCTGTGGCTATCAAAATCCACTTATGCCCTTGGCTTGAATTGGGATTAATGACTCCAATGAAGTCCAAACCCCATTGCATGAATGGTTGGTCAACTGAAATTGGATGTAATGGAAGGGCAGAAAGCCTCTCTTTACCTATGAAGAATGCACAATTCTTGCACCTTTTGATCCACGCAAAGCAATCACTGAAAATCTTGGGCCAATAATAACCAGCCTTCATGATTTTTAGAGCTGTCACTCTTGGTGCAAAATGACCACCAGCTGGTCCACCATGGAACTCTTCCAACACCCTATGAATCTGATTTGTGCTAATGCATCTCAGCAGCACTCCATTCACATCTTTCTTGAACAAAACACCGTCTACTATGGCATATGGGACAGCCTGCAATCTGAAGTGTCTTCTTTGGGTTTTGTTCATCTCTGGAGGGCATAGGCTTGTGCTTAGGAAATGCATTATACCTTGGGTCCAGCAAGGAGTGGGGACAACATTATCCTCTTCTTGAGTGCTACCTTGCACATGGTTGTCTTGAACTATCAAAACAGCCTCTTCTTTATTGCATACTCCTTTTTGCTTGCCCAGAATCAGCTGCTCACACAATCCTTTTCCTCTTACCAGCTTGGTGACCTTGATCTCAATGTCATACTCCATGACACGAGTGATCCAACCTGCCCTTTTCTCATTCAAATCCTTGTTGAGGAGGAAGTCCTTTACTCCCACATGAGAGACCAACAACTGAACCTTGTTGTTTGAGACTAGATGCTTGAATTTCTTCAAGCTTCTGATTACTGCAAGTACATGCTTCTCAATAAAAGAATATCTCACCTCATAGTCATCTAGGTTGTGGCTGAAGAAAGCAATTGGCTACTCATCATTGTCCTTGTTCGTTGTACCAAAATGGCGAGAAATAGTATCATTACCTCCAAATGCATAGAGGATGAAATCCTTGAAGAAATCCGAGTTGATGAGAGTTGGTGCTTGGGAGATGGCTTCTTTGATTGCTTCAAAACTCTCCTTGCCTTCTGCTATCCACTTGAAAGCCATGCTTTTCTTTAACATTTTAGTGATAGGTTTGACAAGGGCTGCAAAATCTGGGACAAACCTCCAAACAAAGTTTATTCTCCCCAAGAAACTCTAAAGGGCCTTCTTGTGGCTTGGCAATGGTATTGCTCTTATGGCTTCAACCCTCTCTGGATCAATTGTTAATCCTTCTTTGGAGACAATATGGCCAAGGAGCTTTCCTTCATGTGCTAGGAAGATACACTTCTTAGGATTCAAAGACACTCCAAATATCCTGCACCTTTGGAAGACTTGTCTCAAATGAGAGAGGTGGTCTGCTGCATTCTTTGAAAAAATAGTGATATCATCAAGGTATATCAGCACCACGTTGTTAATCAAACCTTTGAACTCCATGTCCATTGCTCTTTCGAAGGTGGCTCCAACGTTGGACAGACCAAATGGAATTTTCCTGTATGCATAAGTTCCCCATTTGGTTGTGAAGGCTGTCTTGAACTGATCTTCTTCCTTCACCATAATCTGATTGTAGCCCAAGTAGCCATCAAGTAGTGAAAACCTCTCGGAACCAGCCACAACTTGCAAAATTTGCTCCATAGAAGGGAGTGGGTAATGGTCCTTAAGAGATGCTCTATTCAAGTCTCTGAATTCAACACACAATCTGATCTCTCCACTCTTCTTTCTGACTAGAACTAAGTTGGTAACCCAACTAGAATGCTTGATTGGGAATATGATTCTTGACTCAATCAACTTGTTCAATTCCTTCATCATGAGAGGTTCCATGTGTGGATTGAGTGGCCTTTGTTTCTACCTGATGGGCTTAGTATTTGGGTCCAACTCAATGGTGTGTTGAGCTAACTTTGGATTGAAACCTTTCAAATATTCGTAGCTCCAAGAAAACACATCGGGAACTCTTGAAACATTGTTTGTAAGAAATCATACCTTTCTTGTTCGGTTGTCATCTTTCCAATTTGCAATGGTTTGTTCTCTTCCACCAAGATGGATCTTGAATCTTCTCTCTTGACTGAATGTTTGCTTTCTCTTTCCTAAACTGATCATTGGGATTGAAAATGGACTCCAAAGTGATAAGTCCCTTGGGCAGCTTGTTAGTTCTCACTGTGTACCACTTGATCACCATCTTGCTGTTCCAATTTTTCTGATTTTTAGCCGAGAACTCAGCTTCTTCTTGTAAGAAATGGATGATTTTTGGTCATTCTCAAACACTTGCCAACTTACATTTTTATCCGGCATTGAAGGCCTCACAATCACATGGATGTTTGGTTGTACCTTATCTTTTTGAATGCTCTCCACAACATCAAAGGCTGCCCCAACTGCTGCAAGCCTATCAGCAGCTTGGTTCTCTTTCCTAGGAATTGATTTGATGCTGAAACCCTCAAAATCTTCAATGAGGTCCCACACCTTGTTCTTGTAGCACTTGAGTAGATCATTCTTGACAGCATGCTGCCCCTTGACCTAGTTGAAAATCAACTCACTGTCACCGAAGACTTGCAAGTTCTTTATTCCTCTCTTTATTGCCCAATGCATCCCTTGCACCAAGGCTTCATATTCAGCAGTGTTATTGGAGCATGTAAACTAAAATCTAAAAGATGAATAGTACTTTACTCCTTGAGGTGAAATAAGCATAGCTCCACCTCATGCACCTTGTCTACTCCTTGATCCATCAAAAAACAGCTGTCATACCTCATTGTCATCCTTGTGGTTTGGCTTGGTGATGCTAGGAATGGGCTGATCTTCTTGATGTATGCAATATACCCCTTGCATGATTCTTCTACTTCTTGATAAGGATCAAAAACATGCACCTTGTTTACCCATTCATCAAGAGTTAGATCCGGGTTGCTTCCAACCTTGGTGTCAACTTCATCAGTGCTTGGGTGATCTTCTTGATCAAATGCCGAACAGTTGGCATTGATTTGACTAGGAGTGTAGGGCTTAATGTGGAAGTTTGCAATAGGTTCAGACCTGATTGTAGCTTTGGTTCCATACCTCATTCTGAACAGCATGTGTGACCAATCAGCAGACAAATATCCTCCAATCTTGGTTGTGAAATCTCTTGACAAACATAGGGCAAAGAGTGGTGGAAGTTCTTGTTGGTGTCGAATCACAGCACCCCTGGGACTCCGCAACGCGATGGGTTGAAAGTCTCAGTGCGATTGCACAACATGGAGCTTTTCCCAAGTGTGGGACCTCGCGAAATCGGAAAAGCTCTCCGGATGAAGGCCGGCTCCTATTCCTCTGTTCAGATGCACCAATGAAACGCAGAGGTTTACCCAAAACCTAATCTAACTACCAAGGAGACAGGGAGAGAGAAATGCATAAAAATAAACCTAAACTATGGAGGTGATGCACCGGAATGAAGAACATATGTTTTGCCAATAAACACAAACCATAGAAATGTAATGTAATATCATGCACGGATAAACATATTCGCAGTGAAAGATCAGGAGGATGCAAAATGAAACACATAGAGGGTTGAGAAAACATCCACAGTCATGCATTTATTTTCTCCGAAGGTTTGATACAATACTTGTAAAAATGCCAATAGGAAAAGGTTTCATTACGAGTTCCCAAATGGGAGGTTCGAGCTCCACAATTCCACTGCCAAAGAGAAGAAAGGAGGGGCCAAAACAAAAAAAATGTCCAACGTTTTTACAAAGAGCCCTCCTTTACAATTTATATGAGGAAAAAAGAGGGAGAAGAGAATGATTCGGATTCTGCCCCAACCACCTCCAAACTACACCTAAATTCAACGAATCATGGCGGTAGGTGAGAATCTCAACAACCCAAATTATGGCGATCTGAAAAGTCCAACCTTGTGTGAATCCGAGCTCCCTATGAAAAGTTATGGCGATCTGAATATTTCCGCGCGTCGAGTCTGTTTCATCGGGTTCGAAGTTTCTCCTTTGCATCTGCGTCGGGTTTGGAGGATGCCTCGACATGTGTTTGATGCCTGTGTTTTCCCGAAACCCGCTTCCGCCGCTATTTCCAAGTTTTTCCTTTGTTTCGGGTTCGGAGATGTAACTTGCATATGCATCGGGTTTGGGAGGTGGCGCAACATGTTTTCGCCCCGTGCTTCTACGCCATGTTTCTCCGCCTCCGAAACCCGCTTTCCCTTGGAAGTGTTTTCGGGTTTGCGGAACCCTCGAGCATCGGGACATCCTTTGCAATCTGCATGCTTCATGTTTCATGTTTCCCGAAACCCGAAACCCGATTTGCCTTTGAGTCGGGTTTTCCAACCCTTGCGACATGTTCTTTGCTGTCGGGTTTTGGAGACCCCCCGACATGTTCCTGCGCCATGTGATTCCGCCCTGTAGACCCGATTCCTTTGCGTCGGGTTTTGGAGACCCGACGACATATTTCCTTGTTGGCGGGTTTTGGAGACCCCCCAACATGTTGTTCCACCATGTTTCTCCTCCTTGTTAACCCAATTCCTTTGTTTATCCATATTTACCCGGGGGGGTAAATATATACAACAGTCTATAATCGATACATCTTGTAAAACAACAATATTTGGACATGCATGCAAGGTAAGACTCAAGTTTCTAATCACCCCAATTTGTTATTGTTTGTTATCCCATCCAACTGCACTACTCCTTTGGATATGGTTTCATATTGAAGTCCTAGCTGATCAGCTATTTGCTTGGGCATCACTGAGCTACTTGCCCCTGGAATCAATCATGCAATTGTGCACCAATTGGTTTCCAATGATTAATGAGACATAAAAAGGAGGGGGCTTCAACATTTTACCTTGTTGTCCTCCATGATTCCCTTCAGGCTGGGCAGCATTTGTGAGCACTTTCTCTTACATTTGGACTTGCTGATTCGAAGTTGACCAGTCCTTCATGGCATCTTGTAGCAAATCTCTCTGGCCTGGGATAGATAGGGATTCCCACATTGATATATTTACATTTGTCTTCTTCATCTGATCAATGATACTAAATGGTGATGAAGGATCTCTTTGCTGTCCCTTGGTTTGCATATTCATCCCTTGCATGTGGGCAGCAACAACTGGTATTTGAGTTGGTCTAGGAGTTGTTCTTGGCTGCCCTTGTGCATTTACAACTGGATTTTGTTTGCCAACCATTTGTGGAGCCATAAAAGGTTGTGGATTGGTTGGAGCTAATGGTTGTTCTTCACCCAAATTCCTTCTTTTTGACCTTGTGTTGGCTGTAACACCTTGAGAGACTGTTTGATTTATGCCACAAAAATCCTCTGCTGTCAGTTCACAAGTGTGGTGTCATTTGGAGCTGATTGTTGCTGGAATGTTTCTTGTTGTTGGTTGTTTCCTTGACTACCCTCACCCTCCACACCAGTAGTTGTCACCATTAATGCTTGATTCAAGGCACCGTTGAAACACATAGATTGGTTGTGAGGTTCATTGCATGGAAAACACCAATCATACTCCTGAGCAATGTTGTTTTGTGTTGGCACCAATGCCTTAGAGGTAGATATAGCATTTGTATTATAGGGCTGAAATGGTCTGTTGGCAGGAGGCCTTGCTTGATTTAGATTTGCAGCTGGATTGGGTGGTCTATGAGGTTGATATGGCTGCCTGTTAGGCTAAGCTTGAGGCTGGAAGGAAGGTCTAAAACTTTGGGTTTGTTGCCTCTTGAGAGTAACCAGCTCATTACCTAAATTTTGCAATTGCTTCATGACTTCTTGAAGTTCATTTGAGGCACTAGAAGATGAAGTGGAAGCTTCACTTGAATTCTGATTTCTAGGAGTGGGAGAAGGAGCCAAATTAGGTGCTTGATTAGTGTTTGGGCTCTCTAAACTTGGAAACAATGGCATGGGAGGTCTAGGGGCTAGTTTGCCAGCTTGGATCAAACAATTTTCAGCTCTAATGGAAATGTTATAAGCAATGGGGATAGTTGTGCCTCCCATGGACTGAATTAACATAGAAATATCAGAATTTAGAGCTTTGAGATAGTAAAGAAAAGAACCTTCTGCTGTTGGCCTGACTGCCACTAGAATTCTCTCCCAAGTCCTTTGAAATCTGAAGTTGAAATTAGTCAGCTGCTCATTGGGAGCTCTCTTGATGGTTGTCAGCTGCTCCAAAAGAGACAAGTTGTCTCCCTTCTCTCCAAATTTCTCATGAAGTGCTACACATAGCTGGTTCCAATTTTGAATAGAACCTGAGGCAAGGCTTCTAAACCATTGCAAAGCCTTCCCCTTGAATGAAGATGCCAGCAATTTGACAGTAACTTGCATCTCATTGATTTCATGAATTGCACAAAGGTTGGCAATGTCTTTAACATGATCACCAGGAGTAGTCTGATTCTCTCCAATGAAGTATGGAATGTTCTTCAAAGTTGCAATTGGAATTGGATTTTTGTATTGAGAGC
This sequence comes from Taxus wallichiana var. yunnanensis, assembly GCA_018340775.1. Lineage (NCBI taxonomy): Eukaryota > Viridiplantae > Streptophyta > Pinopsida > Cupressales > Taxaceae > Taxus > Taxus wallichiana. The sequence continues at coordinate 348,428,470 of CM031241.1, read as the reverse complement.
AAGTGGGCTCACAGGTGAAATTGACATAGGGGTTGTTTTGTGCCATTCTAATTGGCCTTAGAACCCTTGTTGATTGAATGAAAGGCCTACCAGGTGGAGGAGTTGAGAGAGTTCTGTTTGGTGGAGATGGAGACCTTTGGATTCTCCTCCCACTTTGCCTTATTCTTGGAGATAACTGTAGATATTCAAACAACGCCTCTTCTTCTCCAGCTCTTAACCTTGTAGTAATTCTTCTCATGAATTTTCAGTGTGCACTTTGTTAAAACCAGGTGATTCTTCTTCCTGGAGTCACCAGATGTGCAATTTATAGCTCTTTTAAGCAAGAAAATTGCAGCAGATGCACATCAACTTTGCTGCAATAAAAATGAGACCTCTAAGGTCCCACCGGGAGTGCCAAAATTGTTGTTACAAATCAGCAAAGACCCCCACGGATGCAAATTAGGTTTCTAAGTTGATGTTTCAGGCATCCAGTGTGATTGCACAACATTGAAACCTCTCTCCAAGTGTGGGACTTGTAAAATGAGAGATGAATCTCTAGATTAGAGGTTGGTTCCTCAAACTCCTCTGATCAGATCTATTATTTACACAATTGCAGAGGTTTGAATCCTAATCCTACTCTAAATTCCAAGGAGACAGAGATAGAAAGTGCAAAAATTGAAACTAAAATAATAGGTGATACACCAAAGGAGTGGTGAACACTTCTTGTTCATGCAAATTGACACAATTTCATAAAATGCAACATGAAACATCATACACAGTGATAAGATGTAATTAGAGGTGCGAAATGAAGTAAGACAATACAAACAAAGGACTGAAAATTGATCACGAGTCTCGCCTTTGTCATTTTCACTGTCAAAATCCTTGCATTTGCAACATAAAAGAGGCAAAAACCTGTTACAATCATGAAGAAGGTCGATACTTGCAAAAATAACTTGTTGAAGGTGAAAGAAGAAGCTAGTTGTCCAAAAAAATGTTCAACCCTCAAAAAATGAGCCAAATCTGGCTTTTACAACACATGTGTCGAGCCCAGAGAGAGAAAACATGTAAAAAACGTGGGAGCCATTCCCCATTGAATGAAGATGCATTAAAAAAGCATGGGCATCCTTACAGACCCATGCCCTGACATTTTTGGCCATGCTGAAGAAGAATGCGACCCATTTTGCATTAAAACTGGTTGTTGAAACGTCATTTCTGGCCATTACCACGTGCCAGAGATGTTTCTTGATTTTATCTCTCCAAACTGAACCAAAATGAAAAATTTACCTCAGAATCATGTAGATAATTTCACCAGCTTTCCATTGATATAAAGAACGCAAAAATCCGAGCTCTGGATCGAAAGATATGGCGATTTGAAAATTTAGGGCAAAAACAAGCCAAAATCGGATCGGCGGGCAAAAAGTTTGAATTTTTACCCGTTTGGTCTTTGGAAAAAAATTTCAAATTTTCCCCATGCTCCGCCACTCCAGGTGCCACGTGGCATGTTCTGATTGGCTGCGGGCCCTCTAAGGGAAAATTTCCCACAAAAACTCCGCCGAGCCATAACTTGAAAAATATGAGTTAGGAGGAAAACTTTACCTTTCTGGAAATCTGAGAGAGAGCTCTATCCAATGGTGCCATTTCTAGAAGGTTTTGAGTGCCTAGAAAACAAAATATTCTAACTGAGGCACAAGAGAAGGAAATATGTAAAGGAGTTAGCCACAAAATGAGCAGGGGGCACATTTGGGATAACACTAACATGCCTCACGTGAATTTTACGCAGTTAGTTTCTCTTTACAATTTGTTTCTAATTGTGGAATTTCACGTGGATTACATGCTTTGGACCTCTCGTTATGTGGCGAGTCATGTAGATTAATATTGATTTGTACATGTGTTTTGTATAGCTTATGACTGCCATAGAGACTCCTCCATATATGCAGATTGTGAAGGCTACTGTAGATACTACCATAACATCTACAGATACACTAATTGAGCTACAATTTTTAAAATTTGTTAAATTTTGGAGGTTCATTATTTCTTATTACTTAGATCTACAATATCAAATTTTATACATGTGAAATATTTAATTTGAAATTTAATTATTTATATGTAGCTTACCCCTCGTGAGTCTATTGTTGTCTCTGTGATGCATCAATGACAAATTGATAGGAATCATGACATTGCAGTAAGATTTCACATGCATTTTAACTAAATTGTAGGTTTCTAAATCTTGAATGTATTTTAAAATTTTGGGTGTTAAAAATTTGTTGTTTATGAATGTGCAGGTTATGTTGCAGACCTGCTTAGAGACGCCTAGGACCACATAGATGAAATCTGTAGTGGCATCTCCCTCCACTAAATCCCTAGGTCGTGGACATGCTACTTCTAGCAGGGAAAAGAGAGGGAAGATGTTTCATGATTAGATTCATAGGACCTGGATGTAAGATATATATATATATATATATATATATATATATATATATGGGCCATTTTGTCCTAGTTCATGTTTCTTCATATAGTCCATTGTATATATATCCTTTTGTGACCGCATGTGGTCTTATATGTATGACACACTTAGTTTGAGATGTACACATGTTATGAACTTGTATTTTCAGAGACGTGCGTCTAGCACACTTTGTTCGAGATGTACACATGTTATGAACTTATATTTTCAGAGGCGTGCCTCCAGCACACTTAGTTTGATTCATTATATATCCATGTGTGTTGGTTTTCATAACGATATTACTTCTATGTTTGATTCGATTTCATTGCATGTATGATATCCTTCTATGTATGTTTTCATAACCATATATTAGTTCTATACATGTTTGATTTAAAATTAAAAAACCATGTCCCGGAGCACTACATGGTACAATTGTTAAGCAAACCTATTCCATTAAGCAAAACCTATGATAACCATGCTAGGTGAACTACAAAAGGGAAATACGTAATTACTTTTTTTTATTTTAAAGCTAACACTCATATGTTGCATATCAACTCATGCAAACATTGATAAAAATAAGCAAGGTAGAGTTCATCTTGAACTATATGAATATAATGTTACTTATGGTGCAACATTGCATGGTACAATTATTGATGAATTAAGGGAAGCATTTACATTGTTTTAGAGATTATCCCATTAATATCCCACTTATCCCATTGATCAATTGATGTACACCTTATCTCTTTATAATTTGGTGCTATGCCAATCAACTAAGAAGTTACATTCAATTTGATTAAATCATTTAAAGTAGATTCACTTCCGTATTAATTCCTATATGTTTTTGTATTGAAGCACACAATTTAAAACCCCAATTTTTGTATACCCTACAATCTTTCTAGAGTCCAAAATACACATTTTTGTGAGGGAGTTTGTCAAATAATTCACATCCTTACCAATTCAAGGTATATGTTACGACATATAAATCTATAAGAACACATATAAAGGAACAATAAAAAAGAGAGAAAAAGAGAAAAGAGAAGAAGATTAGAGAAGGATTATCACTTCAAAAAGAAATAGAGGAAGTGAAGAGAGTGACCACCATGTGGTTACAGTTGCAGGAAGAAGAGAGCCATCAGAGTGGCCTAGTATTGAAGAGGAAGATAAAATGTCCTATGAGTTCATTGATGAAAAGAGATAGAACGCACAAGGAGGATGCCTTGAGGAAGAGAGAAGAGTTGTCAGATGAGCAACAAGAAGAGGTGAAAGAAGTTCTCATGATGGAGAACAAGAAAGGAGAAGTGCCACAAGAAGCACTCAAGGAAGGAAGAGAAAGAGTGTTAATAAGAACACTCAAGGAGACATTTTTGTCTCTAATTATGTGTTCTAATATTGTGTTTAAGAATTTGTATCCAAATCTCATACCCAATCATGGGAACATAGTGCCAAAATGACTCAAGAAGCCAACAGACAGAGAAAAAAATGTAGACCTCAAGCAAGAAGAATGCATGATGAACCATGCATGCCAAGAAGAAGGCCAAAGAGATAGGTATAAAGATAATGCCTCAAAACAAGGAGAAAATCACAAGAAAGATAGAGAAAAAATCATATATCAGCCTAAAGCCATGCAAAGCAGAGTATGGGTAGCCAAGAGCATGAAAGGATTACAATGCAAACATAATGAGCATAAGCACATAGCTAGGGCAGTAGAGGATGGAGAGAGATCACCACAAAAACATAGCTCAAGAGAGAAAAGAAAGGATAGTGATGAAGCACCTAAGAGGATAGAGGCAAGTCCAAAGAGAACAAGAGAGATGGAAGGTAAACAAGTGACATTGAATGTTTTGAGTCCTAGGAAATGAACACAGGAGAGGAGTGAGAATTCATGCCTCAAGATGTCGTGGCACCGAATCAACTGCAACAACAAGTCCAGGTGGCCAGGTGAACACTAGAGGAGGCATCATTTCGATGCATGACGATGTTGTTGCTTCAGGGATACTTTGTTCGAGCGTAGTCCCTTAAGAGCCCTGAGACAAAAAAAATTGTTCAACTTCGATGGGTGACTACTCAGACTCCTTGGCACCTAGAGATGTCTCATCTAATCCTACACCTTGGCATAGGGACCCTCTATAATAGCCTCACTCGATTTTTTCCTTCTCCAATCGGTGCTCTCGCTGCCCATATTGTTTGTAAACACGTGAAATAGTGCAGTTTGAGCAAGTGTAAGGTTTTCAAATGCTAAATTTTGTAAATAGTGGGTCATGGAACCAAACTAAATGTTTTGACACATCTGGGTGGCTAGATGAACACTAGATGAGGTGTCTTTTGGTGGGCGACAACGTCGTTGCTTCCAGGCTACTTTGTTTGAGCGTAGTCCCTTAAGAGCCCTGAGACCAAAAATCATTCAACTTTGACGGGTGACTACTCGAACTCTGTGGCACCTAGATATGTATTGTCAAATCCTACACCTTGGCATATTGACCCTATACAATAGCCTCTCTCAGTTTTTTCCTTCTCTAATCGGTGCTCTCTACCCTATTGTTTGCAAACACACGAAATAGTGCAGTTTGAGCCAGTGTAAGGTTGTCAAATGCTATATTTTGCAAACGGTGGGTTGTGGCACCAAAACGACTACGCAAAAATGTCTAGGTGGATAGGTGAATGCTAGAGGAGGCATATTTTTGGTGCGTGACAACGTCATTGCTTCGAGCTACTTCGTTCGGGCGTAGTCCCTTAAGAGCCCTGAGACCAAAAAATTGTTCAACTTCGACGGGTGACTACTCGGACTCGTGGCACCTAGAGACATCTCGTTTAATCCTACACCTTGGCATAGGGACCTTATAAAATATCCTATCTTGGTTTTTTCCTTCTCCAATCGGTGCTCTCACTGCCCTATTGTTTGTAAACGCGTAAAATAGTGCAGTTTGAGCTAGTATAAGGCTATCAAACGCTATATTTTGCAAACGTTGGGTCGTGGCACCAAACCGATTACTCCAAAACATTCAGGTGGCTAGGTGAACACTATAGTAGGCATTGTTTTGGTGCGCAACAACATCGTTGCTTTCGGCTACTTCGTTCGGGTGTAGTCCCTTAAGAGCCCTGAGACCAAAAAATCATTCAACTTCGACGGGTGACTACTCGAACTCCATGGAACCTAGAGACATATTATCTTATCTTAAACCCCGGCGTAGGGACCCTATATAATAGCCTCTCTCATTGTTTTCCTTCTCGATCGGTGATCTCGCTGCCCTATTGTTTGTAAACGCGTGAAATAGTGCAGTTGGAGCCAGTGTAAAGCTGTCAAACGCTATATTTTGTAAACGGTGGATCATGTCACAGAACCGACTGTGCCAAAATGTCCGAGTGGCCAGTGAATGCTATAAGAGGCATCGTTTTGGTGCGCAACAATGTCGTTGCTTCCAGGATACTTCGTTCGAGAGTAGTCCCTTAAGAGCCTTAAGACAAAAAAATTGTTCAACTTTGACGAGTGACTACTCGGACTCCATGGCACCTAGAGATGTCTCATCTAATCCTATACCTTGGAGTAGGGACCCTATACAATATCCTGTCTCAGTTTTTTCCTTCTCCAATCGGTGCTCTCGCTGCCCTATTGTTTGCAAACGCGTGAAATAGTGTAGTTTGAACCAGTGTAAGGATGTCAAACACTATATTTTTCAAACAATGGGTCATGGCACTAAACCCACTACGCTGAAATGTCTGGGTGGCTAGGTGAACTCTATAGGAGGTGTTGTTTTGTTGCGTGACAACGTCTTTGCTTCAGGGCTACTTCGTTCGGGCGTAGTTCCTTAAGAGCCCTGAGACCAAAAAATTATTCAACTTTGACGGGTGACTACTCGGACTCCATGGCACCTAGAGACTTCTCATCTGATCCTAAAACTTAGTGTAGGGACCCTCTATAATATCCTCTCTCAGCTTTTTTCCTTCTTGAATTAGTGCTCTCGATGTCCTATTATTTGAAAACGCGTGAAATAGTGCAATTTGAGCCAGTGTAGGGCTGTCAAACGCTATATTTTACAAACGGTGGTTCGTGGCACCAGACCTACTACACTCGATACATTCAAGTGGATAGGTGAACGCTAGAGGAGGTTTCGTTTTGGTGCGCAACAATGTCGTTGCTTCAGGCTACTTTGTTTGGGCGCAGTCCCTTAAGAGCCCTGAGACCAAAAAATCATTCAACTTCGACGAGATGACTACTCGGACTCGTGGCACCTAGATACATCTTGTATAATCCTAAACATTGGCATAGTGACCCTCTACAATATCCTCTCTCAGTTTTTCCTTCTCCGATTAGTGCTCTCGCTGCCCTATTGTTTTTGCAAACGCGTAAAATAAGCGCGCTTGAGCAGCCAAATGAAAGGTCACAAATGCTATATTTTGCAAACGGTGGGCCGTGGTACTGAAATGACTATGCTTTGACACATCTAGGTGGCCAGTTGAACACTAGAGGAGGTGTCATTTTGGTGCTCGACAATTTCATTTTTCTGGGCTACTTAGTTTGGGCGTAGTTTCTTAAGAGCCCTGAGACCAAAATATCGTTCAACTTCGACGGGTGACTACTCGGAATCCATGGCACTAAGATATGTCTCATACAATCTTACACCTCAGCATAGGGACCCTATACAATAGCCTCTCTCAGCTTTTTTCCTTCTCCGAGTGGTGCTCTCGCCGCCTTATTGTTTGCAAATGAGCGAAATAATGCAATTTGAGCCAGTATAAAGCTGTCAAACCCTATATTTTGCAAACAGTGGGTCACGGCACCAAATTGACTACGCCAACATGTCTGGGTGGCTAGGTGAATGCTATAAGAGGCATCATTTTAGTGTGCGACAACGTTGTTGCTTCTGAGCTACTTCGTTCGGGCGTAGTCCCTTAAGAGCCCTGAGACAAAAAAATCATTCAACTTCGATGGGTGACTACTTGGACTCTGTGGCACCTAGAGACATTTCATCTGATCCTACACCTCGATTATGTACCCTCTATAATATCATGTCTCAATTTTTTCCTTCTCTAATCAGTTCTCTCATTGCCCTATTGTTTGCAAACGCACAAAATAGTGCAATTTGAGCAAGTGTAAGGCTGTCAAACGCTATATTTTTAAAATGGTGGGTCGTGGCACCAAACCAACTATGCCAACATGTTTGGGTGTCTAGTTGAATACTATAGGAGGTGTCATTTTGGTGCACAATAACATTGTTGCTTCTGAGCTACTTCATTCGGGCGTAGTCCCTTAAGAGCCCTGAGACAAAAAAATCATTCAACTTTGGCGGGTGACTACTCATACTGTGGCACCTAGATACATCTCGCCTCGATCCTACACCTTGGTGTAGGGACCCTCTACAATCCCCTCTCTCAGTTTTTTCCTTCTCTAATCGTTGCTCTCGCTGCCCTATTGTTTGCAAACGCACGAAATAGTGTAGTTTGATCCAGTGTAAGGTTGTCAAATGTTACATTTTGCAAACAGTGGGTCATGACACCGAACCAACTGTGCACATGTGTAGATATTGTCTTGTAAACACTTGGGGAGCCATCATTTTGGTTCTCTAAGCTCTAGGTGCTTCTGGGCTACCTCCTCCGAAGCCAAGAACCCCCTCCATAGGTACATAAATCATTGTTAATTACTTCTCTTTTCTTGTAAAACAATGAAATCTTCTCTTAGTTTTGAGAATTTAAAATTATCTACTAACGAAACTGCCAACCACATGAAGGTGGAAGCTTTTCTAACACCACTAATCTGCACATAAAAGTGTTAGTCAAAGAAATTTAAGTTTCAAATCAAAACCATACTAGATATATACAAAATATACAAATTTAAAATAAAATATATGAACTTAAATCTATCTAACTAAAAAAATTATATATACCAAAGCAATTATATATACCAGACATGAGCATTGTAAATTCATTCCAATGAATCATCGGGATTTGATCTACTCGAATAGCGGACAGATTGCTTCATGATATGACTCTTGAACCTTCCGAAGAATCTTGTTATTAGGCCTTCCTCGATATATATAAACACTGAATATTTGTTACTAGAACTAGATGAGAATATAAGAGTATTTTCCTATGTGTCTCAAAGTCTTCAAAAACCCAAACAGAGGAGTTTTTAATGGATACCGTCAAATTCAAGTTCCAGTAACTACCATTGACCCTGTAGGATATTCAATATCTTTGCCATCTATAATAGGAGAAGTCAACTTCTTTCTTTCCTTGATGCAATAACATAATACATAGTTTGTTCCTTCTTCATTGTCTTATGTCACAATAACTACAAACACATGTCCTACAAAAAAACAAAGGTTGAACAAATCAAATTTAAATTACATATTAAAATTTCAATGGACATAACTCAATACAAAAATTGTAAATAACCATAAATACATTTTCGTACCAAAATCAAAATTTCGTCAAAGTCCTTGGATGTTACAAGTTCATCTACGAAAAAAGTCGTAATGCTTGTGGAGGTTGATAACTAGGAAGTGGCGTTAGAGGCATACAAATCCATCCATCCACCCATTCTTGTGAATTACACTCAACATGATCACAAATTCGATACAAGATGCATAAAAACATGTCAACTTTCTTGTCCATACGGCCCACGAAGTAGTGTCTCGAGCTATAAAATGAGTGCATATCATTGGACCCAGTGAGTGTCATACAATCATCGTAGTTAGAAATTTGTTGTTCCTCTATCAACCAAAAATATCTGTTAAATGTGGAATTTTCTTGAGAACCTCGAGCCATGTTGTCAATACACCATTCCACTATGCTCTTTACATCTTTCAATTTAGCACCATCTTTTTACTTCAACTCTTCTCTTGCAAGTGCTCTTTTCACACATGCCCCCGCATTGTCATGCTCTCTATTTCCATGTCCATCCTCAGTGAAACTCCAAATATGTTGCACACCCATTTTGATGTGCATCCTGCTCATCCAATAAAAAATTTATGCATTCTTAAACAGAAACATGTAATTATCTGACCATATATAATGTTGTTTGAAGTGGATGTCCCTATCAGACAAGTTTCCATAAAATAATTGGAAACACCCTTGCACAAATTTAGTAGAATGAGTATGATCATCACTGATATAAAAGTGGTACTCTCTTTACAAAAAATTATCATTCTCTGTACTATCAGGAGAATGTATAAATGCTATATGCACAAAAATGGCAACTTGTACTGAGTTGTAATATTGTGATTAAACCTCCATTTGTGGTTGCAATGTGTAATTCTCTACAAAATCGACCACTGAAATAATAGTACCAATAGGAAATGTGTCCTTGCATATCTTGAACTATTCATCCAACCATCAAGCTCTGTGTGTATGCCTAGCATACTCATAAACAATTTCATCCTTAAATTTTCTCATAAATTGAAAAACAATCATATGTACTGTAACTAGTTCACACCGTTTAGACTCTTTTCCATCTTTCAAATGGTATGCAACTGATTTATATTTATCAAACTCAACTAAATTATGTCCTATTGCATATTAAATTTTCTCATGGACGCAAATTTCCAATCTAGGTAATCCGCCGCATGTACCACAACTTCCATCTAAACAATCCTGACTATAAAAAAAATTGTCCAACTTCTTTTTCCAAAAATATCATAAGAATGAAATCCCTAGAAGATATTGGTGGAACTTGAACACCACATTTTGATAACATAGTTTTAGAATGAAAATTAGAATGAATACGTAAAAAATTAGCATAATGCATCACAAATTCAACATGTTACCTACAACAACAAGTGGTGCGAGCGTGGTTTATTTTCACATAGAATGGTTTCAACATTTCAAAAAACGTTGACTAATTTTAATTTCTAGATGCTCTTGTTCAAACTTACAAAAAAATTGAGTTTGAGTCATATCTAAGAAATGCTTTGGATGTGGTTCGTGATTAGTAGAACCAACTCTCCATTTTATAACATCTCTTGTATTAGGTGAAAGTCTAGTGTTATCATACCAAAATTAAATAACAAATTCTCTTTTAGCATCAATATTATCTTTTTCCTTACGCGGTGCTCTAGCATAAAATGCCCAAAAATCGATGTTATTGAGTGATTGAAGGATATTACGTCTTTTAATTGCTTTTATTAAATTTTATTGATTATCTTGCAACATTCGACTTGTTTTCGTAATCAAACGTTGTTTTTTATTGATTCACTTACAACACTAGTAACAAGTACATGACGCATAATATTACTATCCCTAGTGCGTATCTTGACACCAATAGTTTGATATGCATCATGAAGGTTTTCAATAATTGTAGAGGTTTGACCACGTATATTAGATGTTTTCAATCCTAAGGTGTTTAATGTAGGTCTCATTTTAATCAATTTCATCAAACTAACCAACAACGGACATCTTTGGGAATTATTTAAAATTTCAAAATGATTATCCCAAATTTCAATGGCTCTTCTTCCGATTTTCCGTTCGAAAGTTTGTCGAGACATTGGTTTCAAAATGTTTTCATCAATTTCAATAAAAATTAGGTTTCTTACATAAAATCCTAGGAGGTGTTTTTGTCAAATTTTGTTTGTCTACAGTTTCAACCTGAATTTCCTTATTCACATTTTCATTGTCTCCTTCAATTTCAACATTTTCTACATCACGAGTATTTAATTCTTCTTCAACATTGATAGTAAAAAAATCTTCATCACAAGTATTTAATTCAACTTCAACATTGACAGTAGAAACATTACCTGGTTCCTCATTTCTTACAATAGTAGGGGTTAAAGATGAACCTCTTCTTGATTCACAAAGATTTCGCATTCGATCAACATTTTGAAATTTGTTTTCCTCTAATTCGTTTGGTTTTTTACTTAATGACTTCCTTTTTGACTTCGTTCCTTATCTCCTATGATGTTTTTCATCCAATGATAAGAAAAACATGCAAAAAAAGATAGAATTTCATAGTAATTCATACAGTAAGGTCAAACAGTAAAAATCACATGGTAATTTAAACATTGGGATGTGTGTAAATATGATTTAAGAACCACGAGCGTGCTTTATAAACCACGATCGTGGTTTATAAAGTGCACTCATGGTTTATGTTATAAAAACATGATCGCGGTATATAAATTGCGATCGCGGATCTATCTATATCATCAAATCCGACCCTAAGGCTCGGGAAATCTATGTTTTTCCCCAACCAAAGATATGGAAGGTCATTATGAAGTGTAAAACGTCAAAAAAATTCAAATTTGCTCTTCCAGAAATTTGAACCATGCTAAAAACTGAAAATATTTCACAAAAATTATGCGATTGCGTAGGGGAGACTGTTATCTTCGTAGAAATATTGATTTTAAAGTGAATAGAATAAGATAAATATCATTTTATAATTTTTTACTAACAATAGGTCTTTAAGACATTTTTTCCAGCGAATGTTCATGTCTACGTTTAAGACTGTAACTTTTGTTTCATTTATCAAAATGTGATAAAACTTATACCATCCCAAGCGTGGAGAAATTCTATACACGTTAAAAAATATATATTTGATTTTGATATTTTTTGATATAGTTATGGTGGGCAAATGGAAAGCGCTCCATTTTCTAAATCTTTTTAGACCACTTTCATGGAAAAAATCATTAAAAAAATATTGCTTGAAAAATACAAAATAAAATCCATCCCAAGATAGATAACTACATCTAACTTTTCACCAAATGAAAAAAAAATAACAATATTTGGTCATCCAAATTGCGGGAAAACAGACTACAATCTTATAGGTTTAAAAAAAAAAAACCAAGTCATATAATTTTAAGTGTTTAATATAGCTAAACTTGTCTATTTTTTAAAAAAATAGTATTTTAGAAACTAGATTCGGATTCTACGATTCATATTTATATATTTTTTTCTAATTTTGAGTGCGTGTATTGCTAATAATCCCTACAAGTTGAGATTTCACTAATTTTTACAATATGACGTCCACCGATGACCCCATTTTTGTCCACCAACTTGCTGCACTTACCCATATGTAAGTATTTTTTTGAGGGATTATGGGAAGGGTGATCCACCTATGTGGAGTTAAAAGGAAACTATATCATTGTATCTTTTAAAATTGAGAGATAAGGAGTTTTGTGTGTGTATATGATTTGTGTTAGTGCACTTGGAGGCATTGGGTGGACCCCTATCCCACTTGGGAGGCATAAGGAGATGGATACCATATTCTCTTCTCCTTTGGCTTAGTTTTTAAGCCTATGTGTTTTGGAAAGTTGTAGATTTTTATTATTAGTGTTTTGTTCTTGTATGTGTTGCAAGTTTTGTTGGTGTGTATGTATGTATTGTTGAAGCCTTTTTGTGAAGAGTTGCCATGGTTGTAAACATTCCTTATTTCTCCATTGTTGGGGCTCGGGGCCAATGAGAAGGTAGGCTTCACCTTCTCATTGGATTAAGGTTGGGAGGTGAGTGTTGCCTATGTTCCCTTCCTTGTTGTTGTGTTGAAGATGGAGAAAGAAAAGGAAAAAAGAGTTGCAAGTTGGTATATTGGATGGAGTTACATATGTGTTTGAGACAAAAAAGAGAGAGTTTGTTGTAAGATTTATCATGTTGTGTGGAGGGTTATTTACACTTGTATTTTAAGTTGAGCTTCTTGTAAATAAATTGTCAAATCATGCAATGTAAATGGTTGAAATAAGGAAATTGTAAGTGACATTTTATTTTAAATGTAACTCATTTAAATCTGCAAATTAATTTAAAAGTTTACATTTTATTTTTGATTCAAAATTGTTATACTTGAAATAGAAATACATGGAAACATATTGAAGTGTATGAGTTCTTTCCTTTTTGTAAATGTTCTTGTCATTCCGTATAATTATAAAAGAGGTATACATTTGGGTGTTGTGTACGAGTTATTCTTTTTTTAAATGGTAGAATTTTATTATTGTGGATATAAATTAGACAATAGTACAAAAAGAAAACTATACAATTAGTCTTCTACTTATCAAAGAAAAAAATTACTTTCCTTTCATTTGTACATCTCTCTTTTAAAATAATAATCCTAACTACTATCTATCTATCTATCTATCCATATATGTATGTATATATTTAAATAAATTTATTTATATAAATATATATATGTATACATTTAAATATGTTTATTTATACAAATAGATGGTTGCCTAAATATAATGGTTTGAAAACAAAAATAAAATAAAACTAAGATATATATATTTATAAAATATTAAAAAAACATATATATACGGCCAATTGAAAGATTTATTTTATTTAAAACAAAGTATATAAAGAAAAAAGGGGTTTTGTTTGTATATGGGCCAATATGTATATAACAGTCCCCAACATAAATAATACACATTGGGGAGGGGAGGGAGGCACCCCCAACCCCCCAATACATATAATACATGGTGGGAGGGGGTGGAGGGGGCATTACCCCCCCCTAAGCATAAAACACGCACAACCCCTTTACGGATGAACGGTGGTCCTGTTCACACAGTATTTTAAACACTATTTTTATATGTATATATATTTATATATATACCAAAATCATTTATAAAACCCTACCCTGCACATTATTTTTAAATATAAAGCGTAATAATATATGTACACACATGCAAACAACATATATAAATATGTATAACCAGATCTATGTATATTCAAATCGTAAACAAAGTATAAATGGGGGTAAGCATACACTGCAAATAAAAATATGTTTGAAAAAAAAAAAAAGAAAAATCCAAGAAAATCTGCATGGTTTTCCCTCAAGCCTCCATAGCCTCCATTTTTTCCAACTGCAAAACCACATAACCAAATGGGAGAAATTAGGGCAAATAAGTGAATAAAAGAGAAAAGTAAAGAGGATTAGGGGTTATAGAGATACCTAGAATCTAAGAGCCCTTATTGATCTAATCCAAGGGTGGAGATTAGATCCTACACCTTTTAAGTTGTAGGTATTTGATGGGATTAGATGTATCTTAAATGTGAATGGGGATTTTTAGTTAAAGGGGGTCACCTAGGGTATTCTAACTAGTGGGTTTAGGTTAGGTTGTAACATTGATTTTATTATGGGTAAATAATCCAAAGTTGAACATGGGGACAATTTTATTAAATATTTAAAGGGAAATAAAAAGAGGAACAAGTTAAGTGTGTAGATAGCATGGGTATTAATTACCTAGGTAAATAAAAGTAACTTTAACTTAAGAAATGACTTTTAATAAAAGTCTAAGTGGACAAAAATAAACAAGATTAATAAGCTTAATTGGAATTAATTAAATATATTCACTATGGATTAGGGGAAGGTTTTATTTTTAAACCATAATAAATTTGGAAAATAAATTAATATTAATTAGAGGAGTAATGTATTCGAAATGGACAAAGAGGGTGCCACCTGTCTAAGGGTCCCAGATGGTTTTGTTGATAGAGCTTTAAACAAAACAAACCTCTCCCTTGTTGGTAAGTTTCTTGGCTCTAGACCTAATATAGATTTCATTAGAAAATGGGCTATGAGAAAATGGAAACCTAAGGGAGCCCTAAGCATTACCATTATGCCAAAAGGTTTTTTCTTGGCTAAATTTAACCAACAAGAGGATTTAGATTCGGTGTTACTGGGAGGCCCCTGGTGGCTGGGAAATATGGGTCTTTTTTTAAAAAAATGGTATCCGGGTTTTGATCCAAATACAGAAAATATAAACACCATTCCAATCTGGTGTAGGCTACCAGGACTGCCATTGCATCTATGGGATGATGAAATACTGCTAAATATTGCAAAATCCCTAGGCGCACCTATTGGAATAGATGGACCCACAAGAAACAGATCCAGGCTTGCTTTTGCTCGGTTCTGCATTGTCTCAGCCATTGATCAGGAGTTTCCGGAGCACATAATCTTGAAAACTAGATTTGGATCCTGGACTCAAAAAATTGAAGTTGAGACCTTAAGATGTAAGTTGTGCCATAGCATTGGTCACTCTGACAAAAACTGCAACAAGAAGAAGACCCCTCTTTTGGTTTCTGATCAGCCTGGGATAGACTCAGATCTGAACAAAGTTAGCAGGGATCCAAGCAAGGAAAGGAAAACTGATGATAAAGGTCCCAGCCAGAGGAATGTGCAACTAAATAGTAGGGAAAAAAAAAAGAAAAAAGGGGGTTTTAGAACTCATATTAAGAAGCATCTTGTCTGGCGTCCCAAAGCTGCAACAATAGCTTTGCCTGAAGCCCCCAACAAAGAAGTAGTGGACAAAACTGTGAAGGCATCTCCGGGCAAGCCTTTTGAAACTTCTGTGAATGAAGACCTTGTTAAGGTATCCTTGGAAGTAAATGAACAAGATGGTTCAGTGAAGGCCATTTTAATCCCTTCTGGTTCAGAAGAGAAAGAAATCCTGTCATTCATTACAGAGGAAGCTTGTAACAAGGAGGATATGAGTGTGATTGAACCCCTGGAGATTCTCTCTACTGGAGAGAAAGGAAATGCGGATCCGCTGCCATACCTCCAGCATTACAACAGCGACTGCGCAGGTCTGTTGCAGCACCATAACAGCTTCTGATCATACTCCTGACAGTATCCAAAAGGAACAAGAGGAAGGGGAGATTAAGGAAAAGAAGGCCAATTTAATCCCTTCTGGTTCAGAAGAGAAAGAAATCCTGTCATTCATTAGAGAGGAAGCTTGTAACAAGGAGGATATGAGTGTGATTGAGCCCCTGGAGATTCTCTCTACTGGAGAGAAAGGAAATGCGGATCCGCTGCCATACCTCAGCATTACAACAGCGTCTGTGCAGGTCTGTTGCAGCACCAAAACAGCTTCTGATCACACTCATGACAGTATCCATAAGGAACAAGAGGAAGGGGAGATTACGCCTACCAAGGAAAAGGAAGATCCAGACTCTGGATTCACATTGGTCATCTCAAAAAAGAAAAAAAAAAGAATGGAAGGTTTTGAAAGGATCCCAGAATCACTATATAGTGAAAAAAAAGGAAATTGACAATTGGGACACCTCTACTTCCAGAACAACCAGATCTTCAGTTAGACGAATAGCTGATTTTGGAGGAAGCTCAAAAAGAGGAAGACCCTCTAAAAAGACTCTCAGAGCTAAGAAAACAGAGAGGGATATTGCAGATGGTGTTCAGCGTCAACTGAACCAGCAAGCAATTCCAACTACCAACCATTCCATATGAAGATCATATCTTGGAATATTAGAGGCCTTAACGGTTACTCTAAGCAAAGAAGCATCAAGGAGTTACGAGACTCCAGTAACCCCAGCATTTTGATTCTTCAAGAAACTAAAATGAAAGCAATGACCATGGATAATATTAAAAAAAAAAATTGGGATAGCTCTGAAATGGCGGCTGTTGATTCTCAGGGTGCTTCCGGAGGGCTGGCTACTCTTTGGGATAGAAGGCACTGTACTGGTATGATTCTTAGTGATAATATTAATCATCTTGCAATTAAATTTGTCACTATTGAGAAAAAGTGTGAATGGATCTTGTCTAATATTTATGCCCCTAACTCTGCTAGTGGTAGAAGAAAACTATGGGCTGATCTTAAAATCTTTAGAAACCAGCACAGCTCTGCTAACTGGCTTATCATGGGAGACTTCAACTCCCCTCTAAACCCAGGCGAGAAGTTTGGGGGAACCCCCACCTTCTCTAATGGAATGGAGGATTTTGCTGATTTTATCGCTGAACATAACCTCATTGATGTGGATCTGCATGGTAATAAGTATACTTGGAATAATAGAAGGTTGGGAAAGGAGTTCATTCAGGTGAGACTGGACAGGGCACTAATCTCAGCAAACTGGATTCTTAGCCAAGACTTTTACCTCTCTTCTCTGCCCAGAATTGGATCGGATCATAATCCGATTGCTTTAAGCTTTCTCAATTGGACCAAACCTGCAAGAAGCTCGTTCAAATTTGAAAAAATGTGGATGGAGCATGATGATATCTATGACAGAATAAAAGAATGGTGGGAATGGAATGGGGAAGGCACTGCTCAGTTCAGATTGGTTCAAAAACTCAAAAATGTCAAAAAACAAGTCAAACTCTGGAACAAAAATGTTTTTGGGAATATCTTCGAAAAAAAGAAAGAGTTAAAACAGAAGCTTCAGGATCTTGAGTTAAAAATGGATACTATGGGGAGATCGGTTGAAGATGAAGTTAATGAAAAGAAAATTCTTTCTGAGTTGCATACGATCTGCAGTAGAGAAGAGTCCTTTTGGCGCCTTAAATCTAGGGCTATCTTGGCTTAAAGAGGGTGACAGGAACACAAAGTTCTTCCACATGACCACTCTAAAGCACAGAGCCAGTAATAGGATCTTAGAGGTTTCTAAAAGCAACGGAAGTATCACTAAAGATCCAAACAACATCAAGAAACAAGCACTTGAATTCTACCAAAATCTTCTTAGAGAGAGAAATGTCAGCAATCCGGAAGCTATTTCCTTCATGCTGGAGGCCATCCCTCAGAATAATATTGAGGACCAGAAATTCAGAGATATTACTAAAGCTGTCACGCTTGAAGAGCTGAAAAAGGCTGTTTTTTCCCTTGAGGGAGATAAGGCTCCTGGGCCGGATGGATTCTCTATTAATTTTTTTCAGAAGTTCTGGGAAATATGCTCGGAGGATCTACTCAAAGCGGTTAATGAATTTTATAGAACGGGAAATCTTCTAAAAGAGCTCAATAACACGCACATTGTGTTGGCACCTAAAAAAATGGATGCAAAAGATTTCAAGGACTTCAGACCCATCAGTCTTGTTAATGCTATCTTTAGAATTTTCACCAAAATCATTACATCTAGGCTGCAGCTCATAATGAATGATCTCATCTCAAGGCAGCAGAGTGGCTTTATTAAAGGCAGGATAATACAAGACGGTGTGATTATGGTGCATGAAACTATACATTCCATGGAAAATAATAAAAAGGCAAACATGATCCTTAAACTTGATATGAATAAAGCTTTTGACAAAGTTTCTTGGGTCTTCCTTGACAGGATTTTATCCAAATTTGGGTTCACGGAAAAGTTTAGAAAAATTATCAAGTCTTGTATATCTACAGCCAGGTTCTCTGTGGTTGTTAATGGAGAGCCTGTGGGATTTTTCACCAGCAGCAGAGGTCTAAGGCAAGGAGACCCCATCTCCCCCTTGCTCTTCATCCTTTTAGCTGACAGCCTTAGTAGAACAATTAGCAAAGCGGTGGAAGATGGCCTTTTAAATGGTTCTAAACCCACTTCATTCAGCCAAGCTGTCTCTCATCAACAGTTTGCGGACGACACTATCCTTCTTCTTCTGGCCTCAGTTGTAGAAGCTAAAGCTATTAAGGCTCTACTACAGCTCTATGAATCTGCTTCTGGGCAAGAGATTAACTATGACAAAAGCATCATTTTTTTCTTTAACACCCCTGGGGAAAGACAGCTCAAGATTGCTAAAATTCTGGGCTGTAAAATTGGAGCTCTTCCAGCAACGTACTTAGGCCTCCCTCTTGGCACTAAGAAAGTCTCTCACACGGTGTGGGATGATTTATTGACGAGATTTCAGAAAAAAATGGCCGGTTGGAAAGGGGCCATTCTCTCCCTAGTGCTGGTAAGTGCCTTCTCATTAAAAGCACACTCCAAAGTCTGCCCATCTATATCATGTCACTTTTCAAAATTCCTTCTTCCTTCAGAGAGAAAATTGAAAGGATTCAGAAAAAAAATTTTATGGCAAGGCATGGAAGAGAAATTCAGATTTCACCTAGTGGCCTGGGATAAAGTCTGCACCCCAAAGACTATGGGAGGGCTGGGTATAAAAAATATTGAAAAAATGAATGAGGCACTCATCGCTAAGATGGGCTGGAGATTGCTATCTGAGAAACAACCCTGGATTGATGTTATTAAAGCAAAATACTTGAATCAACAAGCTGTTTACTCCTATCTGCATGATGAGCAACTCCCCAATGGTTCCATTTTTTGGAATAATCTGATTAAGAGTAGAAACTTCATAAAGCAGGGCAGCAAATGGAAAGTGGGGGATGGCAGTGACATAAACTTCTGGGAGGATAACTGGTCCAGTGATAATCTCTTGGAGAGATTTGGGATGGCTAAGGACAGCCTTACAAGCAAGTATGGAACTAAAGTCAAGGACTACATTGAAGGAAATGGCACCAACAAGACTTGGAAAAGACTTTCTATGGAGCGTATTGAACTGAAACAAATTATTTCCTCCCTTCAAGACCTTCTAGATCTCTTCCCTTTGTGTCAGTTGGATTCCAAGGATGAGCTGGTCTGGAGTAATTCACAAGATGGAAAATACTCAGTCAAATCTGGGTATACCAATCTTTTTCATAGTAACCAATCTGATTTTAACTGGAACTTGATCTGGATGCCTGAGTTAACCCCCAAGATAAAATTTTTTCTTTGGCTGGCCATCAGAGGTAAAATTCTCACCACTGACAATTTGATGAGAAGAGGATTCATCATTCCCAATTGGTGTCACCTTTGTAGGAATGATTATGAAGACATTAGTCATCTGTTCATTCATTGTGATTATGCCAATAAAATTTGGAACTTTGTCCTTTCCAAATTCGAAGCTCTTTGGGTGTTGCCGGAGGATCTTAATCAGCTATGGAATCAATGGAACCCACCATTCAGACATTGTGCTATCAAAAGAATCTGGAAATTAGCCATCCCTCATTTAATTTGGAGGATCTGGAAGGATAGAAATAATATCATTTTCAGAAATAGGAAACAGAATTATAATTTCAGTATTGGCAAAATTTCCCAAGGCATCAAAGAGGACATGGCCAGATTTAAACCTCCCAAAAACAATTGTTATCCTGAGAATGAAGAGCACATCTTATCTAATTGGCAGTTTGGTAATTGGAGCAACCCCGGGAATAGTGTGGATAGATCTTTGATTAAATGGCATCCTCCTGACTCCAATTGGTTCAAGCTGAACTTTGATGGCGCCTCTAAGGGTAACCCTGGAACAGCAGCAGGAGGAGGGGCAATACGGGACCACAAAGGCAATCTGATTGCTGCATATGCTGGAAAAATGGGAATTCAAACCAATCATTTTGCCGAAGCTTTATCTGCTCTCTGGGGTTTAAGAGTTGCACGGGCCCAAAATATCCAGAACCTTATTGTTGAAGGGGACTCCCTTAATATTATTAAACTTCTGAATCAGTCCTCATCTCCCAGCTGGAATATTAAAGATTTTATCTCTGAGTCCATAAGCATCAGTCATACCTTCAACAGTATCAGAATCGTACATACTTACAGGGAGGGCAACAAGCTGGCGGATGCACTGGCCAATTATGGCATTAACATAAATTTCACTACATGGGATAAGGATAGTATCCCTAATCAGCTCCACAACAGCATCCATGCGGACCTTCACATGCAAACAATCTCTAGAGATATGCCTTAATCTTTGGAGGAAAATCAAATCCATAAATTCTTCCACATGTGCTGCTTTAAAGTATATGGCGTGGCAAATGATATCTAATTCAAATAATAGCAAGATTTTTTTAAGGAACTTCAAGTGGAGATATCTGGATTTAAAAATCGCGCACGCGGGAGGTACAATAGCTGTTGATATCCGGATGCTAAGCTCCACGAAAACCGATGATAACTACAAGGTGAAAGCTGACAGGGAAAGGGTTTTCACGCGTGACTTCCCGCAGGCTCAGATCAGCAATCACACAGCCGTTCGTGAGAAGACCAACGGCTATAGTTCCTATTTTTATGTGACCTTCAACAGCAAGAAACGAAATACTCTTCACGCTCAAAGGTATCCTGGAAATTGCTGTAACCAACACATCACAGTGAAGATGGGAGGGCCTCCCTGTCAAATTGAGCCGTGCGCGGACCCTGACTGGAAAGAAAACACGGAGCTTTGGAACATTCTTAGCATTGGCGGCTTCACCAGCTTTGTTGAAAGGATGCAAGGGCATGATCAAAGCATCTCTGTTCGCTTTGCCAAGGAATGGAATGGGAGGACAGTCGACTATGGGGGGCAGAAAATTCTTATCAATGAAGAGCTCATAGCTGAAGCGACTGGCCTCAGCCTGGAAGGGTACCGCTTCTTCAACAAGAGGGTTATCAAAGAGGTTGAAGAAAGAAGATTTGTGGAGGAGGATGAGAAGCTTATTTTCAGCACTGCGGGTCTGCTTGTAAGCTCAATTCCATCTCCGTACGATGAAGTCACCCGCATGATGATTCGATTCATCTCCTTGGAAGGCAGGTTTGTTACTGTCCCTGCTAAGCACCTTGTCTTTTTGAACCACTTCCGTAGGAATAGGTTGGTTTGCTTCCCGCACTATTTGTTAAACTCTCTTGAGCGCTCCATTTTGGAGTTCCAGAAACATACCCGGGCGGTTCCCTTGCACCAAGGGCTTATTCTGCTTATCCACAAACTCTGCCTTCTTAAGTACCCCGGTCTCCCTTCCTCTCCCAGCCCGGCTCCCCCTTTGATGGGCTCTGCGCGCGCCCCTGCCTCCCCGCTCCCCCGCTCGCCGCCCCGCCTTAGGTGCTGCTACCCCCATGCCGGCTGCTCATGCTTCTCCTTCTATTCCTCCTGCTGCTGCCCCTGCCACCCACCTTGCCTCTACCTCTAAACGAGTCACTAGGGCTTCTAGGAGACTCAACCTTGAGACTGCTGCTGTGGGGGATGAACCTCTTGAGCTTGACATTGCTCGTGATCTGCTGAACATTAGAAGTGCCAGTCCCCGGGAGGCACAGATGGATAACCCTTCTAAGAAATTGGAGGCCTTAGAGGCAGAGATTAAATTGCTGAAGGTTGAGGTCAAAAACCTTGCTAAGCAAAAAGGAAAAAAAAGCATGGAGGGGGAAGGGAGCATTGACAATAGTCAGATTGATGACATATACAAAAAGCTGACCTCCTTAGACTCCCGCCTTGGGAAGGCTAAGACCAGACATGACTACAATATTGCAGCCTTTAGGGCCATCGAGGAGTTTATCGTGGGTCATGCCAAGAGTGTTTCAAATCTAAGCGGTGTCCCGGCAGCGCTTTGGGGCAATGATAAAGAGAGCAAGAGAACCATTGAGGAGCTCGATAAGATGGATGCTGCTCAAATGACCGCGTTAGGCATGTTTCAAGCTTGGAAAAAAGTCAAGATCAGTATTGATCAAGCGGCCAAGAAGTAGTCCTGGATACTTCTACTGCTCTTCATTGTTAATATTATTGTTTCTTGGCTGTCGTCTTGCTGTTTTTTTGCCGTTGTTTTGCTGTTAAGTCTTGTCTGTGTAGCTGTTTCTGGGCTACGTTGATTTTGTTGTAACTCTTGAACTGTGCTACAGCTACTCTGCTCCTCTCTCTTATTCCGGCTTATAGGCCTTATTTTGTATTCAAGGGTATAGTCCCTTTCAAAAAACTATTTGCCAATATTAAAAAAATGTATTCGACGGCTAAGAAATTATTAAGCACAATACATGTATGTGTAAATAAAAAAATTTCCTTAATTTCTCCTAAGTAATTGATGGAGCTTTGACATGGTTTTGGTGTGTCAATTTTTTTGGGCGTTACACTTGTGAAATACCTCCTTGTCTTGGAAACCATGGATTTATTTGAGTAACATAGAACACTTGTCCATCCTCTATTTCTATCATTCTAAATTCTGTTGAAGCCTTATTTTCTTCTACAATGCTAGCTATTCCTCTGCATCTACAATTAGCTTTCTTCCTTATGTATGCATCAAAAAAATATGTGAGTGTTACCTATGTATCTTCTCTCTTATTTTTGGCATGCAGAGCATCAAGATGGGTAGCCATGTCATTGACTATCTCTTGTTTCATGTTCTTGAACATGTTCACAATTTCTTATTTAGATATCTCCCTAATTCCTCTGGTATCTGATCCATCCTTTGATCTAGCACTTCTTATTCCCTTCATATTTACTTTGGAGTAATTTATATAGGCTTAAAAAATTTCTCAATGGTATATTTTGAGATATCTCCAACTCTGTCAGTCCAAAGAATCCATTTTATATTCATTGAGTCCTTTTAAGAAAAGTAACTTGAGGGACTCATTAGGTAACCTTGTGTGTCTTGACTTCGAACACAATATAAGAATATTTCAGTGCAATCTTCTAATGGATCATTTTAATTTTGTGCCATCTTGAAGAGTTCATCACCTCCTCTATTACTTGGTCTACAAGTAGTATTAGTACTTGATAAAAAAATTCCTTCATCTTCCGCAAGGTATTCACAACATCTCTTCCTAAACCGATAAACCTTCTCAAGGATGCATCCTTGAGTGTGCAAGAAACAAATTTAACTTGTGTGTATTTGTGGTGTAATCATATCTCCTATATAAAATTTCAAACTCAAATAAGAAAGTTTCTAGGTCTTCAGTTATGGATCCATGAAAGTATAGAAGGGATGAGGGAGAAATGTTCTTCATTACAGTTGGTTAATTATTGTTGGAGATTAGGAAATCAAAGGTAGTTTCCCTATCTTTAAAATTTTGGTTCACTTCTTCTACCATGTCGGCTGATCGAAGTAGCTTTAAAATTTTCACTTGGAGGTGGATCTTATAATAACAAGCCTTGTATGCAGAGAGGAAAGTGCTTCTTCTGAATCTTTAGATTCATATAAAAGATATGTGCTATTTGAGGATTGGGTAAAAATATACCATGGGCATCTCTTGGATGGTGTTAAACCTAAACTATTTATAAGGAATGAAAAATATTATAACTTGGCAAAGTATCCCGACAACGACAATAAAAATGGTGGTGCAAATTAACTTGTAATAATTAATATGTTGTTTACTAATTCAGCATCATTTAATAATCAAACCAAGGGACATAAACTTTCAATAATGTGAGTGTTGTATACATAGTTATAAGGAATTTAGGAGGCCTAAAAAGAAATTGTTGTCACAATAATTCTTAAAAGTAAACTAAACTTAGACTGAAAGAAAATAGCTTCTAAACACTATGACTAAAGAAAAGTTTGGAAATTCAGAATGCAGATAAAGGAATAAATTGTTTATTAGTCTACTCATGCTATAAAAAAAAGAAAAAAAAACTATGGAGGGGTTTAACAGACCAAAAATGGGCCCTTCCTTTGGTGTTAATACCTCCTAAGGCTTGTAACTAAAGGTTATTGAATAGAACTCGGTTTTTTATTGAATTGACATAAATGTTACATCTAGGTATACAACTAACCTATGTATCTTCTACTCTAATATCAGTCTTTTTTATTATAGATCTAGATATATTGTTTCCAACATTAACCCTTTGATTTTATGTTCCTTAACTACACCAAAATGTGATAAGAAGAGTTCAACTAGGATTTATAATAAATTAAGTAAAAGATCTTCAGTAAAACAAGTGGAAGATCTCAATGGATCAACAAGAGATTCAATGCATTCAACATAACTAATTAATAGGTGCTCAGATATCAAACACATAACTCAAGTAACCAATCAATTCCTTAAATCATGGGTCAACCAATTAATTATTTCTTTGGTGTGTTGCGCAGTGAATAATCATATTCATAGTTGAGTTATCTTCCAATTCTCGTGTTCTAGTTGTAACTTCTCCTTCCACAACATGTACAGGATCAAGTGTCATTATCCACATTCTAATATATCTTCATAATCACGTCTTCCTTATTGTAGGTAATTCCCTTTAGCTATGGACAGAGTGTTACAGATAGGTCCTTTAGTTGTAGGTGAGTTTCTACATATAAAAATTTTCTTATAGAAAAGAGTGGCATCACATATATCATCAATCAAACAACTTATTGAACTCATAAGAATAAATGCACACATAAAACACCACAAAATAAAGATAACTAGTCATAACTATATTAATAAACATTTATATCATATGTTAAAGTTGTGATGATGATGTTCAATAGTATAAATGGAAAATGAAAGTACATAGATTTAAGGACTTAAAAAATTACAGATGGTGAGTTGTTTATAAAATGTATTTTCACACCTCATCACCACTCAAATGTGCCGGTTTCCATGAAAGAAGGTTTTACTCTCAGGTTTTCCATTAGACCCTATGACTAAATTGATGTTCTTAGTTTTTAGGGATAAATGTTACATGTTTTGAGTTATTTCATATCTTGGTGAGGCCATTTGATGACCTACATAGGTCAAAATAGGTTGACTGGTTTTTGGGCTAAAAAGGTAGTTTTAGCAGTCATGAAGAATGAGTGCTCTTGGGAACTTTTGGACTTGGTGATGAATTTTTATGGCCTTGGAGGTGTTTTATACATATCATATGATGTGTTAGATAAATTTTGATATTTTGAAGTCAATTTAGGTGTAATGAAGAAGGTCACAAGTTGACCTAGTTTGACTAGTTCAGGACAATAGTGTTTTGGTCTAAAGATTGGTTTGAAAGACCAATATATTGGATTAGATGATGATGGATATCCATTGGAGAGTGAAGAGGGATGAAAATTTATCCTATCCAATTCATTAATAATTCATTAAATTTTTAGAAAGTGTGCAAGAAGGTTGTGTTAGTAACACTAGTTTATGGGTAGTTCATGTTATTTAAAGGTCAAATAGGTGTGGTTGGATTTATTGGATGATTCATGATGTATAACATGGTTATATTTTTAAATTTTTTTAGTGGATTTCCATTGAGTGGATACATGGCATGTTTTAGGTTTTTAGTGAGTGTTCGGTCTTCATATTTTAATATTGGTCGGAGTAGAGGTGCCTAAAATGAGTAGGAAACAATCCTACTTGGTGGTGTTATGAAGAAAATGGATGACCTGGTGTTTGTGATATAATGGAGTATGTTTTGAAGGTGTGTTTGACATGTTTTAATCCTTTGGAAGTATGAATTTTTGATGAAGCCCTTAGAGGTCTTGGAGTTCTTGGTGAAGGAGAAACTAGCCTTTTAGGCCTAATTGTGCTTGTTGGTTGTCTTGGTGCATTTTCGACCCATATGGGTCTTTAATGCTGATTTATCTGAGTGTTTAATTTTTTTTTGAGTTGGTATTACTTACCTCTATGGTGATTTCTGACCTTGTTATGTTTTTAAGTTGAGTCATGTAAAAGTGCATGTAATTGTTCATTTTGAACTACTGTGGTGAGAAATAAAATGTGCGAGCTATGTGTGAGTGTGAAAGAGGTGTGAGGGAATAAAAATATATCTGCAAGAGTGTGTGAATGCCTAAGTAATTTTTAAGAGCTATTGTGCAGGGTAATTGTCCTAATCACCCCATCAAAGAGCAAGATTGGGCGAATTAGGAGAGAGTGTGTTTGAAGAAGTTTTTGAGGTGTGTGAGCTGAATTTTTTATCACTGTCAGTTTTGTGAGAAGAATATCATCAATGGTATTCTATTATAAAAAAATTATGAGTAATATTCATGCAAGTACTTTTTTTTGTGAGTAATATCAAAAAGGGTTTCTAGGGATGGGTGCTCCTTATGAAGTGGGTGGTTCAGTAAACAAATCTTGTGTGATGTGTCATATTCATGAAAGTATTTTGGTTTGTGTAATATAATAAAAATTTCAGTGGTTTTTCTTTCCCTTGATGGTTTCCCACATCACATATTGTGTTCTCGATAAATCTCTCATTGAATGTTCTTATGAATGGTTATTTCATATTAATAAGCACACATTGATGAATGGTTTAATGTTAATGGTTCACACAAGTTAAATTATTTGAAGTTAAGTTTTTTAAAGGACTAATTCACCCCCACCCCTCAATCCATTGTTCTTCCAATAGGGTCTGGTGATTTTTTTTGAGTTGGTTCTCAACTAAATTTGATTCATATCTCTAATAAAGTTGTGTTTCAAGGGGTTTTATTCCCCTTGAGGGTTTCTAACTTACATATGGTGTTCTTGTGTTGTTTCAATCTCAATGTTTATTTGATTCACCCCCTCATGTTTTTTGTTTCCAACAATTGGTATTAGAGAAATTCCTTTGAAGAAATCCTAACAAGCTTGAGGTGATCCTTTGAAGCAAAAAATGGCAAGTCAACGAGTGGTTCCTCTACTAGAAAAGAACCTATGTTTGATGGGAAAAATTATGCTTTTTTGAGTATCAAGATGAGAAATCACATCATGTCTTTGGGATTTGACATATGAAAATCAATTGTAGATGGCTACATCATTCCTCAAAACCCTCCAACTGATGCAAGTGGGTAAGAAAGCTAGTAATGACAATTCTAAAGCTATGAATGCTATCTTGTGTGGTTTGGGAGAATCATAGTTTGTCAAGGTGATGCAATGTACTACAGCCAAGGCTATGTGGGAAAAGCTACAAGTGATCTATGAAGGTGATTCCAAGGTGAATTTTGAAAAGCTACAGACCTATATGAACCAATTTTAAAATTTTGAAGATGAAAGAAGAAGAAACCATTGGTGCATATCTTCTCAGGGTTAATCAAGTTGTTGACACCATCAGAGGATTATGAGAAGATTTGAAAGAAGTTATGGTGGTGTAGAAGGTGATAATATATCTCACTTATAAGTTTTATCCTAAAGTCTCAACTATAGTATAAGACAAGGATATAAGTATTATGTTGATGGATGAATTCCATGGTATCTTTACTGCTTATGAGATGAGGACATGTGTATATAAACTCCCCAATAATGAATAAACCTTAAAAGTGGAAAAGAATAGAAAAGGTAAGATGATTTTAGATGATGATATTTCTGATTTTGATGATGATGAGTTTATTTTCATGTTTGCTAGGAAGTTGAAAAAGGACTAGGAAAGTACAAGGGTAAGTTGCCCTTCAAGTTTATCAATTGTGGAGAGATTGGAAATTTTGGAAACAAGTTTCCTCATAAGAATTGGGAAAAGGATTGTGATTATGATCATGATGATGATAGTAAGTTCCACATATTCTATAAGAGTAAGAATAAGTTTAGGAAGTTTGAGGAAAAGAATAAGTCCAAGAAGAGCTTTTACTCCAAGGAAAGTTGTAGTTCATCTGAGGTAAGTAGTGATGCTTATGATTCTAATTCTTATTCTGAGTTTGATTATGAAGAGGTTGGAAATGAAATTATTTTCATGGCCAAATGAGCTAGGAGATCTCAAAATGATGGCTCCATATATGAAGGTTCTTGTATGCTTTCGGAAGAATAAGGAGCTGATTTGGAAAATGAGATAATGTGTATTCAAGAGGAATTAAAGCATGCAAAAAAATAATAATAAGAAACTCAAGGAAAAATTCAAGGATTATGAAGAAAAGATTTGTGTTTTTAAGGAGAAGAATTTGAATGACACCAATGAGTATGATAAGATCATCAAGAATTTAGAGACTAAAAGACACTATTTCTACAAGCCTATAAGATAAGGATGAAGAGTGTATCAGAATTGAGAAGTAAGTGATCTTTCTAAGGGAAAAGTTGTCTGAAGCTGTAGGTAAGGAAATATCATTTCAGATATTTGAAAAGAGATCTTAGGATTTATATGACCTCTTGGATAGTAAAAATACTATAAGTGATAGGACTGGTCTATGGTTCAAGGATAACCTTAAAGGTAAACAAGTGATTCAAGAGGATACTACTCAAAGTAAGGAGGTTATTGGATCATGTTTCAAGATATATCAAATGAAGAATAATTTCAAGAGCTATGAGAAGAAAAGGTCCATTAGATAACCAAATACTTCAAGGTATGAGTTTTTAATAGTTATTGTTATAGTTGCAATGGTTTTAGGCATAGAGCTAAAGAGTGTATAAGGTCCTCCAAGTATGAGGGATTATGGAATTATGCAAGGAGTTTCAACTCATATCAATCAAGAGGTATGAATGAAATTAGTGTGTTACAACTATAATCATACTGGTCACATTGCAAAATTAAGTTTTCATGGTCCTTCAAGATAAAACAAGAGGTTTCAAGCTCCTAGAATACAAGAAAAGAGGTAAGACAAAGCATGAGAACCAAGAATGAATCAAGAAAACCTACCTAAGTCAGTTAATGGAACAAGTCAAGGATGTACACATGTTGTTGATAGGAAGAAGGATGAAAATGTGGTGTCACAGATGCCAAGGAGGTCTTGGAATCTCCTAAAAATTTTATTCTATAATTTCTATGAATCATGGTGTTTATACTAAGATTCTTAAAGACATTCAACACTTAGATAAAACATGCGAGATAGGGGAGCTTGAGTGGATGCCAGGAAAATGTGGAGTTGCAAAGCCATGAGGTCTATTGACTAAATTAAATTTTCTCATGGAATTATAGAGTTGTTGTTATGAAGTCTAAGTAGGTAGGTATGATCATGTAAAACAGTTGACATAGCTTGAAGGAGGTAGTAAAATCAGGGATATAGTCATGATTGGTGTCCTAAAAGCAGGTAATATTAGTTTGTTAAGGTATATACATTTTCTTTACCATGTCAATGATTGTGTGTTACCTCAAGATGGTGTTTAGAGATCTATACTAATTTATATCTATTGAGGTGAATTGTATAGATAATATACTTAGTTTCTCAAGGAGTTATATTGTAATGGTAAGCATCAAGTAGATACATGGAAGTTTTAAGAAAACATGAATGTGTTGTACGTGTGTTCTTGTAATTATGATATGAAGTATGATTGTCATAGGAGGTATGCCATTGTCCTTTGATTAGTTGAGTGTTCCTCATATATGGACAATGTTGTTTAAGGCTTGTCACAGTGAAACAAGAGTGTTATAATACCATTGAAGATGTTTGAAACCCATGGAGTAGAGTTAGACCCAAAAGTTGGTGTGCTTTCTTAAGTTATTTTTGATAATGCAAAGAACTGTTCTTCAAGAATTGATAAGTGTTATTAATTTGAATACAATATCTTAAGATCTTGAACGTGAGATAACTTGAAAATATTCTGAGAAATTTGGGCCTATATTATTAGACATGATTTGTATACCATAATGGATCTACTAGTTAAAGGTATAAAACAACAAAATTAGGATTGTATATTACAGTCATGAGGGTACATCCAAAAAGATGAGTTTGGAGGTTTGTAGATAGTGTGTGAAGCATTCAAGACAACATGGATATTTGGTATGACCTTAGTTAGGTATTTAATAGTATAAGGAGTATGTTTCTTATTCAAGTACTTGGTTACAATAATATGTGGATGTCAATAAGTAAAAATATTAGGTTAAATTGGAGAATGTGTCTCAAGAGGTCAAGGCCCGAGGGGGAGTCATATTGAAAACATGAGTTTTAAAAGGTATTTTTTTTTTGTTCTGATGAGTATAGTATTAGTGTAAAATTACATTTATGAGATCCTAGATGAAGTTTGATGACCCACACATTGTATATGAGCATTTAAAAGTGTTATTAGTGCTCAAATAGATCAATATGCATGAGTATGGCTTCAAGGGATGAAATCATGTATTAGGGTGCTTAACATGTTTTAGATATAAATGATATTTCTAAACAAGGTGTAATGTCCTATTCCAAGAAGGTTTGATAGAGGTTTGTATGAGTTTAATTTGAAGTATAAAGGATTAATGTTTCTATAGTGTTGTTGGTAAGAATGGTCTCATAGTTTGTTTGCTGATCTCATAATTGTGATTAAGTCATGGTCTCGGGGAAGAAAGTTTATATGTTTTCATTTGCATCTTGTTTTTATTTAGTTGATGTTGTAAATATGGTGTTATGAAGGATTATCAGGTGAGAAATTATTTTTCACATTAGGACAAGGAGAAATCATGTGTTTCATTAGTTGTTCTTAGGATTCGGAGTAGAGAGTGTTATATGGATGAAGCATCAACATATTGACTGAGATGAGTTGGTCCAAGTATGAACATGTTTTGTTTTTCTCTTGAAGATCATTTTTATAGTTGAAAGGTAAGTTTTGAAGTAGTTAGTAGTGGTTAGCAATAAATTTAAGTTCTGCATCATTGGTGTCTAGAAAATCAAAGAGAGATGTGTTGTCTATGGTCTTGATTACTCTTGAGAAGGTGTACATGAGTCAGTGGAGTGTAGATGTCAAGGGGACCTAGTTAATATCATTAGGTTGATGAAAAAAATTCTTTATGTTGTTCAAGTAGTTAAGAAGCAAGAGGGAGTTATACATATGGTTTAAAATGATTATTTTCACCAAGAAGGTGTATGATGTGTCAAGACAAGTTAAGGATGTTGACATAGAGAGCATGAATAGTTTCATTGAGAGGTAAGAAATATTGATCAATTTTCCTAGGTAGTTAATTTTTATGTGATGTTTGATCAAGGATAATTTAGATGTGTTATTAGATTAGGAATAAGGTCTAAGTTAGTTTTTAAGGCATGCATTTTCTAAGGGGGAGCAATGTTGTTTAAGGAGTCAAAACAGGTGGTGAAGAAGTCAAGTTGACCTTGTCATGTTTGGTTGATGTTTCCAATCCAGTGGTGATCGATTTCTGTTATCAAGAGAATATGTTGAAGGTATGTTTGTTTTTTCATTAATGTCAAAAGGGGGTAATGATCTGATTGCATGTGTTCCTTAAGGGGAGAATGATGTTTATGTTTTTTTCTATAAATATGTTTTCCATCAATGACAAAGGGGAGATTATTGGCATGGTGTTGTCATTGATGTTAAAGTGTGATGTTGTCAAGTGTTTTAATTGATTATATTGATGTTAAAAGAGTTATGGATCATGAAGGTTGATTGGTAGTGTCAAGTCAAGTTGAGTTTCTTGTTGAGATTGTTTGGTCCTGGTGATGGTGCATGGGGTCTTGAGTCAGTTTGGTGGCTTGTAGAGGTGTTGAAGTGAATTGGTGATGTTTTTGTGATGTCATGGAGTGTGATGAAGGTCATTGTAGGTTTTCAAAGGTGCCCAAGTGATGATAAGGTCAGATTTAGTGAAGCAATTATGTTCAAGATGCTTTTTTGAAGCTTAGTCAATAGGTATAGGTATGGTATGGTATGGTATGGTATGGTATGGTATGGTATGGTATGATAAATTATAAGTATGTACAAGTTGTATGATCTTAGTGAGAGCATGGGAGGCATGATTATTAAGTGTTGGGACACTCACAAGTGTCTTAGAGTACTATTTTAGGTGTTAGATAGTGATTTTAGGTTTATTCCTAGACCTAAACCTTGAGAAAACATGTCCTAGTGTGGTGGAGTCAGTGCTTATGAGCATATTTGGGAAATGGTGAGAGTTATAGATGTATTGGCAAGTTGATATGATGGTGTGGTCCATGATTTAGTTCTAGGTTATGAATATTTTGTGAGATATTGCATTTTGACTAGAATTGAGTTCCTAAAGGTGAGATTTTGAGCTAAAAGTTAACTTTCTCATGCTTGTTGGAGAGTGTGTGCTTTGGATGGGGAAAAAATATCCTATGGATAGTTGAATATTTTTATTTTGAATATTTTCCAAGAGGAATGAGGTTTTTTTATCATCATTTTGTAAGAAGGTAAACTAGTTTTAAAACCTCCTAAAACCCTAGTTATGTAAAGAACTTGAGAAAACTTGTTTATTGTGGTCCATAATTGATTTTGTTTTGAAAATGTGATGATTTGATGTTGTATAGGACTCCTCCAACTTTCTATTGGTGGAAATTTTTTGGCTATGTGTGGACCCCACTCAAAAAGGAAAGTTTCTAAAGAGTTTTAGTTTGTGAAAAAATGTCCATTAGAGAAGGTGACCAAATTGGAATTTATGGAAGTATGAGATTTTTTCTTCATGTACGTGATGGTTTCATATCATGATTGAAATCTTAGGTGGTCAAGTGTGCCCTATCTTGGAAGACTAGTTTTTAGGTATTTTTGGGAAGTCGGAGCGGTTTGGTTACTGAGAGGTGTTTTCGAGGTTCGATAGTCACATTTATGGCATGATTTGAGTTTGGTGATTAACCCAAGGTCAAAATATTTCCATTGATATATCACACTTTTTTGTTGATAATATTTGAGGAATGTATGACTTGTTTTGTGAAGACTAGTATTTGGGGTGTTTGTTTGTGCATGCTCTTAAGTCGCTTTATGGTGTGAGAGTATGTTCTTATTTGTTTCATGGTTACTATAGTTTTATGAAGGCTTAGAAAATATGTTTGAGTGTGTCCCATGTTTTGGTGAAGTTTTTTTTTCTCTATAATATTCATTTTTTTGTGAGTTGGCTTATTTTAGTGTTTTAGGGATTTTTGAGTCCTAATGGTGGTCTAGAAATCTCTAGGTGATGTTGGTGACCTATGTGTTCCTATTGGGGCTCAAAATTTCACATTTACCAAATAAATATTATATAGGTATTTGAGGAAACATCGTAATGTCTCCAAGTTGTGGGACTTACACTTGAGACAAACCTATAGAGAAGGTCGACTTCCTCTGCTTATTTCAACGCTACAACTACTTCTAAGAAGGAAATGTAACTATCTAACTCTACTGTAACATTCTAAGGGACCATGGTGAGAAGGATATGCATAACAAAAAATCTTAATCTAAAAGGAAGTGATAGCACCAGAAATGAGGGGATGAACACTCTTAGATGAGTGAAAACAAAGGAAGATACATACATAGAGGGAAAACATATGTGCCATAGTTTAAAAAAAAATCATACACTCACTTTCATGGAGCACAATAGAAAATAAATTTGCAAGGGACATAAAATATTCACATCATACCAATAATGCAATGGAAAATAAAGAAGATGCAATAAAAGAGGAGCT
The DNA here is from genome assembly GCA_018340775.1 of Taxus wallichiana var. yunnanensis. NCBI lineage: Eukaryota > Viridiplantae > Streptophyta > Pinopsida > Cupressales > Taxaceae > Taxus > Taxus wallichiana. The sequence goes on along the minus strand of CM031241.1, from coordinate 348,394,522 downwards.
AGGGTAGAGAATAGCCACAAAAAATACTTGTATTACTTTCGAATGATGCACAATATATTAAAATGGTGGAATGAGGCAAGCGTCCACATGCAAAGAACCATATTTGAGGCATGTAGCTCAAAATGCGAAGGATACACTAATTTGAATAATTCTCTTGAAAACTAAGAGGGTCTAACCTTTGCAAATGATCATTACTCAACAATATATAGAAGAGTGAGGAGAGAAGAGAAGGAAAAAAGAGGGAACCTCATATTCTATCTTTCAACCACCAACACCAAGAAATAAATGCCTGCAAATCTATATGTATCATTGTCATATATGCCTCCCCATTTTAGTTAACTTATGGGGAAAGAGGAAAATTTTGATCAAATCTAGGTGATTGAGTTCACTGGATTTTTGTATTAATTAGTGTCCTTGGGATTATGATATCTTCAATATATTGCCAAAATCAATGTCTTTCTAAGTTTCATAGAGGTTTTGATCTGATAGATTTCATTTCAAACCTTTGGCTCTAATATGCTCATCAAATCTTGCATACCCAGATTCTAAGAGCCTACTTCAGAATTCAGACCATAAAATGACTTTTTGAGCTTGCATACAAGATGCTTATTTCCCTTATTTACATATCCTCAAATTTGAGCCACATACACAAATCTAATTGTATTCACCTTTGCTGCATGTGCATAAGTTTCTCTGAGATGAATAGCTTCTCATTGTGGAAAATTGGTAGCTACAAACCTAGTCTTATTCTTATCAATGGAACTATCTTCTTTGTTTTTAATGAACCCAATTGCCACATATAGTATTGTTATATTGAAGCAATTCAATTTGATAACAAGTTTGGTTCTTCATTACTGCATTATGTTATTCCTATATTGCTTTCCCCTACTCATGTGATCCTTGTGATATTTTTTCCTTCTAAAATCATCAATAATGTCATGAATCCTTTACTCCTATAAATGGAGACCCACAAGACCAAAAAGATCACTATGGGCCAGCTCCAATTGCTTACCTTTCATGCAAATTCTGTTTCAAATTTTTCTGTGTGTTGGTTACGCTAAGTGGAAGCTTCTTACACATGTTTTCTTGTTGATGTCCATAACTTTGGTGCTCTAGAGCTCACATATGGAACTATTCTTAACCACTAATATTTTTCATGTTGTAGTCGTAAAGAAGTGAAGGCTACCTTCTTGAACACCTCAAACAACCATCTTGAGTTGTTCATCTCTAAGACACAATTGTCTTTATCAAATTCAACATTGAATGTTGTTTTTCTATTTAGCTAACTAACAAAGGATTATTCTTCATAAAATTTCACAAGATCTTGTAGATTTTTAGGAAGTTTGAGAGGCTCATAATGGAGCTAGGAAGAGGTAAAGGGTAGCAATGGCTCCTCTTTACTGCTCAAAATTCCCAGTTGTGTGCTCCTATTTTGACATAAAATTCTTCTACATTCTCTTTCCTATGAAGTCCCCTACTCGATACCAAATGTTATGAGAGAAATAGGGAGGCAACCTACTAATATTTTTATTAATTAGGAATCAAGTTATAGATCTATATAGTGTTGAAATACTAATAGGTGTGGAATAGTAGTATACAAACCAAAAATAATTACATAGGCATAACCACCCAACAAACAATTACCTAAATGAATGAATACAAACAATAATAAAATTATAACAATACAACAATATTCCCACCTAATTACCTAATTAATTACTTAAGGTAAATATAATAACAATAACTAACGTAAAATTACCAATAACTAAGGTTTTTCCTAAGAATGAAATCATCACAACACCATAAAAACCATATGAATAATGGATAAATCATTTTCTAACCCAAATAAAGTTACAAAAATTTGATATAGTATTTCGTTGGCCTTTATGATTTTAGCAGTGCACACTGCATACCACCTTATTGCAAGAGAGATAGATATTCAAACAGTGTCAAATATTTGAGACATCCACTACATAAAATAAGAAACATGTTAAATAATTTATGCATAGTAACACGCATTCACATGTAATATAAAGATGTGTGGTTACATATCTCCATTCACATTCATCATGCGTTATAAAAATATGTGAATTTTTATATGCTTTCACATTCATGTTTTATTTTATTCACATCTATATTGTTGCATTCCAACATGTACATTATTTAAGTAAGAATATTTGTAGTCATTTTTATGCCCTTAGAACAATAGTCAAATCCCATGCGCATCGGCCTATCACCCAGCGGGCTCTGGGCGCTCACCCGAGGCATGCACAGGCACCGAGTCCCTCCTTTATGTGAGTTGTGTAATGCCCACTTCAAACAACCACTTGAGACCTAAGAAAAAAATAGGATTAGTTAGGAAAATTATGGAATAATTTTTTTTTCTTGTTTAAGGGTATCAACAACGAGGTTACAAGGCAACAGTTGGCACCACAAAGTTTAAGGATAACTATCAAGACCAGGGTTCATTTTAAGAAGCCTCTGGTAAAAAAAAGGTGGAAAATCCCCGGTGAATATACCTCGAACCACTTTCGTCGGAAAGGTGAATTTTCCAGGATTTCATATTCAAATTTTTTCTGTCATTTTCTTAAGGAGGAGCACTCAGCATTTTTGTTTTTTGGTGACGGGTGACAACAAGGTTGGCTGTCGTGCGACAACAGGGTTCTCATTTTTTTTTTCAACCATCTCCCACCTGTAACTCTCCCTTATCGCGTGTCAACAACCCTCCGGTCGTGCGTCAACGCCTTCTCTTGTAGCCCGTCAACAACCCTCTGGTCGCACATCAACACCTTCTCTTGTCACACGTCAACAACCCTTTGGTCATGCGTCAACAACTCTTGTCATGTGTCAACAACCCTCTGGTTGCACATCAACACCTTCTCTTTTCACGCATCAACAACAGTCTTGTCGTGCATCAACACCTTCTCAAAAAAAAACTTCACCTTTGAAAAATCAAATTTTCCAAAGGAAAATTTATCTCCACTCCTCCATCGTCATTTGAAAAATCCATGTGTCATCCTCTCGATTGGATGCGGGTCAGCAGGTGGAAAATAAATTTAAGAGATTGAGCTAAAAAGGGTAAAAGTATAAAAATCTCACGCGGGCCCATGCATCTATCGAGACATGTGTCAGCATGCGATTGGTTGTGGGTCAGCAGGGTTATGAGGAAAAATGGGAAATTTTTCCCAAGGCAAATTTTCAAAAAGTTAAGTTTCAAAATTAGTCCGCCCCTCCAAAGTGCCACATGGCAACATCGATTGGTTTTGGGGTGGTGGGGCCATGGAATTTTTGGGGAAATTTTTCCAAAGTTCAAATTTTAAATTTAAACAGTTAGATTATTATTATATTTTTTTCTTTTGGAAGCCAATTTGAAGTAAAACTTCAAATGGCCATAACTTTTGATAGGAAGCTTAGATTTTGGCAAACGAGAACTTTCTGGAAAGCTCTTGAAGTCCTCTTTGCACATGAATCATTAATTTTGGATTTTACATGATTTTAAAAGCAAAACTAGCAATTTCTAACTTATAAAATTTTGTTCAATTTTTGATTTGATTTAGTTCTTGTAATTGATATGTTTCCATCTTTTGACAAACAAAAAATGGTCATGCAAGTTTCAAATTTGATTTTAGAAAGTTTTGAAGGGTCTTTCTTAAATGTTGAGGTCACTTTGAGTTCCTTAGAACATACTAAATCTAAATTGTAATGTTTCATTTCTTAATTCAAGTTGCAAGTTTGAACTGCTCATTTCTTTGATAAATTTGATTGCCAAATTTGAAAAATAAAACAGAGATCAAACTTAAGAGGTTCTTAAAACATTTTGCATCCTCCAAATATGAAAAGGAATTTCAAATCTGATCTAATACATTCCATTGATTCAAGCAACCATTTCACAGCCTATATGCAAAGTTGATTTCCAATTTTTAAATTACTTCAAGAGAACAGAACATTGTCTTTTTCCTCATACGCATTTCCTTTTCAAATAGAGATTTCATTTCACAACAATAACTCAAATGCAATACAACAATGCAAGTTTGAGAAAAGAATGCAATTCTTTATTGATTTCCAATAACAACTTTACAACCTTCTCTTTTCCATTTGATTTCTAAATACACTATACAATGCATGTAACATCCTTTCACATTCCTTTTCAAAACAGAGTAGAGTATAACTCCTTTACATTTCCTATTCCAATTTCAATCTTACATTACCAACACAAACATCTTCCCAATACAAATATTAATACAAATCATCCAATTCAAAGTGGGAAGGATTAAAATGAACTTGAACAAAAGAAGGGACTATCGAACTGTATATTCCTTTTGCTCCAAAATAGTAGCATGCTAGTTTCTTCATATTTTCATCTTGATCACAACAAGGTAGGGGGAAAGGAAATGCTCTCCACCCAACCAAGACATCCAATGAGAAAGGAGAAGTCATCCTTCCTCATTGGCCCCCAAGCCCCAACCATATTGAAATAAGAGATGCAATCCAACACATGAAAACAAGGCTTCCATAACAAACATGCAGCATTTTCACATTCAAATACACATTTCAAGAAGGATGTAGTTCACAACTACATTAACCAACTACAAACAAGACTGAGGCTTCTTCAAGCAAGCCAAAAAGAGCAAGGATCTATGGGGAAACTACTTATGCCTCCCAATGGGAAATGGGAATCCACCTGAGAAACCCACCAAAATATATCATCTCCCATACCCTTATGCCCCCAAACTTCCTCCTTATGCCCCCAAATTTTCTCCCTTATGCCCCCAAGAGTAAGAAATGCAAGCTATTTCTTTTCCATGGTGGATCCCAATCCCAAACTCCCTCCACAATAAAATTGATGCCATTGGCATTCCCTTATGCCCCCACATGAAATCCCCATAGCCTTCTCCTACACCATGCCCTAAGCAATCTACCCAACCAACCAACAAACACATAAAACATTCACCATTTCATGCATGCATAGAAAGAGAAAGAAGCATTTTAAAAGGCTCAAGTTCCTACCTCTCCATAATGGAGTTTGTTCCAAGATCAACAATCTTCCCAAGACAAAATACAGTCCAAAATCAGCAACACACAAGTATGCAAGATCTTCAATCTCCTTCCACAAGTAAGACTCCAAAACAGCAATAAAATTTTCCCCAAGAGGAATAAGAAAAGTTTCAACAACCCAAAACAAGCAAAGAGTTCAAATTTTAAAGGAGAGGGAAGAGAAGAGGGTGATGTGGATTCCATGTGGGATGCCACATCATTCTTCCTCAACCCCAAAACAAAAGTCAACATCACTAGCTTAATCACAATAAATAAAATGACAATCAACTTACACACTCCAAATTAACCCATACCCCAAAAAGGACTGAATTTAAAACATGTAAGAGAAGTGCAATTAAAACTTACAAATAGTCATTTCAAAATACATTAAAAAGGTCTAATTTTAACCTCCAAACCATAGGTATGGTTGGTAAATAATTTTAAGAGGTGTGGGACAAGTTTAACTTGTCCCACAAGCCTCCAAATATAGCCTCCAAGGAAAAATTCGAATTCCTAAGAGGATGAAGTGTCTTACACTCCAAAATCTGACTTACATACTCTTACACATCACTTACACAATCTTACACATCTCTTACATCTTCTTACATGTTTCTTACACACTCTTACAACATTGCATTAAAGATCAACAACTTCATTTATTACATTCCTATGACATATTTGATTTATTTATTTTAACACATGGTTATTCACAACATTAACACAATCAAATAATAACTAATGAAAGGGGTAACACATCACAAAATAAACACATGCAAACATTACTAAAAGGAAACACATTAAAGCAATACATAAAATCCCTTGGTCACATTTTAAAGGTGATTCCCCCCCATGGGAATCCCTAACAAACACAACACTCAAACAATAACAGTTGCCATGGTGACCTTGTTGAATTCATCTAGAATTCTAATATGGTTAGTCTCAATCCCCGACATTGTTGTGATATTTTAACTTGCAAAACAACAATACCTCCTTCGGCCTCGTGGCCATATCAGAACATCCAAATGATATAAACAACATCTCAAGATCATCTATAAATATGAATCACAACAATATCAAGAATTCAACATTATCATTTTCAATTTAGTTAGAAACTATATCATCATCCAAAAATCTCCATACTAGATATATCCATAATATATAATGTCACATGTCCAAACAACATCTATAATATGTCCATGTCAATCAAGTATATCATCATCCACATATAAGAATGTCTCTAATAATCATCATGCATAATAACTGAATCAAGATCCATAATAATCCATGGTCTAACATCTACACATCATAATAAATCAAAACATAATAATGTCCATAATAAGATCAACAATGTCAAGATCAGTATCTAAAAGTGTCAAAGGGAAGTGGGCACTACAAGTTATGTGAGAAGACATCATCTATGACCGATACTTGAATCCCAAAGAACAAAGAGACCATGCATTCATTCGGATAAAAAGAGGAACATCAACATGATACAAATCTGAACCATAACAGAAAGGAAATGCCCAAAGGATTACATCCATCCACTTGATATTCATAGAATGGATCCATGTACTTGTATAGATATAAACCGATAACCACATATATTCATGTTAACATGTTTAATAACCACATTACATCCATATAGACCATAATATGCCAACATATAAATGCAGATCAGATTCATGCATCGAAATTGGACTATGTCCTTCATATTACAAGGATAATCACGAGACCCATCCCTCTAAATATGTCATCACTCCTATCGTTATCCTAATCCCAACCCCTAGAATCCTCCATTACTATTCCTACCGAAGCTTCACCTCTCTTCTACCACACACCTTCTTCTACCTAAGAATCTATATATATATATATATATATATATTTCCTTCATATATGCCTTCTAAGGTAAGTGAGATCGGTTGTCAAGTGTCAGTGTCCAATTGATCCTCTAACGGATCATGCTTGATTTGATATGAGCTCTCCACTCTTTACAATGATGTCTTTCTGGATCCTTCCATCCCATGCATGGAATATTCCTTCCATGACCATCAAGCTGCTAGGCTGGCACCTTATCCACTCCATATGCTAGTTGTGTCACGCTTTTCTCGTGTTACGCCTGAACGCCGAATATGGTCTGAGTCTCAAAACCTCTATTTTCTCCTTGCACACGCCGTATGTTATAAAAACCCTGCAAGAACCCTTCCCTACATGCCTTCACCCCACTTGTCCTCCTTCAAATAGGTCCCACACGGCCACGATCCTTCTTGTACTTAGCCAATATTCTAGGGCCCAACATCACCCCACACTACTCTTGTTCTCCGTCCTCGGAAACACTTCTCTTCAATGAATAAAGAATGGCAGGAATAAAGGAATGAAGAATTGGGATAAATAATGAAATAATGGGGAACTTGTTTATTGTTAGAGGAGAGGGAAATACTTCCCTATTTCTGCCTCTAGCTTCTCCTAAACGTCGACCTCATTCTGCGCTTGTTGACATAGGTCACCAAACAGGGAACTCACCTCCTCAAAACTCATTTCCTCCCCTTTGGTACTCATCATATCAACAATACTCTCCAGCTGATTGCTTAAATAATCAAGCACATCCATCCCACGGGTTATCTGAGGGTATAGTTCCTTTAGCCGGATTTTGATCAAGCCTCGCAAGGTCTCGAATGCTTCTGATTTCTTCTCCACCTCAGCCAGGATTTTATCTCTCTTTGATCTGCTCCCCTTTTTTTTCTCTTGAAACTCCTTGATTTCCATTGCATGGGTGGAAACCAAGATGCTTTCCACCCTATCCCTATCAAGTGCATTTGTAATATGTAGCTTTAGCGACTTGCTTGGTGGCCTTTACCTCTGTAAGGAGTTTAGTATATCGAGCAACAATCTTGACAACCTTCAACTTTTCTTCTTTCTCTTGGCACACTAGCACCTTTATAGATTATAAAGTGAGTGGTGGCCTTTCCATTATGAGGATGTGAGTCAAATCCTCCAAACATTGTAAGGCTGATTCATATTTTTTCTCGGGTGGCGCTAATTCAGGATGCTTCAAGGAAATCACATCCGTAATCATCTCCACCTTCTTGGAGACTTCACGCACCTTTTCTTTTTCTTCTTTTATCTCACACCTCAACTAAGTGATGATCAACTCTTCTTACTTGAAGTATTTTCTCTTCTCGATGACCTCCTTATTTTTCTTCTTCAATTCCTCCTCCAGGAATCTCACTCTATCATTCCTTCGAATAGTTTGGCCTCAATCTCGATTGAAACCTTATTGAGCGCATTGCAGACATGTTCATCCGATAGCTGTTGAGTGTTTACAAGTGGATTTTCTCCCTTCTTCTCTGGCATATTTATTAGCACTCTTTGACTTACCTCGAACTCTGGTTCATCCACGTGGGACTCAAATGCCCAAGATAACATATTCCTAGTCTTTGGATATGTGCCTTCTTCATCAAATGAAGTCATAACCAGATTTGTTTTGTTGGTACAATGCTCGGAAGCACGTACGTAGCACATTTCTTGGATCATTAATGTATCACATGCTATCCCTTGTGTTGCCACTACGCCCTTCCCCACTGTGTGTGTATCCCTTGGGAAGCTTACCGCCAAATTGGGATTCCCACCCATGTTGCCATATTCTTTCCCAATGATTTCTTCTTCCCACTTCTTTCAAAACCTCATCTCGCACTCTATTCCAACTCATATTCCACCAAGTCCTTAATGATTCCCATTACCTCTCTTTTCATGGATTCTTCTACTTGTTCATTGGTGAGGCTTGGGGTTCTCTAATTTACGGTGCTCACCTCTTCACTTACCCCCTTGCCTTAATCATTTACTCCCTCTTCATCTCCCTCCTCCTAAGAGTCGTGCACCTCATACACTTTGGATGGTATTGAGCTCCCTCTAGCTTGTCATCATCTCTTTTTCTAATGTAGGATTCTAGGCTTTTTGTCTCTCTCGAGTCTGCCTTCTCTGTCATTTTCGCTTCTTCCTTCGGGATTCCAGTATAGAAGATTCTTCCTTCTCCTTCTCCTCAATAGGCGATGTCTTCCTTAGTGATTCCTCTTGAGTGTGGGGCTCTTGATGCTCGATGCCTCTTCTTCGGGGTCTTTTCCCGACTAGGGGACTTCTTCTGCGTGCATAAGTGCTAGGCTTAGCACTTGCTTCCGGCACGCCCACAGATTGTGTTATTTGCACACTTGGTGCCTTATTCTCCTACACCTATTCTCTTTCCCTCTTCTTTGGCGTGACCATTTTCCTCATTGTAGGGTCTTCTGGAATGGATACATCACTCTACAAATAGGTGCCTTTCTCAAACTTAGTCCTTATGCGGATACACCATCGTTGTGGTCTTTTTCGACAATTGCGCAAAGCATCAACGGTTTCATCATTTGTACTTCATGGGAGACATAATTCTCCATGTATGCACACTTCTTAGGGTACACGAGATTTTGGTGCAGCTCATGGTGGTCTTGGTCCACCTCACTAAGGTTGAACCTTATCCTTTTGGCTTCCTTGAACTAGTTGACTCCTACTTGGAAGTATTGCATAGTGAAGGAGAAGGGTAGCTTGCACCATGGACTCTTAGTCCCATCTATCAATGTAAATCTGCCAATGCAGAAATGTTGATATACTAAAAATTCTACCTCTCTATCCACAAGCATGGACAACTACTCTGGGATCCTCCACTCTACCTTGAATGCGTCACGCATTCACTTGTACCACCTCTCTAGGCGCGCCTTGTGAGCAGTCGTCATGGTTTCACAAGTGTAGTTCTCAAATATTTTCGTGGGCAAGGGATCCTCTTCTAGATACTCCCAAATGAACTTCTTTGGCCCATCGGGCACTCCAATCTCCAAGAAGATGATGGTGAGGAGGACATTTCTAAATAATATCTTTTCTACTTCTTGCGTGTTGCTTATGATTTCATCCGCAATAAAGGTGGACAAGTTATAGATGGTCCCCTTCGAGATATTCTGGCATACATTTAACCATGCCTTGTTTACATGCATCCATCTTTTGTTATTACTAAGCTTGGTCACCAAGCGCTCGGCTATCCTCGTAATAGGGTCTGGAATTTCTGTGATGTCAAATTACCGTGAACCCTTCTTGTAGTCATAAGTTCTATTGTTTTCTTGATGGCCTCCTTATCTTCCAAGTCATCGTCTATAGATTCTCCTTCACAAATCAAGCCTATGAAGTTGGATATCAACCGAGGTGTTATGCGTATCATGTGCCCTATAAAATATAAGTGATCTTCGGTATGCGCGATATCAACCAATGATATAGTCGCTCAAGATTTCCAAAATAAGGAAACTCATACGATTTGCAATAGCCCTGCCTTTTCCAACTTTACTTTCACCTTGCACTTTGTATGTTGGCATTCAATCGGTGTCCTCTTGTTAGTTGGAAAAACCATATCCAACACCATTTATTTCTCAGTTGTTCTCATGTGATGGTTATAATTGCTTACGACCATTTTTCTTAAGTGTGAAACCCACTCGTTTCCTATTAATACTCCATCTAGGTACTTCATTTCTGCATACATTTCCTCATTGGAGCTCATGATGGCAGTGGTCTATTTTCCCTTTCCCTTGCCCATCTATTTCTTTAGTGAAATGGTCACCTTCTTTGGTGTCATGTTTTCTCTCGAGACAAAACTTAAAACTCCTTACTCTTCTCTACTACTCCTCTTAACCTTAAAGCTCAACTCCTAGAAGAAATCCTTCTATTTCAATGCCCTAGCTACCAAACCTTAATTAGGAAAACTCTTCCACAAGACGGTGCACTATAAACTAACTCTCCCCACGCCCATGTACTCCTTCCACTCTAGTCTGCATATCCACTCTGGTCACACACTTAGATTTCTATGATTCTTCTTCACATAAATCTCTCTCTATGACCTAGTTCACAAGAGCTCTAAATTCGTAATGGCAAGGTAAATAATAACATGCTTGACTTCATACTTATAGTTTTTATCCTCTCAAAGAATAAATGTTACACCACCTACCAACGTACTTAACATTAAATTTTTCCCGACCTTAAACTCCCTTACCCACTCGCCCAATCCTATGCAAAAACCTTTCTACAACCTTCCGGCATGCAAAAATCCAAACTAACCGAAGACTCTTACATGTGTGCCTCGAGCATCGAAGGCACTTCTTTTGTCCTTTACCTGATTTTTACCCTCACCCACCTCATGTTGTTCATGTGCTTTTCATCCCTTATACGTGGTATTTTTATAGCCTTCTTAACACCATAATTCATTAGCCACCATTTCCTCACGTGCTTTCTCAACCTCATGTGCTTCCTTCTTTGGGCCTTTTAATACTACTACCAACTTATCCTTCACATTGCACTACGTCGCAATATTCCACCCCACACTAAAAGAGATGCGTGGTTCTCTCTCTGTATACACAACCTTAGGAAAAGTAATATAATCCTAAGCTACATAAGACAAGAAAAAACATGGCACAAAACAACACAAACAAATACAAACAAGAAACAAGAAAGGGAAACACAAGACAGGAAAAACACTAAAGGAAAACCTAAGCTAAATGGAAAAACTGCGTTATTTAAAAACACCAAGAAGACTCATTTATAGTAGGGCTTCAACCTACTCCCATTGAAATGACACTGTAATCTCGTCCCATCCAAAGTGCTTATAACTATAAATCACATGAAGCAAGGATGTACGAGACGATGTAAGGGCCCAAAAAATGGACTTTCAATTTCCCAGGATGGCGCAAAAACTTGGAATCATACAACAAGACCATCTTCCCAACCTCAAAATGTTTTTTCTTAATATGATGATCATGTCACACCTTTTTTCTTACTTTTCTGTCTTCTGAATCCATCTAGCAAGTGATCACCTCTCATCTAACTGCATCAAATTATCAATCCTCTCTTTCAGCACTTTTTCATCATACAATCCTCCTGTGCGTGCTATATGCAGCGATGGTAACATGAATTCAACTAGAAAAATAGTTTTCGCACCAAACACCAATTGAAATGGTGTGGCCTTGTTAAACCTCTTGTAGGTTTTCTTGTATGCCCATAGAATGGTTGATACCTTGTCATCCCAATCTTGTCTTCCAACGTCACATATCTTGGTCAACATGTGACTTAGTATCTTGTTAAATGCTTCCACAGTTCCATTCACTTATGGATGATAGGGGTGGTCTTGTGATGGGCCACCATTAACAATGCTAACAGAATCCTGACCGTTTCATTTAGAAAGAGTGTACCCTTAGCACTTGTTAAAATCAAAGGACATCCATACCTGTTGATTATGTTCTCCCATAAAAATCTGACAGCTGTTGTTGTGGTGCAATCCTTTGTAAGTGCTTCCTCTGCCCATCTTATCAAGCAATCTATGCAAGTGATGATGTAATGTGAACAAGTCCTTCGTGCGGCAGGTGAAATAGGTCCTACAAAGTCAATTTCCCATTTTTAAAATGGTTCAACGTTGGCTATTGGTTGCAAGGGCATTTAATCCCTTCTTCAAAGTTTTCTAAGGTAGTGGAAATGGTCATAGGCCTTGAAAAACTCAATACAGTCCTGTTATATGATTTCCCACCAAATCCCTGTGAGTAAAATATTTCATGCGGTTGTATTTGTTGCACATAGTGTCCTCTTACAATCTCACAATGTGCTTCCTCCATAATTGCAATTCACTCACGTTCTAGCATGCATCGGCACAGAACCTCATCATGACCTAGCTTGTACATATCTCCACTAATCAGTATGTAAGGCATGGTGCGTATAGCCAACTGTTTTCTCTCCAAGGCCTTTATTCCTTCTGATGTGACACCTATTTTGAGAAACACTGCAATGTCTTCTAAATTCAAGGTCACGCGCCACAACCTAAATAGTTGCACGTTTGGCATTATATCCTCAATGTTTTGCACATCCTCCCCTGAGTCAATCCTAGATAATTGATCAGGTCTAGAATTACTTTTCTCTGGTTTTACTACAACTAAAAACTCAAATTCTTGAAATAACAAGACCCAATGACATATGCGCCCTTGCAGAATGGGTTTGTTGACTAAGTACTTATTATCCAAAATAAGCCCATGCTTATTTTGGTTAACTTACCTTCATTTTCTCCTTCTTTGTGCTTCAATATCAAGTTTCACACATTTCAAGCACTCAAATTTTTTTGGAAATGGCTTCATCAGATGGGAAATTTCTTCCCCTTTCCAGAAAGGTAAAGAATTCCTCCTAACTCCTTGTATTTTTAAATTTATGGGCCAACGGGCTTTAAGAGGAAAATTTTCCAAGGGAAATAGCGGATTGGTGGGGCCATGGAGAGAACTTCAGCACTTAGCCTTTTTCGAGCTAAAATATTTAATTCAATTGTCGGGCACATAGGCTGCGGAGGAAGGACTTTTGGCCCCATCCAATAAGGAGATGCCACATGGATAGGAGGAAGTGGACCGACGGAATGGTGGAAGACTTTTAACACTTAGGCATTTTTGCCAAAATGCACAAAAGTCAACTTTTTCCCCGTAGGCCCGGAAGGTTCTAAAATGCATCGGTGGGGGCATGGCGAAAATTTGTCACATAGCCCTTTTGGCCGAAGGCATAAATTCAAATATCACCGCAAGCCCAGGAAAGAGAAGGAGAAAGAAAAATGGACAAGGCTCCGCAACCAATCAGAGGGTGACACGTCATCGGCAGAAGTTGGGGATGTGGAGGAACTTAAGGAATTTTGCCCTTTTTGTCAAAAAAAATTAAAGGGATGAATTGGGCCGCATCACTACCTCCAATCAGGGGATGACACGTGGCTATTGAAGCAAAGGTGAGCCGCAGAGGTATAAAGGAATTTTTACTCTTTCGTTAAAAAGCTAAGGGACCAACTTTGGACCGCATCTCCCGACCAATCGAAGGTGCCACGTGTTCAACCCACGTCGGTGCCGTCAAGGTGGGCATCGAAAGAAAGTTAAGTTTTTTGGATTTTTGGTGAAAAATATTCAGGGCAAGAAATGAACCTACTATCCCATTGAAAAATGAAAGAGGGCCACGTGTCCACAACCGGCAGAAGGTGGGCCGTCGGAAGAACTTTCAATTTTTGCCAAATTTGCGAAGGGGCATAAAATTGAAAATTGAACCACATTTCCCAAGCCAATCAGAAGAATCCACGTGTCATTTCCGAGACACCATCAGCGCAAAAGTGGGCCGTTTGGAGACCTTGGAGAAGTTTGCACTTTTTCCCCGAAAGGGTAAAATGTTGGTTTCAACTCTCCAACCAATCATAAGGTGACACATGTCACAACGGAGCTGTGGTCCCGCAGAGGTTTTTGAGTTTTTTGCAATTTTTGTGGAAAGAGGAGAAAAGGAAGGTTTTGGCTCGTGAACCTAGTTTTTTCCCTATTTTTGTCCTAAATCTTCATAGGGCCATATCTTTCAAACCAGAGCTCAGCTTTCCCCAAATTTGGTATCATTAGAAAGCTGTTAACATCCTCTTCATGATGAATGCTTCAATTTTGAATTTTGGTCAAGATTGATGGGAGAAAAATGGAAAAACGTCTCTAGCATGGGAAAAGATGTAGAACCGACATCCAACCACCAAATTTTAATGTAGTATGGCACCCATTCTTCTCCAGCATGGTCAAAAACATTGGGAATAGATTTTTGAGGGTTCCCTTGCCATTTTAATGGATCTTGTTAGGTGGTTGAACCTTCAAATCAAATTTCCCGCGTTTCTCTCTCCTTTATTCTTTGCTTCATCGATATATGCCATTTTTGGCTCATTTGTAAAGGGTTGGACATTTTTGGTTTTGTAGGCTCCCCTCTTCCCCTTGGAAAGTGAATTCGTGGAGTTTTAGACCTCCCATATAGACTGTAAATGCAAATTTTCCTTGTTACCATTGTAATGCATCGTATCAAGCCATGAGAGTAATAATATGTGTTATGTGGATAATCTTCATCCCTTTCTATGTTATTTTTGTCTTCTAATCCTTCATTACAACTTTGGTTATTTGTGCATGTTATTGTGTTGCATTCTTCTAGTTTGTGTCTATCAACAAAGCAATTGTCCATCACTCCTTTGGTGTATCACCTTGTTAGCTTTAGGTTTATTTTCCTTGCATTCTTTAACTCTGTCTCCTTAGTAAATTAGAGTAGGATTTAGGATTGAAACTTTGCAATTTCATGCATACACCTAAACAGAGGAGTAGGAACCAGCCTCAATCTGGAGAGTCTTCCCAATTTGCAAGGTCCCACACTTTGGGAAGAATCAATGTTGTGCAATCACACCAAATGACCCATTTCTAAAGTGCAAATCTAAGAGGTCAATTTGGGGGTGTTGTGATTCTGCACTAACAGTTTTGGCACACTGGTGGGACCAAGAGGTCTTCACTTTCATTGCAACAAGATTGATGTGCATTTGTTGAAAATTACAACTTACGTGAGGCATTAAATCACACATCGGTGACTCCAAAAAGGGGAAGAATCTACTAATTACAGCATTGTGAGTTGGCATATTCATGAGAAGAATCCAGACAAGATCAAGAACTAGAGAAGAGGGATTGTTTGTTTATCTACATTTATCCCCAGAAATAACAAGAAGAGGAAGAAGAGTTCAAAGATCTCCATCTCCACCAAATAGAACTCTTTCAACTCCTCCACCTGGAAGGCCTTTCATCCAATCAACAAGGGTCCTTAGGCCAATCAGAATGGCACAACCAAATCCTTATGTCAACTACTCGGCAAAGCATCCCACTTGCCCTCAATGCACAAAATCTAGTTCCAGTTGTAGCATTGAAGAGCATTCCATTTTTTACTGGAGAAAATCAGACCACTCCTGGTGACCATGTCCAAGACATTGCTAATGTTTGTGCAATCCATGAAATTATGGAAATGGATATTGCTGTCAAGTTATTGGCATCCTCCTTCAAAGGCAAAGCCATGAAATGGTTTAGAAATCTGGCAGCAGGCTCTATCACAAGTTGGGATAATCTATGCACAACCCTCCATAACCAATTTGGAGAAAAAGGGGATAACTTGTCTCTATTGGAAATGAAAACCATCAAGAGGGCTCCAAATGAGCAACTAACTGACTTCAACTTCAGATTTCAAAGAACATGGGATAGAATCCCATTGGCCATGAGACCAATAGCTGAAGGTGCTTTCTATACTTTCTCAAAGCTTTAAATTCGATATTGCAATGTTGATTCAATCCATGGGAGGTGTAACCTTACCTACAACCTATAATGTTTCTATTAGAGCTGAGAATTGTTTAATCCAGGTTAGTAAACTTGCACCTAGACCACCCATGCCCCTATATCCAGAATTAGGGAATCAAGTACTAGCCAAGCACCTACTTTAGCTCCTATTCCCACTCCAAGAAATCAGAGTTCAACTGAAGCTTCTACCTCATCTTCCAATGCCTCAAATGAGCTCCAAGAGGTTATGAAACAATTGCAAAATTTGGGTAATGAGTTGGTAACACTTAAGAGGTAGCAAGCTCAGAATTTTAAGCCTTCTTATCAACCTCAAACTCAACCCAATAGACCACCATATCAGCCCAATAGGCCACCCAACCCAACTACAAATCAGAATCAAGTCAGGCCTCCTGCCAATAGACCATTCCAGCCCTATAATCCTAATGTTGCATCTACATCTAGAGCCTTGGTGCCAGTACAAAATAACATGGCTCAAGAATATGATTGGTGTTTCCCATGCAATCAACCTCATAACCAATCAATGTGCTTCAATGGTGCTTTGAATCAAGCCTTGATGGTGACAACAACTAGTGTAGAGAAAGAAGCAAGTCAAGAAGCAAATCAGCCACAAGGAACATCTCAACAAGAGGTAACTCCAAATGAGACCACACTTGTGAATTGGTAGGCTGAAGATTTTTGTGGAATGAACCAAACACCTTCTCAAAGTGTAGCAGCTAATACATGGTCAAAGAAGAGGAACATTGGAGAATGGCAGTCATCAAATTCAAGTGATTCACAACCCTCCATTGCTCCACAAGGTGTTATTAGGCAAGTTTCAAACCCCAATGTGCAAGGTCAGCCCAAGCCACCTTCCAGACCAGCTCAAATGCCAAGCTGTAGTAGCCCATGTGTAAGAAAATAATGTGCAGAACAAAGGGCAGCAAAGAGACAACTCTTTCCCTTTCAACATCATTGAGCTAGATGAAGAAGAAAAATGTGAACATATCAATGTGGGAATCATTAGCTATCCCAGGAAAAAGGGATCTATTGCAAGATGCCATGGCAAACTAGTCAGCATCAAATCAGCCACCTAATAATCAAGAAAAGGTGCTCACTAATGCAACTCATCCTGAAGGGAATCATGGAGGATAGCCAGGTAAAAATTTGAAGCCCCCTCCATTCTATGTCTCATTGATCATTGGGGATAAATTGGTACATAATTGTATGATTGATTCTGGGGCAAGTAGTTATGTGATGCCAAAGAAAATAGTTGATCAGCTAGGCCTTCAATATGAATTCATCTCCAAAGGTGTGGTGCAATTAGATGGGACAACAGTAACAACAGTTGGGGTAATCAAAGATTTGAGCCTTACCTTGCATACATGCCCCAATGTCACCATCTTGCAAGATGTGTTAGTGATAGATTTGCCACCACTCTTTGCCTTGTGTTTGTCAAGAGACTTCACTACCAAAATTGGGGGCTATTTGTCTGTTGATTGGTCACACATGTTGTTTAGGACAAGGTATGGAGCTAAGGCCACAATTAGATCTCGAGCCAATTGTAAATTTTCATATTGAACCTCACACGCCAAGCCCAATCAATGCAAATTGTTCATATTTTGATCAAGAGGATTATCCAAGCACTCATGAAGCTGATACTAAGGTTGGATGCATTCCATATTTGACTCTTGATGAATGGGCAAGCAAGGTGCATGCTTTTGACCCCTACAAGGAAATAGAAGAATCTGAGCTAGGAGTCTATTGCTTGCATGAAGAAAATCAGCCTCTCCCTAGCATCACCAAGCCGGACCACAAAGATGATAATGAGGTATGGAAGTTGTTCTTTGATGGCTCAAGAAGTAGACAAGTTGCAGAAGGAGGAGCTATGCTTGTTTCACCTCAAGGCATTAAGTATTATTCAACTTTTAGATTTTAGTTTGCATGCTCAAACAACACTGCTGAATATGAGGCTTTGATCCATGGACTTCATTGGGCAAGGAAGAGAGGCATTAGAAACTTACAAGTCTTTGGTGATAGTGAGCTGATTGTTAATCAAGTAAAAGGACAACATGCTGCAAAGAATGACCTGCTCAAGAGCTACAAAAATAGGGTATGGGATCTCATTGAGGATTTTGAAGCTTTTAGCATCAATTCCATCCCTAGGAAAGAGAACCAAGCTATTGATAGGCTTATAGCAGTTGGAGAAACTTTTGATGTTGTGGAGAGTATCAAAAGAGACAAAATGCAACCACACATCCATGTGATTGTGAGGCCAGTTGTCCCAGACAATAACACAAGTTGGCAAGTGTTTGAAAATGATCAACAAATTGTTAATTTCTTGCAAGAAGAAGTTGAGTTCTCTGCCAAAAATTAGGAAAAGTTAGAGCAGCAGTATGGTGATCAAATAGTGCAAATCCTAACAAACAAACTTTGAAAGGTTCTTGTGACTTTGGAATCTATCTTCAATCCTAATGATCAGTTTAGGAAGGAAAAGATAACATCCAAGTCAAAGGAGAAGATTCAGAATCCATCCCCGTGGGAGAGAACAAAACACTTCAAATTGGCAAAGTCGTGGACTGAGCAAGAAAGGTATGAGTTCATACAACTTTTCCAAGAGTTCCTAGATGTATTTTCTTGGAGCTATGAAGACCTAAGAGGTTTCAATCCCAAGCTAGAGCAGCAGTATGGTGATAAAATAGTGCAAATCCTAACAAACAAACTCGAAAGTTTCTTGTGACTTTGGAATCTATCTTGATCCTAATGATCGGTTTAGGAAGGGAAAAGATAACATCTAATTCAAAGGAGAAGATTTAGAATCCATCCGTGGGAGAGAGAACAAAACACTTCAAATTGGCAAAGTCGTGACCGAGCAAGAAAATGAGTTCATACAACTTTTCCAAGAGTTCTAGATGTATTTTCTTGGAGCTATGAAGACCTAAGAGGTTTGATCCCAAGCTAGAGCAGCGAGTATGGTGATAAAATAGTGCAAATCCTAACAAACAAACTCTCGAAAGTTTCTTGTGACTTTGGAATCTATCTTCAATCCTAATGATCAGTTTAGGAAGGAAAAGATAACATCTAATTCAAAGGAGAAGATTTAGAATCCATCCCGTGGGAGAGAACAAAACACTTCAAATTGGCAAAGTCGTGACCGAGCAAGAAAGGTATGAGTTCATACAACTTTTCCAAGAGTTCCTAGATGTATTTTCTTGGAGCTATGAAGACCTAAGAGGTTTCAATCCCAAGCTAGCACAACACACAATTGAACTGAATCTAGATGATAAGCCCATTAGGAATAAGCAAAGGCCAGTCAATCCACACATTGAGCCTCTTATGAGGAAGGAGAGGAACAAGTTGACAAAGGCAAGTATTATTTTTCCAATCAAGCATTCAAGCTAGGTTGTAAATTTGGTCCCGGTCAGGAAGAAGAGTGGAGAAATTAGGCGTGTGTGGATTTTCGAGACTTGAACAAAGCATCCCTCAAAGACCACTACCCACTCCCTTCAATGGAGTAGATTTTACAAGTTGTAGCTGGTTCTGAGAGGTTTTCATTGCTAGATGGTTACTCAGGGTATAATCAGATAATGGTGAAAGAAGATGATCAGTTCAAAACAACCTTCACCACCAAATGGGGAACCTATGCCTACAAGAAAATGCCATTTGGATTGTCTAATGCTGGAGCCACTTTCCAAAGGGAAATGGATATGGCATTCAAGGGATTGATCAATAAAATAGTTTTGATTTACCTTGATGATATCACTGTATTCTCTAAAAATGTAGCAGACCATCTCTTTCATTTGAGACAAGTGTTTCAAAGATGTAGAAGATTTGGGGTATCTCGAATCCCAAAAATGTATATTCATGGCCCATGAAGGAAAACTTCTAGGCCATATTGTTTCCAAGGAAGGGTTAGCAATTGACCCAGAGAGAGTTGAAGCAATCAGAGCATTGCCATTGCCAAGCCATAAGAAGGCTCTTCAAAGCTTCTTAGGAAGAATCAATTTTGTCAGAAGGTTTGTTCCAAACTTTGTTGCTCTTGTCAAGCCAATAATGTTGATGTTAAAGAAGAGTATAGCATTCAAATGGATAGACAAAGGAAAGGAAAATTTTGAAGTGATCAAAGAGGATATTTCACGGGATCCAACTCTGATAAACCCAGATTTATTCAAGGACTTTGTGCTCTATGCCTTCACTGGAAGTGACACGATCTCTGTAATTTTGGTGCAGCAGAACAAAGAAAATGCAGAGTTGTCAATCGCCTTCTTCATCCAAGGCCTGACAGACTATGCAAAAGAAGGTATTATTTTATTGAAAAACACGTCCTTGCAGTGATTAGAAGCTTGAATAAGTTTAAGCATTTAGTTTCAAACAACAAAATCCAGTTGTTAGTCTCTCATGCGGGAGTTAAAGACTTCCTTCTCAACAAGGACTGAATGAAAAGCGTGCAGGATGGATAACTGCATCATGGAGTATGACATTGAGATCAAAGTCACTAAATTGGTCTGTGGGAAATGTCTGTGCAAGTAATTAACTTTGGGTCGACAAGTCGAAGCAAACAATGAAGAATAAGTTGTTTTGATCTGTAGAACGGTCAAGAAGAAGAGAATGATGGCATGCCTGCTCCTTGCTGGACTCAGAGTATAATAAATTTCCTGCAGACAGGCCTTTGCCCTCTAGAAATGAGCAAGGTAAAGAGGAGGTATTTTAGATTGTAGGCCATTCCATATGTGCTTGTTGATGGCATTTTGTTCAGAAAATACATCAATGGCATTCTACTGCGATATGCGTTCAAACATATCAAATTGAGAAAGTATTACAAGAATTCCATGATGGAGCAGTTGGAGGTCATTTTTCCCCATGTGTAACAACTCTCAAGATCATGAGGGTGGGTTATTATTGGCCCAAGGTATTTAGTGACTGCTATGCATGGATCAAGAAGTGCAAAAAATGTGCATTTTTACAGGTAAAGAGAGGTTAGCAAAGCACTTCCATTGCATCCAATTTCAGTTTACCAACCATTTATGCAATGGGGATTGGAATTCATTGGAGTCATCAATCCAAACTCAAGCCAAGGGCACAAATGGATTCTAACAACAATAGATTACTTCACTAAGTGGACTGAGGTAGTAGCACTCAAAGAAGCCAATGAATCTAGCATTCTAGATTTCTATGAAGGGATAATAACCAGGTTTGGTATACCATCCACCATCATATCAGACAATGCCTTGGCATTCATAGGTTCTAAGATCACTGAATGGGTTGTTAAGAATGGAATCTATTTGAGCACTTCATCAAACTATTACCCTCAAGGTAATGGCCAAGCTGAGTCCACAAACAAGAACTTACTAAGGATTATTAGGACTCTTGATGAAAATCAGAGAACTTGGCATACTAATCTCAAATCAGCTCTATGGGCTGATAAAATAACACCTTAGAGATCTACAGAAACTCTCCATTCAAAATTGTCTATGGGAAAGAGGCAGTGTTGCCTATATCACTTGAGTTGCCAGCATTGGAACTCATGAAGCAGCATGAATTGTTGGAGTTTGAACCAATGGAAGTTAGATATACATAGTTGATGGAACTCCAAGAAATCAGAGAGCATGCATTCCAAGAAATAGAGAAAGATCAAGCATTGATCAAGAAAATATTTGATAAGAAAGCTAAGGCCAGAACTTTCCAAGTTGGAGACTTAGTATTGAAATGGGATGCAGACCGGGCAAAGCCAAGAAGGCATTCAAGTTTGATGCCATTTGGAGTGGCCCCTACATGGTTACAAGATGCAAAAGTAGCAATGCCTTCTAATTTTCTACATTAGATGGTGAATAATTTCATATTCCAGTCAATGGGATCTACCTCAAACATTGCTACTAAAAGGAAAGAGTCTCACCCTTGTACATATTAGTTTATATTTTCAATTCCTCCAAGTGCTTGTGCACATTGTCTTGTTGTAGTTTAGGTTGCTTTCTTCCTAAGTGCTTTGCACAACTCTACATGTTCTACTTGGAACATGTATGATTTCTAGTTTTGTACATAGTGGTTTTGTAGTGCTACATTTTTTCCTCTTGCGGTGTTTTGGACTTGGCATTTGGTCATAAGTCTCAGTTCTAAAGGGTTTCCAAGTGACCAAGGGGTCAGTTTTCAAAGTTTAGATCAATAGTAGGTTATCACTCATGACTCCATGCCCAATAGATGCTTCAAGGAAGTTGATCACTTCATCTTGCAGGTAGATGACCCTCTGAGTCGCCAAATTTTTATCCAAAATAAGCCCATGCTTATTTTGGTTAACTTACCTCCATTTTCTCCTTCTTTGTGCTTCAATCTAAAATTTCACACATTTTAGGCACTCAAATTTTCTGGAAAAGGCTTCATCAGATGGGAAATTTCTTCCCTTTTCCTAGAAAGGTAAAGAAGTCCTCCTAACTCTTTGTATTTTTCAAGTTATGGACCAGGCGGGCCTTAGGAGGAAAATTTGCCAGGGGAAATAGCAGATTGGTGGGGCCACAGAGAGAACTTCGGCACTTAGCCTTTTTCAGGATAAAATCTTGAAGTCAATTGCTAACTGCGAGGCCCATGAAGGAAGGACTTTTGGCCCTGACCAATAAGGAGATGCCACGTGGCCAGAGGAAGCGAGGCAGAGCGGAATGGTGGAAGGCTTTTAACACTTTGGCATTTTGCCAAAATGCACAAAAGTCAACTTTACCCCACAGACCAGTAGGTTCTAAAAATGCATCGGCGGGCGCGAATGAAAATTTGTCAATTAGACCTTTTGGCCAAAAGGCATAAATTCAAATATCAGCCCGCAAGCCCGGAAAGAGAAGGAGAAACAAAAATGGACAAGGTTCCGCAGCCAATCAGAGGGTGACACGTCATCGGTGGAAGTTGGGGATGCAGAGGAACTTAAGGAATTTTGCCCTTTTCTGTCCAAAAATTTTAAAGGGATGAATTGGGGCGCATCACCTCCTCCAATCAGGTGATGACACGTGACTATTGGCGTAAAGGCGGGCTGCAGAGGTATAAAGGAATTTTTTACTCTTTCGTCAAAAAGCTAAGGAAGCAACTTTAGACCGCGTCTCCCCAGCCAATCAAAAGGCACCATGTGTCCAGCCCACATCAGTGCTATCAAGGTGAGCGTTGGAAGAAAGTTAAGTTTTTTGGCTTTTTAGCGAAAAATGTTCAAGGCAAGAAATGAGCCTGCGATCCCATTGACTAATGAGAGAGGGCCACGTGTCCACAACCGGTGGAAGGTGGGTTGTTAGAAGAACTTTTGATTTTTTCCAAATTTGGGAAGGGGCGTAAAAGTGAAAATTGAACTGCATCTCCCTAGCCAATCAAAAGAAGCCACGTGTCATTTCTGAGACACGTCATCAGCGCAAAAGCGAGCCGTCGGGAGACCTTGGAGAAGTTTGCACTTTTGCCCCGAAAGGGTAAAATGTTGGTTTCAAACCCCCAACCAATCAGAAGGTGACACATGTCACAACGGAGCTTCAGTTCCATGGAGGTTTTTGAGTTTTTTGCAATTTTTGGGGAAAGAGGAGAAAAGGAAGATTTCGGCCCGCGAACCTAATTTTTGCCCTATTTTTTCCCTAAATCTTTAGACAGCCATATCTTTTGAACCAGAGCTCAGTTTTCCTCAATTTTGGTATCATTGGAAAGATGTTAACATCCTCTTCACCATGAATGATTCAATTTTGAATTTTGGTCAATATTGATGGGAGAAAAATGAAAAAATGTCTCTAGCATGGGAAAAGACGCAGAACCGACATCCAACCACCAAATTTTTATGCAGTATGGCACCCATTCTTCTCCAGCATGGTCAAAAAAATTAGGGAATGGATTTGTGAGGGTTCCCTTTCCATTTTAATGGATCTTGTCAGGTGGTTGAGCCTTCAAATCAAATTTCTCACGTTTCTCTCTCCTTTATTCTGCGCTTCATTAATATATGCCATTTTTGGCTCATTTGTAAAGGGTTAGACATTTTTGGTTTTGTAGGCTCCCCTCTTCCCCTTGGCAAGTGAATTCATGGATTTTTAGACCTCCCATATAGACTGTAAATGAAAATTTTCCATTTTACCATTGTAATGCATCATATCAAGTCGTGAGAGCAATAATACGTGTTCTGTGGATAATATTCATCCCTTTCGTGTTATTTGTTGTCTTCTCGATCCTTCATTACTGACTTTGGTTATTTGTGCATGTTATTGTTTTGCATTCTTCTAGTTTTTTTCTATCGGAAAATCAGTTGTCCATCACTCCTTTGGTGTATCACCTTGTTAGCTTTAGGTTTATTTTCCTTGCATTCTTTAACTCTTTCTCCTTGATAAATTAGAGTATGATTTAGGACTGAACCTATGCAATTTCATGCATAAACCTAAATAGAGGAGAAGGAACCAACCTCAATCTGGAGAATCTTCCCAATTTGCAAGGTCCAACACTTTGGCGAAGACTCAATGTTGTGTAATCACACCAAATGACCCACTTCTAGAGTGCAAATTTGAGAGGTCAATTTGGGGGTGTTGTGATTCTGCACTAACAATACTTCAATGCCATGTTGTCTGTGTAGACTATAAATGGTGTTTCCAACAGATACTACTTGAAATTATGTAGCACATAGATCATAGATAGTGCCTCACGCTCATTAGTTGTGTAATTTTGTTCTGTTGGTGTCAACTTTCTACTGGAAAAACACAAGGGGTGATCAACAATCCCCTCACCAGGTTGTGATAGTACTTCTCCCATGGTTGTCCCTGAGGCATCAACATGCACATGGAAAGGTTTATCCCAAGAAGGAAAACGTAGTATGAGCACCATGACAAGCCTATCCTTCAAAGTGTCAAAAACATTTTTTGCCACTCTCCCCAATGAAAGGCACTCTTGTGCTTAAGTAATTCCTCCAAGGGCATGGTGATATTTACATAATCCTTAATAAATTTTACGTAGTACCCGTATGCAATAAATTTTCTGTAGTACCCCGTATGCCCAAGGAATCCACACACAGTACTCTGACTAGTAGGCTCTCCCAATCCCATAATAAATGCAACCTTAACGGGATCCACCAGTAAGCCTTCCTTACATATGACATGCCCCAATAGGGTTACAAAGGGAGTAGCAAAGACACATTTCTTAATGTTGAGGGATATCCTCAACTGTCGACATCTCTCAAACATCAACCTCAAATTGTCACAATGGTCTTTTACTAGCCCATACATAGTCCAATCATCTAGGTAAACTTGAATAAACTTATGGATGAAAGTCCTGAAATGCTTGTACCAAAATGCGCGAAAACACAGCAGGTGCATTATTCAATCCAAAAGGCATAACCGTGTAGGCAAAACTTCCCCACTCAATGGCAAAGGTTTTCTTCTCCTGGTCTTCCTTTGCAATTCTAACTTGGTGGTACCCTAAGAATCCATCCATAAAATAATAGACTTCGTGCCCGATCACTCCTTCCAAAATTTCTTTAGTGAAGGGGCTGGAAAATGGTCAATGACACAAACTGGATTTAACTCCCTATAATCTACATAGATCCTTATCCTCTTGTCCTTCTTGATACTTATGACCATTGGACTCACCCATTCCAATTCTTCAATGGCCTCAATAATTCTTGATGCTATCATCTTGTTTATCTCCTCCTTGATCTTTACGCACAAGTTAGGATTCATCCGATAAGGTATCTTCGAATTGGGAGCCCACCTTCCTTCAACTTGATCCTCATCTCCAAAGGAATGGTGAATGCCTTTGAGCTCATGGTACCCATGAGGGAACAAATCTTGAAACTCGCATAATAGATCGATGATCTTAGAAACCTCTTTCTATGACCAATAATCTCTAATGATAGCTTCCTTAGGTTCTTCATCTAAACCAATGTTAACCTTCTTTGTCTTCAAGGGCTCATGGTAAGTGTGCGCTCACTCATTAGCACTATTTATGACCTCACGCGTACCTACAGAATGGTTCACATCCAAAATCTCCATTTCTTCACCATCTATCACATAAACGATCTTTCCTTTTTCCTTTTCCATGCATGCACACTCAAGTTGTACTTTCTTTGATTCTTCTTCGCCAAAGCATGTCTCTAAACCAAGTTCTCCTAGTAGCTCCTATATTCTATCTTCTGTCATAGCACTATCTCCCATTGTAAGGTGCTTGACCATTTTTAATGCCTTATCCACTGATGGCTTTGTACTC
The DNA here is from genome assembly GCA_018340775.1 of Taxus wallichiana var. yunnanensis. Lineage (NCBI taxonomy): Eukaryota > Viridiplantae > Streptophyta > Pinopsida > Cupressales > Taxaceae > Taxus > Taxus wallichiana. The sequence continues at coordinate 348,368,129 of CM031241.1, read as the reverse complement.
CTATACTCGAAATATTGAATGAGATCACCCAACAAATCTTTCCAATTACTTGTTTGATGGTGTATCTCTGAATGAATATACCATGCACACGCACAACCTTGTAAGGTGTAATAGAACTTATGTACCCATAATGAAGGTGGTAAAGCTTCTGCTCATTTTATCTAGGACTTCTCACATGCTTGGATATGAAATGAGGTGGTCTCTTTACCATGGTAGTCTTGGATGATAGTGGGCGTGTTGCTCCTAGAGAACCTAATAGAGAATGTGACCCTTACCTCATGCCATTCTAGAAGGTTCTCCCGATGTGTAGCCCACCAAAGCACATTGCAGTCTCGAGTAGGTTATAGTTGAACATTTCTCTTCTCTCTTTCTCATTTTTCCATTGAGCCTCCATTTCTTGCAAGAAATCTTTAGGATTGGCTCCTCTAGAGTAACTTGGTAACTTTTTCCCTCCTAGGTACTTGACCAAACGTGCCTTTTTTACCCTTGTTACAGATCCTCTCAACTGTCACCCAATCAACTCATAAGTCCCATGCACCCAATTGTCACATGTCATGCTAGTGGTATCACTCAAGGACTAAGCATATTTAAACTAGATAACTCCCTCCGTGGGATGAATTATCTCAAGGTCTCTAATAGAGCACACATATATCTTGTCAAGGAATTCTTCTCCCAGGGGCTCAGTATAAGGTGTTGACTTCCCATCAGTCAAGGGGATGATGACCCATTCTTACTTGTTCTCAAAAATAATATATCCCTTGTTAAACCGCAGGTCAACATTGTTCTTGTAACATCATAGATGCCCAAGCAACACTTTGGAAATTTGTGCGCCTCGGCGAGCACCAAGACTTGAAGTCTCAGGTGAACTTGGCCCCTTGAATGGTGATAACTGCATCCTTCAAGACTCCAATGGGAATTTCCTTTGTCTTGTTTTCCATATACAACACATTCAAAGATGGTTGTAACGCGGGCCTTCCCATTTGATGCCAAACATCTAGAGTGAGAAAATTGACCATTACACCCATGTCAATCAAGATGTTGCTCAGGAGCCAACAATCCACAACTACATTTAAGGTAATTTCCTTGTCATAGTTTAGGTTGTGAGGAGGGAGGTTAGAATGAAGAACCTTCCTTTCGCGCTCATCTCCGATGTGTGGTACCTTCTCCCGTAACCATTCTCCTAGAAAGGGAATAATATTATCTTGCCTTAACATTTTGCATACTTCCTTGACCTCATCTAAATCCTTCTCTGGAGTCTCAACATTATTTCTATGCTCCAACTACCTTGATTTCTCCTTTAGACATTGGATCTCTCCTTGTAAACTCGAATCATGTCCATAGTCTCTTGATACACCTCCTTCTAATGAGAAGGGTCCGGATACTTTCCATGTACCACTTCCTCTCTTGAAACTAGTGTCCTTTGTCTTGGCATATCCTTAGCACGCGTGGCATCTTCTTGCATCATTACCAATACAGTTCTAATCCTGACTCACGTGTCACCCTTAGCATCCACTTTAAATTGGAATTCTTTATGCTTACCATCCTAGTGCCTTTTTCCTTCTAGTGTTGCTAGTTCATATGCTCATAAAGCTCTGGAAAATCTTCATACTTATGTTTCTTCCCATACCACGAGCATTACAATAGATCAGGACACTCACGCTTGTAATTCTCTATAGATCCACAATTATAACAGGTTCCTTGCGGGAACTTTCTTCTTCCCCATCGCGATTACTATGAGCACGAAATCCTCCACACGAAACCACATCCACGTGCCCCTCCATCTCGTGTTCCCTTCATAGCAGCATCATCATCCTTGGAACTAATTGCAAGGCTAGTCAGCACACACCAAGATCAATAGTGTCATGAATATGATCAATCGGCCTACTGACCTTTGGTATTATGGGTCATAGAGGTACATATCTTGAAATAACAAGACACATTCTTATGGATCGTGCATTAAAGAGAGGAAACCTACTCACATCATGATCCCCGTGGAAAATTTCACAATCTACTTCCATGGCGCGTACCGATTTCCGGGAGAAACTATCCTTGGCATGCCCTCTATTTCACAATTTGTGCACCATATACCTACGAGTCTCATGTGTCGATTTCACATATAGCTTCTCCAACTACTTGGCCATTATAGAAATTTGAGCCTTCGAAAAGGGCTCACACTGGTATCAATGCTTCTAACGACCTCGGCATGCACGCAAGGTAACCTCTAAAGCCTCGGGTGAGTTCGTGAATGTCTTGTGTGAAAGAGCCCTTCTAAACAATGTTATCAACCCTCCAACAAACCATTGAGCATGTTGAGAAGGGTGAATGACATATGATAGTTTTGAAAAGAGAGTTTTAAACCATGTGTCATACTCCCACACACTCTCTTCCATTCCTTGCTAGATCTCTTTCAAAGAGTTGATGCTCTTTTGTTCAATCTCAGGGATATGGAACTCTACTAGGAAAGCATTCTTTAATTCAGTGTATTCTACCACCATTTGATGGGGGTCATAGTTCCGATACCAACTATGCACGTGCCCCTGCAACGTTGTTGCAAACTGACTTTCCTTCCACTCGAGGTAGTGATCCCTTTTGCACGCCATAGTAATTCACACTTGTGGACATGCTCTCTAGCATCCTCAATACCCATGTAATTTGGTAGATGTAGTGACATCTCAAAAATACTTGCGGTGGTGACTGAGGCCCTTGTCCTCCTGATCAAGAACCTTGATTCCCTCTAGAATTTCCTCCACCACCAAATCCACTAGATCCATCAGTCGTGTGCCTCCTGATCCACCCGATCCACCTCCAGATCCACCAGTTCCTCCTATAGCCGACAATGGGCTTGAAGTGGTCACACCTAGTGTCCCCAACATCCCATTGAACCACGCGCCAATGGCTTGTGATATTGTTCTTCTGCCATTCGTGTATCCCATGCCACTTCTAGACGTGATACCCAAACTTTGTGTGCTTGAAATTTTCCCAAATATTTTCCAAACACAATAATGGTCTATGCAGCCATAGATGTCCCAAACGAGAAATTATATCTCCGGGTGCATATACATTACTTCCACTCGATACCAAGTGGATTAGTAATACTTGTTTCTTGAGTTAGAAAACCAAGTGCGGGGTTTGGTCACTAGTTGGGTTCGAGATGCACACCGAAATCTCTTCTTTCTCCACACGACGAACTCTCATCGGAAGTGAAGGGTCTCTCTCTCCCACTTGCCAAGATGGGGTAGTAAATACTTCTCAAGTTTCATGTCTTCTGCGTAAACCTCAATTCCTTCCCACAACATCCGCCTCCATAGGTCCATCACACTTGCAACCTCGCGTTGTCTAGAAATCTCCCTTTCATGTGCTTCATCATACTTGAGTCATCTTTCTTCCCTCTCTTTTTCTGTTGTAATATATTCCATCTTCCTCCACCTTAGCTTCCTCACCCAATGCCCAGAGAAGTTTAGTCGGCCATAGGGAATTCCTCCAAACTTAGTGTAATGATCAATATCTTCATAGCCAATGGGATAACTTGCAAAACTGATCCTCTAGGTTCCCGTAGGAACTCAAATTCAGCAACCTCTAGACAATAATACGTAGAAATGGCATATTCCAGAGTATAACTAATCAACACTCTTCTCCACTAGTGATCAACAACAAGTGTTCAAGTTAGATCCACACCCTACAGCCTCTAATAGTCATCATGGGTCCACATGCGTGATCTATAGTACCATCTTGATCTGGATGCATATGCTGAGAGCCATTCATACAATTCTATTGGAAAACAACAAAAGAAGGTCTCATACAACTCATGATACAAATGCTCTTCCACCCATCTGTGTGCATAAAACTTAGGTCCGGTACTAAATATTTGAGCAAACTCATCCTCTGTGTTCTTAAACCATGCTTCAACAGTTTCTAAGGTCAAGTGCTCTGTCATCACACATCACAGGAACCAAGATGTATCTCATTTCTCACAACAACTTCAAAAAGAGGTCCCAAACAATGGAACCAAGATGTATTCATTTTCACACCCTTAGAACAACATTCAAATCCCATGCGTGTCGGCCTTTCACCCAGTGGGCGTTGGGTGCTCACCCGAGGCACGTGCGGGGGCGCCGAGCCCCTCCTTTATGTGATTTGTGTGAGAAGACATCATCTATGACTGATACTTGAATGAAAAAGAAACAAGAGACCATGCATTCATTCATAGATCTTAGGATGCGTTATTATATTAATGCATTCATTCATATAAAGAGACGAACATCAACAGGATACAGATCTGAACCATAACAGAAAGGAAATGCACAAAGGATTACATCCATCCACATGATATTCATAGAACGGATCCATGTACTTATATAGATATAAACTGATAACCACATATATTTATGTTAACATGTTCAATAACCACATTACATCCATATAGACCATAACGGGACAACATATAAATGCAGATCAGAGTCATGCATTCGAAATTGGACTATGTCCTTCATATTACAAGGATAATCACATACCCATCCCTCTAAATATGCAATCACTCCTATAGTTCTCCTAATCCCAACCCCTAGAATCCTCCATTATTATTCCTGCAGAGCTTCACCTCTCTTCTACCACACACCTTCTTCTACCTGAGCATCTCTATATATAGCTATTTTCCTTCAGCACCATGCCTTCTAAGGTAACATATCGGTTGTCAAGTGTCCAAGTGGTCCTCCAAGGGAGCATGCTTGCTTTGATCCGAGCTCTCCACTCTTTGCAATGATGTCTTTCTGGATCCTTCCATCGCATGCATGGAATATTCCTTCCATGACCATCAAGCTACCAAGTTGTCTTATCCACTCCACATGGTAGTCGGGTCACGCTTTTCTCCTGTGCTGCCTATAAAACCGAATATGGATAAGTCCCAAAACCTCTATTTTTCCTTACACGTGCGTCATGTGTTCTATAAAACCCTTCTATAACCCTTCCTCGCGTGCCTTCACCTTGCACACCCTCCTTCAAATAGGTCACGTGCGCCCACGCGCCTTCTTGTACTTAGCCAATATTTTGGGGCCCAACAATCTTTAGATATAATACAACATAAGCGCCATACATTTTGATGTAATCTAAAAATAATGATCACCATCTAATTAAATCTTACAACACAACTACCATACATTTTGATGTACTCTAAAAATAATGTTCACCTAATTTTTACAACACGATTGTCAAAAACTTTTATGTGCTATAATAACACTATTATATTGAATTTTAGAACACAACTCTCATATTCATAAAAGGGTTATATAATTATTTAAGTTACAACACTAACCTTCTCTTCCATATGGCGCCACAAATCCTCGTATAGGTGTGTCATGTTAAAAGTGATTTCATGTCAAATTGGGTATAATATGTTGTAAACCAAGGCTAATAATTGATCTTAGATTTATTTTTTAAGTGTCTTTTATATTCGTACAAACAATTCCAACATATACTAAAAAGTCATACATGTCGTGTGAGAATAAGGAAGATATGTATTTAGAAATATAATTAAAATGAATTTTTAAATTATGATACCATAGAGAGAAAGGGGGAAGGCAAATAAAATTAAAAGTACTTAATTAAATCCTTGATTAAATTACATAGGTTAAATATTGTCACAAAATTTGATGTACAATATTAATCTAAATATAGATCGAATAAATCATATTAGCTAGCAAAAGCATCCATATATGCTTGTGAAAGGCCGATAGGCACATTTAATATAGATTTATGTTCTTTAAAATGTTTTAAAATGACACTCTTTAAGAATTTAATTTAATTTTATAGTAAATAAATTTCCACATAATAGTATTAGTTGTGGTAGTTTTCAAAAACAAAAATATCAAATATTGATCATACTAATGTACAAAATTTATGGTAATTCGGACCACCATATATTTTCCATGTTAAAAATCTTATTGTATTTGAGCATTCAAGCTAATTTAATATGTTTTATATGAGTAGTTCTTAATTTAATGACATTCTCTCTCATGTAAAATATAATGAAGATGAAATAACAAAGATAAGTCATTATGATATCCCACATTTAGCAGGAAAAATATCAAATCAATGCAGACTCCAAAAGACAAACGATACCCTAATTATCCATTAAAAATAAAGGCACATATGTTATTTGTGTTACTTTTTTAATGAAGATACCTCCCATGTCAAATGTTAAGGAAGAGTTAACATTGCTTATCAAAAGTAAAGGAAAAGGTGTATATGATGATTGTGTTGTTATTGGCATTCTTGGAGGACTCTATATTTTGAATTATTCTTCAAACTTCTTAATAATTGTATTATGTGACTACATGGATGCATTCTTCAAACCCCCGATGACATTCTTCAAATTTTTTTTAATACATTCTTCAAATTAATAGTGTAATTGATGCTTCTTATTCTAAATTTAAATGAGCAACATTAAAATTGTACTCTTTTAGCCAAAAAAATTTACAATCTTATATTGCATTAGAACAATTTTCCATTATTTGTCTGCAATATCTCTCTTGCACCACTCCTCTATAATATTACACCCAAACTCACACTGCATTCCTCTTCTTCCCCTGTCACTCGTTTCAAATTATACTATGAACTCTTCATCCTCATCATCTTCTTCTTCTTGTTATTATTCCCCTTAGATGAGCCTTTGTTCTCAACCCTGTTATTTTTGCAATAAAGTGTGGCAGAGGAGGATCTGCACAAAGGAGCACGGTTATTATTATCTTTCTGATTATGAGAGGTGAAGCCATTGTTATTCATCATCTAAAATGCCAAGGAAAACTTTTTTTCTCTGCTCCTTCAGTTCAACATCATAACAATGTTCTCACTCTCTCTATGACTATTATTATTTATCTGGAGCTGAATTGTTTGATTGTAATGTGGAATCAATTAATTTTGCAGTGTTAGTGGTGAAGAGTGTGTAGTGTGTGTCTTTTATTTTTCTTCTAAAACAACTAAGCCATGCACCTTGCATTTGTTTTTTATCATTTTTAACTTAAACCCGCGGACTGTGATTCCCTCCAAACCGATCGCACTTCACCCTCTATAAATTCCCTCACACGTTATCCTTTCATTCAATTTTACTAATAGCAAAAAAATTCCAGTAAACATATAGGTAATTTTTATATCTTTGAAACTGGATTTTCTTTGGTTGGTGTACAAAGAGTGTTGCAACAGTAAGTGGGAAAGAGCCATCGACGAGGAGGAAGAAAAATTATTGGTGAGAGGATTTCAAAGCACAGATCGGGCGAGCGTAGTTGTGAATGTGGCGCCTTGTCGAGAGCTGTTGTGCAAAGATGAAGAATATGACGTTCTTCGTGGAGAAGAAAAATTAAACCCTGAACACAATTTCCATGTAATGGCAACCCTTTTGTTTCTAGCACAGGCACCATATTTAGTAGCATTCACTCGAACGACACTACCTCTGATGCGGATATTGAATATCTTCTGAGTGTGATAGACGAAGAGCTTGGCATTCCTTCGAGCCCTAATATTGAGGATGAAATTATTAACATTAACAACATAATTCCTAAGAATCATATGGATAAATTGATGGAAGAATTCAAAGGAGAAATGATTCTCCATCTCTTTAGTTATGATCCCAAGCATGCTTTCAAATAACAGGACGTTGTCCTCCTTAACCACGACCTTTATCGAGAGTGGATGGAAAGGTCTTTAGACATCAAAATTCTTAACGATTCTTCTTCCATCGTAGTAGTGGTGGAAGCAGAGGCAAGGATCACGCATTAGTGCCTTTATTGGAAGCAAATGAAATGTTTATTTTTAAAATGAAAATGAATTACAAATAAAATTGACTTTAGAAAGGCCTATCGGAAAACTAGCAGATTCTCTATTTGTCCTGCATCATCTATGTCATCAAACATAATCAGAACTAGATGGGTCCCTTGGAGACAATCTCGAAGCAACCTTCAACCCTTACTGGTATTCTCAATACGCAAATTATGATAACCCAACAAATCATTAAGCAGTTCTTGCAGCAAACATCGTAAATGTGCCTGGATGATATCAGACAAAAATAAGATCTTCTGAATTTAGAGCGCTTTGAGTTGTAGAGATGTTTCACCAGGGTTGTCTTCCCCTATTTGCCAAGTCCCACAATCCCCACAATCGTGGTATGCTCACTTAATTCAGATTGATTGAATACCTCATTATTGAAATGCTCTGCCGCTTGATGGAGTCCCACGGTGTGTATAGCTACATCCAGCGGTTCCGTTCTCACCTCTTTTATCACAACCTCCACAATCCTATCCAAAAATTCACCGAGATCACTAGAACATTTTTTTAAAATTCATTAAATATCACTGGAACTAATGGATTCAAAATGGAAACCCTCATGTAAGATCTTACTCTTTGTCCTTGCAGAAAACCATGCCAGAAGTATTTGAGACTTTGCTGATGGCATTCATTCATCTCTCCAATTCTTGGGCTTGAACCCTTCCATTGTCAATATACCGAAGGTCTGAAGTTTGGATGCCATAGAAAATGAGGATAATCTTTCTGCCATGATCACAATCCAACATCCACAAGAGCTCATTTAAACACCACGTAGACTCTGCATATTTCTATGAGAGAATGGCTATATGAACGGAGGAACTACTAATGGAAACATTAGTGTAGGGGATAAAGAGTCTCACATCTGCAGCTCATGCTCATCCAGAAACACACACAGTCTTAACCTTTTGATGGAAGAGCCTATCCCTCACTCACGTTAGCAGAGAAGAGACAAAATCCTCTGGGTTCACAGCCAAGAGGCCAACCATTACGTTGCAACATTATTTTGGAAAAGTTTTGACCTTCATTGACTAAAGTGACCCCCCAGAAAGTGCGCGAGGGTTAGGAAAAATGTCTTTTGTGAGCAAGATAGATAAAGCTGTCAAGATTTTTCTTTACGTCGGGTCCTTTGTGGTTTATGAAAACATGAAAAGTTGGAAATACTTCTTCCATTTCTTCACACAGAAGAGGCAAGAAAAATTAACATAATCGCCATCTCCAAGAAATAGGGAACTGGTAATTCTTTATGAAATTCTTTTGCCTTGTATTAGAGTTGTTTCTTTTAAAAATGAAACATTACCTTTTGTTTCATTTAAAAATAAAAATGAAAATATTTGGTAAGACCACTATGATGATGAAAATAAGAGTTACAATATAATAATAATAATAATGGTTTTTACAGTCCACGATGCCGGGCGGCTTGTTTTTGGGTCTACAAGCGGCTTATAGCATATGGGACTACCTTGTACTCACATGCGGGAGGCAACTAACTTTGCTACAAACAAGGCGTACATACCCTACCCCCTGCAGGATTTGAACTTGTGACCTCTATTTCAAGAGCACATGTTCTTCACCATTAGGCCAACTCAACAAAGAAAATTGAGTTTGTTTCTTCTTTTTATTTTTCCTTTGTTTGGTAGAGGCTAAATAGTGAACCAATCGTATCTTTGAACTTGTAAAACAGCATTTAAAAATGGATTGGCAATGAAAAAACATTTCACTAGAGAGACAAGAATCGGTTCATCAAAATACGAGTATCAAATTGCCCCGTTACACAGAAGCGGATAAATTGGTAACGAAAGAACCCGTGCTTCAGATGAAGAAGCACATATATTAAGCAGCCATAAATACCTTACAGGAACTTTAAAATGTGAAAACCAACTAAAGCATGAAAAAGCAGCAAAACAAACAAATACAGATAAAAATAATGTTCTCTGTTTCCTAGCTCTGATGCTTCACCTATGTCTCTCGGCGCTTCCATCTGTTATGCATATACACTTTGTCACTTCGTTAGGTCCTTAAATAGATGATTCTGCAAAGTTAGCAAATCCATTTCCTTGTGATGCTTTGCTTACTCCGTGCAAGAAATTGCATCTGTCGAAAATCTTGGGCTAGTCGAGCGCTTCTACAGGCTTCTTGCGCTTCTTTGTAACTTGTTCCATCACACGAATGACTAGTGTTTTCAAGAGCTTTCCCTCGTTCCTGATCTAAATTTCATTCAAAAGAAAACCATATCGTCCATGCAGGTAAGGGAAGCTATCTGATGAAAAAACACTATAAAATCTTACCTATTGAATATCGGCGAATCCAATTCCAACCCAAATTAATTGCACATTTTCCGCAGTGCATCTCTCCATTTTGCAAGTCTGCAAGACTCGTATCTCCTTTGGCCACCGTCTACTTTTGCTCGTGATCCTTGAATGCATCTGCGTAGGCCCCTTCACCTCTTTGGAGGAGCATAAGATCTCCAGGAGGAACGTGGTAAAAGATGGGAATACTTTTAGCACCACTTTCAATCATTAAACAGAGTTCATCTAAGCACCAATGCGCTTCGGCATATCTGGGGAGAAAATGGCAATGTGAACCAGAGATGTGCGAATCGCTTTGGTTATTGTAGGTTTTAATCCTTGTCCGGGCTGAAACTCCTCTACATCAAGAAACACATTCAATGCTTTTTCACTGAGCATTTGATGGATGTTGCTGGCGAGAGAGTTGTTGACATCGGGCCCGCGGTGATTGATAAAAACATGGTAAGGCCTGATGGATGGGTCAAGACTGTTCTGGTCCTCCATTGTGCTTGGGCATATAGCAATTAGTGCCTACATAGAACGCTGCTAAGATTCAACGCTGTCTTTCGTAACAATAACTTTGAGGTTACAAGTATATAGAAAACAAATTCCAGAAGAAAGTGCTTGACACATGAAACTTTTTGACACATAAAGGACACGGACACCAACGAGACGGCTAAGAAAAGCAATTTGATGTCATAAAAAAATCTCCCTTGGCTTTGGGATGGAACCTTGGTGTGTAATTTGTAAGTGGGCTATCCAGCAACCCATTTTCCGCTAAGCAAGATACGTTTTCTAATTTTAGATGGTAATTATGCCGAAGGTGTTTTACAATGGGGTCGAGGCCTCCACCCTCTAACATCAGCCTAGACAGTTGCGGTGAGGATGCAATCTGTATTTTGATGATATATTATTTTTATTTTCATCCAACGGTTCTCCTCCGCAACATGGTTCTTTGTTTGGTGGTGACAACTCACGAGAATTGGAATTGACGCACTCCGCGCGGGAATATTGGCTCAAAGGTTATAGTTGTAAAAATTAGGCACATAAAACAACAAATAACAGAAATAAAGTAAAGAATTGCAAATAAAACATATTATTGCAAACTCAGATCAGCACTTATGTGCATATATTTCTCCTTCCTTCTTAGAGCTTCACTCAATACAATCTCTCTAAATGTGTTTGATATGAAAACACTTACAATTGCCTCTAATAAATAGATGGCTTCATCTAACAATAAAACACTCAACACTCCTAAAAATAGAACTAAAAAGCACATGCTTTTGTGCAATACAAAGCTTTTGATTTATTTGCTTTAATAGCTTTTCCTAAACTTAAGAACAACTAAAACTAAACTCAAAAGTAAAAGCATGTAAAAAGCAAACTACTTTTTGCTTTTCTTGGGGAAAAATTAAACTTTTTCTAACACTCCCCCTTAATTTTGACCTTCAAGATTTTATTTTTTAGAGTTGAGTGTGCACTTCTAGATCTGACATATTCCAGATCACAAACTCCCAAACAAGTTCTCAAATACTCAAAAAATTTATTTCCCAAAGCTTTCGTAAAGATATCTACAAATTGATCTTCGGATCTGCAAAATTCAAGACAAATTTCCTTGTTGTTAACCAACTCCCTGATGAAGTGATACCTCGTGTCTATGTGTTTGCTCCTCTTGTGAAAAAAATGATTTTTGGACAATGCTATTGCTGAATTGTTGTCACAAAAAAATATGTGTAGCATCCTCTTGATTCTACCTCAAATCTTTCAACACTCTTCTCATCTAAATGTACGACATGCTTGCTCATGTTCATTTGCTTACATATTCGCTTCGCTAAAGATAATGTGACTATGGGATGCTTCTTTGATGCCCATGAAACTATGCCTACTCCATAGTGAAAAGCATAGCCGATGTGCTCTTTCTGTCATCAATACTTCCAGCACTGTCACTTTCTGTGTAAGCTATGAGTTTGAACTCATCTGATGTTGAATAAAAATTCCATGATTCTTAGTTCCACATACATACCTCAAAATCCTTTTTCCATCTTGCCAATGTGAATCTTTTGGAGATTCCATGAACCTTGAGATGAGGCTCACACCATACATAATATCTGGCCTTGTGGTCATTAAATACATGAGACTTCCAACTAGTCTTTTGAACAATGTTGGATCTACAAATGAAATGATGAACCCGCTTGTCATCTTGTAATTCAACATGTTAATCTCTTCAAAAATCCTATTTTTCTTGTGAAATAAAAACTCCTTGTAGTGCATGAGGCCTAGATCTGGCATCTAATTCAACATGATTAAATCTCTTCAAAACACCTTGCTCATTGATCTTGATGTATAACGTAGGCTCTCATTAGTTAGAGTATGGTACACCTTCCATGTGTTACACTCGGGTATTTTCATGGGTGGTTCATTAACCCATGGGTAATGGGTAACCGTTATGGGTTGTTTTTGGGCCCATGGTTTTTTCGGTCTTTTTCCCATTGTTTTGATACCCACGGTTTTTGCCCTTGGTTTTGATACCCACGGTTTTGTATCAAAGCTGCTTAGCGATTTTCTATTTATATGGTCTTATGCATATGATAGAGGACAAGCAAATGTATTGCGAGATGTGTTTTGAATTGGTGTGGAGAATTCTGTAGAGTTTGTTGAGCATAGCTCCAAGCGGATCAGGTATTGTATTGAGAGAAGTGGCTTGTAATAAAATCGAGCAAGTGATTCTTGGTGGGCGTAGCCCAAATTGGGTGAACCACGTTAAATCTTGTCTCTTTGTGTTGTGTTATTTTATTCGCAATTTTATTTGAGATCTGTAATAATTTTGCATATTAGTTTCTCTTATTGCGATTACTGTGAGGATTATTCCGCATATTTTATCTCTTATTTCCTAACAATTGGTATCGAGCTGGTTTGGTTTCTTTGAAGTGTTGAATCGCGGGAAAGTTTTTAGCTTGAGTGGGAGCTATGGCGAGATGAAGGAAGATCTAGGGTTGATAAATTCAACGGGCGAGAATTTGAGTCTTTGGAAGATGCGAGATGGAAGATTACCTTTATCAAAAGGATCTTTATACTCCGTTATGCGAGAAGGTGAACAAACCCTCGAGTATGACAGAGATGCGGAATGGGATTTGTTGGATCGGAAGGCACTTGGAGCGATCATTTGAGTCTTGCATCTTCGGTATTATTTAATGTTTCAAAGGAAAAGACTACAAAAGATCTAATGGATGCATTAGGGAAGTTGTATGAAAAACCCTCGCCTCTAATAAGATATTTTTAATGAAAAAGTTGTTTAATATGAAGATGTCGAGAATAGTTCGATGTGAGATCATTTAAATGATTTCAATACTGGTTGTGAATATGCTAGCTTCGGTTCTGATAGAATTTGATGAAGAAGTTAGGGCTTTATTAATTCTGTGCTCTTTACGAGAGTTGGAATAGCTTTGGTAATGGCGGTAAGTAACTCGGTTCAGCTAACTCGAAGTTGAAGTTTGAGGATGTTGTAGGGGTGATTCTAAGCGAGGAAATGCGAAGAAAAGCTCAGGGAATCTTCTACTTGGGGAATGCTTTGTGCAGTGGAAACTAGAGGAGACAGAAGAATAGAGAAACCGTGGAAAATCAAAAGATCGGGCAAGGTCAAAATCCAAGAACAAGATTGTATCTTTGGAATTGTGGAAAGCTTTGGGCATGAAGAAGAATTTGTTGGGAGCTTCGGGATAAGAAGAAACAACGGGAAGAAAACAAGGAGGCAAATGTGGCATCGGGTAATGTATGTCGGGATGCTTTGATTCTTTCTTTGCATAATATTCTTGAATCTTGGGTTTTAGATTCGAGGGCTTCTTTTCATGCTTTACTCCACATAGGCATTATTTTGTTGATTATGTTGAGGGATTTTGGGCATGTTTTCTTGGTGATGATGAGCCTTGCGGCATAGTTGGAAAAGGTTACATTCGAGGTTAAGATGCGAGAATGGGAATACATGGCTATTGAAGGATGTCGGACATGTGCCTACATTAAGGAGAAATTTGATATCGGCGGGCGGTTGGGAAGTGATGGTTGTCTTGTGATATTTCTGTGAGACTCTTGGAAGGTTACAAGGGTGCTCTTGTGGTGGCAAGAGGTAAGAAGGTTGGAACCTTGTATTTAACCACTTGATAATACTAATGATTGTAATCTTGTGGCTTGGATGCGAGATACAACATTATGGCACTATAGGCTCGGTCATATGAGCCATAAGGGCATGAACATCATAAAGAAGAATTTGCTGGATATACGAGAAACAGGTTTGGATTTTGTGAAGCTGCATATATGGGAAAGCAGAAGCGAGTAAGGTTTCTCAAGGTTGGACCTACGAAGAAGAGAGTAAGTTAGAGCTGGTACATTCGATGTGTGGGGGCGGCTCGGGTATCATCTCTTGGGGGTTCAAGTTATTATGTTACTTTTATTGATGATGCATGCAACAAGGAAAGTTTGGGTTTATTGTATTAGACACAAATCGATGTATTTGACACTTTTGTTAAATGGAAAGCCTTGGTAGAGAATGAAACAGGTCTTAAGCTAAAATGTCTCGGAGTCGGATAATGGAGGAGTATTGCAGCAATGAATTTAATGATTCTTGTTCTAAGAATGGAATCCGCGAGGCAAAAGGCGGTTCGGGAACTCCATGCGAGAATGGGGTATCGAAAGGATGAAACAGAACTATAATGGAGCGTCTTAGGAGCATGAGATTACATGCGGGACTGCCTCTTTTTTTTGGGCGAAGCGGTGCACTGGTGTGTACTTGATAAGCGAGAGGACCCTCAAGTGCCTTGGATGGAGGCATACCTGAGGAGGCATGGTATGGTAAGAAAGTTGATTATTCATTTCTTAGAGTCTTTGGATGTGAAGTGTTTGTTCATATAGACAAGGATGATAGGACCAAGCTAGAGGCTAAATCAGAAAAATGTACTTTCATTGGTTATGGTGGTGATGACTTTGGGTTTAAATGTTGGAGTATTAAGGACAAGAAAATCATTCGGTCTAGGGATGTGGTCTTTAATGAGAAAGTCATGTATAAGCAACAGTTGCAGGAAAACAGGGAAGAATCCAAGAAAGAATATGCAGTGGTAGAGGATCTTCCGGATGGGAAAGTGACCCATGAATCAGTTCAGGAACCTACTCAACAGGAACCCCAAACTCCTACAGTGAGGAGGTCTTCTAGGGTAAGAAAAGAACCTGAACGGTTTTCTCCTTCTCTTTATTATTTATTACTCACTGATAGTGGAGAGCCAGAGAGCTTTGATGAAGCAATGCAGGTAGATGCCAGTAAGAAGTGGGAGCAAGCCATGGATGAGGAGCATAAGTCTCTCATGGAGAACCAGACTTGGGATTTGGTGAAGCTACCGGAAGGCAAAAGAGCATTGCAGAACAAGTGGGTGTATAGAGTTAAAGATGAAGAAGGAGGAAAGAAAAGATATAAGGCCTGGTTGGTGGTCAAGGGGTTTGCACAGAAACAAGGTATAGATTTTGATGAGATTTTTCTCTGTAGTAAAAATGACTTCTATTAGAACTGTTCTTGGAATAGTGGCAGCGAGAAGACTTGCACTTAGAGCAGTTAGATGTAAAGGCGCATTTCTCCATGGTGATTTGGAGGAGGAGCTATATATGCAGCGGCAACCGAGAGGGCTATGAGGTCAAAGGTAAAGAGGAGATGGTGTGTAAACTGAAGAAGAGCTTGTATGGCTTGAAACAAGCTCCACGTCAATGGTATAAGAAGTTTGATAGCTTCATGATGGAGCAAGGTTATATTAGATGTCATTCGACCATTGCGTGTATCAAAGAAATTTGAGGATGGAAGTTATATTATCCTGTGTTTGTATGTTGATGACATGTTGGTTGCGAGGTAAAAACATGCGGGAAATAAAAGTACTCAAGAAGCTTGACTAAGTGAATCCTTTGATATGAAGGATTTGGGGGCAGCAGACAAATCCTTGGTATGAGGATAACTCGGGATAGGAAGGACGGAAGTTGACTTTATCTCGGGAAGAGTACATTAAGAAGGTATTAGATAGGTTTAACATGCGGGATGCTAAACCGGTTGGGACTCCTTTGGTGAGGCCATTTCAAGTTATCAAAGGAGCGAGTGTCCCAGAGCAGAGCGGGAAAGAAACAAGATGTCAAAGGTACCTTACTCATCGGCGGTTGGCGAGTTTGATGTATTTATGGTGTGCACTAGGCTTGATATTGCCCATGCGGTGGGAGGCTGTGAGTAGATTTATGAGTGATCAGGTAAAGAGCATTGGCAAGCAGTAAAGTGGATCCTTCGGTATTTGAGAGGAACCATGGGGATAGTTTTGTGCTACAGTGGATCAGACACCACTTTACGTGGTTATGTAGATTCAGACATGGCTGGAGATGTAGCAGCGGGAGGAGCACTGACGAGTTATATTTACTTTGTAGGTGGGACAGCGGTGAGCTGGATTTCACGACTACGAAGTGGTGGCTTTGTCAACCACGGAGGGTGAGTATGTTGCTGCCACAAGAGGCAAGCAAAGAGATGATTTGGTCTACAACAATTGCTTGAGGAGTTGGGGCATAAGCAGGAGGAATGTAAGCTATATAGTGATAGTCGAGTCTTTATACACCTAGCTAAGAACTCTGCTTTCCACTCCAGGACGAAGCATATACAGTTGAGATATCACTTCATCAGGACAACTTTGGAGGAAGATAAGTTGAAGTTGGAGAAGATTCATACCAGTCAGAATCCTGCAGACATGATGACCAAGGTGGTCACAAGGGATAAACTAAAGCTATGTTCAGCTTTGGTTGGCCTTCGCGGATGACAGTGAAGGGTTGAGAAGCTTGCTCAGTGGAAACTAGTCTCCAAGTGGGAGATTGTTATGTTTGTGGAGCCTATTTTCATGTTAGAGTATGGTACACCTTCCATGTGTTACACTCGGGTATTTTTTTCATGGGTGGCGGAGTCAGGGGTTTCATCGAAGGAGGTTCGGGGGTGAATAAATTTTCATGGGTGGTTTATTAACCCATGGGTAATGGGTAACCGTTATGGGTTGTTTTTGGGCCCATGGTTTTTTCGGTCTTTTGCCCATTGTTTTGATACCCACGGTTTTTGCCCTTGGTTTTGATACCCACGGTTTTGTATCAAACTGCTTAAGCAGTTTTCTATTTATATGGTCTTATGCATATGATAGATGACAAGCAAATGTATTGCCAGATGTGTTTTGAATTCGGGTGTGAATGCAGCAGTTTGTTGAGCATAGCTCCAAAGCGGATCACAGGTATTGTATTGAGAGAGAGAAGTGGCTTGTAATAAAATCGAGCAAGTGATTCTTGGTGGATGTAGCCCAAATTGGGTGAACCACGTTAAATCTTGTCTCTTTGTGTTGTGTTATTTTGTTCTGCAATTTTGATCTGTAATAATTTTATTTTAGATATTGCGTAATCCGCATATTTTTTCTTATTTCCTAATAGTCCAAACATGCTAGTGCAAATGTCTCATTGTAATCTACTCCATATTACGTGAAAATTACCAACCTTGCTTTATGCTGCAAAGGGCTATCTGATGATGGACTATTTTTTACTGAAGGAGTAGCTTTTGGTGTTCCTTGTGGTGTCTTAGATGGTTGAAGATGCCTGAAATCTTGGAGACCTCCTAGATGTAGATGGAGGTGTAGCTTGTGCTACAACTTGTGATGCATGTCCAAGATTCAAAGAAGATATAATACCTTATTGCTCTATGCTTTCATCTTCCATATCATCATGAGGAATAGTTGCTGCTACATTGACTATTTTCTCAATACTTCCATCCCATGCCTCATTTTCAACAAACTGTACATCTCTGTTGATTATGACCTTCTACGGTAACTAGATTGAACAACTTGTAAGCTTTTGTATTCTCGAATATCCAACAAATATGAATTTTTCTCCTTTGTTGTCTAACTTCTTCCTTAGCTCATCAAGAACATGTGCGTATGCCACACAACCAAAAATTCTAAAATGAGAAACATTTTGTTTCCTCTTAGTCCAAGCTTGTTGAGGAACCATGTTGAACAATTTTTGTTAGACACTGTTTATGATGTAAACAACAGTTTCTATTGCTTCTACCCAATACTCATTTGAAAGATGTTTTTCCTTCATCATACTTCTCTCCATCTCCATGATGGTTCTATTATTTCTCTCTGCCACACCATTCTATTGTGGTGTATACCTGGAAGTAAACTTCTTGTGTATACCATGATATTTGCAAAAATTTAGAAAAACATTGGAAACATACTCACCTCCTCTGTCTGTCCTCAAAACTTTGATGTAGTACCCACTTTTCTTTTCCACTAAAGCCTTGAACTGTTGAAATATATCAAAAGCATCTGATTTGTGTCTCAAAAATTACACCCATGTCTTCCTTGTATAGTCATCAATGAATGTCATAAAATATGAACAACCTCCAATAGAATTTGTTTGCATCGGTCCACATAAATTGAGTGAAAAATTTCAAGTGGTGCACTTGTTCTTCTTGTTTTGCTAATCGAGAAAGATTCTATGTGTTTCTTTCGATCTTAAGAGAATGTGTTCTAATTTGGATTCTTGCATAATCTTGTTGTGATTTTGCATATTAACTTGGGACAACAAATATTGTACTTGTGTGTTTGATCTTGATGTGATGACAATTTGTATCTTTGTGATTTATACTTGCTAAACTCTCTTTTGATTGAAAAATACCTTATACTTGCATACTCTTGAATCAATTCCATTGATTCAAGTATCTTGAGTCCTCTTGTGATTTACGTGTCGATTCACACTTGAACCGAACCGAGATTGTTATGAGCGCGTGCGGTGCTGATTGCAGTGTGAGCAGCTGGCGCGTAGATGCCAACGGCGGGGGTTCGATTCTTGAACCTGTCTTTGTCGAACTAGGGACCTCGTGAGGCAAGAAATGCTGGACACGGGTGGCCTTGGCACGTAATCGAAGGGCGGGCGTCTGCTCTGCATTAACGTGAATGTTAGTAGGGAGAATTTGGATGGAAGTTGTTAGTGTTAGTGGTTAGTATGAATTAAACCTAAATTAATACTAAGTCCTAACATGCATCCTACCCTACTATCCTAAGTGGATTTTTTTTTTAAAAAAAAAAAAAAAAAAAAAAAGGGGAAAATAATAACCTAAGGCTAAACTAAGACCTAGGTTGAATACTTTATACAACCTAAACTAATCCTAATCTAAAAGTGCATGAGACCCTTGGAAGGAAAGGGATAAGGATGAAAAGGGCATTCATTGGCATTTAATAAAGCAGTCCATACGTGGACGGCGCCGATTTAGCGGGCGGTGGAATTAGAGGCATCTATTTAGAAATAGAGCCAAATTCGGTTTGCATGGAAATTTGAAATTTACAAGCTTGCCATGACTCAAGTGGCGGTGGCGTGGAAGTAAGGAAAAGGAAGAGCCTTAATTGCATTAATTATTTTGGTCCTCGCGACCCATTTCGCCTTGGAAACTTGACATGAGGGAATTTGATTTTCATTTTGTTGATTCGAGCCTTTTGTGAAGTTGCTCTGCATTTGGTTTTTCTTACTGGTTGGTCGAACCAGCTCTTGGCATTTGACATTTTTCTTGGAGTTTGGAGGCTGTTGTTAAGCTTTGAAGAAGAAAGAGTTTGGGAAGTTTGTGTTGTCGTTGTGGAAGGAAAAGCGCGGCAAACAAGGTTTTCTTCGAGCTCTGGAAAAGAGATTTCAGGCATGTTAAGCCCTTCTCTTTAAAAATCTTTGCTTTGATTAAGTGTATCATTAAAACAACCCTGCTCTTGGGTTTTGATTTTGTGACTGTTGTCAAGTCTGTTCGATTTGGGTTTTTATCGATTCTTACTTCTCTTTTGCTTGGAAAATGATATGATGAACCGTTTACAGTTGCTCGGTTTTGAGTGTTTTTTGCTCGAATCAAGTTGGAAATGATTTATTGTATTGATTATTATTTGTATGGAAGTTTGAAATAGATATTTCCTTCTTTGTTCATATTGTTGGAAGTGGGAGCATGTTAATTTTCCTTTTAATTGTTTCCTTATAGTGTAATTGTTTCTTTCTTTGTTGTATTTGGAAGCTGTCCTTGCGTATAAAATGGAAGTGGAAATTCAGTCATGTTATGTTCTTTGGGATTTGGGTTTCCTTCATACTTCTTTGTCATTTTGGAAATAATGGGGTAAAGTTATTTCCTTTTTTTTGCGATTAATCTGTCCTTGCATTTTGATTGGTTGGAAACACTTCCCCACGTCTTGGTTTTTTGTGATAATGGAAAATTGTCTGTATATATTATATTGTACATGTTATTGAGTTCTTCACTATTGAAACTATCGTTTTTGTTTGACAAACTGGAATGGAAGGAAAGCGATAGTTGTTATCAAGTTGTTTCGTATTGAAGTTTTTATGGAAATCGATTCTCTTCCTTCTCTTTGCTTTGGATTTTAATGGAAATGGCATTTGGGTTTTCTTGAGTATTTGAACTCGAATTGAATGAAGTAATAGCAATACTTTCATTGTTGTGCCCTTTTCTTATTTAGGAAATGAGCGAATACGTTTTATGCGTAGTGGAAATAGGAAAAAGTAGCTATTTTTCCTACGAAGTTGTTGATGGATTATGTCTCTCCTTCTTTGTGAGATTAGGATGGTTTTATGGTGTTTTAATGATTTGTTCGATCTTCTGTCGGTTGTTGACACAATTATAAATTGGTTTTGTATTTTGTGCAAGGAATGATTATATTTCTTTCTTCTTGCTGTGATGGATAGTTGATTCCATGGCGTCTTGTAGTTGAAGTTTGACCTTTGTTTGAATTGTCTTGTGAATGCGAACTTGACTGGATTTCTGTTTTAATAAATGGAAAGTGTGAGAATTAGCTTGTTTTTACGAGTCTATTTAAGTGTACCAAGCTTACACGATTAACACCCTTAACGGGTTTGTCTTCATAGAGGTATTGATATATGAATGTTATACTTGAGTTCTGTACCTCATTAAGAAAATGGAGAATATTGTTTTGAAGTTAACGGTTGATCGAGATAGAACTCGAATTGGATATTCATTGTTGAGGCATGTTAGATTGAAACTGTATCAGGCTATGTGAGTTGCCTTTCAATGAAAATAAATGTTTTGTTATCTTCATAAGTTGAGCTGTCATGCTAAGATAAACACGAATTGAGTGTTTTTATTTCATTCTGAGCAAATGATTGTTTCTTAGTGAAATTAAAGGGGAATGAATTAGTCTTTTTCTTTGTTCTGACTTGGTGAAATTCATAGTCAATGTGAATATTGGATTTCTGTAGGTAACAGCAATGAATAAAATGTTAGTTTGAGCGGGATATGCTCATAGGATTAGGAAATCATGTGATTAATTGACTGCATGATTGAAATCTTTTTTTGTATTTAGTATGCAGTGAAAGAAATATGGTTTCTTTTATTATGGTAAATATATGGTATGCAGCCTTATATCGTTTAATCTTGGATGTACATAATGTTGTACTAACCTGTTTCGGATCTTTATATGAGTCTGATTCAAATGAAGTATGGATATGGATGATGAATTCTTCCCTGTTTTCATTTAAAGCTGATTATAAATGAAATTATTCTTCTTTCTTAGGAAAGTGAATTCGAATGGATTTTGTAAGTTTCACTCTGAACTGTTATCTTGATCTGTCTTTCGTTTGGATTCCACTGTTAGGACAGTCATGTGGAAAGAAATAGAGATATGAATGAATGTCTTAGAAAAATGATCTTTTCTTCTTTCATTCGGTTGGAAATCTGGAATTCGTGAATAATGAATTTTATAGTGCTTAGATATGGGAGCAACTATATGCATTCTTTGTTCGCTTTCTTATGCATACTTGATTGCTTGATTTAATATGATCATGAAGCTGAAAAGAAAGTAAGGGAATTACATTTGATTAGTTTCATCCTTTGCATTCATTATTATTGAAAGGCGTGAAAGGATAACGATATGTTATATATTGTAAGTTACTTGTATTCCTAACTTTACAAATATTGTGAAGTTGATACTTGTAATGATTATGTGGAAAGCAGGACAGCGAGTTCTTGGCTGATTGTGATGATATTTTTGATAGTTCGGTTGTTATCTTTGATCTTTCTTTTGTGCCTATTTCGTGATTGATGTTTCTTTGTCGTTTCATAAAAGGGGTTCTTTTATTGAGGCGAGTTAGTTGAAGCATCTTATTTTAAGGATAAGTGCTTAATATGCTCGATTCATTAGGTGGCCCGTGCAATTCATTTTGCGAGATGGAATTTGATTAGAATGAAGACTTGGCTGTTTTACGATGCTTCTTGATTGATGTAAAATGAATTGTAATTGTTGCTTTTATTCCTCTTGAGGAATTGTGAAAAGAAGAAAATATATTCTTGTCCATGAGTTGTATGGATGTTTTGTATAAACTATGCCCAATCAGCTGGATTGGCAAATGTACAGATTATGACTTGAAATATTGAATACAATTACAAGTGTGATATTTTCAATAGTTATATCAGTTTGATTTTGTTGTCTAAATTGGAAATATAATGTTATTTCTTGATTTGGATTTTTATTTGTCCTTGGATGGATCTTAAATGGAAGCGATATCTATTCTTACCTAAATGCAACTTTTAAGTTGAAAAATGCAATTAATTCATACTTGGGTAAAGATGAATTTTTAATTGACATTAAAAGGATTAAGAAGAATATGATTCCATAATCGGAAGGTATTCAGGATTAGCTTAGGAGCTAAGGAATATCAATCAACTTGAGATGTCGAACTTCGCTTTCGAACTCCATTAATGATCCCGTTTGATAAATTCAGAATAAAGGATATAGGATAAATATATCCATAACTAATGGACCTTAACTATATAACGTTAAGGAGAACAAATGAATACATTTCTTGGGAATTAGACCTCGTTTGAATGACGTCTAATAAGTTAGAATTCTGAATTTAGTTACAGTTGGGAAAATCTTGGCTAAGTTTAATAGGTTAAACTTATCGTCGTCGTCGATGCGGATTTGCTTAATCAATGATTAAGAAGTGAACCAAGTAGGAAATGCAGCCCTTCGATACGAAGGAGAAGATGCATAGTAAGCTAATGGGCCGGTTTAGTCCCTCTTAGCTATATCTCTGCTATAGCGGAAGCGAGGATCAAGAGGATCGGCGTGAATCTTTGAAAGTTGATTTTAATTATTAATTCGTGGCTAAGTCACTTGAGCGGGATGTGTATTCTCGATGGGTGGATTGCAGGACATTGGCATACGCCGGCTCTGACAAGAGTGTCTTCATGAAGACGGGGTCTTCATGACGACACACAATGTTGCGGTGACATATAGCAATGCCCTCCGAATTAAAACATTTAGAATACACATAAGGTGAATGTGTAATCTTAGCGGGGATAGGAGTATGATCGGTATACGGAGTGACTCAGGAATACTAAAGATAAATAGACACACGGAGTGGGGGGTAACGACACCGTATGTCTGCGTATCTTTAGTTATCGGGAGTGCCTTCCTATACCGTTCATATTACTAATTAGATAAATTGAAAGTTTAAAAGCTGACCTTAAAGCGAGAGAATTTGGTAGGAACCGGGAAAGACCATTCTAGATAAGGTGAAGTGAAGTGAAGGGCGTATTCCGTAGATGTGTATCACATCCGGGAATATGATCATGCAAAGCATGTGAAAATCTTTGGCCAAAGTATCGCGATTGCTTTGGTTGCGTTGTCCTTATCACTTAATTTAAGATGCAGGATGTCAGATGAATATCAGTAACAGATATTCAGATAGGCTTCTTAAATGGATCACTTCGATAACCAGGGAAGGTTATGAGAACAGGTATATATAATATACTATGCATAAACAAACATGAAGGATCGGTTGTTGCCGAGTCATGAACATGAAGGATCGGTTGTTGCCGAGTCATGAAATGAAGGATCGTCGAAACTCCGAGCCATGAAAATGGAAGATCGGTAGTTCCTCGAGTCATTTACTGAGCATATAGAATCTGTTATAAGATTGAATGGCATTGAATGTGTGTTCCATATTGTAAATATGCGAGCGAGGGAACATTCGTTTTAAAAAGAAATTGTGTGATCAAGCTGTGTTGTTTGGGCGAGAGAACAATTATTAAAACTTGAACGTGTGTTTGAATTTTATAATTCATAACGGTGAGCGTTATCAAAAAAAAAAAAAAAAATTCCCTTGTTACGGTATTTTAAAATGGGGATGTTACATCTTGGTATCGAAGTGAAGGTTGCAGCTCTTGGACCTAATGAGTCCACGATATTAATAAGGTTTACATTTTCTTATGAGCGAGAAAATGTCGGAGACAAGAGGAATCTTTGCGAATAACCCGTTGCGGGGTGGAGAAGCGTTGCCCAAAAGCTGGATGAAATCCTTGCTGCCCTACTTGAATCGAGGATCGTTTGGTATCTTGGAACAAGCGATCAATGGGCAATGAAGAGGAGGGGAATGAAGCTGAAATAAATGATCATTTGCCTCCTGTGGACAACATCAACGGAGGAATCGGGTGTTGATGATAATAATGTAATTGCTCCTAATCCCCCGAAAATAAAAGGGCAAGATTAGCAAATTTGAACTTACAAATGATATAAAGAGAATAAGTCCTCCAAAGTTTGATGGAACAACTCTTGGGGACGGAGTGAAAGCTGGCTCGGTGAAATGGAGAAATACTTTGCGATAAGAAACTTCTCACGAAGAGACTAAAGCGATATGGGGAGCATATCAGCTTTCTCATGAAGCATCATCATGGTGGGACAACCGTAAGGTTGAGCTGAATATTGTCGAATCAGACATAACTTGGGATCAATTTAAGGGTTATTTTAGGCAACGATGGCTGCCTCAACTCTATTTTGATAGGAAAATGGTGAATTTCAGGAGCGAGTCGCAAGGAGAAGGTGTCGGTGACGGAATCTTGGGAAGGGTTTACTAAACTCCTTAAGTATGTACCTTGATGCAAGTGACGAGAAGTTGAGAATACGGAAATTCATAATGGGACTGAATCCCATCATTGGTGGCGAAGTGGATGTCACGGCCCAACCACCATGGATGGAGTTGTCGAAAAGGCAATCAGACAGGAACAGAAATTGAGGGCAATATCTGCTCACGGGGAAGAGATAAGGAAGAAGATTCCCGATCCTTCTTCGTCTCTTGCACCAAAAGGGGACCTTGGAAAAGGTTTGGTGTGAAAAATAAAATTGTTGTAGATAACAAGAACACTGTGATGAACAGGAGACTGTAAATAGCGTGCGGAAGCAGACTTCCCAAAAGTTAATGGCATTGGGAGAAGTCTATGGAAGCGAGAATGATAACTTTAAAGTGGTAATAAATTTGAGCCTAGAAAAGGGCCGGTGGAGGATGCTTCAAGCTGTGGAAAGGACCACTATGCGAATCTTTGTCCTCGAAGAAGGATGATCGCGGACGACGGCATAGGATACATCTTTGCGGTGGCTATGAGACAATTTGAAAAGCAAGTGACGCCCATAGAAGTTACGGGTAAGTTATTCGATAAACTTTGTAGTTGTACTTTTTGATCTTTGGAGCTACGAGAATGTTTTATTTCTGCTAAACTTGCTATGAAATTAAAAAGAAAGGCTGCGAGAATGGATAAAACATGGACAGTGCATTATGGGAATAATGTTGTCCATACAGTCGAAATGTGCCTTTTTGGGGCAATTCTTGATCTGCCTGGTTTCTCCACCGAAGTTGACTTGTATGTCACTCCTCTAGGATCATATGATATCATTATTGGAGTTAACTGGTTGGCTGAACATAAGGCAAAGGTTGACTGTTATGAAAAACAAATCTGTTGCCTTGATGACCTGCAGAAAGCAGTAGTCATTCAAGGTGTAAAACGGGAAGTTGCAGTTAGGAAACTGACGGCTATGCAACTAAAGAGGGCTAAAAACAGAGGCTGCACTTTGTATGCGGTAAAAATGACAGAAAATGAAGAAGAAGATAATGATTTCATGGAAAGATATCCATTGTTGAGGGATTTTCGTGATGTATTTCCGGAGGAATTGCCGGGTCTTCCGCCCAAACGTGAGTTTGACTTCGCATGATAGAGATCAAACCAGGAACGGAACCCATATCTAAGGCACCTTATAGAATGACTACCATTGAGCTGGTAGAACTGAAGGCTCAGTTACAAGAACTTCTGACTAAGGGGCTGATCAGACCGAGCGTCTCACCTTGGGGAGCGCCGGTAATTTTCGTAAAGAAAAAGGATGGCACCTTGAGGCTGTGCATTGATTACAGAATGCTGAACAAAGCAACTATTAAAAATCGATACCCACTTCCTAGGATTGATGATCTGTTTGATCAGATGCGAGGAGCATCAGTTTATTCAAAAATAGATCTGCGATCAGGGTACCATCAGCTGAGAATAAAGGAAGAAGATATTCATAAAACAACTTTTAGAACGAGGTATGGGCATTATGAGTTCACGGTGTTGCCTTTTGGGCTGACTAATGCACCCGCCTTCATGAATCTAATGAATAATATTTTTCAAGAATACTTAGACAAGTTTGTGCTTGTATTCTTAGGCGACATTCTTATATACTAAAAATGTCGAAGAGCACAAGAACATCTCGGGATAGTCTTTGGAAATCTTAAGAAAAGAGGAAGTTGTATGGCAAAGCTGTCCAAATGTTCCTTTTATGATGCGAGAGGTGCATTATTTAGGACACGTTATAAGCAAAGATGGGATAGTTGTTGACCCTTCAAAGATCACGGCTATAGCGGGTGGCTGCGCCTAAGAACGTGCGAAGTGAGGAGCTTCATGGGCTTGGCTGGATATTATCGAAAGTTCGTTAAGGACTTTTCAAAAATTGCTGCCCCAATCACCGTTTGAAAAGAAAGAAAAGAAATTTATGCGGGCAGACAAATGTGAATCTGCCTTTAAAAAGTTAAAGGCAGATTAACTACTGACACCTATTTTGGTATGCACGATCAAATGGAGATTTTATGGTTGTAACGGACGCCTCGGGAGAAGGCCTTGGAGGTATTACATTACGAGAATAACCATGTCATCGCTTATGAAAGCGAAAGCTTAAGTTACATGAGCAGAACTATGCTCCACACGATCTTGAGTGGCTTGCCATTGTTCATGCACTTCAAATATGGAGGCATTACCTTTTAGGCAAGCCCTTTGAGTTAAAAACAGACCATCTGGGGCTGAAGTATATTTTTACTCAGCCAAATCTGAATGCAAGGCAGCGAAGATGGTTAGAATTTCTGTCTCAGTATGATTTTGATATAAGCTACATTAAGGGCAAGGAAAATCGGGTAGCAGATGCTTTGAGTCGAAGGAAGCATATCTCTGCTCTTATAACGTTAAGAACTCAGTTTAAGGATGAGGTGAAAGATGCCTTGGAATCAGATCCTTATTTCCAGCAAGTCAAATCAGCACTTGCTGCAGACCCATGAGGACATCAGGTATAAGGGATTCCGTTTTGATAATGAAGGAATTCTAAGGTTCGAAAACAGGGTATATATACCTGTGGCAAATGACTTAAGAGGAAATTGTTAACTGAATTCCATAATTCACCTTTTTCTGGACACCCTGGCATTACAAAAATGCTCGCTGATCTTAAGCAGCAATATTTTTGGAAGGGAATGAAAAAGGATGTGGTAGAGTTTGTAACACATTGCTTGGAATGTCAGCGTGTTAAAGCGGAACATATGCACCCCGCTGGATTATTGTATCCCCACAGCATTCCGCAGTATAAATGGCAAGTGATAACGATGGATTTCGTTCAAGGATTGCCTATGTCAAGAAATAAGCATGACATTATCCTGGTTGTAGTCGACAAATTGACCAAAGTGGCACACTTCATTGCTGGTAATTTGAAGGACGATGCACCAGTATTAGCAAGAAGATTTGTACATGAAATCTTCAGGTTGCATGGAATACCGGAATTAATCATATCGGACAGAGATCCGAGGATGACATCAAGGTTTTGGCAAGCGCTTAATGCGGCCTTGGGGACTAAATTAAACTTGATTCGCATATCATCCGAAAGCGAAACGGATGGGCGGTGAGAGAGTTAATCAGGTTTTAGAGGACATGTTAAGGATGTATTGCATGGACCAGCAGTATAAATGGGAGGAATACCTTCCTTTGGTAGAATTTGCTTACAATAACACCTATCATGCCTCTTTAAAAATGGCGCCCTTTGAAGCATTGTATGGAAGAAAATACGAGAACCCCTGTCAGTGGGACAGCGTTGAGAGAGAGAGGTAATTGGGCCAGAAATCCTTATGGAAATGGAGCAGCAAATCAAAATGATTCGAGAACATCTAAAGGAGGCTGCCGATAGGCAAAAGAGCTATACGAGACTTGAAGCGGGTTGTGAGGCATTATAAACTTGGAGAGAAGGTCTTTCTTCGGGTGAAGCCGAAAAAGAGCTCCATAACTTTTGGCAAGGCTGCCAAGTTGTCGCCACGTTACGTGGGACCTTTTGAAATTGTTGAAATAATCAACCCTGTAGCTTATCGTCTAGCATTACCTCTGCTTTGTCTCAAATGCATGATGTTTTTCATATTTCTTTGCTTAAAATACGTGTGATTTATCACATGTGCTAAATTGGAATTCCTTGCGAGTCAAGACCCGGGAATAATCGTGGTTAAGCCCATTCGAGTCTTTGGGAACTACTTGATTGTTGTACTTGAGAAATCGCGAAGTGAACCAATGTAAGGTCCAGTGGGACCAGTTCAGCGAAGAAAGTGCAACTTGGGAGAATCTCGAAGAAATGAGATCTACTTTTCCACACCTGTTTAATTGAATTTGAAATTCAAAGAACAAACGATAATTCTACCAAATTTAGACAATTATTAGTCTATTATGCGGTTGTCTTAAAAGCGTTGTTTTTAAGAGAGAATCATTTTTGGTATGAACTTATGAATGAAAGGACAATAACTGAACTTTGTCCTAGGAACTCCTTGATTTGTTAATCTGATCATCGGGACGATGATTCTTTAAGGAGGGAAGAATGTAACACTCTGATTTTGTATGTTAACTTGGTGAATGTTTTACATCTTTTGTTATAGCTGCTTTGAAATGAAAGCAAACATGTTAAGATATGTTTTGATCTTAAGAGAATGTGTTGCTTAATTTGGATTCTTGCATTTGTGATTTATTACATGGGACAACAAATATTGTACTTGTGTGTTTCTTGATGTGACGACAAATTGTCGTATACTTGCTAAACTCTCTTTTTTGATTGAATGACATACCTTGAATCAATTCCATTGATTCAAGTATCTTGAGTCCTCTTGTGATTTTGTGTCGATTCACACTTGAACGGATTTGAGATTGTTATGAGCGTGCGGCGCTGATTGCAGTGTGAGCAGCTAGCGCGTAGATGCCAGCAGCGGGGGTTCGATTCTTGAACCTGTCTTGTCGAACTAGGGACCTCGTGAGGCGAAATGCACTGGACACGGGTGGCCTTGGCACGTAATCGAAGGGCGGGCGTCTGCTCTGCATTAACGTGAATGTTAGTAGGGAGAAATTTGGATGGAAGTTGTTAGTGTTAGTGGTTAGTATGAATTAAACCTAAATTAATACTAAGTCCTAACATGCATCCTACCCTACTATCCTAAGTGGATTTTTTTAAAAAAAAAAAAAAGGGAAAATAACCTAAAAATAATAACCTAAGGCTAAACTAAGACCTAGGTTGAATACTTTATGCAACCTAAACTAATCCTAATCTAAAAGTGCATGAGACCCTTGGAAGGAAAGGGATAAGGATGGGAGGAAGGGCATTCATTGGCATTTAATAAAGCAGTCCTACGTGGACGGCGCCGATTTGGCGGGCGGTAGGAATTAGAGGCATCTATTTAGAAATAGAGCCAAATTCGGTTTGCATGGAAATTTGAAATTTAAAGCTCGCCTTGACTCAAGTGGCGGTGGCGTGAGAAGTAAGGAAAAGGAAGAGCCTTAATTGCATTAATTATTTTGGTCCTCGCGACCAGCTAAGCCTTATGGAAACAACATGAGGAATTTGATTTTCATTTTGTTGATTGAGCCTTTTGTGAAGTTGCTCTGCATTTGGTTTTTTGACTGGTTCGGTCGAACCAGCTCTTGGCATTGACATTTTCGTGGAGATTTGGAGGTTTGTTGTTAAGCTTTGAAGAAGAAAGGAGTGTTGGGAAGTTTGTGTTGTCGTTGCGGAAGGAAAAAAACGCGGCAAACAAGGTTTTCTTCGAGCTCGGAAAAGAGATTTCGAGGCATGTTAAGCCCTTCTCTTTAAAAATCTTTGCTTTGATTAAGTGTATCATTAAAACAACCACCTGCTCTTGGGTTTTGATTTTGTGATTTGTTTGTTGTCAAATCGGTTCGATTTGGATTTTATCGATTCTTACTTCTCTTTTGCTTGGAAAATGATATGTTGAAGCGTTTTGGTTGCTTGGTTTTGAGTTTGTTTTTGCTCGAATCAAGTTGGAAATGAATTATTTATTGTTATTATTTGTTGTATGGAAGTTTGAAATAGATATTTCCTTCTTTGTTCATGTTGTTGAAGGAAGTGGAGCAATTTTGTTTAATTGTTTCCTTTAGTGTAATTGTTTCTTTCTTTGTTGTATTTGGAAGCTGTCCTTGCGTATAAAATGGAAGTGGAAATTCGGTCATGTTATATTCTTTTTGGGATTTGGGTTTCCTTCATACTTGCTTTGTCATTTTTGGAAATAATGGGTAAAAAGTTATTTCTTTTTTTTTGAGTTTAATTGTCCTTGCATTTTGATTGGTTGGAAACACTTCCCTGACGTCTTTGGTTTATTGTGATAATGGAAAATTATCTTGTATATTATGTTTGTACATGTTATTGAGTTCTTCACTATTTGAAACTATCGTTCTTTTGTTGACAAAGCTTATTTGGAATGAGGAAAGCGATAGTTATGAAGTTGTTTCTTATTGAATTTTTTTAAGGAAACAGATTCTCTTCCTTCTACTGTTTTGGATTTTGATGGAAGTGGCATTCGGGTTTTCTATGAGTAATTGAACTCGAATTGAATGAAGTAATAGCAATATTTCCATTGCTGTGCCTTTTCTTGTTTAGGAAATGAGCGAATACGCTTTGGTATCCGTGAAAATAGGAAAAAGTAAATTGTTTTCCTTCGAAGTTGTTGATGGATTATGTCTCTCCTTCTTTGTGAGATTAGGATGGTTTTATGGTGTTTTAATGATCTTTGTTCGATCTTCTGTCGGATTTGTTGACACAATTATAAATTGGTTTTGTATTATGTGCGAAAGGAATGATTATATTTCTTTTTCTTCTTTGTGATGGAAAGTTGATTCCATTGCGTCTTGTAGTTGAAGTTTGACCTTTGTTTGATTGTCTTGTGAATGTGAACTTGACTGGATTTTGTTTTAATAAATGGAAAGTGTGAGAATTAGCTTGTTTTACGAGTCTATTACATTTGTACCAAGCTTACACGATTAACACCCTTAACGGGTTTGTCTTCATAGAGGTATTGATATATGAATGTTATACTTTGAGTTACGTACCTCATTAAGAAAATGGAGAATTGTTGTTTTGAAGTTAACGGTTGATCGAGATAGAACTCGAATTGGATATTCATTGTTGAGGCATGTTAGATTGAAGCTATAAGCTATGTGAGTTGCCTTTCAATGAAAATAAATGTTTTGTTATCTTCATAAGTTGAGTGTCATCTTTAAGATAAACACGAATTGAGTGTTTTTATTTCATTCGGAGCAAATGATTGTTTCTTAGTGAAATTAAAGGGAATGAATTCGTCTTCTGTTGCTGTTCCGACTTGGTGAAATTCATAGTCAATGTGAATATTGGATTTCTTTGTAGGTATGACATGATGAATAAAATGTTAGTTTGAGCGGGATATGCTCACGGGATTAGGAAATCATGTGATTAATTGATTGCATGATTGAAATGTTGTTTGTCTGTTTAGTATGCAGTGAAAGAAATATGGTTTCTTTTATTATGGTAAATATATGGTATGCATCCTTATATCGTTTAATCTTGGATGTACATAATGTTGTACTAACCTGTTTCGGATCTTTATATGAGTCGATTCAAATGAAGTATGGATATGGATGATGAATTCTTCCCTGTTTTCATTTAAAGCTGATTATAAATGAAATTATCTTCTTGCTGTCGGAAAGTGAATTCCGAATGGATTTTGTAAGTTTCACTCTGAACTGTTATCTTGATTTGTCTTTCGTTTGGATTCCCTTTGTTAGGACAGTCATGTGGAAAGAAATAGAGATATGAATGAATGTCTTAGAAAAATGATCTTTTCTTCTTTCATTCGGTTGGAAATCTGGAATTCGTGAATAATGAATTTTATAGTGTGCTTAGATGGGAGCAACTATATATGCATTGCTTTGTTCGCTTTCTTATGCTGTACTTGATTGCTTTGAATTTAATATGACGCATGAAGCTGAAAAGAAAGTAATGGAATTACATTTGATTAGTTTCATCCTTTGCATTCATTATTATGAAAGGCGTGAAAAGGAAATGATGTGCGTTATATCATTGTAAGTTACTTGTATTTCTAACTTTTCAAATATTGTGAATTGATACTTGTAATGATTATGTGGAAAGCAGGACAGCGAGTTCCTTGGCTGATTGTGATGATATTTTTGATAGTTCGGTTGTTATCTTTGATCTTTCTTTTGTGCCTATTTCGTGATTGATGTTTAAGCTGTCGTTTCATAAAAGCGGGTTCTTTTATTGAGAGCGATTAGTTGAAGCATCTTATTTTAAGGATAAGTGCTTAATATGCTCGATTCATTGGCCCGACCGTGCAATTCATTTTGCGAGATGGAATTTGATTAGAATGAAGACTTGTTGTTTTACGATGCTTTTGATTTGATAATGAATTGTAATTGTTGCTTTTATTCCTCTTGAGGAATTGTGAAAAGAAGAAAATATATATTTTGTCCATGAGTTGTATGGATGTTTTGTATAAACTATGCCCAATCAATTTGGATTGGCAAATGTACAAATTATGACTTGAAATATTGAATACAATTACAAGTGTGATATTTTCAATAATTATATCGAGTTTGATATTGTTGTTTAAATTGGAAATATAATGTTATTTCTTGATTTGGATTTGTTTCATTGTCCTTGGATGGATCTTTAAATGAAAGCGATATCTATTCTTACTTAAATGCAACTTTTAAGTTGAAAAATGCAATTAATTCATACTTGGGTAAAGATGAATTTTTAATTGACATTAAAAGGATTAAGAAGAATATGATTCCATAATCGGAAGGTATTAGGATTAGCTTAGGAGCTAAGGAATATCAATTCAACTTGAGTGTCGAACTTCGCTTTGAACTCCATTAATGATCCGTTTGATAAATTGAGAATAAAGGATATAGGATAAATATATCCATAACTAATGGACCTTAACTATATAACGTTAAGGAGAACAAATGAATACATTTCTCGAATTTAGACCTCGTTTGAATGACGTCTAATAAGTTAAGAATTTGAATTTAGTTGCAGTTGGAAAATCTTGGCTAAGTTTAATAGGTTAAACTTATCACGTCGTCGAATGGATTGCTTAATCGATGATTAAGAAGTGAACCAAGTAAGGAAATGTAGCCCTTCGATACGAAGGAGAAGATGCATAGTAAACTAATGGATGGTTTAGTCCCTCTTAGTTATATCAAGCTGCTAAGCGGAAAGCTTGAGGATCGAGGATCGGCACGAATCTTTGAAAGTTGATTTTAATTATTAACTCGTGGCTAAGTCACTTGAGCAGGATGTGTATTCTCGATGGGTGGATTCTGCAGGACATTGGCATACGCCAGCTACAGCAAGGTGTCTTCATGAAGACGGGGTCTTCATGACGACACAATGTTGCAGCTGACATATAGCAATGCCCTCCCGAATTAAAACATTTAGAATACATAGGCTGAATGTGTAGATCTTAGCGGGGGGATAGGGTATGATCTGGTATACGGAGTGACTCCGGAATACTAAAGATAATAGACACACGGAGTCGTGGGGTAAGCGACATGTATGTATGCGTATCTTTAGTTATGGGAGTGCCTTCTATATTCGTTCATATTACTAATTGGAATTGAAAGTTTAAAGCTGACCTTAAGCGATGAGGGGTGGTAGGAAGCGGGAAAGACCATTCTAGATAACGAGGTGAAGTGAAGTGAAGGGCGTATTCCGTAGATGTGTATCACATCCGGGAATATGATCATGCAAAGCATGTGAAAATCTTTGGCCAAAGTATCGCAATTTTTGGTTGCGTTGTCCTTATCACTTAATTTAAGATGCGGGATGTCGAGATGAATATCGATATGAGATATTGAGATAGGCTTCTTAAATGGATCACTTCGATAACGAAGGGAAGGTTATGAGAACAGGTATATATAATATACTATGCATAAACAAACATGAAGGATCGGTTGTTGCGAGTCATGAACATGAAGGATCGGTTGTTGCGAGTCATGAAATGAAGGATCGTTGAAACTCAGAGCCATGAAAATGGAAGATCGGTAGTTCCTCGAGTCATTCTGACAGCAGCATATAGAATCATTATAAGATTGAATGGCATTGAATGTGTGTTCCATATTGTAAATATGCGAGCAGGGGAACATTCGTTTTAAAAGAAATTGTGTGATCAATTTGTGTTGTTTGGGAGAGAACAATTATTAAAACTTGAGCTACATGTGATGAAAAATCTTGATCTACAACAATTGCATGTGATCTATTCAACCTTTGTTCATGATTTATTAGTGATGCATGCAACTCATCAATTGAAAACTAACTTAGATCCTTAGTTTCTTCAATAACAACTACCAAAGGATCAAATTTTATAGGAAAACTTCTAAGAAACTTTTCAATAATTCTTTGTCCTCAATATTTTCACCATGAGATTTAATTTGATTGACCAAACCAACTACAAAAGTAAAGAATGATTCTATAGAATCTGAATCTTTCATTGACATATTTTCAAAATCTCTATGAAGTAACTGTAGCTTGGCGGTTTTTACTTTCTCTTTACCTTGATACACAACTTGAAGAGTCTCCCACGTAATTTGTGCTTTACTGGCTGCTTCCACTCTTGGTAGGATGCTTTCATGCATGGATTGATGAATGAAGAAAAGAGATTTTCCATCTTTCTTTCTTAATTCCTTCAAATTGTCTTTCTCTTCATGTGAGAGTGCTATATGTTGTTGCATTTTCGGGCTCTGTGTACCCATTCTCTACGATTTCCCACACATCTGGGATATGAATAGTGCCTTCATGGTTAATGACCAATACTCGTAATTCTTTCCTGTAAATTGTGGTGTCTGCAAACTGGATATAAAAGCCATAACATGTTGTCAATTAAAAACTTGCTGAAATAAACCTCGATCTGATACCAATTTGTAGAAATTAGGCACATAAAACAACTAACTGAAATAAAGTAAAGAATCGCAAATAAACATATTATTGCAAACTCATATCAACACTTATGTGCATATATTTCTCCTTCCTTCTCAGAGCTTCAACTCAATACAATCTCTCGAAAATTTGTTTGATATGAAAACACTTACAACTACCTCTAATAAATAGATGGCTTCATCTAACAATAAAACACTCAACACTCCTAAAAATAGAACTAAAAAGCACATGCTTTTGTGTAATAGAAAGCTTTTGATTTATTTTCTTTAATAACTTTTCCAAAACTTAAGAACAATTAAAACTAAACTCAAAAGTAAAAGCATGTAAAAAGAAAACTGCTTTTTGCTTTTCTTAGGGAAAAATTAAACTTTTTCTAACAATAGTGCACATATCACACATGTTTTGAAGAAGAAAAATCAACACAACATACAAAAAACAACACGGTGGCAGGGTAGTAGTTTCATCTCAAATATAATTAAACCCGTTTGAGATACAGATCCACATCGATTAATTTGTATATAGTAAAATGAGGAGATATTAGGGTTACAAATATATCTCCGTGTGCAGGTTTGATTTAACCCATGATGGTGCTGATTTTAGGACATCTATTAACAAGAGCTCCGATTAGCACAGTTCCTTGCAACATTTTAATTTTCTGTAAAGAACTATCCAATTACTGCTAAATTTACAACGTTAACTTGAGTTTGTTTGACATGGGTCTATTTTTCCCATTCAACTTTTATTTTCTCTTAAATACATGGAGAAACAAACAATATATACGATACTTATGAAGTTATACAATTCATATAATATCTCGTATATAATATCTTTTCACGTGTAATCTTATCACTCTAAGGAATATCTATATCGAATGCCCTTAAAAACAAATCCAAAATGTGTCCTAACTCTGTAAATCCTAAATTTCCTACATTAAACTTATCTTATTAAGAAAATATTGATAATGCGTACAGGATGAGGATAAATCTAAAATATCTATAACTTGCAAACACTAAAATTTCATTGTTATACTTGTCATATCGAGGAAATATTGATAAAAAGGCATACAAGATGGCACTTTTTCTATTCTTTAGTTTAGTCCTCTATAATTTGTTTTAAATGTGGTTAGTTTTTACCCTCTCGGCCGACCAGGGTTCCAAGCTGCAAATAAACACGCACCTCATCGTCTACGTGTCTCACTTCAAATGCATGATACACCTTGCTATAATGGACCTCCCCTCTTTTTGAAACAAAACATTGTTAGGGAGTGGCTATGTTGATCGTCAATATCTCCATTCTAAATGACGTGTTTACAATCTCTTTCATCCAATCAAAGAGACTAAGTGAATGTTAGCATATTTCTTGTGATCTATTCAACACACATATTCACCATTTCCTTCAAATGTAAGCTTTTATTGACACTTTTTCATGACATATTCGGGTCTTTCATATATGCCAATGTTTTTTTTTGAATTTTAATCTATATAGCCTAAATTAATACCATTTAAGTTTCTAGTCAACATACGTAAATCCATTCCTGGCGCGGTCATTTTGGATGGTAGTCACATGTGATCACCATTTTGAATTCCCACCCACTATTTAAATATTTTTGTCGTCTGGTGCCAATGATGAAATTATTATTGTTTGATCATAAATGTAAAGGTTAAAAACATATATATTTACACAAAAAGCATGTCAGAGGTGCGCTTACGTGGGGGTGGTCGATAGGTGACTTAACGACCTACGGTTCAAAGTACGTCTATATCCTCCACAAAACCATCGAGATCGTCGGCATGCATGTGTTGTATCCTTGGTTTCTTGAAATCAAAAATTCCCATTCAATCCTTTCATAAGCGTAGAAGACTACGACTTATTGGATTTAATGATTTTCATTTACTCTACTTTAAACATTGATGTCCTTCGTGGGCCCATGTTGAGGTCAAGAAATTAAAATTTCTTGTGGCAAGAGAAACAATTTTGTTGAGAGAAGTTACTTTTGGTAATCTTGAATGTTAAAAGGTCATCAATTTTATAGTTGTGTCCAAATTTCCAAATCCCACTCCACTTCCACATGATGTATTTGTTTTCCTTCGACAAAAAATTGTTGGGTTTTTAAGTGCGTAGAAAAAATGAAGATAGATTATTTTGGTGGTTGCATGAAACAAAAGAGCTAATGTAACAAAAACATTTGAGTAGATGTTGGCGTCTTATTACGCCAAAGACATTTTCACTAAGGGAAAGACTTGGTTAGCGGCTAATAGGTGCCAAAAATTCAAGGGCGGAGATATCTTATGTTGTTGTTGTCCATACATGGACGTTGAACAAAATAATCTTGGCCTTCCATTTCACTTACCCCCCCACTGCGGTGACGTAACCTTCGTGAAACACATTTTGTGCATTCACCATGTATGAACCCCCAAGTGTCCAAGTAGTTCTCTTCGTGTCATCGTTATTTTTGTCGGCATTGCTCGTAGTTGCATATGCTTTCGAAAGGATGAACATGAACTCATGTAGGAGTAGGCGCTAGTGAAATGCTTTCCATCGACTAATAGGGATGCCTGCAACATTGCTTTGGTTTAATTGTCCATGTGGAATGTTCCTTGGAGGATATGTCTGGTTACATTGTAGGTGGTAGGCGATTCAAATTCCTATAGGCGTAGGTGCTAGGTACTACAGGCGAACCGAGGATTATTATTTTCGTTTAAAGAATAGAGCTAGGAACAAATAGGATTTTTGAAACATTAAAATTAAGCGGACAAGACTCTCATTGTCACTACTAAAATGCCCATCTTTTTCCATTGTATTTAGTGTCTCACTATTGTGTCGAACATAATATGTTTATTGAGAAAAACCCACTAAAAATCACTTTTCTTTATTGAGAAAAATATGTTTCACCTAGCACTCCCATTATTTCCATGCATGTACAAAGAGCTACACCTTCATAGAGGAATTACAAACTATCAAATACACTTGCTCATGGATCTTCACCCATTTGCCTCATGTAATATTCAAAATAGCTCTCTAAGCGGCTCACATGCATTCACACTTTTTAAATATTACACATTGCAACCAATCTCATAGAGATCGTCTTGATTTATATCAAGGCGAGATGGACATGTTACAGGTCACTCTTAATGTTGACTCAGTTCATGCTTATATTTTAAAATTTAATTCATAAGCCATGATTGTTAGTCTTTGGTGGGTTTATATTAAGACAATTTCCCACTTGATATTACAACCCCAACACATTGTGTATACATTTATGCTTTCCGGTGAGAATATTGACAATCCCATTCACATCTTGTCTTTCAAATCCTCATGTGTATAAGAAATGGTTACTTATTTTGCATCTAGTGGCATTTCCATTGTTATAACCCTTTG
The DNA here is from genome assembly GCA_018340775.1 of Taxus wallichiana var. yunnanensis. Classification (NCBI taxonomy): domain Eukaryota; kingdom Viridiplantae; phylum Streptophyta; class Pinopsida; order Cupressales; family Taxaceae; genus Taxus; species Taxus wallichiana. The sequence goes on along the minus strand of CM031241.1, from coordinate 348,329,239 downwards.
GTGTGATCACTATTATTATTACAATTTTAACATGAAAGAATGGTTCCATCATTATGAATAACATTATTCACATAATATGGGAAGGGATAGATGCAACAACCATATTTGGTTGTTTGGAGTACCATCAAAACTTCGCGTAAGATTTTCAATAATAAATCAATAAATAATTATGCTAGATGTGTCCGAAACCTTTGAAGAGAGCCTTACGAAAAATGTCATATTTTTGGTGATGCATTTACGATAGGATTCTTTACGCCACTGTTCTTGTCTGATTTCACACCTTGTTTCAAAGAAACAATGTTGGCACATGCTTGTAGCATATTAGAAAAGGTGAATTGGACACCAATTGGTTGCATTTAGTGAAACAACATACCAATTCTCTTTGAGGATGCCAATAACTTCCAAGAGCAACCTAGATGAGCGAAGGAGTATATAGAGGCAACGCCAACCGTTATTCCGCCCAAAATCCTTGAAAGATACTTCATTTTCTACTCAATGGACATCATATCCATGCCACCACCGTTAGAAGAGCTACATATAAACATAACACTCGGAGATTATAAGATGCTCACATATTTATGCAAACAATACCAAAATAAAATGCGGTCTCATATATTGCCATGATTGTGGCTTCTTGGAAGTATGGACATTATGAGGGAGCATTGGATTTGTTTTATCAAATGAAGTGAAAGGTAATAAAAGCCCAATGGATTCCCATCAAATTTTAGTTGTTTAAATCCTTCATAGCCATGTATGGAAAATATAGAAGATTATAAAAGGCATGTGAATTGTTTGACAAAATGCCTGAACAAAGTGCCAATTTTGGAGCTATGGAATTGTGAATGGAGAAAAATTGGTGAGGTGGAACTGTGGAAGCGGATCCTCATTGGGACTCTAGTAGAGCGCGGCTGCATGATTTGTATGTATGCAAAAATTGCTTGCTTGACATCTGCATAGGGCCCCGACCCTTTACCTAGGCATACGAATCTACGTTACGGCAAACGGGCCCACCTTCCTGCAAGTTTTCGAACCATGGAAAACATCAGTGGTGATAAGATGTGGACGGCGATGATGTTTACAAAATTACAACAAACAAGTTACTGACTGCAAACCGTCACCCAGCAAAGAGAACGTGAAGAGAAAACGACAAACATTATTATAATTTCTAATTCTTTTCTCGTGATCGTGACTTGTACGTTAAATGTGCGGGACCATTAAAAGTCGGTGGAAATGGAAATCGGAATCTAGATATTTAGTGGGTACTTACTTACCGAGCAGAAGAATCCAATGTGGGGCATAATTAGGTAGGACGTCCTCTTCTTCTTCTTCTTGGTGGGGGCACTTTTGTGGGTCAAGGATTGAACTAGTGGTACTGTGATTAATAATGGACCCCTCTTGGTTCATTCAAAGGTTCTAGATGATCGATATTTATTATCCTGCCGAAGGCAGGTATATTGCCTTCACCTTTGCAATTAAACATTTGCATGTTTCCAATCAAATTGTGACATCTGTATTAAAATGGGGCTGGACTATAGTTTTTGGTTTTGATTTTTTTGTTGTGGCAAGATTTGATTGGTGGTTGGCTTTATTTGCACTGTTCATTGATAAAACGTAGGAGTTATGGGACATTAATGCATTGACTCTCATGCACAGAGCAGGTCGCTTCTGACAGCTTTGAGTGGCTCGAGGAAAACGCCTGTTTGTTTCTTGTACGCCGTGTAATTTCTCATTTGCATCTGCGCGCCAGGAAGTGGAGGACTCTGAAGAGCAAGGTGAGTTTTCATGGCAAGGCGATTTAATCTGTCTGTTCTCATGTTTTTGTCTGCTGTTTATGTTTTAGTTCGAGTGGTTATTGGCAAATAGAACTATAACAATGGAAATCTGTGTCTGGTGCCGTAATGTATTTGCTAGAACTATTAGCATAACCTCTTTAAAGATACTATTTTCTGAGAGAGATTAGGACAACAGATTTTGAACGTTTTTTTACAGATTAGGACACTGCGAGTGGTCTTAGCTTCACAAATATCAAGCTGCATGGCAGGCCTCGCAACTGCGCAAACAGATGTGAAGTTAGTCTCAAAATCAAGACCAGTCAATCACCCTTAAATCGTGTCTAAGAGAATAACTGCTAATATGCAAAAAACAGATGTGAAGTTAGTCTCAAAATGAAGACCAGTCAATCACCCTTAAATCGTGTCTAAGAGAATAACTGCTAATATGAAAAAAAATGATGATACGTTTCAGTAGATATGCCTGATAGACAACTTGATACACAAAGCGCTGACTGTCACAGCGAATATTTAAATTGTTGCAATGCTTACAAAGATTTTGAACGTTTTTTTACAGATTAGGACACTGCGAGTGGTCTTAGCTTCACAAATATCAAGCTGCATGGCAGGCCTCGCAACTGCCCAAACAAATGTGAAGTTAGTCTCAAAATCAAGACCAGTCAATCACCCTTAAATCGTGTCTAATGAGAGAGATTAGGACAACAGATTTTGAACGTTTTTTTACAGATTAGGACACTGCGAGTGGTCTTGGCTTGACAAATATCAAGCTTGCATGGCAGGCCTCGCAACTGCAATAGACAAAACAGATGTAAAAGTTAGTCTCAAAATGAAGACCAGTCAATCACCCTTAAATCGTGTCTAAGAGAATAACTGCTAATATACAAAAAAATGATGATACGTTACAGTAGATATGCCTGATAGACAACTTGATACACAAAGCGCTGACTGTCACAGCGAATATTTAAATTGTTGCAATGCTTACAAAGATTTTGAACGTTTTCTTACAGATTAGGACACTGCGAGTGGTCTTAGCTTCACAAATATCAAGCTGCATGGCAGGCCTCGCAACTGCCCAAACAAATGTGAAGTTAGTCTCAAAATCAAGACCAGTCAATCACCCTTAAATCATGTCTGAGAGAATAACTGCCAATATAAAAAGAAATGATGGTACGTTTCAGTGGATATGCCTGATAGACAACTTGATACACAAAGCGCTGACTGTCACAGCGAATATGTAAATTAATCAAGCATTTTACATGCCATACCTTTCTTTTCGTGTTGCAAAATATGACAGCTTGAGTGATGGTAAGAGTATCATAAAGATCACATAAGGTGTCAAACTTCCATTCTTCCCTTTCAACAGCAACAAAAAATTGTTTGGTGCCCTGTAATTCACAATATATTGCATGAGTATGCTTGATTCAGAAGCAATGCAAGGAAAAATCAAAATCATATAAAGTATGTCAAACTAATCAATCAATAGCATTACAGTAAATTCAGTCTCATTCATACCTCTAGCGTCAATTCATCACGTTTGACAAGGATCCGAACAGGAACAGTCATGAATTTGTTTGTCATCTCCAAAATCTCATGTGGTAGAGTTGCAGATATCAGCATCACCTGTCAGATGACAACACAATCACATTGACGCTCGAACTAGGAATGAATTCGATTGTAAATGTATAGCTACGCTGTTTAGTATTAGAATATTAATGGCGCTGTGTACAGTACGGACTGCATAATCTGCCATGTGCATGATTCAGATTTCATCGTTTCATTGAAAAGAAAGAAAAAATAGACCGAGAAATCACCATAACTTCTGAAGACGAATAATAAATTATGGAACATATGTTATACAAAAGCACTTACCAATGAGTTTTTCATATTTCTTGTACACTTCTCTACAAAACTCTGACTTTGTTTTTGTGTAACTCTACTGCAACTGTGTTAAGCGCGTAATCTGTCAAACGCATAGATCAGACCTCATCATTTCATTGAAAAGAAAGCGAAAAAAAAGACGAAGAAATCAGCGCACTTTCTGAAGAGGAATAATAAATTATGAAACATACATCGTAAAATACAGTTACCAATGAGTTTTTCAGCACCGACATTAGCTCCAATATTGTAGGTGCATGCTACAGTGGGCATGAGCTTAATGGAGAGTTTAGGACCTCAGATGCAGATGTGGCTCTGCAGATGCAAAGAAACGGGTGTGGATACAAAGAAAATAGATCTACAAAACTAGAACAGATGTGATTAGATACAAAATGCGGGGGTTGCCCGGACAGTCCCGGTTCCAAGAGAATGTTAACTCCCTTGGAGGATGTCAACCCCCATGTCTACAAAGATAACAATAAATGATAAAAAATACAAGACAAATCAATAACGTGCTTCACTCTATCTGTGCATTCAACTCTCTGATAATTTATTTAATTAAGAACCACATCTTAGATAGCGTATTCATTCAGACATTGTTCACAAACGCTGCATAGAAAAGCTTCATCACAGCCCTGTCCTGCTTGAATTTGGTTGTAAACCTGCCCACTTTTTTTGGGCTTTACCATCCTTTCAATTTATGGCTTCTATGAAACTAGACCATGGGAAAGATATCTTCAGTTTGCAGTTCTGATATTGCTTTTGCACATCATGGCTAACGCTTTGTTTTTGTTGATCAATAGAATAGCTACTTGACATAGAACAGAACTAACAAAATGAAGGCTGCATGTGGGTAGAAATCATGGTTCTCTTGTATCGTATAAATGCAATGCACAAGATTAACGCATTGATTGTCATGTGCAGCTTGACTCGCTTTTTTCAGTATCGAGTGCCTGAAGGGAAACGGATGCTTGTTTCTTGCACGCTGTGTAATTTCTCTTTTTCGTCTGTCCGCCAGGAGGCCAAGGACTTTGAAAAGCAAGGTAAGTTTTCATGGCAACACAATTTCAGATCTGGGTTTACATGTTTTTGCCTCCTCTTTATCTTTTACTTCGAGCAGTAATTGTATTGATTGACAGTGTTGAAGCTCAACACAAGGAAACAGTCAAAGACACAAATCTTGTTCAGAGACAATAACCGTTCCAAATAAAAGACAGACAATAGTTTCTCGAAATTCAGACTGCAGAGTTAATCTCATCGCTAGAACTATAATAATGCTAATCTGTGTCTCCTGCAGCACTTTTGTTGCACTAGACAATGTCTATTGCTTTGTTTTAGCTACTCTTTGTCTGTTATTTTGACTAGTTATTGTATTCGTTAACATTGTGAGAGTTCCACACAAAGAAAGAGTTGAAGAGACGAACCTTGGTCAAACACAATAAGTACTCAACAGTAAAAGATAAAGAGCAGAAAAAAACAAAGTGCTGGCCACTATCTATTGTAAATGAGTTCAGTTCTCATATTATGTCCCTTGCAAGCCAGATCTCTAGACTCTTGGATTTATCATTTTCTCATATTTGGATATCGCTTTCTGGGGACCTGACCTGGGCAATTTTTAATGCCAGATTATGTTTTAAAACTGCTTAGTTTATTGGTATCCTCATTCTTTCTTGGAATTTCCTGTGACAGTTACTGCTTTCTGTGTCGCATTGTCTATCAGGCATATCTACTGAAATGTATCATCGTTTTTCGTATATTAGCAGATACTCTTGATTTTGTATAACTTGTTCATCTTAAAGTGAATATTAAGGACATTAAACATTAAATTCTGGATATGTCATCTGTCAACTATGGACCTCTTATACCAAAAGAATTGCTTGAAGATTGCAACACTCTTAAATAGACGACCACAGAACTTGCTTTTGTAAGCATTGCAAAGTAATTTAAATGTTGTTGTCACTGTACAAACAGTGGCATTTGTGATATCGTCTAGTCTATGTCGCATATCCTGCAAGGCATATTGTATTGAAAAGAATAACCTAAGGCAGGTATATTAGGAACCTCAACTTTTGATTAAACATTTGCATGTTTATGAATCTGAATTGTGACATCTGTATTGAAATGTCCTGGGTAAGTTTTAAGATTTTTTTGTTGAATGGCAAGAAATTTGATTCCATGTTGGACTATTCTAAAAACTTTTGAGACCGCATGAGTAAAAAATACGTAGGGGTTATGGGACATTAATGCATTGTACCCAACAGTGCTGAAAATCTCATGCACAGAGCAGGCCGATGAGCTTTGAGTGGCTCAAGAAAAATGCCTGTTTGTTTCTTGAAAACGCAAGTGTAATTTTTCATTTGCATCTGTAGCAGCCAAGTGGAGGATTGAAGAGCAACGTGAGTTTTCACTGGCAAGGCAATTTAAAGTTCTCGTGTTTTTTCTGCTGTTTATGTTTAGTTCGAGTGGTTATTGGCAAGATAGAACTATAACAATGGAAATCTGAACTGGTGTTTTTAGCAACTATTAGCAAACCTCTTTAAAGATACTATTTTCTAAGAGAGATTAGGACAACAGATTTTGAGTTTTTTTACAAATTAGGACACTGCGAGTCTTAGCTTCACAAATATCAAGCTGCATGGCAGGCCTCGCAATTGCAAAACAGATGTGGTTAGTCTCAAAATGAAGACCATCAATCACCCTTAAACAATTTCAGAGAGAATAACTGCTAATATGCATAAAAAATGATGATGCGTTTCAGTAGATATGCCTGATAGGCAACCCGATACAAAGCGGATTGACCGTACAGCGAATATTTAAATTGTTGCAATGCTTACAAAGATTTTGAACGCTTTTTTTTACAGATTAGGACTGCGCAGTGGTCTTAGCTATCACAAATATCAAGCATGGCAGACCTGGCAATGCCGAACAAATGTGAAGTTAGTCTCAAAATCAAGACCAGTCAATCACCCTTAAGATCATTACAAGATAACTCCCAGAAATATAAAAAAAGATGATATGTTTCAGTAGATGCATTTGATAGACAACTTGATACACAAAGCGATACTGTCACAGCGAATATTTAAATTGTTGCAATGCTTGCAAAAGCGAGTTTTAGGGTTGTCATTTAGGACAAAGTGTTGCAAAGACAAGACAATAGTTATTGGTATAAGAGGTCCATAGCATTAGCATTACGAAACTCTGGACTGTTGAACATTTGCTCTGCATATCCACATCAGTATAGCCATCTATGTATAGATACTTAAAAGCACAAGATTCCTCGTGACCAGAATATAATAGGGTCTATGCCAGACAATAAATGCATTTTACATGCCATTTTATTTTTCATGTTGCAAAATATGACAGCTTGAGTGATGGTAAAAGTATCAGCCAGGAAATTAGGTGTCAAACTTCCATTCTTGGAAGTATCAAACAACAAAAAAGTTTGTTTGCCATATGTAATCCACAACTTTCTATATTGCATGTAAATGTATTGATTCAGAAACCCAATGAATAAAAAAAATCAAAATCATCATAAAGCATGCCAAACTAATCAATTTAGCATTTTTTATTGGTAAATTCATCTCGTTCAACCTCTAGTGTCAATTACATCATGTTGACAACCAAATTCTTTTTAGTTGAACAGTCATGAATTTTTTTGTCATCTGCAAAATAGAATGTGGTAACTTGCAGATATAGACAACCTGTAAAATACAAGACAATGTATTGATGCTTGAACAAGGAATGAATTCGATTGTAAATGTATAGCTACGCTGATTGATGCTAGAATATTAATGGCGTTATGTACAGTGCCAACCTCTCGGACTGCATAATCTGTCATACCCATGATTCAGATTTCATCATTTCATTGAAAAGAAAGCAAAAAAATAGAGCGAGAAATCACCATAACTTCTGAAGACGAATAATAAATTATGGAACATATATCATACAAAAGCACTTACCAATGAGTTTTTCATATTTCTTGTACACTTCTCTACAAAACTCTATGACTTTGTTTTTGTCTAACTCTACTCCAACTGTCTTAAGCGCATAATCTGTCAAACGCATAGTTTAGACCTCATCATTTCATTGAAAAGAAAGCAAAAAAAAAGACCAAGAAATCATCACAAGTTCTGAAGAGGAATAATAAATTATGAAACATACATCGTAAAATACAGTTACCAATGAGTTTTTGAGCGCCGACATTAGCTCCAATATTCTAGGTGCATGCTACAGTTGGGCATGAGCTTAATGGAGGGTTTAGGACCTCAGATGCAGATGTGGCTCTACAGACGCAAAGAAGATGGGTGTGCGATACAAAGAAAATAGATCTACAAAACTGAAACAGATGTGATTAGATACAATATGCGGGGGTTGCCCGGACAGTCCCGGTTCCAAGAGGATGTTAACTCCCTTGGAGGATGTCAACCCCCATGTCTAGAAAGATAACAATAAATGATAAAATACAAGATAAATCAATAACGTGCTTCACTCTATCTGTGCATTGAACTCTCTGATAATTTATTTAATTAAGAACCACATCTTAGATAGCGTATTCATTCAGACATTGTTCACAAACCCTGCATAGAAAAGCTTCATTGCAGCATTGTTGAATTTGATTGTAAAAACCCTTTCAATTTATGGCTTGTATGAAACTAGACCATGGGAAAGATATCTTCAGTTTGCAGTTTTAATATTGCTTTTGCACATCATGGCTAACGCTTTGTTTTTGCTGGTCTCTATCTTTTATTTTTTCAGTGGATCTTGTATTGATTAACACTGTCAGAGCTGCTTTGCTGCTGTTCCGCTCTTGTCTCTGAACAAGATTTGTCTTTTTCGCTATTTCTTTGCGTTGAACTTTGAGATTGTTGATCAATAGAATAGCTACTCGACATAGAACAGAACTAACAAAATGAAGGCTGCATGTGGGTACAAATCATGGTTCTCTTGTATCGTATAAATGCAATGCACAAGATTAATGCATTGACTGTCATGTGCAGCTTAACTCGCTTTTGGCAGTTTCGAGTGGCTCAAGGGAAACGCATGTTTGTTTCTTGGACGCTGTGTAATTTCTCTTTTTCGTCTGCCCGCCAGGAGGACCAAGGACTCTGAAAAGCAAGGTAAGTTTTCATGGCAAGGCAATTTAAGCTCTGTGTTTACATGTTTTTGCCTCCTGTTTATCTTTTACTTTGAGCAGTTATTGTATTGATTGACAGTGTGAAAGTTCAACGCAAGGAAACAGTCAAAGACACAAATCTTGTTCGAGAGACAATAACCACTCCAAATAAAAGACAGACAATAGTTTCTAGAAATTCAGACTGCAGAGTTAATCTCATCGCTAGAACTATAATAATGCTAATCTGTGTCTCCTGTCACTTATGGCAAGTTCCCCCGTGATCAAGTTCCCGGTGCTAGAATTTGCTCATGGCATGTGAGTTGTTCCAATGCTTACAAGAACAATTGCCTATGACACTCAATCCTACATTTCCATATTCTTATCATTAATATCAGGCGCATTATTAAATTTGCTATGCTTCTTACATATTTCTTGACGGTTCTCTACTCATCCTACATTTCCAGTTATTCTCTCATCATTAATAAAAAATCAGCATGGCTGTATTTAATTAAATTTCGTTAAAAGAAAGGGAATGGATACCAGCCCTCAGTCCTGCCATGCTTGTTACATATTTCTTGTATGGCTAGATGCAATGCATAAGATCCTCATTATTGTTGTGCTATTGACCTTTAAACTTGCCAATTGCATCTTCTTAAGTCTGTTTCAGGTATTTCATAACTGTTCGCTTTCGGTATTGATTTTGTTTTCTTCCATGCTGGGCGCTTGTGCTATGTGCACTGCAATGTTTGCAGCGCTGTTCTCGCACTAGACAATGTCTATCGCTTTGTTTTAGCTACTCTTTGTCTTTTATTTTGACTAGTTATTGTATTCGTTAACATTGTGAGAGTTCCACACAAAGAAAGAGTTGAAGAGACAAACCTTGGTCAGACACAATAAGTACTCAAGAGTAAAAGATAAAGAGCAGAAAAAAACAAAGTGCTGGCCACTATCTATTGTAAATGATTTCAGTTCTCATATTATGTCCCTTGCAAGCCAAAACTCTAGACTGTTGGATTTATCATTTTTTCATATTTGGATATCGCTTTCTGAGGACCTGACCTGGCCAATTTTTAATGACAGATTATGTTTTAAAACTGCTTAGTTTATTGGTATCCTCATTCTATCTTGAAATTCGCTGTGACAGTTACTGCTTTGTGTATCGCGTTGTCTATCAGGCATATCTACTGAAATGTATCATCATTTTTTGTATATTAGCAGTTACTCTTGATTTTGTATAACTTGTTCATCTTAAAGTGAATATTAAGGACATTAAACATTAAATTCTGGATATGTCATCTGTCAACTATGGACCTCTTATACCAACAAGAATTGCTTGTCTATTGCAACACTCTTAAATAGACGACCACAAAACTTGCTTTTGTAAGCATTGCAACAATTTAAATATTCGCTGTGACAGTCAGCACTTTGTGTATCAAGTTGTCTATCAGGCATATCTACTGAAACGTATCATCATTTTTTTGTATATTAGCAGTTATTCTCTTAGACATGATTTAAGGGTGATTGACTGGTCTTGATTTTGAGACTAACTTCACATTTGTTTGGGCAGTTCCAAGGCCTGCCATGCAGCTTGATATTTGTGAAGCTAAGACCACTCGCAGTGTCCTAATCTGTAAAAAAACATTCAAAATCTGTTGTCCTAATCTCTGTCAGAAAATAGTATCTTTAAGGAGCTTATGGTAATAGTTCTGGCAAATAGATTATGGCATTGCCCACAGATTTGCATTGTTATAGTTCTATTTGCCAATAAGCACTCGAACTAAAAGATAAACAGCAGGAAAAAAACATGAGAACAGAGAGCTTAAATCGGCTTGCCATGGAAACTCGCTTGCTCTTCACAGTGCTTCACCTGCTGGCGCACAGATGGAAATGAGAAATTACACAGCGTGTAAGAAACAACACACGTTTTCCTTGAGACACTCAAAACTGTCAAAAGCGACCTGCTCTATACATGGCAGTCAATGCATTAATGTTTCATAACTGCTCCATTAATGAAACAGTTTCTAATAAGGGACAAACTTAATTCTCTTAGACATGGTTTAAGGGTGATTGACTGGTCTTGATTTTGAGACTAACTTCACATTTGTTTGGGCAGTTCCAAGGCCTAGCATGCAGCTTGATATTTGTGAAGCTAAGACCACTTGCAGTGTCCTAATCTGTAAAAAAATGTTCAAAATCTGTTGTCCTAATCTCTCTCAGAAAATAGTATCTTTAAGGAGGTTATGGTAATGGTTGTGGCAAATAGATTACGGTACTGGCCACAGATTTGCATTGCTATAGTTCTATTTGCCAATAACCATTCGAACTAAATGATAAACAGCAGGCAAAAAACATGAGAACAAAGAGCTTAAATCGCCTTGCCATAAAAACTCACCTTGCTCTTCAGAGTCCTTCGCCTACTGGCACACAGATGCAAATGAGAAATTACACAGCGTGTAAGAAACAAACAGGCGTTTTCCTTGAGTCATTCAAAACTGTCAAAAGCAACCTGATCTGTACATGACAGTCAATGCATTAACGTTTCATAACTGCTATGTTTTTTCAATCAACAATGCGCATAAAGCCAACATGCTATGCTTCAAAGCACATGGCTTCCAACATATTTAGATGAAAGCTTCTGGATCCTTTGCTTTCAGCATTTGAATATTCTGTTATAACTATTCTGGTTTCTTGTTCCTATTTTCAATGCTCTGCTAAGTTTATTGAAATACATGTTTTCCTTGCATTGCTTGTGTATTTGAATGGAGCGCAATATAGATTTGGTTGATTCTACATGCCTGTAGCTACAAATGGCTGGTTTTTCTTGTGTACTTCATTGCGCAACTTGGTTCATTGTATGTACAGAGTTTGTTTTCGTCTCTACTTTGGTTTGCAACATTCACTAACTGCATAACATGTGTTGTGTGCATTTCAGATTCGTGACAAAAGCAAAATCACAGAACGAAAGACATATAACTGCTATTTGCTTGAATTGCTGCTGCTCCATTGCAAAAGGTATAAACATTACTCTTCTTTTCTATATTCTATTCTGAAAAGTTTTTTTTAAAATAGAGATAGAACAAAACTGAATGCAAAAGAACATTCATGCCTGCGACAGTGGTTGATGTTGAGCAATATACGTTGTCAAACAAGACCGTACAAAACATAGACAATGTCTTGCATAGGTTCGACCTTTTCCGAGACCATGCTTTCAAGTATGGTGTCGGTGACTGCTTGTTTGATTCCTTTGCAGTCCTGCTTCACTTCCGATACACATCGCTTGAACTTAGAATCGGTGCCATTGAACACTTCGAGACTTTGCTCTTTGCCTCCAATCTTGAAGCATTGGCTTCCCTACAGTTAGAACTAGATCCTGAAAGCCTTTTTCTTATGCATAGTGTTCATAGCTGGGAAACATACCTGCATCGCATGAAACTATCTGCAGTGTACTCGCCCGGAGCTACTGAACAAGGCCTGTGGGGCGATGTCTTCTGCATAAAATGGCTTTCCAAATGGCTGAACTTGCCAATATGGGTTTGGTCTGCAACAAGAGGCAGAAATTATCTCCAGTTCATCCCAAATAGCCAGATACTACCATATTGTATTCTTTTTCATGATTCCAATCCTCTTAGTGGCCATTATGAACCCTTATTCTGGAAAAAAAATGCACCTTGCCCTCAACCAACAAACAATGCTCATCTAATGTCTCGTCAAAATTCTGTAGAAGTGCTTTGGAGCAATTTATCAATCACTCTGGCAAAGAACTATGCCTTGTTAGGCTACGCATAAATGACAATATCTCATACTGATAGCCTTTTCAGCTGTTTTTGCCATATTCGCAACAACGAATTCGACCCTCGCTGCCTCCGCAGATATACTGCTCAGGCTTTTTGTAGTGCTATTCTTCGACAAGATCATGCAACTCTCCAGCTTCCTCCATAGTTGGCTTCATCAGAACCCCATAACAAACATACCGCGCATTGGCACATGGCAAGGTCTTGTGATAAACATAGCCACTTTCCATGAGCACAACAATATACACACAGACGACTTCATTATCAATTGGTTATGTCTACTTTTTAAAATAAATATCCAATTGTGGGACTCGCATTCTCTTGAAGTTTGTAACATTTATTCTGGCAATGCACAACTTGGAAAAGCATATAATCTCATCCGATTTAAAGCCCACGAATCACATTGCACTTTATGAACTATTGGCTACAAACCCTTGCTATGTTCCAATATCTGGTGCCATTTATACATCGGAATATACAACTGTCCACACGCATTCAGAAACTCAAAGCATAACTTCGCATAAATGCGACCACGTTAAACACTGACCCTGACAAAACCGTCGAACTTTTTGCTTCGCTGACACAAAAAGAGAAATACGCATACTGAAACGGACACAGGCAAAGCGTGATGGATCACAATGTTATACATTCCCTGCCACCCAAAGTCGATCCATGCCCCAATTACTTCAATGCCAAAACAGCTCTTTCGTCCACTTCGCTTAAGGCTACTACATCTAGCGTTGTCTCTGCCAAACAGTTCAGCAAAAGGCAAAATACTGTTTACATGTGCGAATGCCATCCACCATAAAACAATGCGGGTTAGCAATACCGAAACTGTCCGTGCGAAAGCTAAAAACAATTATACGTAAACATACACAAGAAACAAGCAACTCAGCACAATTCATTGCCCGTTTTCATGCCCAAACAAATGACACGCCAATCCATACATGCAGTGTTTGCAATCAGCTGCACTTCAAGCACAATCTGATATATTTTACAAAATCGAAAAAGCAAACATATGCTCAATTGACATCAACAAAAACAATGCCAAAGTCCAATACAATTTGTCGACCATGTTCAACAAGCTTGTTGAATGCCAAGTTGCCAAAATTGACATGCCCACAACGAATTGATCTGATTCCAATGCTTCCAGCTGTGGCGATGCTTTCTGAACTTGAAGAAAGGCTCGTGTCTCTGCGACTTGCATTTGGTCAGATACGATGCCTAAGCCATAAGCGTCCCCAATACACGTTAAAGGGAGCAATAATAAATGTTCCAACAAATATTGACATAATCCAACAAGCATTGCCAAGATACCCAGAAGAAACAAAAACAATTGTTGTTGCACTTAAACGACGCCTTGATACACAAAAGCATATCATTCAGGTAATGTGCGCCCCATAATCATTATGCAAGCTCTTAAACAATTATGTGCAACAACATTATATCTTATGCATAAAATCAAAGTAAACCATGACTGGGATCAAACACTGTCTACAACAGCCAACTTTCAAACAATTAACAATGAAGAACATGAACATATCTCCTCCGAAAACAGCTCATCTGATGATGACATCGATGATGACAACGCACATGACACACTTATTCATGGTTTCACTGACTCGTCCGCTATCCACTGCCTTCAAGACAAGATCATAAACATTGCTCCTGCAGAAGGCTTCACACCATTGGGTATTTTTCAAGACAAGTTCTCAGAAGAGATGAATTTCCCGACTTTGTTTTTTGGGCAAGCTCGAAATGAAACAACAACAAAAACAATCACATATCAAAAAATAGCACAATGGGAGTTAATGCACTCAGATCGTAGATTTTCTTATCACATAACAAATATATTTTTCAAAGCAATTAAAATACTGATTGACCAAGTCAATCGTTCAATGTGGCTTAGAATCAGAAAGGGCCAGTTAAAAGGTCGAGTACTCTTTGCCAAAGATGTTAAATACAAACCGAACCTAGAAAACATCTTAAGATCTGACATCGGATACATCGATTTCAAAAAAATACGCATTTCCCCGGACTACATGCAACAAACGAGGAAAAACCTTTTTGCAATGATTCGGCAACTCGGCCCGCCTACTTTCTTTGCAACGTTCTCTAGCGCCGAGCATTGTTGGCAGCCACTAACCAACGCCCTCAATAATTTATACGCCCGATATCGGAACAATGTCCCTTCACAAAAGCCAACACATCAGATTGCAACAACTCTAATTTTTTTGTTAAAAACGATCCCGTCACATGCACTCGTTACTATAAACATAGGCTCTATGCATTAAGGCAATTACTTTGCAAAGACAAATCCTTCTTTGGCCATATAGAAGATTTCTTTTGGGTCACGGAATTCCAAAATAGGGGGAATGCTCATAGCCATTGGCTCATTTGGACAAAAAATGCGCCGATCTTTGGAAACGACGCCAACGACATTATAGAGTCATACGTTGACCAGTACATTACATGCGACACTACCTTGTTCCCTGAACATATTGCTCGATTGCAATGCCATCACCACACACAAAGCTGCAGAAAAAAACAATCCAAGTGCGAGAATCAATTTCCCTCAAACCTCGATGTCTTGTACATGCAAAAATACTTGAAACTCGTAGAACAACCAACAGAATCTGCTATTGCAAATGCACGTTCGATTTTCTTACTTCTCGAGAGCAAACGATCAATCCTAGCATAACACATGAAATATTCCTCCATGAGCTAGGATGCGGACGAAATAACATACATACAAGCAATACAATCAACACTCAAACAACCAACATTCATTGCTCAAAAGAAAAAACGGCTCAAGCATGGAATAATAGCTTCTAAGAAAATGCCAATGGTTTGGCAAGCAAACACCGATGCTCGATGCGTCGTCAACGCTTACGCGTGACAATATCATTGCTCTACATGACCAAGATCGACCGAACAATGACAAAAGCATTCACGATTTCGCGAAGAACACCAAAAAATGCATTTGGATGCCATTCAAATGATAACGAAGCCAAGCGATGCAATGCTAAACACCCACCAAATGTCTGCACAACAAGCAGTCCACATAGTTCTTTCTATCCCTCTAAACAACACATCACGAAAATGTGTTTTCATAAACACTTCAAATCCCGAAGAGCGCACTTTTATTCTAAAACCTCCAACTATACTGAAAGCAAGAAACCAGGATGAATCAACAAACATCATATGCGCTCTATCATAGACCACTACATAAAGACGACCCCATTCTTCGCATTCCATTTGCTTGGTGACTTTGTTTCCATTCACAATGGCAAAGAAAAAAAAATCTCGAACGAGGCCACTCATCATCAGATCTCTCAACTATAGCAAATATCTTGACATAGAGAACTATTGCCGTGAGAAGCTTTTGCTTTACATCCCTTTTACAGAAAATGAACATAGGCTAAAAAACAAATTTGCAACTTGGAAAGATGCATATGCATTTCACAAACACACTATCCATTCCAATGAATCCAAATATCGCTACGCTACTAACAGAAATGGGGTGACATGGACACAACAATTCATGATGTGCAATTGTGTCTTGAATCCTCTGAGAAAATGACAAACATAACTACACATAAACAGCCACCCTTTGAAGACTATGACATACAGCATGATTTACCTTTTCACAATCGACATCAACATACGAACATTGCAAAGAAACAATTTCAACTAGCAAAACATCCTACTATCGAAGACAACAGAACATATTTCAAACAAATGCAACTTCTCAATAAAAAACAACAAACCATTTTGAAAGACATTTGCTTTAAGAAAAATAAAGACCCATCAATTCCTATCTACCTTTTTCTCACAGGAGGTGCTGGAACAGGTAAAACATTTGTTGCAAAATTGATATTTGAAACATTGACTCGTATTTACAATACCTCCATGCAAAGCGACCCATTGAAAATCAAAGGCTTGATCTTGGCATTTACAGGAAAAGCTGCTTACAATGCCAACGGAATAACACTCCATTCTGCTTTCCTCTTGCCTTTCAATCGATCTGAACTACACCCACTAAGCAATGAACGTTTGGATTGCTTGGCAAAGCATTACCAGCAATTACAACTTGCTCTAATAGATGAAATATCTTTGGTCGGAGGTCAACTTCTATATTTCACAGACCAGCGCCTACGTCGAATAAAACACATGCCCCTGAAGTTGGTTTGGAGGGATTGACATGATCTTTTGCGGAGACTTCTACAAACACCTGACCGATCGATGAGTATCTTGTGTTTAAAAACCCCAAAGATTTCAGAGAAATAATTGCCTATGACTTTTGGAATACACAAGTCAAAATATATGAATTTGATCGAAACGATGCGTCGAGAAAGATGCCGCCTTTGTCTCCGTCTTTGAAGCAATTCCCATTGGACAACATTTAGACTCGACCTTGCATACCTCAACCATAATTGTATTCAGCCAATCCCAGTTGATCCAACACTTTCGTTCCTTTTCTACAAAAAACATAGATGTTATCCAACAATAAAAAAATGCTTGCACTTGCTCACGGCTCCAAAATTGTCATTGACTCCATCGATGAACAAGATACTGACAGTCTTCTCATTAATAATGGACTCCCTACTTCAAAGTTCATATGGAGGAGATGATTTATTATTGCACCTTGGTGTTGGTGTTGAGAAAAATTAAATTAGTCTAAACAATAAAAGGAAGTAGGTGTCCCATAGTTTAATTTTATAACACCAAACATATACTCATATTAAAACTAGCAATTGCACATGAGTTGCAAATTACCATGGATAGAATGTAAATATTTATATATTTATTTTGACATGGGTTTCCTCAAGAGAGAATCATTGCTTCGTCGTATGCAACAAACAAGTCTCCAACCCGCTCAATTTACATTTGACAGTGTACTCCCAACCTGTGCCAAAATATGAGCTCTAGAACATGGTGTCAACATCCATCAAAGTATAAAAGAATGGAGGATTTTTTTCAAATATTGTAGTTGCAAATGCTTTGGTAGACGTGTGTAAATTGTAGAACCTTACACAAGGCACATAAATTTTTTGATATCTTAGGGGTATTGAATGTTTTTTAAATAATAAAATAAAATTTAAAAATTTAAGATATGTATTTACTATTGTTTAAAATGGCCCATATAAAAGCTTCCCCCAAACTGCCCCAAAGAGAAAAATGGAACAAATTTTTTTGCAGCATACTAAAAAAACCCTGCTACGAAAGGCTTTATTGATGCAAACATTTACACCGTATGAAACAAGCCTATGGAATATACTACTACTCGGCTCTCAGAATTATGACCTACACTTTACACAACTTCTAAGCTGAATATATACAGACACATTTAAAACATAGGAACCCCCTTTCTAATGTACAAACACATTTCATTACCAAGAGGCAAACATGTATACTCGTGCTTGGAGTAGCTATAAAACACATCCTCCATCTAACACACTATCTGCAAAATTTTGATTTTGTCTTTGCGGCTCAACCCTTCTTTGAAATCCTCCCCCAAGTGTTGATCCTCCTTCCTAATTTTTATCACCTGGCTTTGCAAAGCATGCCCTTCGCTTCTTCACAGGTTGTCAAAATAATCAGGTTTATTTTCACTCCGCACTTGGAGCCCTCTTTCATCATTTTCTTGCAGGTCTCGGGTTCGAAACTCGGGGAAGAGGCAGATGAGGCTACTTGGCTTGCCATAGGAATGAATATATTATATTACCTCCTATCTGTAAAACTATATTTCCAAAAAAAGAGATGGAAACAAACCCGTCATGGACTTGGGCACTCTGCCTACAGCATGGAGAGCATTAGCTGATCCAGAAAGTTCAGGAAACTCGGTCCACTTCCATTATATAACGCCCATCTGTAAACAAAAAAGAAAATTAGTATATAAATCAAAATAGTTAACCTAAGGTCCTTTTGTAATTGAAAAAATTGACATCAAACAAAAAATTTAACTATGAATATCTCCCCTACCATTTGCAATCCAAGGAATCAAACAAGGTGAACATTGGAAGGGTAAGGAAGTCACTCAGTGCCTATGACATTAATCATGGCAGGCACACTGCACTCCAATTTTTTCTTCCTTTTCTGTGATGTTTTTCAATTACAATTGTCTGCTTCAGTAAAGCATTGCACTCTGTTTTTTATTTCAAAATAAAGAATGCACTGTGCATCTCTACAAAACTGCAACTACGAAATGATTTCTCTTATTACCAAGTCAAGAATGGCCAATCTGATTTAAAGATTGTATAGTCCAAAAAGTAGATAAACATTGTAGCCTAAAAAACTAAAGTAGAAAATCATATTGTTAGATATTATTATAGGAAATATCTAAAATCTATAAATATCTAGGATAGTAAATATTTAGGATTGTAAAAAATATCTAAAATCCGCAACTTTATTGAAGCTGTTGGAATTTGACACTTTCAACCAAGGCATCTTCAAAGGTGGATGCCTACCGATGAATTATTAAACTCCAATTCTTGATTTATAAAAGATATTTTTTATATCTAAATGGAACATAATATTTTGGGACATAAATGGGGAACACAATATGTAACATGTCCTTGTTCTCTCTCTAAATAAGGTTGTGTTGAAACACATAATATGTTTTTTAATAAGTTGAAATAGTTTGGTTTAGTAGTGAGGTAACGTGTTGTGATGTTTTGTACATGATGATTAGAAATAATGGATTCCTCATTAATGATATGAGTGATTTTGTAAGTGGTAGATAAGTGAAATGAGGAAATAAAGTCTTGCATTGGGACTAAGCATGCTTCTAATTACTCTTCCATTTTCTTCAACTTTTTCTTACTTCTAATGTATTTCTTTATCGGTCATGATAAGTCAAAAATAACTATTAGGGTTGGGAACAACTTAAAACTATTAAAAATAGAGCTCTACAGTGCATAAGGATGTAAAACATAAAAAGGTGGGGACATAATTCTTGCAAAGGATAGAATGATAACGTTGGCCACAGTGTATTTAAATTTTTAAGTAATGCATATGCATTACAATAAATTTCATACACTTTACTTCAAATGGTTCTTACACTTGTTAAACGATGTTGTTATGCTTCTTTAAAAAAATGAATAGAAATCTTTCGCAAAGTTGATTCCATGTTTCTATGAATATGATGTACACCTCATAGAGAGAATTAGGTTGATAGGATCAATCCATGATGAAATGGGGGTTAATTGAGCCCCAAAATGACATAGTAAAATCGTAATTAGGTTCAAGTCCCATATAAAAGCACACTTATTAGCTCCCCAGTTGACTTTATCAACTTTTTCATTCATTTTACGATTACATTGGGACTAGTTATGCCCAAATCACGTCCCACCCCAATTATAATCATGTTTATGGGGCTAAAGTTAGCATAAAACATGCTAATGATTCCACCAATTGATTGATAGGCCAAATTTGGACCCCAATTCACTCCTTGGTTGATTAACTCTATTGGACCTATTGGTTGCTCAAACATGCACCCACGCCTCGAATCTCTGAAAAGGGACCGAGGTGTCTGAGACCATAATGGAATTGTCCCCAAGTTGTGGGACCTTGCGAGCTTGGGATGGATCTCTGGACAAGGCCGGTTCCTCTATCTATCTCTACTGCTACTAGTACTCCTAGTGTTGAAAGGTAAAACTAAGCTAAGAATGCCGAGGACCGGGGAAAGAAGGATAACATGAAGTAAACTACACTAAAAGGCGATAGCACCGAGAAAAGAGGGATGAACACTATCTATTCGAAAGCAATAATGACATGGAATGTGTGAAAGGAGGCTAGGCACGAGAGTAGCACAACAAAACATGCATTCACCAAATTGTTCTCCTGGAACACAACCAAATATAGAATTGTAGGGGACCTGAAGTAACACAACAATAAAAAATGCAAGAGAAGAGGCAAGAAGAAGGAATGCAAACACGTTAGGACAAAGAATAGTCACAAAATGATGCTTCTATTACTTCCAATAATGCACAGAACTGTTACAGTGATAAGGAGGCCGATATCCACATGCAAGAGCCAAACATGGAGATCTGCAACTCAAAATACAGAAAATATGGGGTCTTTAGCAACATGCGTAGGGATCTAGAGTGTCCAACATAACAAATGAGCCTTACTCTTACATTTATAGATGAATCCATGGAGGAAGAAAGGAAAAGGATGGAAAACCTGAATTTGAAACACAACCACCAACAAGAGCATTCAATGTCTGTAAATCGCTTGGAAATTTGTGAAATACGCTTCCACATGCATGTTTAATGTGTTGAAGACAAAAGAGGGCGGATCATACTAAATTGGGTGGTTGGAGCAATGAAATTTTCTCATCAATGTTCAAAGAGTGTTAGAGAGACATTTTCCCAATTCTCACCTAAAGATCCGCCAAAATTTGAAATTTTAATTTTTGGCATTGTTGTTGATGTCAACAACTTTCGACAAGTTCAAGGCGCACGCCGATCTGAGATTTGTAGTTGATGATATAAGCTGTCGAGAAGATGTCGAGTCGTCGCCGTATATCAACACGTGGCGCGCCCGATTGGTTGAGATGGTGGCCAAATGTATAAATATTTGTCTTTTTTGCCACGTGTTAATCATTCATTTATTGCGAGGATTGGCCCCTATCTGTCGTGTGGCTTTGCACACTTAAGCGTGTCAAAAGATGATTTGGCACAGAAGGGCACGTGGAGAAAATAGAGGAAAGCGTGGAGGGAGTGTGCGCGACATGTGTGAGGAGATGAATCAATTAGGTGAGTAGAGAACGTATGGTTAAGGTGCAACTATTACAAAGTAATGGGTGCGGCGTGCGAAGGGTTAAAGACTTATTTGCGTGGGGTGTAAGGAAACTGACTCGAGAAGAAGGTGAATGTGTGGAAGGTGGGTGCGAGGGAAGTGGAAGGAGGAAGGAAAGGGGCGCGTAAGTAAACTGCAACCAAGGGAATGTGCCAAATGATTTTAAGCACACGTAATTTCTTCAATAGATAACTTAGGGCCAGAATGTGTATGCAAGTTATCCAAATCACTAGGGGAGTTATTTGGATAACAATTTTGGTGACTTTCGGGGCCATCTACCTGCTAGATGCAAGAGACCAGTAGTCTAAAGCATCCATTGGGCAAGGAGTTTGCTTGTTCTATCATGAAAATGCTCTGTTGTCGCTTTGAGCATCATTTCTGCACTTTGTTCTGAATCTCACAACTGCTGAGAGAAGCTCTGCACACTGGAAGCAACAAAAGAGCGTGCGTAGGAAGCACGTGAGAGGAAAGAACTATGTACAAATAAACAATGTGTGCAGAGCACACTTGGAGGAATTGAAACTACTTTAATATATACAATATGATGCAAGCAAACCTAATGGAAGGGTTTGAGATAGATCTTTTACTGGGATTTTGCACCCACTTCCATCCGGATGAGTTAACTCGAAAGAGTTAGCTTCTTTACAGGACTTGATGATGTATGGGCCACTCCAAAGTGCATCAAAATTTGAATGGCGCCTTGGTTTAGCTCTATCAGCATCCCATTTTAGAACTAGGTCCCCAACTTTGAAAGCTTGAGGCCTAGCCTTTCTGTTAAACCATTTCTTTGTTGCTTGTTGATTTTGTTCTAGCTTGATCATGGTAGAGTTTCTGAGCTCTCTATTATCTTGATTTTTCTTTGATCCGCGCCCTCAAATTCTAGCTGTTGGGAAAGCGCTAATGAATTTAGTTCTAGTGTCAAAGGAAGGATAGCCTCCTTGTCATAGACAAGCTTGTAAGGCAAAGTTCCTATTGCCTTTTTGAGTGATTCTATCTGCCCAGAGCGCAAAATATTCGTATGCCACTATCTTTGGCTGATGTTCATTGTGCATTTCATGATTCTGATCAGGTTTTTGTTTGTTGATTACGCAGATCACTGTTGCCCTAAGGGTAATAGTTGGAAGAGGTTTTCATGTAAATACCCATAACTTAGAGCCCAATCAGTGATTTTAGCACCAAGGAAGGCCTTTGCATTATCAGAGATAATGGTTTGAGGAACACCAAACCTTGTCACTAAACCTTTGAGAAAGTCAAGGATGATTGCCTCAGTTGATTCCTTAAGCACAACAACTTCTGTCCATCTGGTGAAGTAATATGTAGCTATCAACACCCATTCATGTCCACCGCTTGAAGGTGGATTGATCATGCCTATGAATTCGAGACCCCATTACGCAAAAGGGTGATCTGCTTGGATTGGTCAGAGGGGAAGCACTGCCAATCTTTTCTTTCCTACAAAGAAAGCAAATTCCTTGCATTTTGTGACCCATCTATGTGCATCTGCAAATAGGTAGGCCAAAAGATACATGCCATTATGATCTTCATTGTTGTAGTTTTGGAAGAGAAGTGTCCACCAAAGAATCCATCGTGAAATTTTGCTAACACTTGTTCAGTCTGCTGTGCCGTTTATACATCTTAACAACACGCCATCTAGATTTCTTTTGAAGAGAAGTCCATTAATCAAAACATAAGGAATAGATTGCAACCTGAGATGCCTTCTCTTTGCTTTATTCAAACTGGGAGGGTATGCACCCTCGGAAAGGAATGTGATCATGTCCTTCATCTAGTCATGTGCGTTGAGGTCTATATTTTGTTCATGTTCTACGTGCGGGAGGTCTTCATCTAGAAATAATGAAGCCTCAGGTTCACTCTGTGCATCCTCAACAATCTGCTTGCAGAGTGTATTGCCTCTTACCAGCTTTGTGGCCTTAATAGTCACATCATATTCCATGATTTTTTTCACCCATCGCGCTCTCTTCTCACTGATTTCTGCTCCCATGATGAAGTCTCTGACAGATGAGTGAGAGACTAACACCTTGATATGATTTTTGCGAGCATACTTTTGAATTTCTTGAGTGTGTGCATGATGGCGAAGACCTGCTTCTCCGTGTGACTATATTTCAATTCATAATCCTTCAGCATCTGGCTGAAGAAGGCCACTAGTTGTTCCAGTCCTTGTTCATTTTCCTGTGTCAGGAAAGCAAGCAATGCTTGCCTTGGCACCATAAGCATAAAGGATGAAATCCTTTGAGTAATATGGATTGAGGAGTGTTGGCACACAAGAAATTTCCTTCTTGATCTTGTTAAAGATTTCTCTTCCTTCTGTTGTCCATTTAAAGGCTATGTCCTTCTTGAGCATAAAGGTGATGGGCCGAACTAGTCCTGCAAAGTTAGGGATAAATCACCTAACAAAGATAATCTTACCAAGGAAGGACTGTAAGGATTTTTTCTGCGCACCAAAGGGAAAGGGCTAGGATGGCTAAAACGTGTTTAGGATCAATCGCGATGCCATCCTTGAAACCACGTGGCTCAAGAGCCTACCCTGAGCCACTGCAAAATTGCACTTCTTGGGGTTAAGAGACACCCCATTTTCTATGCATCTTTCAAAGGCCTTTTCCAAGTCCGCCATGTGATCCACGCTCTGCTTTGAGAAGACAGTTATATCATCAAGGTAAACTAAGATGAACTCATTAATGTAACCTTTGAAGGCAATATCCATGGTGTGTTGAAATGTTGCGCCCACATTTGACAAACCAAAGGGCATTTTCTAATATGCATATGTTCCCCACTTGGTTGTAAATGCTATTTTGAATTGATCCTCTTCCTTAACCAGGATCTGGTTGAAACCCGAATACCCATCTAGCATGGAGAACCTTTGCATGCCAGCCACAGTCTGCAAAATCTGCTCCATTGAAGGCAAAGGATAATGATCCTTTAGAGATGCCTTATTCAAATCTTTGAAATCAACACAAAGTCTAATTTCACCATTCTTTTTGTGTACTGGAACCAGATTTGCAACCCAGGTAGAGTATTTGATAGGAAAGATAATTTTTGCCTCAATGAGTTTTGATAGTTCCTTTCTCATGAGGGGCTCTATCCTTGGATTGACTGGCCACTATTTTTTTCTGATGGGCTTTATGTCAGGATCAAGGTCAATGGAGTGTTGAGCAACACTTGGATCAAAACCTTTGAGGTCTTCATACTCCCATGAGAAAATGTCACTGTATTTTTGCATAGAGAGATGAAGGCCTATTTTTCTTCATGTGCACAAGTCCTGCTGAGTAATAGCTCCTTTTCGCATGCAATAGTAATGGAGGAGCAGTCCTTTTACGCGGCACACATGTATCTTTATTCACCCTTGAAATCATCATCAGGGCTGAAAATTTTCTCTAAGGTGACCAGCCCTTTAGGCAACTTATTTGTCTTTAGCTGTATTACTTGGTCACCATAGTTGTCATGCAAATCAGCTTGCATACTTGATGAAAATTCAGCTTCATTTTGGATAAACTGGACGATCTGTGCGTCATTATCGAACACTTTCCAGCTGGTGTTATTATCTAGAATGGATGGTCTGATTACCATCTTAATGTGCTGAGTGTTTCCTTTGACAAAGTCCTCAGCAGGAGAAAACTGTGAACCAAGCATGACCATTTAGTCAGCCTCCTTGTTCATTCTGTGTGGAACTACCTGCAGATTAAGAGCATCAAAGCTCTCAAGTAGGTCCCAAACTCTATGTTTATAAGCTTTAAGAAGCTTATTATTTGTCTAGCATTTGTTGGTGACTTGGTGGATGACCAATTTTGTGTCCCCAAAGATCTGCAACACTTTAATTTTCTTCTTTTCAACAATAAGCAAACCATGCACCAGCGCTTCATATTCTGCCACATTGTTAGAACATGCAAACTACAACCTATGCATGAAGAAGAATTTCTCATCCCTAGGGGAAATGAGAACCACTCCTGCTCTTGTGCCATTTCTACTTTTGGATCCATCAAAGTATAACTTCCATAGACCAGTTTGAACTTTGTCTCCTATGAGCACGCGTGCGGAAGCGTAGTGTCTTCTTCTAGAATGCAATAAGTACCAAGCCTAGTTTCATAGGCTTCCAGTTCTTCAACATAGGGATCAAATTTGTGATGCCTCTCACCCATTCATCAAGTACTAGGTCTGGAATAGAGGGTGGAAGAGATTGCTCTTCAGGAACTGAAACTTGTTCTTCTTGGATAAGATAATTGGCTTGGAGAGGGGATGGGACATATGGATCTACATGATAAGAAAATATAGGCTCATCTTGTATGGTAAACCGGGTACCATACCTTGTCTTGAGTAACATATGAGACCAATCATAAGACAAGTAACCACCCACTTTAGCAGTAAATTCTCTTAATAGACATAGGGAAAACAAAGGAGGCAAGTCAATAATTGACACATCTTGAGTAATTGTCAGGATTGGACATGCATGGAGGGTTAACTCAAGATCCTTGATGACTCCCAAGGTGGTTACAACTGATCCATCAAGTTGTAGGACTCCTTTAGACAAAGGGATATATTTTAGACCTAAGACATCAACTATCTTCTTAGGCATAACAAAAGTACTAGCACCTAAGTCAACTAAGTAGTTATGCACTAGGTGTTTGCCTATAATCAAGGACATATAGAAGGGTGGGGTTTTAGCAATTTTTCTTACTTGTTTCTCCTCTTCTTGGTAGATTTTGATAGAAGCGCGTGGCTTCTGCATAACCAGGTCAATGCACGGAAGTTGTGCCAGAGCTTCATGTAGCAGATCCCATTTGAGATGGAATGGTCAGGGCATCCCACATTGTGACGTTTATGTTTGTTTTCTTCATCTGGTCAACAATGTTGAACGGAAGCCCCCCACCTTGTGAATTTGGGGAACAACATCCCTTCTTGAGTAGTCAGACATGGAAGCCTAAATTTTAGCTGGAGAGCAGAGAAGCTTAGCCTACAAAGGATGGGCATGCGCTACTTCTGAAGGAACTTTACGTGGGACCTCCTGCATAGGGATTTAAACATTTTGTTGCAAGAGGTCTTGTGTGATTACTTTTTTCTTCTGAAGATCTACTTGTATTGTTGGGAATGTGACTGTGCACTGATTCTAATATTATTTTCTTATATCTTGTGTTGTCTACAACTTGGGCGCACGTGGTTTGTTTGTATCTTTTGTAGCTTGGTTGATTGCACAGAGGTCCTCAATGCCAAAGAACATCAAATTGGTTTTTGGTGGAACTCCTGGTCCTTCTCGATTATCTGCTTCATGGGTGCTTGTTGAGAGCTCATAGGATGAAGCACTCTAGATCATGAAGGCTTGGGTAGGCATAACATTAGCACAATGGTACCGAATATGAGGTATTTTTCAAGGGAAGCACCACTCTGATTCCTGTGCCAAGTTGTTCTGAACTGGAACGAGTGCTCGGCTTGCGCTGGGTGTCAGAAGAGAAGGCATGGGAGAGAAAACTTGCAAGGGCAGATGTGCATTAGGTTTTCATCTATCATTATATTGGTTGGGCGCATATCTTTGGTTTCCGTATTGATTCTACCAAGGTTGATTGCCTTATCCATGCGCCTGATTGGAAATGCATCTATACGCTTATGCTTACTGTCTTTGTAATGATATGACCTTGTTTGATAAATTTCTGATCAAGGCCTTCAATTCTTCATCTTCCTTTTGTTGTGATGGAGAATTGGATGTTGAGGCAACTGGTTGCGCACTCTTCTCAAGGGTAGGAACAGGGGACCACAGAAGGCTGCGGTACTTGTGACATTTCTGGGAACAAGGTTATGGGCGGTATAGGAGCCAACTTTCCCACCTGAATGAGACTATTTTCTACCCTTAATATAATGTTATAAGTAGCTGGTAGAGTCCTACCACCCATAGATTGGATCATAACTGAAATATTGTTGTTGAGCACCTTCTGAAAATAAAGGAAAGCATGTTGGGCTATATGTCTTACCACAAGAGGAATTCTATCCCAAGTCTTCTGAAATATGATGTTGAAATCAGTCATCTGCTCATTGGGTGCCCTCCTTGTTGTCAATTGCTCCACCAAAGATAGGTGATCGACTTGTCTTCAAAATAACTGCATAGAGATGTTCCCAGCTCATCCCAAGTGGTGATAAATCCAAGTCTCAAGCCTCGGTACCATTGAAGTGCTTTACCTTTGAAGAGGCTGCAAGCAGCCTGACTGCTACATCATTATGTGTGATAACATAGAGTGAACACACATTTACTACATCCTAGATATGCTCCTGAGGGGTGACTTGATTCTTGCCAAGTAAAGTAAGGAATAATTTTGAGCATGCCATTTGGCATATCATGTTGCATGGCCAGGAGTAAGGACTCCCTCCATCAAATTTTGCAAAGCTTCTTAATGGAGGGGGTGGTTGATGTGCCATTGCAGGGCACATAGGTTGTCTATTTTGAGGAGTTAAATGGGTGCGATGTGCGAGAGATAGATATGCGCATGTGGGCTTCCCAGAATGAACTTTTCTTGAGGATGGCTAGAGGTATTCAAAATAATATTCAGCTGCAACACTTCTTCTTGTGTGCACTCTTCTCATGAAAGGCGCTCAAGACTGTTGAAATAGAGATCTTAAAATGTTGGGAGTCGCAGATGTGTTTGAAATGAGCCTCCAAAGGCTAAAACACTAAGTTCACACACTAGAACTTAGAGACATGAAATTTAATCTTCAATTTACTCCAACTAGGCATGCCATAAAGCTGTTGGTTACTCAAATGTGCACCCGCGCCTCGGATCTACGAAAAGGGACCGAGTTTTACGAGACCAAATGGAATTGTCCCCAAGTTGTGGGACCTTACAAGCTTGGGACGGATCTCTAGAGAAGGCCGGTTCCTCTATCTATCTCTACTGCTACTGCTACTCCTAGTGCTAAAAGGGAAAACTAAGCTAAGAATGCCAAGGGACCATGGAAAGAAGGATAACATGAAGTAAACTACACTAAAAGGTGATAGTACCAGAAAAGAGGGATGAAGACTATCTATTTTGAGCAAGAATGATAGGGAATGTGTGAAAGGAGGCTAGGCATGAGTAGCACAATAAAACATGCATTCACCAAATTGTTCTCATGGAACACAACCAAATATAGAACTACAGGGGACCTGAAGTAGCACAACAATAAAAATGCAAGAGAAGAGGAAAGAAGAAGGAATAAAAACATGTTAGAATAGAGAATAGTCACAAAACGATGCTCCTATTACTTCTAATAATGCACAAAACTATTACAGTGATAAGGAGGGCGATATCCACATGCAAGAGCCAAACATGGAGGTCTATAACTCAAAATACAAAAATATGGGGTCCTTAGCAACATGCGTAGGGATCCAGAGTGTCCAACATAACAAATGAGCCTTGCTCTTACATTTATAGATGAATCCATGGAGGAAGAAAGGAAAAGGAGGAAAACCTGAATTTGAAACAAAACCACCAACAAGAAGCATTCAATGTCTGTAAATCCACTTGGAAATATGTGAAATATGCTTCCCCATGCCTATTTGACGTGTTGAAGACAAAAGTGGGTAGATCATACTAAATTGGGTGGTTGGAGTAATGAAATCTACTCATCAATGTTTAGAGAGTGTTCAGAGAGATGTTTTTCCAATTCTCACCTACCAGCTCTGCCATAATTGAAATTTGAATTTTTGGCACTTGTTGTTGATGTCGGCATCTTTCGAAAAGTTCGAGTGCACGCTAATATGAGATATGTAGTTAATGATATAGCTATCGAAGATGTCGAGTCATCGGCATATACAAGACATGTGGCGCGCCCGATTGGCTGAGATGGTGGCCAAATGTACTACTATTTTCATTTCTACCACATGTTAATCATTCATTTGTTGCAAGGATTCAACTCCCTGTTGGTGCCCCATGTGATGCACTTGTTGCACTTAAGCGTGTCAAAAGATGATTTGGCACAAAAGGGCACATGGAGAAAATAGACGAAAGCACGAAGGGAGTGCGTGCGCACGCATGGGGAGATGAATCAAACCGGTGAGTAGAGAATGTATTGTTAAGGTATAACTATTACAAAGTAATGGGTGCGGCGTGCGAAGGGTCAAAGACTTAGGTGCGCGGGGTGGAAGGAAACTTACTAGAAGAAGGTGAACGCGTGGAAAGTGGATGCGAGGGGAAGTGGAAGGAGGAAGGAAAGGGGCGCGAGGTAAACTGTGACCAAGGAATGTGCCAAATGATTTTGAGCACGCACAATTTCTTCAATAGATAACTTAGGGCCAGAATGTGTATGCAAGTTATCCAAATCACTAGGGGAGTTATTTGGATAACAAGACCTCAATTGGCTTCATGATTGAACCTATCAATTATTCAACTCATAATAAATTTAAATTAGGGCCAATTGAGTCACATATTACTTCATATATAATCATAATGAGTACTAAAACTTGTTACCAATTGGACCATTTGAGTAATTAGCTCAATATGTGAAGAAATGGGGTTAATTAATTGTCAAATCATATATGAAAGCATAATTAGGTTGAAGGGTATCACATGGACTCTAATTGGCTCCTTGATTTAATCTATAACCTCTTTGAGCTTCATTATAAAAAAATTGGAGCTAATTGAGTCCGAATCACATCCATGTAGTTAGAATTAGGTTCATAGGGATAAATTTGTCCCAAAACATGTTATTGATTGGACCAATTGATTAATTTGCTCAATCTATGATGAAATGAGGGCTAATTGAGATATAAACCACATCCTAAATTTGTTATTAGGTTAAAGGTATCATTAGCCCTAGTTTCTAATGTGAATCGACCAAGCTGAACCTCAAATCATGTCGATTGAACCTCAAATCATGTCCTATGCTATGGAACTTGGTTCACGAGGATCAATGTATCCCAAATCATGTAAATCACTACACTAATTAACTTATTGGATCAATATATCATGAAATTAGGGTTAATTGAGCCACAAATCACATCATATGGTCACAATTACCTTAATGTATGACACAAATTAACCTTAATATCCTATATTTGAATGGACCAATTGAATCGTTATTCCATTCTATGATGAAATTGGGGATGATCGTACCACAAATCACATCACATATATAACCCTAATTTACTTGATAAGGCATAATTTATCCCAATCACACAATTGATTGCACCAAATTTGGTTATTTTTCTCTTTATATTTATTGAAATTGGGGTCAATTAAGGCCCAAATCACATTCTATTTGAAATTAGGCTCAAAAAGCTCTTAAATTTGGTTCATGTTGCTCAATTTATCCCAAATTAGCCTTAATATCACCTAGCACACCCTATAACTTTGTATGTGTAAAATGAAGGGGCTCAAAGTGACCTATTTTTCTCTATCAATGAATCATATGAATTGAAACTTAGTTCAATATGTGATGAAATTCAGATTTGACAAAATTTGTGAGTGCATATATTGAGACCACTATTTGTTATTTGATGTCCGCATTCTTGTTATAACTATTATTGAATCATCCATGTTTTCGTAGGTCGAACCTATTGTTATCTAACCCCTAGTTTCAATGGTTTCTCCTCTAATGGGAGAAATTCCTCCATTGTGCCCTTAAATTAGCACTTAGTTATGAACCTCAATATTTTGTTCTTGAAAGATTAGGGTTCTTCATCAATTTTGGATACTAATGAATAATTAAAGATAAATCCGTGGAAGACTATGAAATCCGTGAAAGAGTGAAATTTGTGGAAAACTATGGAAGCTACGCAGAAGACTACGAGAAACCACATAAGCCTACCAGAAGATGGAAAAAATACAAAAATAGAGTATAGAATGAGCAAGATAGAGTCGCCACCAAAAGAACTGACTTTTGAATGATTGGCACAATAAAGATGCTTATTTGAATGTAATATATAGAGATAGATGGATAAAGAAAAAGAGAAAGAAAGATCGAACATGAGGGAATAAAGATTAGATAGAAGAAAGAATGAATGAAGGACGTAATAATATTTTGTGAGACAGATGTGTATGACATATATAATAATTATATTGAATGAATAAAGAGAGATGTTTTGGTGCAATTAATTGATTCCCTTATGGTTTACATTATTATCTGAACCAAACTTCTGTTATGTCCTTAACAAAAGGGAGAACTACTTAACCCATACATTACCATTGAGACTTACGGACAACATTTTGGATACTGAGGCATAAATAAAGATAAATATGTGAAATCCTCAGAAAACAATGGAAGCCACAGAAGGTCACAAGAAACCGTGGAAGCCTACCAGAATTCTCAGAAAGACCAAAACAACATATAAATTAATACATTAAATTGCACATGGTTCTGTAGGTTGTCATTCCGTGTCTCCATCGATTTTGGTCAAATCGCTCGACTTGCACATTAATGTGTGGGACCATTAAATGTGCAAGACCATGTACAATTTGAACATTTCAACATAGGAAAGGATTCTCTTTTCAAACGCCACAGTCCGTGGAAAATTGGAACAAGAAAAGTCAGTGGAAATTGGAATCCAGAGCTATAGCGAAGAGTCGGGTAAGTAATTACTAAGAACAGAAGAATCTAATGCGGGGCATAATTAGGTAGGACGTCCTCTTCTTCTTGGTGGAGGCCTTGTGTGGGTCAAAGTTTGAATTAGTGGTATTGTGAAATATAATGGACCACTCTTGGTTTAGAGGTTATTAAAATTATTAAACCCCACTTCATAATTCTTAAAAGAGTGCTTCTATATTAAAATGAAACACAATATTTTGGGACATAAATGGACCCCAATTCATTCCTTGAGTGATTGATTAACTCTATTGGACTTCAATTGGCTCCGTGATTGAACCTATCAACTATTCAACTCATGATACAATGAAATTAGGGCCAAATGAGTCTTATATTACTTCATATACAATCATAATGAGTGCCAAAACTTATTACAAATTGGACCATTTTATTAATTAGCTCAATATGTGAAGAAATGGGGGTTGATTAAGTGAAAATCATATTTGAAAACATAATTAGGTTGAAGGGTATCAAATGGACTCTAATTGGCTCCTTGATTTAATCTATCAACTCTTTTAGCTTCATTATAAAATAAAATTGGAGTCAATTGAGTCCAAATCACATCCTATGCAGTTGGAATTAGGTTCTTAGGCGTCAATTTGTTCCAAAACATGTTATTGATTGGACCAATTGATTAATTTGTTCAATCTATGATGAAATAAGGGCTAATTGAGTTCCCCATTCCCCATCATCTTTCTCGGCCAACGTCTTTCACTTCTATAGTTATATAGTTCTCTCTATAGGGGAGGGGGGAAATTCTTTATATAGGGGGCCAACACGGATCCTCTTTTTTACATAATAAGGAAAGTAATCCGTGAATGGTCTTTGGATGGGGGCTCTCGAGACTCCCCCTCCCCCTCCCCCTATATATAGATCAGATCATATCTTATCTTCTCTATCTGGCGGCGGATAGAATATCTATATAGAGAGGTGACCGACCACACCACATCCATGCTCGGGAGGATCGGAGTCGACTCGTACTATATCGTATCGGTTTCACCATACCACGATAGGGTGGGGGTTCATGTACTATGGTTACAAATGAATCGAATTACTACACTATTATAGGCTCTGTCGTACTCTCACATCCTAAAATTGTTATCGGAGTTAACGAGATCATTAGTCTTAGTTTCTAATGTAAATGAATAAATTGAATCTTTTACTCATGATGTTATGAAATCGATGTCAATTTAACCTCAAATCATGTCATATGCTACTGGAATTTGGTTCAGAAGGATCAATGTATCCCTGTAGACACAAATATTGCACATTAGACAATATTTAGCTCAGTCTTATACTACTATTTAGAGGGTTCTCAAGTGTACTAGAAGTGCTAATCAATCCCATCTTTTGGATACCTTTTTCTTATCTTTTATTTCATCTTTCTCGCATATTTCCCGATACCTATCAACCCATTTCGTGACTATTCTGACATTCTAGCCCAAAATTAGGGCGCCCCATCATTAACTAGGGCACCCCGAGGTGCCCTTGTTCCATTCCAGGTGCCCCGGTCTATGCATAACCTCTTCTTCTCCTTTTTGGGTCACTTGCAGTTGTTGGTCATATTTATCTTCTTCTCAATCGACCTTGTCAAGATTAATTATGAAACTAAGCTTGAGAGCCCTATAAATATAAAGTTATAAGACCATAATGAGGGTCCTAGGTCATTTGCATCTTATCACTACTATCACTCCATATAGGGTTGCATCCATTACATCACTTGCATCCACATAGTGCCATGCACTTAAGCTAGGATATCTGCATCACACACACTACATAGGGGGAGAGATTTCATTCTATTCCATGCACACATGGTACTTATATTTCTATAGCTATTATTTCTCGTTACTTCAAAAAGTGTGACTAGCATGAGAGAACATAGGGCACAACACACACACACACACAAAAACTACATCAGGGTCTATAATGTTGTGCAACTGTATACACCAAAATTAGGTCATACTACCCTTATAACCCCGTTAATTAAATTAACCATACCTTACCTATTCATATCCCTTAGTGCACATGATTAATTGAATTAATTACCTTAGTTAATTTAATTAACATCCTCACTTGACCACCTCACCCAGCCAACTCACCTAGCCACCTCACTCCATGACCCACTGAAACCTCATTAATGACCTAAGACCAAGTCTAAGCCTATCCTAACCAACTAGGACTTAGTATAAACCTAGACTTAACTCCTATTAACAAACCTAAGAGGACTCTTACTCATCATTCCATGATCTATCACTCTAGAATCAGACGAAGATTAAAGACCACGTCAGAAATAACAACAATTAGGATATTTTTGGCCAACCTAGATATTCTTTCCTTAACCGATGCCAGTTATACGTCAACCGATGTCGGTCCCATAACCGTCGCCGGTTAGGTTAAATATATTTTCAAAATCCTTTGTTGAGGTTGATCATTCGATTTAGGATCTCATACGAACAAAGACTTGGAGCACTCGAATTTCTGAAGCACTCAAGAAAAGGAAAGCACCCGGGAGCACTACCAACAACCATCAACATCTATCACCTTCTTCACGATCATAGATTCACACAAAGAAGAACAGAGGCTCAAACTATCGTGATACATACATGACATCCCTTCTCTCTAGATCTCTACCATCATTTTTTTCATCACCTGCACTCTCCATACCCAGTCTTCAGTAAGTACCTAACATCTCTTTAGTTATCTCTATTTTCTTTCAATAAGATCATCATTCCTCTTATTAATTTATTTTTCTATACATCCGTACACTTCCTTCCTCCCACCAACCTATCACCTTACCATATCTATCCCTTTCACCTATCTTCACCATCTCCTAGTCATCTCTGAGTCACTAAGGCCATTTTACGACCTCACCCTCACCATTTCCAGCCTCTGAGCAATCACAAAGAGCTTAAAAACCAGTTTCTAAGAGCTTTTCACTAGCTGCCCCTACCGACACCGGTTAGTCAACCAACGTCGGTCATCCTGCCAAACCAACATCGATCATACAACCGATCTCGGTTAGTGTGTTTGGAAACATACCTTAAACCAGCAAGCTCATATCCATTCCCCAACAACCCATAATCAATTTTAACCTTTACCAGACCCTATCTAGAACCTATACCAGACCTGTAACCCAATACCAGCCAATCAACCCTTCCGTCTTGACCTTAAATCACCTTTGAACAACCTTTCTTATTGTTTTGTATGAGATACCTAAATCGATTTCAATTGCAATAGGATATTTACTTCATGTATGATTTAACTAGCATTAATATTGTTATTTAAAAGGTAGATTGAGTATTTTTAGGAAGCATCATGCTTCCTAGATCTAGCTTCCACTAGGTAGTCCACTCATTGTTTTGTTTAAATCTATTTTGTGGTATTGTTTTGCATTCTACAGGTAGTTCCTCCTAGCCAAAAGGGAGCATTCACAATCAACATTGGATCAAGAAATCATAACGCTTACACAACCTTCAAATGACATCACAAACATGTATTCCTCTTTGGCCTATCACCCTCTATCTATTTCATTAATTTGTTAAGAATCTGGTGAAACAACAACGCTCAATGATAAGTCCACTCGTTTGGCGAATGAGGTCATTTTGACCCATTCATATGCATATTTTATTTTTATAGGGTTTGGGTACTTCTCCTTACATTATGGGTCATTCTCAAGTTCATCTAATGAATCCAACATGACAGATATGAAGCATTCATAACCAACTTGTGACCATACCAGTTGTAGGTTTTGAGAATTTAGAGTGTCAAGAGTGCCCAACTTGTAGACCAACACACCCGGGGTGCCCCAATACCTTCCCAAGCACCCCAGTCACTTTAGACATCCCAAATGTGGTGTTCTTAGGGTTTTAAGTGATCGTATACACTTCCAGATTCTTTGTTCAGCCTACGACACCTTGTGACGAGTATCCTCTTATCAACTACACCATTTCTCTCCCTTCTCTTGCACACTTAGGGTTTTATTCCACTTAGTATGATCATTTAATTTCATTATATACTACCGTAGTTTATGTATTTACTATCATTTACTTCTACTTAGTTTATTTATATAGCGTTTTAGTCCTCCTATTTAGATTAACTAATTTACTATACCTTCCACTAAAAGGTATTAGTTTAATTTTTAGTTAATCATTATGGTAAACCCAAAGTCTCCTTTCAACACCTTCTAGGTTTTCCCTTTACACATTTTCCCCACCATGTCATCTCCTTCTCGGTCATGCCCCAATATTCCTATACTACCTTTGCACCCACAAAGATCAACAATATAGTTACTACTCGCTGTGAGACTTGGGGTGTGCATACCCAACACCCCCTCGCTTATTACAACTTTATCTGATCCATCCATCAATGTGGTTACTACCCTCCAAACTTGCATTACTCCACTCGTTGATCCACCCATTTTGATGCCACCTCTTGTCGTACCTACTACTCCCTTAGCTCCTTCCAAAGGCTATGATATCATTGACCAGCTCAAGAATACACCTGCTAAAATATCCCTTTATGAATTACTACGCAATACACCATATTACCAAAACACTCTCGAGGCTACCCTCCATGTTATCCGTGTTACAATAATTATACTAAAGCTTTTACCCATATCGTTCAACCCCTTTGTAGCTTACCTCATTCTATCTCTTTCATAGATGACGACGTATCACCTGCTGCTAAAAATAACCCTTGTGCACCATTACTCATTACCGTTGTCGTTAGTACTACCTATATCAAATGTTTCCTCATTGATAATGGGTCCATTGTTAACCTTTGTGCCTATTCTCTCTTACAACAATTAGGTATTAATGATAGTCTCATATCATGTAACTCCACTCTTATTTGTGGTTACGATTCTTCGACTCGCACATGCCTTGGTATTATATCTCTCCACATTCATGTCGGACCTAAAACTATTCTTACTGAATTCTATGTCCTTGATACTTCTTTTCAATTCAATATCCTCCTAGGAAGACCTTGGATTCAAGTCAATCAAGATGTTCCCTCCACTTTACACCAATGTGTCAAATTCCTTCATGATGGCCATGAACATACTATTTTTTTATTATTGGTAAATAGTTTTAAAGGGACTATACCCTGTTACAAAAAGGGCTCAACAGACCAAATATAGCTATAAAGGAACAACAAAAGAGGATCAAAATCTAGATAAAACACTATGTCCAACAGTAACCAAAAGATAGTTACAAGCAAGAAACAAAACAGAACATAAACTACAACAATACAACACAAAAGCAACATAGAAACAAAAAAAACCCAAAAAGAGAAGCGAATAAAACGATGCACCTGCCAGCCCGAGTAAGTTTACTTCTTGGACACTCTGTCGATTCTGGACTAGATAGTTTACAGCGAGGTGAAAAATCCAATGTGGTGATGTGTGTTGGGTCAATGCGTTTAGTTGTGAGATGGTCTAGCTTCTCTCTCTTTCATTCCCCTAAATAGTGTCAAGGATCTCGCTAAGCATGGTAATGCTTTGAACATGCTGCTCTAAGAAGTCACTAATGGCATTGAAGATAGACATGTTGTGATCATGCTTGTCTTTTTCTCTCCCCAATCTACTATCCAGAGAGTTCAACTTCTTATAAATGTCAGCAATCTGATCCTTCCCAATGTCATTATCATCATCAATTTTTCTTTTTCCTTTCTTCTTGTCCATGTCGTTGCAGGTCCTTCTTAAGCTACTTCATCTCTTTCTCCAGAGACTCCAATCTATGAGGTATGTTATTCCCCTCCTAATGCAGGGCCATATCCATACCAACATTGCTAATATGCAGCAAATTTCATGCAACTTCCAGCTCTTTGGTGCTTCTAAGAACTCGGGAAGAGTGAGGGGTGTAAGTTTTGGAAGCTTAGGGTTCTTTGTCTTTGGTTTGGAAGAGGTGTCTAGTATGGGAGTGGGAGCAGTGGAGGTAGTGATGTGTAGATCATTGGGAGAGGTTAGGAAGCTGGGAATTTGGAGACACAAAGCTTATGGAGCAGGAAGATGAGGCCCTGGTGGAGAGGGATAGCACGAGAGTGCTTCTGAAAGTCCAAAATGGAGTGTTGAAGGGAATTTAACAGGTAGTGCGGGAAGCAGACCGCAAATTGCCTTCTAAAATGATTAAGAAAGACTAGGTGCTTAACAGGGATAGTTTTGTATCGCCCTTCAGAGAAATATACCTAACCATCATATTTGTTACTTCATCAAATGGCTTGGGGATAGAACTTACCCTAATACCCGCAGAAACAAATTCAAGCTCCTCTCCCTCATCAGAGAATTTCTTAGCCTTGGTGACCCTGTCAATCCTTTTGCTGAAAAAATGGTAACCCTCCAACTCGAGGCTGTAGCCTCAACAATCAACTCTTCATTAATAGTAACACGGTGGCCACCATATTTCACCTTTTTATCCTTCCAGTCCATTGCGAAATGAACTGAAATATTTTGATCGTGGCCCTGAATGCGTTCTATAAAATTGGAAATTCCGCCCTTGTGTAAGAGGTTCCATAGCTCCTCATTGTTCTTCCAGTGGATCACTGCAGGGCTCCAATTGGCATGAGGCACCTCCCATTTTCTTCTTCTCCTGTTATTCCTACAAATTTTTTTGCTCAAAACCCTCGTTTGAATCTTTTTCTTCCTTATGTCTGTCCCAGTTTTTAAGAACCCATCCACCTATGCAAAGTTCATGGGCGTTAATATGGCCGTAGTTAGGATGATAATTCTCACATGTGTGATCTTTCACCTCCACTAAAGCCTGCTCCATACCATTATTATTTCTACTCCACGTTTGAATGCCCATATTTATCCGCATTAATGTTATTATGTACCTCCTTAGGGATGTAATTTTCATTATCCCATATGGTTAGATTATTATTGATGCCAACATTGGCCAAGGTATCCACAACCTTATTCCCCTCCCTATAAGTATGCCTAATGATGATATTCTTGAAATTTTGACAAATACTTATGGATTCCATAATAAAGTCCTTGACAATCCAACTAGGAGGAGAAATTTGATTTAGGTGATTGATGATGTTTAGTGAATCTCCTTCCAAAATTAAGTTTTGTATATTATAATATTTGGCAACCCTTAGCCCCCATAGAGCAGCTAGGGCTTCTACATAATGATTTTTCTGAATCCCCATTTTACCAGCATAAGCAAAGCAACTAAACAACCTTTATGATCCCTGAATTACACCTCCCCTAGCAGTAATAGTAGGATTACCCTTGGAGGCACCATCAAAGTTTAGTTTATGCTAGTTTATCTCAGGAGGGATCCAATGAATTAGAGACCTATCAATGTTTGAGGTATTCCTAATCTAAAAATTTACAATTCCTATCTTCTAGTTGGAAATTATATATTCTTCATTCTTAGGATATTTCTTATTTTTGGGAGGTTTGAATCTCCCAATATTATCTTTAATAACATGACCAATCTTAACAAAGCTAAGCTTGTAATGTTGTTTATTGTTTCTAAAAATGATATCATTCCTATCTTTCCAAATCCTCCATAATATGGGGCATGACCAGTTTATAAAGTCTTCTCACAACACAAAGTTTAAAAGGAGGATTCCATTGGATCCAAAACTGAATGAAATCCTTAGGCACAGTCTAGAAAACATTGAACTTGGAAAAGACATAACTCCAGATCATTGAAGCATACTCACAATGGACAAAAAGGTGCTTAATATCCTCAGATTCTTTTTGCAAAGGTGACACCTATTAGGCATAATGAATCCTTTCTTCATCAAGTTGTCATTAGTAAGAATTTACCTCTCGGTGTTTCGCACGGAATGTTTCGGCTCTGCAGAATAGACTTGCTTCTATCCTATCATTCCTTTGAGAAACAGATAAGGGTTAGGGCTAGGAGGAATACCTGTTGAATGTTGAGATGGTGTGCGCGTACCGTAGAGAAAGATCAGATCGACTGCGAAGAACTCCTTTTTGTCTTGGAAGGACTACCTGCAAGTAAGAATACAAGACCACCAGATTTTAATTAGACAATAAATGAGGGATCTGCCTTAGGCCCAGGAAATATAAAACTTCCTTTCGAAGGTGGTCAGTTCCCCTTTTAATACGATTTAACACAAATGATAATAAAGAAAGCTATTGCAAAATCACGATTTAGGTATCTCGTTACAAAGCAATAGAAACTAAACTATCAATAATAAAGCGTCACGTTGTTTTTGTTCTTACATCGGGTCGTTGATACGTTCAGGTTGAGTTATAGGGATAAACCAGATGGATTTGGAGGTTGTTAGGTGGCAAAATAGGTGAGAAAAAGGGTTTTGGGGTATAAGTCACAGTGACCGACGCCGGTCACTGGGTAACCGACCACGGTTAGAGAACCGCTGCCGGTAGGGGATAATCGACACCGGTAGGGTCAGTAATCTAGGTGCTTCTGGGTAGAGATTGGTTGCAAGGTGATTGTGGGGTTATTGAGATTGGGGGATGGCTGAGGGGAATGATGGGAGGATAGGGAAGACTCAGAGTGTGGTAAAATGGCTTCTCGGGCAATATCGGATGTATGGGTGAAGGTTAAGTGCGTGATGTTGTTGGTAAGTAGATCTAGGAATAAACTTATGATTACTATGATTCAAAAAGTCTAAGAAATGTTATCAAAGAGAACATACAAGATTCTACTTACTGTTCCCCGATGAGAATGCAGTCCAAGAATCGTGATGATGTAAAGGTAGAACTCGGAGTAGGATGACGATCGAGAAGATGAGATGTCTTCCTCACGATGATCTGATGAGTGTCACAGGGCTCTGGTTGCTGTGCAGCTTGCAATCTTGGGCTTGATGTCCTTCTCTCGCAAGCTCTCCTCGTTTCTTCACTTGTCTCTGCTCGCCGCCAAGCAAAATCTGGATTCTCTCGATGATTTCTCCTTCTCCGATCAAATGAAAATCCGATCCTTTGTTTTTGGTCGAAGTGGTCATTTACGGGAACCGATGGCGGTTACGCAACCGATGGCGGTCGAGTAGAA
Organism: Taxus wallichiana var. yunnanensis; assembly: GCA_018340775.1. NCBI lineage: Eukaryota > Viridiplantae > Streptophyta > Pinopsida > Cupressales > Taxaceae > Taxus > Taxus wallichiana. The sequence goes on along the minus strand of CM031241.1, from coordinate 348,288,327 downwards.
CCGTATCGGTTAGTCAAAGTCAAAGGGCTATTTTGGTAAAATAGCAGCTTTTCCTCTCTTTTCTTCCGAGGGATTGGATGCGGGTTTGGTCAAGTCATTATGAAGTTGGTTTTAGGTGCGGATGAGGAGTAATTAGTCATAGGTGTGGAATTGGACCAAGTTATAGGTCTTAATTAGGTTAGTTTAGGGTTAAGACTAGGTCATGATGAGGTGGCGACATGAGGTGGCAGGTATGGTGATGTGGATTTATTAATTATAAGGTAATTAATAAATAATTGTGTAAGGTTTAGGTGATGAGGTTAGGTTGTGAAATGAGATGCGGGGCACAGGGGGTCGTAAGACACAAATTTGGTGTCTACATTAGCCCCTTATTGTCGTGTAGTTTGTTTTGTAAAGCTGCACGAACAATAATAAGAAGTGGTTACCCCTGTTAAGGGTATAGGTAATCCCCCTCAAATCTATCATGCGATTGAGGTAGCGTGAAATCGTGGATAGGGTTGATAAAGGGTAAATGGTGTGAGATAATGGTGAGGTGGTGGGTAGGGGTCCAAAGAAGCAGACGACGTTGAAAAGAGTGCGACTGTGGTATATGATTTGAAGAGCAAACAAGCAATTCATAGGCAAAGGTCGATAGTTTATCCAAACAAGGGTGATATAATCCTGGTATCCAAGGCATAGGAAGTAGCTCCAGGGGATATAACGGGTAAGGTACAGGAACGTTTAGGCATGTTCGGCAGTACCAAATGGTTGGTTTGGTTGAGATAAACGTCACGGTCTAAGTCTAGGCAAAGTTGGTCGACAGATCAAGTCAAGGACCCTAATCATGCTAAAACACGAACAGGTGAGCTCGATTGAACAAAAAGGTACATGATGGATGGATAAAATAAAACGTTGATTGTGGGTATGGTATTTAATGGTGCGGCCTTAGGTCGGGCCAAATGGTAGGTTACGGCCTTGGGTCGGGCCAAATGGGTTGGTTGCGGCCTTGGGTCGGGCCAAATGGTAGGTTACAGCCTTGGGTCGGGCCAAATAGGTTGGTTGCGGCCGTGGGTCGGGCCAAATAGGTTGGTTGTGGCCGTGGGTCGGGCCAAATGGTGGGTCGGGCAAATAGGTTGGGCCTGGGCCGGGCCAAATGGTAGGCCGGGGTCGGGCCAAATAGGTTGGTGGCAGGCGTGGGTCGGGCCGAATAGGTTGGTGTGGCCTTGGGTTGGATGGGGTCGGGCCAATAGGTTGGTGCGCCGTGGGTCGGGCCAAATAGGTTGGCCGGCCGTGGGTCGGGCCAAATAGGTTGGGCGGTCGGGTCGGGCCCTTGGTCGGGCCGAATAGGTTGGGAGGCCTTGGTCGGGCCAAATGGTAGTGGATGGCCTTGGGGGGTCGGGCCAATGAAGTTAACAAAGGGTTGTCAACGAAGGTGGATATAGGCGATGTTGGTAGAAAGGGCTATTAGTAAATAAGGGCCGAAATTGGGGGAAAAGTTGGAATAAAACCGATGTCGATTATCTATGACCGATATATCGTTAGGGACCGATACCGGTTCCTTAGGGCATAATAAAACCGATATCGGTTATAGGTCAAAAACCTATAAAAAGAAAAATACGGCCTGTCATTGTCACATTTGCAATTTGAAAACCGATTTGAGTTGTCTGAGGTGGATTGTTGAGATTGGAGCATTTGTTGGTTGAGGTGGCGCTATTTGAGTGGAGGAGTGAGTGATTAGTGGGCCCGAGTGAGTAGGAGGCAAGCAGTTGATTGGTGGAGGACCCAGCAGAGGAGAGGTGGAGCTATGGCACAACCAGGAGGAGCAGGAGGGGCTGGACCAGCTGGACCACCACCACCCATCCCACCACGACGACGTGTCGTCGTACGGGTAGGTTCGAAACCCTCATTGTGTGCATTTTATTGCATTATGCTAAATTTGGGGTTTTGGGTAGGAATGTATTTTTTGGAGAAAATAATTAATAAATGGAAATGATTTGAAAAAGGGAGAGGGTAGATGGGTTAAATAGGTCAAGGCGGTAGGGTGGGTAGGTTTTTAGGGTATTTGGGTGGGTAAATTGGTAGAAATAGGAAAAAATGTAGTTGGGGGGCGTGCGGGGTTCGCCCGGAAATTTACAAATGACCGATGCCGGTCACTAAGCGACCGGCATCGGTCACGAAATTTCGGGAAAGGTTGGCTTTTGTCGGCGATGCCGGTGAAGAGAGGACCTGTCTTTTGACCGTGTCGGTAGGGGGAAGGGGACCGGGTCGGTTATGGGTGACCGCACTGGGGTCCTTAGACAGGATTTTCTATTTTTTTGCGTCATTCGGTGGTGGTTTTGGGTGTGAAGTTCTCGTGGGGATGGCATGGTTAGGTTAGGTTGTTTGTTGTGTGTGTGTATGATTGGGTTTTATGTGTTGGGTGTGAAGATGGAGGGGGATATCGTAGAGGTTTTTAGGGTAAGATAGGTGGGCGTAGATGTGCGTTATGGAGTCGTGGTGTGGTTAGGTGGATAAGAAAGGGGATAGAGAGGGTAAAGTAGTTGTTGTTGTAAAGAGTAGGGCTAATGTAGTGAGTTGGTTTTGCAGGCACGTCAGCAGCTGACGATGCGGGACAGGATGCCCCCGCTGTTGAGACGGATGCGGCCACACGTGTCCGCAGCAGCAGTGGGGTATCATGCGCGAGGTGGGACTTGCGGAGTCCCAGCTTTATAGGCCATGAGAGAGAGATCACAAGTTTGATGGTCGCCCTCATCGAGAGATGGGATCCGCGACCAATGTGTTCCATCTCCCGACTGGAGAGATGACCATCACATTGAGGATGTGTATCGCATCCTTCGATTACCGATTGATGGAGAGGCAGTCTTTCAGGTTGACGCTGAGACAGCCATGGACAACATCCTACACGTATTCGGGGATGCAGCTGCGCTACTGACATATCACAACGTGAGTATCGCGTATGGGGATATGTACCGAGCCCACCGCCATGAGACACGGCTTGCCGTGCTGATGATGATCGGGATCACCTGCTTCGCCCTCCCAGACTCAGAGGGAGGCCGCTTTCCACGGGCGCTTATGGGGGTGCTACATGAGATGGTGGAGGAGCACACATGTTATGCTTGGGCACCAGTATACCTGGTGCAGTTATACCGAGAGCTGTGGGGCTATCGCCGGATGAGGCGATTCGGGATTTGCTCGACGTTTTTACTACACTGTTGGGCATATGAGCATATCATATGCATTAGACCAGTAGGGCTGCCCCAGCAGCCAGGGCCACAGGTCATCTATAGATACGGCTTTCAGAGGTGGTTGGGGGTCGTGGGCCAGCCACGAGCAGTGCTTGCAGGGCGGGACGTCACTTATTATAGACATATGTTAGAGGGCTTGACAGCGTTAGATATTGTATGGAGACCTTATAGAGGTCATCACCCGCACGGAGGAGCCCGAGCACAGTTCCAGCGGATCCAGTATACATTCTGGATAGCGGGACGGAGGCCGGGAGAGTATGAGAGGATACCCCTGGAGAGGGTACGCAGGCAGATGGGGCTACGACAGGATGAGCCACCTCGCTTCCCTCAGTACCGGAGGGATGATGTAGAGGCTCCACTGCCTGCACCACAGCCCGTGGACCCAGATTGGGTTGCTGAGAGGCCGGCAGATGATACCATAGATGATGCCGGCTGCACAGGAGCATTTTTGGTTTGGTGGGCCGAGAGAGAGAGCTGCGAGGATAGCACAGCCCGCACAGCCAGACTTAGTGGCTGTTAGAGCAGAGAGGGACCAGCTCAGAGGGTAGGTACAGTTATTACAGGGCAGCTACCGCACACAGCACGCAAGATAGGTGTCTTACAGGGGCAGCTAGCCCAGCTCAGTGCATGTGCATGTGCAGTGCAGTGCAGTGCAGTGCACAAAGCACAGCAGTGCAAGAAGAAGACCACCGGCACGCAGCATGCACAAGACAGCAGGCAGTGCAGTACCACCACCACATGCACAGCACCACCAATGCACCAAAGACAGCACATGGGGGCACCGGGTAGTAGGAGTCAGGGGACCAGCCCCAGAACCTACGGTGGCTCGAGATCGTTATATGGAGGCAGAGCGGAGGCCCAGACTATCAGATATTCTTGATGGTACCGGGCTGATTATCACCATATGCGGCACATAGAGAGCAGAGACCCCTGAGCCGAGATCTCGGGGAGGCGCAGCCACACCGGTGGGTCCGTGTGACAGCAGGAGGCGAGAGGCAAAGACAGGACCAGCAGCAGACAGCAGAGGGGCGGAGAGAGCTGAGGGGTCCCTGCATAGTTTTGGATTGGTTCATTGGATATGGGCACCGGTCTGCGAACCGGCTATGTTTATAGAGGCCTGCGTGCCTAGATATTATGTATTCATTTATTCATTCATTCATTTATTGTATATACCGGCCTGCGAGCCGAGTACGGGTTGTACAGTTGATACCGGCCTGCGAGCCGAGTATGTTTTTGATATGAGAGACCGGCCTGCGAGCCGAGTCGAGATTATTGATAGTTATTGCGGCTTGCGTGCCGGCTTTGTTGTATTATGAGATCACAGAGGCCCCGATGCAGGGCACATTGTATATTTGAAACTTTGTATATATATAGATATGATGATTTGACCCACATGTTGTGTGTAAAAATGTGTTTAAGTGTTTTGAAAATGGTTTGTGATATTTAATGTATGATGAGTTTGATTTACATGGTGTTATATATTAATGATGTTGATGTCTTTTGTTGATGGGATGTATGTATGTATATATAAATGATGAGTTTAGTTGACATGTTGTATTATGAAATGTTGATGTTTTTCATTTGGTTTTGTGAAATGAATGTATGTAGTCATGCTGATTTGGATTCAAATGGTGTATAGATGGATGGTTTTTGATATCGTTTGTTGATGGCTTGGTTGTTTTTGTAAGATAGATAGATGATGTTGATGAAATTGTGATGAGATATGGATTTAATGAAAAATATGGATAATGGTGTTGTTCATGCAGGAAAAAGGGACGGGCGCCACAAAAATTTGCAAAAATGAAAAAGGCTTAGGTTTAAGCAACAAGGGGGACATGACCGATATCGGTTATGTAACCGATGTCGGTAGCTATATGACCGATATCGGTTATGTAACCGATATCGGTTATGCAAGAATTATTTTCCTAAAAATAGAACTGCTGGGTTGGCAACTTAAGTTCTTATTTTTAGCATTCTTATTTTTAGAGTCATGAAACACGTTAAATATGCGAATGCGACGCTGTTTGACAATTGCTACAGGTAATTGCATGAAAGAATTTGAGTGATAAGGAGGAAAGAGACAGGTGAAGTGAGCGTGGGCTGAGATTCAGAAGGCAGAAAGACAAGTTATATTTGAAGAGGGTGGTGAATATGGCTGAACGAGGAGAAGCATCCAGCAGGACGAGGGGGAAGACATGTTCCGCCCCAAGCTGCTGCATCCCGAGAGGTAAACTGTTTGGTTGTAATTTGATTCTTGCATGTGTTGTAAATAGGATGAAAGAAGTGTAAGTGGGTAAAGATGAGAAAAAAGGTGATAGGCAAGGGTTGGGGATGGTATGAGTGCTACGGGGTAGGTAAACAGGGTGGGCATGTATGTTTTTAGGTATAAATAGGAGTAAACGGGCAAAATAATTATCGTAGGTGTATGCTTTAAGCAGGGTAGGTATATTTTTGACAGTGACCGGTATCGTTTGGAAGTAACCGGTATCGGTTAGCAAACCGGTATCGGTTATGCATAACCGCTATCGGTCACTGTAAGGGTTTCCAGATTTTGAGAAAAAACCCGTAGAGATTTGTTCTTTTGAATAATTATGTGTCGTTTTGATGTATGCAGGCAGAAGCAAGGTTAAGGATGAATGATATTGTGCGCGCGCGTTGTTGTCACTTAATCCGAGCGGATGTAACACCAGCCTGAATGGGCATTGATAAATCGGTTGGGGTTAAGTGGAATCCGCTATTATTCAAGAATCGCGCGTGAACCATGCTATGTTGCAGCGTTGATCGAGAGATGGAATCCGTAAAAGAATACCTTCTATCTACCAACAGGGAGATGACAAAGTGACTTTGGAAGATGTGTTCCGTATTTTGAGACTCCCAATGATAGGAAAATAGTGTATCGTGCATTGCCAAAAGGGGGTGGGCAGCAAATGATAACAACAGTATTTGGGTCAGCTGCACGAGATTTGACACAACGAGGTTTATCATTTACGTATGGTACAATGTATGCAACACACCCTGAGGAAACAAGGTTGGCCGTGCTATTAATGATAGCGGTGGGGTATTATGCATTGCCGAGGGCGGAAGGTGGAAGATTTCCCAAAGCATTGATGAGTGTTATTTGGGAAATGATAGAAATGAGCGTGACATTCGCATGGGCACCCGCATATCTGGCAGAGTTATATAGGGGTTTATGGGCATGCAAGCGAAAAACACAGATGACACCGGATTGTTTCGTACTTATTACATTGTTGGGCCTATGAGCATATTGTTTTGTGTGCATCCAATAGGCCGACCCATGAGTCGGGAGAGGCAGGAGTGCAAAGGTTGGGATTCGACGATGACGGGTCCAGCATGTAACAAGAAGCGAGATCCTGTGCCGTGATAGATGACATCGAGTATTATAGACATGTGTATGGGAGATGGTGACGATTGCGGATATTTGTTGAGGCCGTACGGAACTATATGGTGACAGAGCACATAGCTGAGGAGTTGAGGGGTGTAGAGCGATTGAGGTGGATCGCAGGGCATAGGCCGGGTGAGTACGAGAGGATTCCTCTAGATCACGTGCGGCGACAATTTGGGTTGTTCAGGATATTCCTATGACATATAGACCATACATGAGGATCGACGCCGAGGCAGCATTCTCACCTCCCGGCCTACACCTCCGTAAGGGCCAAGAGATAAAGAACCGATCGTAGGGTTATGGATGCGGGAACGACAGAGGCCTATAGAGTATGGTGGGTAGCAGAGCTGCGAGGTGCACGTGAGTGCCCTGACATAGCTGTGATTACAATGGAGAGAGATCGTCTGCAGGATTTGGCTCGCCAGCTTCAAACACAGGTGAATGAGACAATGGGATTGTTAGAGGCTTCACAGCTACGAGTGGAGAGACTGGAGGCAAGATTCCTCCACGCGAGAGGACGTATTCGTATGTTACAGGAGATGTTGGCGGATCAATGGGAGGAACCAATGGCAGTGGCACCTTTGAGGATGGAGAGGCCCACTGAGGGGCATCGACGATCACGATCACCACCTGATTCGGGAGGAGGTGCAAGGATCTAAGTGAATTTCATAGGAATATAAGAATAAATAAAGATGCCGACCTGCGTGAGTCGATGATAGAGAAGATGTATTTGTTTAACATCTAAAATAAAACTAAATATGTATGTTCTTTTGAGTGATGATAATAATAAGAATGGTTGTGTTTTAAATGTTGTTTTTGTTTTGTTTTTGAAAAAGGATAAAGATGAATGTTGGCAAATAGAAATACACAAAAATATTTATATTTACAACACATGATAGGGTATGGTAGGGGATGGTCGAGCTAACCTTGGGAGACCCCATGTCTCCTAAGTGCTGCCTACATAGCCCATTGCACAAAGCAAGGAAGGGCCTCAGACCAATGTAGTTCTCCTTAAGATCGTGGAGAGGTGAATTGTGCAATTTGGTTGTCATGGTTAGGCAATTTTGTTGGTTGGTAAAAATTTGATGTTGGTAGGGTAATGTTGTGTGTTGGTGTGTGGTAGGGTAAAGCGAAAGTTAGCATACCCAAGTAGTAGGGAATCGTGTCCTGATTAAGGTCAACACACAATCCTAGAGCCGAGCAAAAGAGGCAAGAGTGTCCCATAGTTGAGAAGAGCTAAACAAACCACATATTAATGTAGGATGAGCTTGAATCCCTAGGTACCTTGCATAGGCGAGAAGTCGATAGGTGAAAAGAGTGGTATAATCACAATATATCGGATATACGTCACGTCCCTTGAGTTTTAAAAAATGGTGAGGTGAGGTGGTTGATGTGGGCGAGGTGCAGAGAACTTATTATAAGATGATTATTCTCGACAAAAGAAAACCAAACCTAAATAGACAAGTCCATGACTCAAAAGTGTTTTGAAATCGCTTTTATTTTTATTTTATTTTTGCCGGATATAGACCGATCGATGGGAAGTCTACATGGGATATGTATTTTGTTGTTCTTGAGGTCTTCACGAAGCCGATCAATGCGAGAAGCTTCGATAAAGGCGACGTGTATAGCTGTCCTTCAAGGGAGCATTTCTATTTATAGTAGCAGATGCGTGTGTTTATGTATAGTCTGTCCTTCTGGGGAGCAATATATATAATAAGTAAAGCAATAGTTTGGCATATAGCCTGTCCTTCAAGGAGCAAGTCTATTGTATAATTTAGAGGTCTAGATGTCCGTTGGGCATAAAGCATCTAGTTTTTGTAGGAAGTTTGACTCAAGAAAATCCCATAAGTGTTTTAATTAAGAATGTGTTATTTTGATACTTTGAAGTCATGGACTAGACTAAAAAGGGGAAGGCATCTTTTAAGGGGAGGTGATAATCAAACCATGTGAGCTTGATTTGATTTTGAGATGTAAGAAACAAAGTGTATGCGGTGGTAAATGAGCTCAAGGGACGAGCGTAAGGTAGATAAGAAGTGATATAACACTAATTTCAACAGTAGAATGGTCGAAGATGCAAGGCATTAAGGGGCTCAGGCTCAAGTTTACCATTAAGTGAAGCTAAACGATAAGTGCCTGATCCATAAGTGTGAGTGATAATGTAAGGCCCAATCCAATTAGGAGCAAATTTTCCACGTTTGCTCTTTTCTAGTTTGGTTACATGTTGATTCTCTTTGAGGACAAGATCACCAACCTTAAAAGTACGCTCATGAAGTCGTTTATCATAAGCACGCTTGATGCGTTTTTGGTAGATTTGAAGGTGATCAAGAGCCGTAAGACGACGCTCGTCAAGAAGCTCTAATTGGGCTAACCGCTCTTGGCGGAAATCATCATTGGTGAGAATATCCTGAAGAGATATTTTGAGGGAGGGTATTTGTATTTCGAGAGGCAAGACAGCCTCGGTACCATATACCAAAGAAAATGGTGTGGCATTAGTGGAGGTACGAATGCTAGTACGATAAGCCCAAAGGGCAAAGGGAATGTGATCATGCCAATTTCTTCCAGACTCATTGACAACTTTCATGAGGATTTTGGTTAGGGTTTTATTAGAAGATTCACTTGACCATTGGCCTCATGGATAAGTAAGGTGATGAGAAACTAAGTTTGATACCAAAGTTGTCACAAAGGTCTTCAGAACAACTTATTTTTAAAAGATTTACCATTATCTGTTATTAGGCGATGAGGAATACCAAAACGACAGATAATGTGATGGTTAATGAATTCGACAATTTTTTCTTTTTTGATTGAAATGAGTGGAATGGCCTCCACCCATTTTGTGTAATATTCGGTTGCTGTGATTATCCAACGGTGACGTTGTGAAGAAGGCGGGTGAATCTCACCAATAAGGTCTAAACCCCATTGTGAGAAAGGCCAAAGATCTCGTGACCTGTAGCGGATGGCTAGGAGTATGTTGAAGGTTGGCATGTTGTTGACACATAACACAACGCTTAACATATTCGTAGCAGTCGTTATTAAGAGTAGGCCAATAATAACCTAGGCGAAGGATTCATTTAGCCACGGCAAGGCCACTAAAATGTCCACCACAAATGCCATCATGGACTTGTTGGATGGTATAGGTGACCTCCGCGCCGGTTAGACATCGAAGGAGGATGCCATCAAAGCCACGTTTATAGAGGAGTCCCCCCATGACAACATAACGAGAAACACTTTTAAGAAAAGCACGTTTTCCGTTACTAGTAAGGTCAGGTGGGAGAACAGAGGTTGTAAGGTAGTCGTGAAATTGGTGGTACCAGGTATCCTGCGAATTAGCAGACACATTATTTATCATACAAACAACCAAATGAGTAGATGGGGCAAAGAGTTGTTGGACCAAGACGAATATGTCAGAGTCAGTTGGTGAGGCAGGAATTTGTGAGGCTAAGCAAGCCATAGTATCCGCAAATTTGTTAGTGGAGCGGGGAATGGTCTGGATAGAATAACGAGTAAATGAGGTCAAAAGTGAATCCACGTAATGTTTGTACTTTTGAAGTTCCTCATTCTTACATTGGTAGATGCCCATAACTTGATTGACTACCAATTGAGAGTCGCCAAAAATATTAATGGATTTGACACCTAAGTGTAACGCAACCTGGAGACCCAAAACAAGGGCCTCGTATTCCGCTGTATTATTAGTGCAGGGGAAATCGAGCCGGAATGAAAGAGGCATAGGTTCAGCATCAAGAGGAATGAGAACAACGCCGGCTCCTCCGCCGCGCTGGCATTTAGATCCATCGAAGAAGAGGGTCATTTGATACGACTCTTCCCTGAGTGAAAGAGTGGCGATGAGTTCGTCGGGGAAATTAAAATTGGTGAATTGTTCCCCAGGTAAAGGGGCCTCCGCAAGTTGGTCCGCAATAGTTTGTCCTTTGATTGACTTTTGTTGTACAAACTCAAGGTCGAGGTCAGCGAGGAGCATAAGCCATCGGGTGATGCGTTGGTTTAGATGTGGTTTGGCATACATATAATGAATGGGGTCCGTGTTGGTGATGACAAAAGTTTTGTGATTCAGGAGGTAATGTCAGAGTTTGGTGGCTACGAATGATAGGGCTAGGCACAATTTTTCTACATGTGTATACCTAGTCTCGTAATCCACGAGAGTACGACTTATATAATAAACGGCTTGTTCTCGACGTGCCGAGTCCCGATGTGCGAGCATGGCTCCTATAAAGGCCGGGCAAGTAAAGGTAAAGGTAGAAAGGGCGATCATCCCGAGGTGGAATAAGCACGGTGGTGGTGCAAGAGATAGGATTTGAGAGCTTCAAAGGCTTGGTGACACTCTTCACTCCATTGAAAGGCAATGTCCTTTTTAAGAAGGTGATGGAAAGGTTGACATCGATCCGAGAGTTGGGAGATGAAACGCCGGATGGATTGAAGTTTACCCTGCAAACTACGCAATTGTTTGAGGTTTTTGGGTGGGGGCATTTCTAGGATAGCTTTTACTTTAGATGGATCGACCTCAATGCCACGCAAAGAGACGATAAAGCCAAGAAGTTTTTCCAAAGAACACCAAAGACACATTTCTTTGGTCAAGTTTCGGATCGAATATTGTAACAAAGTGATCGAAAATAATGGTTAAAACATCGAGATGTTCACCGCGATGTTTAGATTTCCAAGAAGATCATCGACATAATCCTCAAGGATAGTGTGCATAATGTCATGAAAATGTAAGTCATAGCCCACCGATAGGTCGCACCAAAGATTCTTAAGGCCCAAATGGCATGACACGATAATGTAAGGTTCCCAAGGAGTTATGAAGGTAGTTTTATGTTGATCGGCCGGGCTACCAAAATTTGATTATATCCCGAAAAGCCATCCATGAGAGAAAGCATTTCATGGCCCGCAGTGAGATCAACAAGTTGATCAATACTTGGGAGGGGGAAGTCATCCTTGGGGCAAGCGAGGTTAAGGTCTCGGAAATCCGTGCATATCCGAAGTCCCCCGCCGCTTTAGTGATGTGTACGATGTTAGAAATCCATTGAGGATAGTCAATAGCAAGATGAAGGAAACAGAAAGAAGTCGTCAAGCTCTTCTTGACCAAGAGGGCAATGCGTGGATGCATTTTTCTCAGCTTTTGTTTGACTGGTTTGGAATCGGGGTTTAGGTGATGTTATGGACAGCAATGGTAGGATCAATTCTCGCATGTCACAGTAGGACCAAGCGAAAGCTTGGTCATGGGTACGGAGAAAGTAAAGGCGGCTTGTTCTGATGTGTTAAGGGATTGTCCGATCTTCACAATGTGAGGATCCTCCTCTGTGTGGATGTTGATTTCTATAGTCGACTCATTCAACATGGTTTGAGTTTCAGATGGTAAGGCGCGTTGAATATAAAGAGTCATCCGCACCAAGGTAAGTGAGGATGGAGTCGTCATCCCGGCACTCAACAACATTAATCGAAGGTGAATCCTCTTCGATCATGTCTGGATACAGAAGGGGAAGAGAAGATGGGTCCTCATTATCATCGCGTTGATAAGTGAGAGGACCTATGAAGATAGCATTTATGAAAAAAAAAAAAAGTTAGGAGGGATAGATTCAGTGGTCTATCGACTCGTGGGTGATGATGGCAAAGTGGGTGATGATGGTTTGGTAGGGGTGACGCTCGTCATCTTCCAGATACAACCGACACGAGGTTTCTCCGTGTAGGTGTTTCAGAAAACCGAGACCACCGCGATCATTGTGTTTGCAGTAGTCATGGGAATGAGTGTATGTCGGCCTTGTTCATAAAGACCAAAACCAAAGCCTTTCCAAGCACAAACGAGTCAAGAAGGTGAGGGGAAAACGACGATTTGTCAAGTATTGAAAATCGGATCGAAGGGAACCACACCAAGAGGAGGTTCAGGGGTAATGGAGGATGCGTCAACACCCCCATACGTTAGGTCAAAAGTGCGGCAATGGGGTGGTCCAAGAGATTACCTCCCCACGCGACGGTCGTAGGTGGGATGTGCATGTAATCGTCCGTACTCTCGCGGGTATGGAAAGAGCTAACGTTATATAGGCGGTACTCCCCAGCGTAAGGCGTTGAAAAACATCTACTAAGGGGTCGGAGGTTGGGATGTTATCTCATGGGAAAGGAAGTAATATTTCAGAACGGTGGTTTCATTGGTCAAGGTGTAAAGCGCTGAAGTGGATGGTCTGGGTTGGATGAATGGGTGTCTTGACTGTACAAGCACATCATTAGGGCGATACAACATATTGCAAGTTTTCAAGGGGGAGGATCAGCTTTTACGGTGCAGGACTTCCCTCGTACTCAAATTTTATGCATCTATGTAAGGTGGAGGGAACGCATCCCATAGCCCGGATCCAAGGGCGGCCTAACAACATATTGTATGGAACTCTCCTCAAGGACATAGAAGAGTTCGGGTAAAGTACGTGGTCCCTACACGAATGTTAAGGATCACGGTGCCTAAAGTAGAAGTAATAGCATCATGAATGATCGCAACATGATGGGGTTGGCACACATGCAACTAGAAGGGATATTCATTTGTTGGAAGGCTTTCAAGAGATGATGTTTAGCTAAGCCCCATCAATCATAACACGACGTACCCGAATATCCGAAACGTACGCCGAGATGAAAAGAGCAGGTGGTGGATCTTCGCACCAAAGTCGATAATTTCATCTTCGGAGAAACCGACAAAGAATGGTCATTGCACAGAGAGATGAAGTGGTGGGGAGATAGATTGTTTGGTGAGCGAAGCAACGTGATTGGGTGTTAGAATAGAGGTAACAGTGCAAGGTTTCATTAGGTAAAACCTCTATCCTCAAGGATTTCAACGAGAGCTTGTCGATGAGATTCGTAAGTCCGAATGAGATCATACAAATGTCATTTTTACAGTGATTGGTGAAGCTGTTTGATCATAGTTCGGTGGGCAATGCCATTGCCATTAGAGACTGGATAGGTGGGTCCGCGAATAACCACTTTAGGTGGTGGTGCAATCGGGATGGTGGACGGAGAAAGAGATGCCGCAGTGTGTTTTTTTCGCTTTCCCATTGTTTTTCTGCCCTCGAGTAGCAACACTAATCATATTGATCTCGTGAATACGAGAGGAGGAAGATGGTAGGGATAGGTCATGGTTTTCGAGAGGTGGGGCTGTAATAATGATAGATCTTGGTGAGGCGGGGACAGGTGGTATAGGAGAGGGAATTGAAGCTAAAGGTCTCTCTCTTCGTAAGTTGTCTTTCTTAACTTTTCTATCTGAGAGAGGTGATGGACGAAGTATGGCTTTCAACGCTTTGCATCCCTCTACGTCATGTCCTGGTAAAAAGTGTGGTAAGCGCAGATTTTAGACTCATCGTAACCTATAGGTCGAGGTTTAGATGGATCATAAGGTCTAAGTGGGGGTAGGGAAATGGTCGCATTCTCTACCAACATAGCAAGGATTTTGCGTAAGACCCTTTGAGTGGGTCAAAGTCGAGGAAAATGAGGCTATTGACTGGTCGATTCTCGTGATGACGTGGTGTGGTTGGTTTGTATGGGGGTGGTTTAGCCAAGGAGTTTTGATAATGGGTTTTAACTAACCGTGGTTTCTTTCGACGCAGAAGCTATTAGTTTATGTTGGATGATGAGGCCACGATGATGTGGTATCGTAAAACAACCACGGAGAAATAGGAGTGACAGAAAACAAATCTTTGATGATGGAATTTGTTTATGGTCGATAGGTGGACAGATACGCTGGGGTGACGGTGTTGCTATACCCTTGGATTTCTGTATGGGTGCAGAAGGCGTAGGTCGCTTTAAAGAAAACGCAGGAGGTATGATATATTGATGTAAGGTAGAGGGATGGGGTCCCAATATGGAAGGTAGGTGTGACGACGAGGGTTTTAGTTGTGTTAACGGCATAGATTGAGGAGATTGAGTCTGTCTCCTAATGGGATGGACGGCTTTATTTTTAGATAAATCAAGCCGCTTAGGTGGGTGTGTTAGACTAGGTATGGGTGAGGTCCCAAGCGTAGGGGAAGATTTGGTTAGGTTAATAGAAGTGGATGAGGTATTTGGTAGAGATGAGGGGGGTGAAGATGAGGACATAGGCATTTTAAGCTTCTGTAAACACTTCGGGTATATGGTAGAGGCATCTGGATCGGTCATTTGCATTTGAGTAGAATATGGCGTACTCAAACGTTCCCATAGGACCTGTCTATCTTCTGGGGAATGACAGTCCTCACGTGTGAATAGGAACTTTTGTATGGAAGAAAGGTGGGTTGTGATTCCGGTCCACTGTGGGTGTGATACAAGGGGTATATGAGGCACTGTATCAATGGGCGTTAAGAGGTCAACCGGTTGCTGAAAAGATTTAGGTGATGAAGGACTAATAGGTAGGAGGGCGTGTTTGAGAGGATCCGTCATGTTTAAAGAATGTGGTGATGTCGGTTCAAGAGGTTTCTCGTCTAAGGATGACAAAAGAAGTGGCGAGCCTTCCTCTTGTACAGCAAGAATGGTAGAAGGAGACGTTTGGGAAATAGATAAATTAGATAACATCCGCCTCAGCCTTGCAAGGATGTGGTGTAAGAAGGCTCATTTGTGAGAAGGGAACTCGGGGCGTTAATTCTTCGATGGGTAAAGGAACGGCAAGGATTTCAGTTTGTCTTGATGGCGAGGAAGGGGGTCGGTTTCTCGCGTTAGTGAAGAGGTTTGATTGTAATTTGTTCGATAGAGGTCTTTGGTCGGGAATCGAAGACCGCATGGATCTCATGAACACTCTCCTCGGCTAAGATATCTTGGTTTAGATTAATGTTAGAAGAATGATTCGGGAATGGTTTGTTGAATATTTTCAAATTTTTGTTAGTTAGCAGGGCGTTAGGATTATCGAGGGCTATATCCCCGCATCAACCATTTCCCGCACTATGTTTTTCAACATCTTGCAGCTTTCATGACCGTGTCCCTTCACGCTGGAAGTTACGTAAGTCATTTTCTTTGTACCAAGAAGGTATGGCGCGAGTGGAATCAAACCCGAATGAGGTTTAACAGAGGTAAGGTAATGGCTCTTGCTTTAAGCAATTTTTCCAATATCACACCATATGTTTCTCCCAAGGGAGTGTAGTTGATGGGCTCTCGCTTTATACTTATAGGTGGTTTTTGGGGTATTAGACGGTGGTTGGGATTTGACCATCACCGCGTGCACGGCCCCTTTGATTTCAAGCAAGTCGATGGGTGAGGATGGTGGTGTTAGGTTTGTTGGTGGAATCTTGGGTTCGAAAGTGGGGTTTTTGTTGCGCAACCGCAATTTCTCTTCCTCTAAGGCTCGAATCTCTAGTTTTTTTCGAGCCATAGTAAAGGCCTCACAAATGTATGGAAAGTTTGAATTTGGAGGGTAGGAGAGATGTGCTTAGCGCAGGCCCGCGTAAACAGTTCGATAAGTTTGGCCGAGGCAAGGCATACGTAAGTTGGTTGATAAGGCCCCGCCATCGTCCAACGAAATCTGCGATAGATTCATCTTCAAATTGTCGGATGGCATAGAGGTCGGTGATAGATACTTTCTTGGCAATGTTAATGGAGAAATGATCCAAGAAAGATTGGGCTAGCTGGTTAAAAGAGAAGATTGAGTGCTGGGTTAAAGCACTGTACCACTCCAAGGCGGGTCCTGATAAGGACATGGGAAAGGTGCGGAGTAGTAAAGCGTCGTCGTGAGCAATCAGATAGCAGGCATGTCTAAATGATCGCAAGTGTTGTTGAGGGTCCTCCTTACTGTTAAAATGGGTAAACTTTGGTAATTCCCATTGAGGAGGATATGAATGAAGGGGGACTGAAGGGTGGATAGGCTCCCGACAAACTTGCTCGTATGTCAAGGCGCTACGACTTCCTGAAACAGAAGCCTCCAGATTTTGCATTTTGTCCATCATTTGTTTAATTAAATCAGTAGTTGGATGAGATGATGGTGTGGTTGTGGTAAACGGAGGCAAATTGGGCCAAGGGCCACCGCTAGACAATGGTGGGGTTAAATGTTGATAAGGTATGGAGGACGAATGTGTTGAGGCAACCGAATAGGGATGTCCTATATAAGCCGTTGAGGTTACCGGATATGTGTGTGGAAATGAAAAGGTGGGCGGAGCTTGAGAAGGAAAGCTCGTGTGGATAGGTGGCAGAGAGCAAGTCATGAATGGAACAGTCTGCAAGAGAGACGAGGTAGGAGCAGTCGGTGGTAATGACATGTTGGGCCCAAGATTAACCAAAGGAAAGCCAACTCAGGCCGTATGGACCCCGAAGCCGCCGAGGTAGCGACGGGACTAAGGATGCGGAAGGCAAAGCGGAGTTATCAGAAGGAGAAGGGGCTAAATGAGCAGCTATACTGATAGGCATGCCAACAAGGAGTTGACCATCGGGTGTACGGTCAAGGGCATGAGACAAATAGTATTGACAAACGCTAGGATTAGCATCCGTAAAATTTGGCAAATTCTTTATCTCCCACAGGAATTTTAGGAACCTCGCTGGTGTCCGTAGGATTCCCCACATAATGTGAAGGGGGTGATTCAGGAAAAGGCACAGAGCAAGCATGTGAAACCATGGCGGCGGCTTGCTTTCGAGTGATAACAACCATGGACAGGAGTACACAGTAGGGTTTCAATCTATCAAGAACAGAAACGGACTCAGAATGGTGAAATTGGTAGGTTGTTGGTTTGTGTCAGAATCAGAAAAGACAAGAATCGATATCGGTCTGATAACCGATGTCGGTTAGACTATAGCCGACGTCGGTCAGTTAACCGATGTCGGTGTAATAAGACTGGTATAAGAAAATATAAGAAGCTGCTGATTTGATTGTTAACAACGCTCAGTACATTTATCAAATTGTTCTAAGGTAATCACAGAAGACAGTGTATAACAGAGAAAACAGAACTGAAAACAAGCAAGATGCACACGCAAATCCAGAGACTAACCCTAGGGTTAATTTTAATTATTGTGGGCTTATGCCTTTAGACGCGGAATGATGTCAATCCTAAACAAAAGACTTAGGGGAAATGTCAAGTTTGTTTTGGCTTATAAGGTTACCTCAATCAGGTGAGGAATACCGCGGAAAAGGGGGGATGTTTTGAGCTGTTGTGTTAATTATGAAGTGATTCGGTATGTGTTGTGCAGTGAAAGTAAGATTAATTTCCTGTCAATACCGTGGAAATCACCCCCACGTGTACGACCTGTTACTTAGTCTATGTTCACTAGAATTGAAAACAACAAGCAAGAATGTAATGCACGTGTTTTAAACCCAAATCGAAAATGATATTCGATGAAGCAAATAAGATGACTTTCACTAATGCGAAACTAGGAAAGCAAGACAAATTCTTTACTAAATATAACAAAAACAGCAACAACAAGTATGCTTCCTAAAAAAAAGCAAGCAAGAGAAACAGAAACCCGAAATGGGTCCCACCGGGCATGCCAAAATGTTTCACACGGTTTCGGCTCTGCAGAATAGACTTGCTTCTATCCTATCATTCCTTTGAGAAACAGATAAGGGTTAGGGCTAGGAGGAATACCTGTTGAATGTTGAGATGGTGTGCGCGTACCGTAGAGAAAGATCAGATCGACTGCGAAGAACTCCTTTTTGTCTTGGAAGGACTACCTGCAAGTAAGAATACAAGACCACCAGATTTTAATTAGACAATAAATGAGGGATCTCGCCTTAGGCCCAGAAATATAAAACTTCCTTTCAAGGTGGTCAGCCTCCCCTTTTAATACGAATTAACACAAATGATAATAAAGAAAGCTATTGCAAAATCATGATTTAGGTATCTCGTTACAAAGCAATAGAAACTAAATTATCAATAATAAAGCGTCACGTTGTTTGTTCAAGCATCGGGTCGTTGATACGCTCAAAGTTGAGTTATAGGGATAAACCAGACTGGATCTGAGGTTGTTAGGTGGCAAATAGGTGAGAAAAGGTTTTGGGGTATAAGTCACAATGACCGACGCCGGTCACTGGGTAACCGACCATGGTTAGAGAACCGCCGCCGGTAGGGGATAAACGACACCGTAGAGGGTCAGCAATCTAAGTGCTTTCGGATAGAGGTTGGTTAGCAAGGTGATTGTGGGGTTATTAAGATTGGGGGATGGCTGAGGGGAATGATGGGAGGATAGGGAAGACTCAGAGTGTGGTAAAATGGCCTTCTGGGCAATATCAGGATGTATGGGTGAAGGTTAAGTGTAGTATGTTGCTGGTAGTAGATCTAGGAATAAACTTATGATTACTATTAATCAAAAGCTCAAGAAAATGGTGCTTAGAAAGAAACATATAAAACACTACTTACTCGTCCCCGATGCAGAGAATGCAGTTTCAAGATCGTGTGATGATGAAGACAGACCCAAGTTAGGGATGATCCGACAATCCAAGATGAGTTGTCTCTCTCTCCGATGCTCTGATGAGTGTTACCGGGGCTCGGTTATTCAGCGCTTGCCTTGGGCTTGATGTCCTTCTCTCGCAAACTCTCCGCGTTTCTTCACTTGTCTCTCGCTCGCCAAGCAAAACTGGATTCTTTCGATGATTTCTCTTCTTCTCGATCAAATGAAAATCCGATCCTTTGTTTTTGGTCGAAGTGGTCATTTATTTGGGAACCGATGGCGGTTACGCAACCGACGGGCGGCCGAGTAGAACCGCAGTATTTGCCTAGGTCAAAGTGGGCTATTTTTGGTAAAATAGCCAGCCTTTCCTCCTTTTCTTCCGAGGGATGGTCATGGGCTTGGTCAAGTCATTATGAAGTTGGTTTTAGGGTAGGGATGAGGAGTAATTAGTCATAGGTGTGGAATGATGTGGACCAAGTTATAGGTCTTAATTAGGTTAGTTTAGGTTACTCAAAGGAAGAATTATATCCAGATTTAACCGTATAATCCCCATCTCTAGATTTGTGCAAGACAATTTCATCCTTGACTTCCAATTGATTCAAGGGGATGAGGTCCAATTTCTCCTGAAGAGAGGACAACATGGAGTTTAGTTCAATTTTATCCACTGAGAGTTGTTTCCATCTCTTCTTATTTCCATCAATTTCCATGTAATCAATGACCTTAGTACCATATTTATGTTCAATACTATCCTTTGATGCACCAAATCTATCTTTGAGGCTGAAATTAGACCGATTATCTCCCCAAAAATTGATGTTTCTGCCATTTCCCACTTTCCATCTACAACTTTGCTTGATAAAATTCCTGACTAGAATCAAGTTATTCAAGAAAATGGAATGTACGTACCCAAAATTGTAAGGTATTGTACTGCCGGAACAGTGTAACAAGTGCCCCAATGATGATACAGGTCTCCTCGCAAGGTGTTCGGGATCCGAAAAAGCTCTCGGAGTATGCGTTAACATCCCGCATGCCCCGCCTAGCCCCCGCATCCTTTGTTTTTCCTTTTTCCCCTATTTTCTTGGCCTTTTGCTCTTGATGAGGAAACCGCCGCCTGCATAAGGCGGCGGTCTTGTGACCGCCGCCATGATCAGTCGGCGAGCCTGAACGCCGCCGCCGCCAGGCGGCGATCCCTGCGTGTTTTCCGTAAAGCGCTTTGATGTGACTCACGTAAAATATCAACGTTTCACCAACTTTTCCTTACCGACTTGGGCATGCATTTATGTTTTTGGTCCCCTGGAATAGTGTTTGGCCATTGTTTATTGTTTAAGAGTTCAGTTTGGTTTTGATCTTTGGATGGATGGAGAGCTATAAATAAGTGGCTTGTGCTCAAGCAAATGGTCTCTCATCTTTTTCTCTCACCTCTCATCTTCCATAGTTTAGTTTATCTTGTTTTTTCTTGAAGCCATAGTTTCAATTCACTTACATGCTTAGTTAGTATTGTTCAGTTGTTAGTAAGCCACATATCCAGCTTGTGCAAATAGTGTTGTTGTTTTATCCAATCCATTGGAGTAGAATAGCTTAGGAAGCCATTAAAGTTGCAGGTTTTCTCTTCAAACAGATAGTTTGTGTTCCGGTCGCTTCATGTTGCATGACTCGCAGTAAAATCCCGCTAGGAATCGCATAAGCCAAGCTCTGTACTCTTGCGCTATCCCTCTCCTACTCGCATTTTCGGTCTGCATTCTGAGCTGTCCTTGTCCCAATATCTACTCCTGTCGATGCTAGCATTACATGCTTTTCTGGATCCACGTGAACACGAAAGAATGAGGAGATCACACTGAGGGGACAAGATCACGCACACCAACGGATTCGCCACTCTTCTCGAGGAATCCAGGTTTTAACTTTCAAAGTTCTAGTTAGAATCATATCAAATAGAGTAGATAATTGCTTCATTTCAGTAAATTCTATTCTCGATATTTGTGGAAGCTGTGAGGATTGATAGTTTCTAAGAAACTATGATTCACTCCTCACTTCTGAGGTAGGATCGAGAATCTTACAGATAGATTAGATGAGCTATTTTATTTGTTTAGAATAAATCTACAAATTGCACAGGCTAATAACTACACTCGGTTATTTTGTCTGTTTTAAATTATTATTTAGTTGTTATTCCTAGATACATTTAAATAGCTTGCTTTCATTAAATTCTTAAAAGGTTTCTTAGAAGAATAGAAGTTATATATGTTTTAGATTTATTCCACGTAGTTAGAATTTGCTTTGTTACAGTTAGATTTACATTTTGTTTTGTATGACAATCACGGGACCTCGGGAGCCCAGGGAATACATATTTGAGCCAATCGTGCCTCAACAAAACCTTGTCACAACAATAGTTGACATAGACCAAAATCTCAGAATACAAGTATTCCAAACAACAACAGATTTACAACTGATCAGTTCTTAGTTGAGAGGGTTAAACATAGAAGACGACCAAGCACACACGTTTTGGTCAAATCAACCAAACTACAGATTACCCTAGGTAAACATTCACATGACTGTAGAAGGGTTCGAAAGAGAACAAACCTTTGGTTGTGATCCTTTGGTCCCACAGCCAGGTGCAGGAGACACTCTCACAGATATAGATACTAGTCTAAGGATCCAGGTTGCACGAACGCCTGTGAGATATTCTGAGAAGATCGCAGTTATTGGTCCTAAACATAGAAGTTGAGAAAGCGTACGATTACTGGATATTAGGGATTAGGACTTGATTTCGTACATGACCATAGCAGGACCGCAACAACCAAGAGTCTATGGTTGTGATCCACAGATCTCACAGCCCAACGAATCCACAAGTCAATCAGATATAGACGCTGGCCTACGCACACTAGTATTCCAATCCACTCCACTTCCACCCATCATCATCAAACAATTGTCCTTACTGGATATAGCGGCTAACAAAGCTAGAGAATTTTGGACTAGGCCAGAAAATCATCCGTAAAGTCAATTGTTTTCACCATCCACCATATGACCTTATCTGGAGACATACACGAAACTATCCCAGGTCATTTTCCACGTATTCCACAACCCATAGATCGAATCACGCCAGAGCTCGATATTGATTGGAGCCTTCGAGCGGTCATCCTTGCCGATCGATCTATCACACCAGTCCAAGTTAGAAGGGCCTTCTTTGCCTTAGATTCGCAAATTCCATTAGTGCGTATCGAAGACATTAGATTGCCTAACTAGTTTATCTATATCCCACGCATATTCTACCCCCACCGGCTGTCTCGACACGACCTCGAGAGGTCGGGTATGTGGAAGAGTCACTTGTAGATTCCCACGCTCACCTGTCGCTTTTCCGGCATACAAAATTGGTGAACCCGACGTGAAACTAACAACTGTTTCACCTTCTCTTTGAGAAGTTTCATCTTATCTCATCCAACTTTTCTCCTTCCCATCATTCTCGTGGGTATTCATATACCCCCCGAATATGTTGGGATTCGATGCATATGGCAGACCCCTCTTGGGTCTCGAGGCATACTATGCCCAACAGAATGACAATCATCACCCTCGCTCTCAGTATGGGGCGACAACTATTCAACTAATCAGTTGTCAACACAAACCCCAAGAATCAGATATAATTCATCTTTTCAAACTGAGGAGTTAGATCAACCCCCTCGAACGCAACAAACAGAGCCTTCAGGTTCGAACAATATGACGTTTACTGGAGAATCTGGTTCGTCTCCTCAAATGCTACTTAGACCACAAATTAGTAGGCAATCAGATCCATACCTGGTCTTAGATGATGGACAGTCAATACGTTATCCTAGGAGTGAACAACATTCTCGGGGTATGTACCCACCTATAGGAGGTTTACAAATACAACCCGAGATCTCTTTTCAAGAAAATACCTCTATGCCACTGCATATAGGAAATACTCTCGGAGAAACTTGGCAAGATAGCGATCAGTTCATGACAGGATATCACATGCCTATACAACACCAGGGTATACAACAAACGCCGCTCAGGAAAAGCACCGTGACTTCACCAAATGAAGTCATTTCAACGTTAGTAGAAAAAGTGAGAGGGTTAGAACTTGCTCAAGCAAGTCAAAATTCTCCGTTCATACAAGCAGGAAGTTCCAATCCTCCATACCACCCTGGCCAAGTAGATCTCCTCACAGGAGTAGGCACGTTAGGCATGCCGCCTCACTATCCACAACAAACGCCAACAAGGCCCATCATCTCTAACACTATTCCTCCCGGTCTAGTATCAAACAATCCATTCCTAGACAATACCCCGTCATACTTAAACATGTACTCCAAATCACCACAAGGAGATATGTTCTCCTCTCCCAGCATGTTTGCTCAAACACAGGGACTTCCCTATGCCCCTACCAATGCATACTTTGACCGTATCAACAACCCATCCCACCACCACTCCCTCAGCAACCACCATCAATGGTCGAAAACTATGCGATAGGGACTTATTCAGAATATCTAAAGGAGCCCTTAGACTTCGCCATACGAAGCATCATGCTTCCAAGACCCCTTCCCAATTTACCCAAGTACAAAGGTGAGGGAGATCCAAATGCGCATATCAAGGCTTACGCTACAGCCATATGAGAATTACTCCCTTGGGATGGGGTTGTTGCTAAAATATTCCCCAAAACCTTGGAAGGCATTGCTCTCGACTGGTATTATAGAATACCTGAAGCCTCCATCCATTCATTTAAATAGCTCGTATCAGAATTCATTAAGGCATTCGACATGAACAAACTGTTGAGAATAGGAATCAGGGAATTCTTGCACATCAAACAAGAACACAACGAATCTATCACCCATTTCATCCAAAGGTGGCGTACAGTCCTTTATTCTTCAGCAAGTGCTCCAAACATGGATCAGATGGAACTATGCAATTTATTCCTTCATTCTCTCAGCAAAGAGGTGAAGGAAGAAGTCCAGAAGTTCCCACTAAGAACTTACGATGAAGTACTTGAGAGCGCTCTTCGAATAGACCAAGCAGCGATAGATAGTGGTCGTAAGACATATGGAGCAAACGGGAGGTTAATCACCTCCACTCAGAACACTACAACTATCACAAATGTCAATCAAGGACCCAAAATCCTTAACAAAAATTGGGGTGTAACAACGGATGGAGTAACCGACCAGCCCAAGAGGGTAAATGTTGTTAATACTCCATCACAAACAAACAACCAACGAAACAACAACTTTACCCCGACAATCAATACAGTGGATTTTAACCATCCACAACAACAACAACAATGGCGAAATCCCATACAAGGGCCAAGCCAAAACTCATTTGGTTATCAAAACCAAAACCAAACAACAATTGCAAAACTTTAATCCTAATAGGCAACAGTTTGATCAGAATTTTAGGCCACAATACACACCAAACCAACAAAACAGGAATTACAACCCCAATTCTTATTGTGGTTTCCACAAAATTCGGGGTCATGATACTAGAACGTGCCGTGACTACAATAAATTCATGCAACGTTTTCCAGAAGAACAAAGACAGTTCTTCACAGATTTGTTTTTGGTAGATCCCGTGTCATCACCACCAAACATGCTCGCAGGGGCAGTTTCCCCTCAGAATGCTCCCCTCAAGATCTTTAACGATCCACTCCCAAATCATGATAGCAATAGGCTGAATCCAACTGGAACAAACAAAAGTGCAATGACAGGAAACAATGATCATGAAGCCTCAACTTCACTAAATCCATCAGTTGCGCCACAGTTAGGAAGTCAACCAAGACCCAAGATAGTCAGTTTGGTAGAATTAGACGCTGAACTACCTATCAAAGCTATAACAAGAACACGAGAATATTTCTCTCAACCGAGCCCAAGTCATCTGCTAGAAATAGATAAGAGTCAACAAATAGTAGAAAAACCCGTGGGTGCCTACGATTTAATTAGCGACCTAACAAAGACCTTCTCACACATTTCATTTTTGGACTTACTAAAGAACTCTCCTACTCATAGAGCTGCTCTTTTAGAAGCATTAGGTCTAGGTCATCTAATTAACATCACTCCGCCTCCTGAAACACAAGTAAACCACGTAGATTTTGATATCCATCCTCCGGGGCAGCCGGATAAGGATGTCGAATTCATATTCGAAATAAGTAAAATGCCTACAGATGCTGAAATTACACGTAGAGGTGATCCAACCTTACACTTACAAGTATGGGTTTATAATAACTACGTAAAACGAGCAATGGTTGACAATGGGGCCGTAGTTAACATAGTCCCCTTCTCTTTCCTTCAAAAATTAGGATATGGGGAAACAAATTGTTCCACCACTCGAAATACATTGAGAGGCTATGATAGCCTTAAAGCCACTTCGATAGGAACTATAATACTGCCGGTCACCTTAGGGCCCAAAACAATCCTGACTGAGTTTTATATTATAGATCGGGAAACTAATTATAATATGATACTCGGCCGACCATGGATACACCGAATGAAGGCAATCCCTTCTACTTTATTTCAAGAAGTAAGATTCTTGCATCTAGGAAAGGTATTTGTAGCCAAAGGCGATCCAAAACCTTTCGATTTGCACCTAGCTGATTTAAAGAAAAGACCAGGGGTGCACTCAGAATTTGAACTTCCAACAAACCAACTTAATAAACCCACTGACCCAAAACCAGAGGAAAAGTTGGTACCTACGACGGATCTTGAAACTATCAGCATAGCCAAAACAATCCCAACCCCCAAAGATAAAACTAAAGAAACAATATCATTAGGGACTACTGCGAAAATCGTTGAGTTGATAGAACAAGATTCACCAATGTTCTTACCATTTGATTTAGTAGGCATAGGATATTCCCTAGGTGTTGGTTCCCTTCCAGCAGAGGACCTCTGTATGGTAGAAGTAGAGTGCACAAACGCAGCAAATTCTCCAACATCTATACTCCCGACTAAGTATTGGACTCTCCATTTCGATGGAGCTAAATGCCGTTATGGAGCGGGGGCAGGTATAATTCTTACTTCACTTGAGGAGAAAGTCCTCCCATTCACCTTTAAGTTAAACTTTGAATGCACAAACAACGACGCTGAGTACGAAGCCCTCCTCCTTGGCCTCACCCTAGCCAAAAGAATTGGTATTGATAACATCAGAGTCTTAGGAGACTCGCAATTAGTGGAAAATCAAGTTTCTGAAGTATATGAAACTAAAGCCGAACACTTGTAGCTTTACAAAGAAGCTGTATTAAATTTAAGCAAGGCATTTAACTTCATATCCATTGAAGCAATTCCGTGAGAGAAAAATCTTCTCGCCGATTCAATAAAGAACTTCAGCATCACGTTTTACTCCAAGCAATGAGTTAGAAGATACCTAGTTCACGGTGTCCATTCGTGATGAACCATTGATAAAAATAATGACAAGTCCTCTTTCAAGCGGAAGTGAATCTACCATCCTAGACCGTATTGATAGTGATGCGGTTACTTAGGATTATTTAAACGCCTACGCAAAGACTACGTCTCTCCTATCATATGCTAGATTTATCCTTAATTCCACATTCGTCTTCCTACTTCGGAAATCTCGTAACGGATCTTCCCTCACAAATGGAACCTAGCATATACGCAGTAGAAAATGGGGATGATTTGGATTTACCTCCAACACCACCTGAGTTCGAAGAGGGTAACGCCTCTTTGATCGAAGAAACAATCGATATCAACATTGGGACAAAAGATGAACCGAGAATATTGAAACTAGGTTCTTCGTTAACCCCAGAAGAAGTGGAAATACATACTCAGATCCTCAAAGAACATCAGAAGGCATTTGCATTTAATTATAAGGAGATGACAGGAGTCGCACCCACATTGCGGTGCACAACCTCGTCACTAAATCAGATGCAAAGCCAATTAAACAAAAATCAAGACCCATGAAGCCCAAAGTAGCTCTCATGGTAAAGGAGGAGGTAATAAAAATCCTCCAGGTAGGGTTCATCAAACCAATCGACTACTCCCAATGGGTATCGAACATCGTTCCCGTTCTCAAGAAGAATGGAAAGATACGCATCTGCATAGATTTCCGAGACATCAACAAAGCATGTCCTAAGGACGACTTCCCATTACCATCCATAGATGTTATTGTTGATGCAACAGCTGGTTTTGAACTTTTGTCTCTCATGGATGGATTCTCGGGATACAATCAAATCAGAATATCTGAGAAAGATCAAGCTAAAATCACGTTTATAACTCCTTGGGGAACCTATTGCTACGCTGTTATGCCATTCGGTCTCAAGAACGCCGGTGCTATGTACCAGCGGGCCATGACATACATATTTCACGATCTAATTCATAAAATCATGGAATCTTACGTAGATGACTTATTGGCTAAAGCCAAGAAGCGTTGTGACCATCCTGAAGTACTCCGCGTCATTATTTCATGTCTAATAGAATACGGAGTCACACTAAATCCAGAGAAATGCATCTTTGGCGTAACAGGAGGAAAGCTCCTAGGTTACATCATATCGTCATGGGGGATAGATGTTGATCCAACCAAAATTCGGGCTATCCTCGAAATGGTCCCACCTTCGAGTGAATCTGGAATCAGATCATTTCTCGGAAAGCTGGGTGCAATCCGAAGATTTATCCCGGACTTAAGCTTCGCCGTTCATCCAATCAACAATTTACTCAAGAAAGACTATAGCATTGATTGGACCGAAGATTGCAATGAAGCCTTTGATGCAGTTAAGCGTTTCCTTTTATCACCACCTACGCTAATGCCACCTAAGTTAGATCGCCCGTTAATTCTATATTCACGAGCTACCGATGTCTCGCTGGCCTGTATGTTGGCCCAAGAAGATGATGACAAGAGAGAACGCGTGATTTATTTCATCATCCGAACACTGCTCGACTATGAAACACGCTATACACAGGCAGAATGAGAATGCCTTGCCATAGTCTTTCCTACTAAACGCCTAAGACATTATATGCTGAATCAAGAAACGAAGGTCATGGTAAAAACGGACCATTTACGGACTTTCCTCACACAAGGGTCATTGTCTAAAAATGTTGGACGTTTTATAACCTTAATGGGAGAATTCGAATTAACATTTGTAAATCAGAAGTCAGTTAAGGGGAAAATCATCGCGGATTGGTTAGCTGACAACCCATTAGACGGAGGCGATTTAGTAGATTTAGAATTTTTCAGATGAGTGCGTATACTACATCGAAGCCCGACCCTCTATCTTTGAGTGTCTTTGGTACACTGATATCATTAATTTTATCATGGACCATACGTACCCAGAAGGAGTTACACCACAACAAAGAAGGCGGTTATGCATAATCATAGCTAAATACGTCATTATAGAGCAGGTGCTCTATCGAAAAGCATTCGATGAAATGCTCCTAAGATGTGTCGACACAGAAGAGTCCAAGAGGATTCTCCATGAATCTCACAGCAGTATATGTGGAGGCCACTTCGGTGGCCATGCCACCACTCGAAAAATACATCGAATGGGCTATTTCTCGCCCACTCTAGAACATGACGCGATAGAGTTTGCACGCAGGTGTCATAAGTACCAAGAATTCTCCCATGAGATCCACATGCCAGCACAAGCTCTACAACCAATCACTACTCCATGGCCCTTTTCTACATGGGGTCTATACTTAATAGGGAAATTCTCTCCTCATCCACAGACGGCCATAATTTTATAATCACGGCCACCGAATATTTTACCAAATGGGTGGAGGCCATGCCCTTTACTACTGTACCTGGTTTTGTGATTGCCAAGTTTATTTTGAACCAAATCATTTGCAGGTACGGTATCCCACAAATAATTATCTACGATAATGGAAATTATTTTAAAAATGAAGAGGTTCGCGAACTATGCAACAAATTTAAGATAAGCCATCATACGGCTTCCTTGTATTACCCTCAAGCCAACGGACAGGCTGAAGCGACAAACAAGACGCTGAAAGCCATTCTCCTTAAAACGGTAAAAGAAAACAAGCGAGATTGGCATTTGAAGTTATATCCGGCCTTGTGGGCCCACCGAACCTCAATAAGAACACCAACGGGAGCAACTCCTTTCTCGCTAGTATTTGGGGCAGAAGCAGTTCTCCTGCTTGAGGTCGAAATACCCTGGGCCTCCACATTTCACTACAAGGGATTCTAGATGAAGACGCTTATAGAGAAGCACGTCTTTCCCAACTAGAAAGCCTAGATGAAACTAGGTTAGATGCTGAACAACGACATAGAGTTTATGCTAACCGAATGTGCCGGCAGTATAACAAGAAGGTCTATGAACGCGACATATACGAAGGTGATCTAGTTCTAAGGCTAGACAGCCAGATCGACAAGAAGACCGGTGAAGGAAGGAAATTATGGCCCAAATGGTTGGGCCCATACAAAGTCATGAAGGACTACGGAAATGGTGCTTACCTCTTATGTACGCTAGAAGGTGAGGAATTTGGTGAAACAGTCAATTCCCTCCACCTCAAGCGATTCTACGCATAAGCAACTAGCACTACTTGTATAACTACCTACATTACATCTTCATATAGATTAAGATCATTTTGTCCACTTGTTTCTTACATAAATTGTGATCAAGGAATCTATTCTCAAAGCAATTCATTACAAACTCATGATGTTGTTGGCATAAAGCTCTTTAATCATACCTCTCCATCTTCATATATCATCGAATCATCTCGGAATCTTTTATCAAATAAAATCAAACATGACAAAGTCTTAACGGTAACCATACCAAGATCTGCAAGTTTATTCTCGCTTTGATTTCTTCTTAGGATAGGTGTCTTGCCTATGGTCTGTTCTAGAAGCTTCATGGTGTCACATCTATCCCATATGTATATCTTTTTGGAAATAAGCACATACTGACATTTTACTCAAGAAAACAAGTCAACAAGTGATTAAACAGAAAATTTTAATTTTACACATTTCCTTGCCCCACCAACCTTCGGTGATGAGCTTGCGTCTCTTACTAGTGACGTAGGGTTGGGAAAGGATGGAAATGCCCTTACTCACCTATACCTTGCCCACGGTGATAAACCCACGCTTCTTACTAGTAGCATGGGGCAAAGTACAGGGGGTCCTCTTGACAAAGCAAACGTTAAAAGTCATAAACAAACAATTCAAACTCTGAAACTTTGAGTCAAAAATGAATGAATCAGATGTTCAAAATTCCAAAAGAATTAAAATCCTAAAAACCCAGATTTTGTCTACTATGTGGCCATCTACGGGTCTAAGTCTGGATAAACCGCAAAGCAAGTGCATTCTAAACTATGAAGTCATTCGGGTAGAGTAAGTTTGTAGCTTCCAAATTTGTTCCGCCAAAGCTTTGTTTGTCTTTCATCACTATCGTTTCACCACATTTCATAACTTGTGCCCTTCTTAACTCTCGGTGATGAGCCCTCGCATCTTACTAGTTGCATGGAGTTAGGAATGGGGCAAATTAATCTATTCATCGATCTTTGGTTTTATTCATCACTCGCAAAACAAACATGAGGTATCCAAATTGCTCACGAAGCTAAGATTCAAAATCACAATATACCTACAATATCATGTATCAGCATCATGAAACACAAAGAAAGCAAACATTTGCATCATCTGTTCTCCATTGCATACATTCTAAAAAGCATATAAACATACATCGTAGTATACACAAGGAAACTGGAAATAGAAAGGAAAACATGAGTGCCAAGCTTTTGATCCAAAACGAATGCATATATATAAATAATCAATGTTTATATACAATGCCATCATGCTCTAAGCATGGTCAAAACGCTCAAAGAGCCCGTGATATACAAAGAATATATAATACAAAGTACACGAGGGCCAAGAGGCCTCTCAATCCCTACGCGACCCCCTTCGAAGGTGCACGCCCACGCCTAGGACTCCGGCTACGCCGGCGCTCTGAATGTACGGAGGGCTCAGGGTCCCGAGGGGTAGCCGCGGTCTCACCACGAGAATGGCTCCTCATGAGGCGCTCAGCCGTCCTGTAGCCCACTAACTCTGTGCGGAGGGTCGACACCATCCTGGCCACGTGCCAAATGGGAGCGAAGACATCGGTATGCCTACCGGCTGCTGAGGGCTCCCCGGCATCTACGGATAGCTCCGCGCGGGTCCTATCCATGGGGATCATCGGGAATGGTACATACCGCGGATCAAATCCCACCACTCACACAGTCTCGAAAACAAAGGAGAAAAACGAATCGAAACCAAGCAAGAGGCTAAAAGATACAACAATAAAGCAACTAAGGAGAGCCTACATATAAACATTAAAAGGAAGAAAGGGTAACTTACTCGGATCCCAGGCATCCAAAATGGGTCATTGGGGCAAGACTCACCGCGGATGCCGCCGCGACCGAGGGCTGCTCCGTGGGCAGGAGCAACGTGTCGCCCGCAATCGACTCATCCTCTCCGCCATGGCCCCGAGAGAGTGGCTCCTCTGAAACTAGAGTGTCCTTCTCTCGCGCTCCGCTCGGCCTCTCTCTCTTCTGCATAATATCCCGAGTGTCATGCCACTCAAGATCACTGTCCTCGGTCTCCTCCTCTCGTCCCTCTCCTCTCGTGAGCTCCTTAGAGTCTGAGTCAATATCTATGGGGTCATCGCGCTATGAGCAGGACTCTGTAAGCATCAAGCAAAGGTGCCCGAGGCGCACCGGCTCTCCCTCTAGCGCGAACTATCCTCCCCGGCTGCAATAGGAATGCCAGGAGTGATCACTAATCCAACCTCGGCCTCTAGGCCCCCTATGGCCTCGTGAACTAATCAGAACGGTGCCACTGGGGAAGCATACCCGCATATGGAAGACCAAAGCTGGCAACGAGCAACCCAGCCGAAAGGATGTACCTCTACTCGTCCCACTCGATCAATAAGCTGCCTGTGGTGGAGCAGAGATCGAGGTAAGAGTCTTCTCGCCCATATGCCGGCCATAAGCCGCACGGTGTCGCCTCCATGTCTCTGCGCAGTAGTAAGGGAGGAAATCGGCGATGAGGTGCTCGAGCACCGACATGTCTGTCCCCGGCTGCCCTCACAGCACCTGTGGTCTCGCCACCTCCACACCCCCGCCATAAGGGATAAAATGCTCATACACCCAACTCATGACTAGAGTTGGGTGGCTCAATGAATGTCCCCGTAAATGGACCACCCTATATAGATCATGGTAGGTGGTCCCTGGAATATCTCGCACCCTGGCGTATATCCGACCATGCCCCTCTATCTATGCAATGATGGGGGCCAAGCAATATAACAGTGTGTCCCCTCCCTTGTCCCCGATCAATCTCGAGGCAAGGATCCCCATGATGGCCTGTCGAAATACGGGGATAGGCAAAGAAGGAATGGATCGAACTCTCACCCCCTTCTTCGACCCCATGGAGATGACTGCATCTCCCATATATGTTGCCCACTACGCAATTTGTGCCCGGATCCTCGCTTTGTCTCTAATGTAAGCCGCCTCCCGATGATCGAGACCCCCAGAATGTGGTAGACATCCTCTAATGTGATGGTCCACTCACCATGGACCCCTGGCAGTCGGAAGGTGTTCCGATCTGCATCCCAATAAGAGAATAAGTCACAAAGGATGTGACTAGATGGTGCAACGTGGGGCACGCGCGATATGCGCAATATGCCGGCTCTCTGTAGTGTGTCCTCCTCGTCCTGTGAAAGGGCATCCAGTACCCCTGAGAGCCAATCACACTCTCTCTCCCTACTCCATCTAATGTACTCCTCTCTCACCTGCATACACCCAAAAACACACAAAACAGAGCAAGTTAATATCCGAACAATACCGAGAGAGTCATAAAAACACGTAGAAATGCAAAAAAATACAAGTGTAATCTCAAATATAAGTTCCTTTTGCATTATGTGCAAAACTGCCACCCTGAGCAGGGAGGCGGTTTTGTAACCACCGCCTTAAAGGCGGTGGTCATAACCGCCGCCCTGAACAGGGCGGCGGTCATGTAACCGCCGCCCTGGCCAGGGCGGCGGTCGTGGTCCGAAAACCCACGCGGGTTTTTAATCTAAAAACACCTAAAAAGTCCCAAAAACGACCATTTAACCTAAAAACGGAGCCTACCCAAGAGCGCCCCAGATGGACCTTTTAACACAAGCATTTTCAAAAATAACCCCCCCATTACAAAGTATTCAGCATTTCAAATTAAAGGGGGGAAAAACACAAAATTGAAGAAAAACCAACATGTGATCTAGCGGGGTGGTGTTCCGCACGTGGAGGCATGATCACGATCTCGCTGTGGACGTTTTGACTCTACTCACGCAAGAAACCGTCGCCGTGGGCCCTAGAGCTCAAAAACAATCAAATCAACTCGCGCAAATGAATAGGAAAATGGGCCCACTTTCATATATATAGCACTCTGTTTCATTTTAAAATGATTTTTCACAGGTTTGGAGCGCTGATGGAGGTAAGTTCCTATCCCCGCACGAATGGTATGTTCTCATTCCCTATTATTTTAGCGTTTATTTTCCAAACTATTGTATCTATCTGCACTTGAGTTCTCTTTTCATTTTGCAGGTAGCGGGAATTTTGGATGGCGTCATTTCAACACACGGACGTGTAAGGTATAACTTCTAAACTCCCCATTTCGGGACTGCCATACTCGGACCCACCGTTTTATGCCTCTTCATGGCTAAAACGCTTCTCCAAGGGGGCAATATGTACGTACCCAAAATTGTAAGGTACTGTACTGCTGGAACAATGTAACAAGTGCCCCAATGATGATACAGGTCTCCTCACAAGGTGTTCGAGATCGGAAAAGCTCTCGGAGTATGCGTTAACATCCCGCATGCCCCGCCTAGCCCCCGCGTCTTTTGTTTTTCCTTTTTCCCTTCTTTTCTTGGCCTTTTGCTCTTCAGTGACGAAACCGCCGCCCTGCATAGGCGGCGGTCTTGTGACCGCCGCCCCGATCGGGCGGCGGTCTCAGTAATCCGCCGCCGCTAAGAGCGGCGGTCCCGCACGCATTTTCAGAAGCGATTTGACGCGACTCACGTAAAATATCAACGTTTCACCAGCTTTTCCTTGCCGACTTGGGCATGCATTTATGTTTTTGGTCCCCTGGAATAGTGTTTGGCCATTGTTTATTGTTTAAGAGTTCATTTTGGTTTTGATCTTTGGAAGGATGGAGAGCTATAAATAAGTGGCTTGTGCTCAAGCAAATGGTCTCTCATATTTTTCTCTCAGCGTCTCATCTTCCATAGTTCAGTTTATCATTTTGCTTAGAAGCCATAGTTTCAATTCACTTGCATGCTTAGTTAGTATTGTTCAGCTGTTAGTAAGCCACATATCCAACTTGTGCAAACAGTGTTGTTGTTTTATCCAATCCATTGGAGTAGAATAGCTTAGGAAGCCATTAAAGTTGCAGGTTTTCTCTTCAAACAGGATAGTTTCAGGTTTTGGTCGCTTCATGTTGCATGACTCGCAGTAAAATCCCGCTAGGAATCGCATAAGCCAAGCTCTGTACTCTTGCGCTATCCCTCTCCTACTCGCATTTTTGGTCTGCATTCTGAGCTGTCCTTGTCCCAATATCTACTCCTGTCGATGCTAGCATTACATGCTTTTCTGGATCCACGTGAACATGAAAGAATGAGGAGATCTACGAGGGGACAAGATCACGCACACCAATGGATTCGCCACTGCTCTGCGGAATCCAGGTTTCAAACTTTCAAAGTTCTAGTTAGAATCATATCAAATAGAGTAGATAATTGCTTCATTTCAGTAAATTCTATTCTCGATATTGCCAGGGAAGCTGTGAGGATTGATAGTTTCTGAGAAACTATGATTCACTCCTCACTTCTGAGGTAGGATCGAGAATCTTACAGATAGATTAGATGAACTATTTTATTTGTTTAGAATAAATCTACAAATTGCACAGGATGATAACTACACTCGGTTATTTTGTCTGTTTTAAATTATTATTTAGTTGTTATTCCTAGATACTTTTAAATAGCTTACTTTCATTAAATTCTTAAAATTTTCTTAGAAGAATAGAAGCTATATATGTTTTAGATTTATTCCACGTAGTTAGAATTTTCTTTATTTACGCTTAGATTTACACTTTGTTTTGTATGACAATCACGGGACCTCGGGAGCCCAGGGAATACATATTTGAGCCAATCGTGCCTCAACCAAACCTCGTCACAGAAATAGTTGACATAGACCAAAATCTTAGAATACAAGTATTCCAAACAATTACAATGATTTCGGTTCGATCGGTTGAGAGGATTAAACATAGAAGACGACCAAGCACACACGTTTTGGTCAAATCAACCAAACTACAGATTACCCTAGGCAAACATTCACATGACTGTAGAAGGGTTCGAAAGAGAACAAACCTTTGGTTGTGATCCTTTGGTCCCACAGCCAGGTGTAGGAGACACTCTCACAGATATAGATACTAGTCTAAGGATCCAGGTTGCACGAACGCCTGTGAGATATTCTGAGAAGATTGCGCAGTTATTGGTCCTAAACATAGAAGCTGAGAAAGCATACGATTACTGGATATTAGGGATTAGGACTTGATTTCGTACATGACCATAGCAGGACCGCAACAACCAAGAGAAAGTTGTTTTTGTTCAAGATATTTGGCCTTAATGAGATCAATCCATGGTTGTTCCTCCGAGAGCATTCTCCAACCCATTTTTGCAATTAAGGCCATATTCATTTTTCTTATATCTTTTATGCCCAATCCCCCAATCCTTTTAGGAGTGCACACTTGATCCCAGAAACCAGGTGATATTTGAATTTTTCCTCCATTCCCTGCCATAAAAAGTGTTTTTGAATCCTTTCAATTTTTTCTCTGAAGGCAGAAGGAATGTTATAGAGAGACATAATGTAGATAGGCAGATTTTGAAGAGTGCTTTTGATAAGTAAACATTTACCAACACTGGAAAGAATGGCCCCTTTCCATCTCGGCCATTTTCTTTTGGAATCTTTCCAATAAATCATTCCAGACTTTGATTGAGACTTTTTTAGTACCAAGGGGGAGCCCCAAATAAGTAGTGGGAAGTAAATTGATTTTACACCCCAATATTTTAGCAATTCTATTCTGCCTTTCCAAAGGAGTGTTGAAAAAGAAAATAAAACTTTTATCAAAGTTGATCTCTTGTCCAGAAGAAGCCTCATAAAATTTTAGAATGGACTTGATTGCCTTAGCTTCCAGGATGGCTTCCACTAAAAGTAGGATAGTGTCATCTCGCAAATTGCTGATGAGAAGTCATTTGATTCATAGAGGTAGGTTTAGTGCCTTTTAGAAGACCATCTTTAACAGCTTTGGTAATAGTTCTACTGAGGCTATCCACCATAATAATGAAGAGTAGAGGGGATATAGGATCCCCCTGTCTTAATCCCCTACTGCTGGTAAAGTACCCCACTTTGGTTCACCATTAACCACCACAGAGAATCTAGCAGTAGAAATGCAAGCCTTGATAATTCTTCTGTATTTGTTGAGAAAACCAAATTTGGCCAGAACCTTGTCAAGAAAAGACAAGGAGACTTTAT
Source organism: Taxus wallichiana var. yunnanensis (assembly GCA_018340775.1). Classification (NCBI taxonomy): domain Eukaryota; kingdom Viridiplantae; phylum Streptophyta; class Pinopsida; order Cupressales; family Taxaceae; genus Taxus; species Taxus wallichiana. The sequence goes on along the minus strand of CM031241.1, from coordinate 348,251,899 downwards.
CAAAGGCATTATTCATGTCAAGTTTAAGGACCATGCTTACTTTTTTATTATTATCCATAGAATGAATAATCTCATGCACCATGATCATAGCATCTTGAATTATCCTTCCTCTCGATGAACTGTTATCCAAAATAAGCCCATGCTTATTTTTGGCTAACTCCTCCTCCATTTCCTTTTTTGGTACTTAAAATGAAATTTTTGCATGCTTCAGGGACTCAAAATGTTTTGGGTATGATTCCATCAGATAGAGAATTTTCTTACCTTTCCAGAAAGGTAAAATTTTCCTCCTAACTCCTTGTAATTTTTGAGTTATGGCTTGGCGGAGTTTTTGGGGAAATTTTCCTAGATAGGACGCGGCCAATAAGAAGGTACCACGTGTCTAGCGGCAAAGGAGTCGGATCGGTGGAGGAAGTTTTGGTTTTTTGCCAAAACCAAAAAGGGCACAAAGGTGAAAAGATGAGGTGCATCCCCACCGACCAATGAGGGAGCGCCACGTGTCAGCATAAATGCGCGAAGGGCGAGAAGCACGGAGGTAAAATGGAAAAATTTCCAATGAAAATTTTTAAAGGAAAAGGACAGGAGTTTTGGCCTATGATCCCATCAGCCTGAACGTAACGTGACATGTGTCTTTGGGGCGGCAGAGGCATGGAGATTTTTTGGAAAATTTTCCAAAAGTGCAAAAAGCAAATTTTGACCCCATGGACCCGTTTTCAAAATCTGATTTTGCCACCAAGTATACCCTAATTTTTTCCTCAAAATTTGTGTCCAATTTTTTCCCTAAATCTTCAAATGAGCATATCTTTCAATCCAAAGATCATATTTGAACAAAATCAGACTTTTTGGAAAGGTCTCAAGCCCCTCTATGCATTGGAGGAATAAAAACATCATTTTTTTTAGGTTTCGATGGAGAAAATGTTAAAAATGTCTTTCATGCCTTTAATGTAAACCAGATTGCTTCAAATGAATTGTTTTTGCTCAAAACCGCCATGGTTGCTTTCTCCCACACACCAAGGATGAAGAATCAACTCGTTTTGATGGAGGAAAACCTAAAAAGGTCCTCTCACACCATTAATCCAAGATCAGATTTGTTTTGAGAGTTGTGCTTCACCAAATTTATCATTTTTCTCTCCAACACACAAAACAGAAACAAAGGAGGTCGATTTGATGGATTACAGGCCGATTTGAAAGGATTAATGGTGGGTGGTTGAGGAAAAAGATCAAATTTTGCTTCCTCCTCTGTTTTCCCTCTCTTTTCTTCAGCTATAAATGGAGGAGATGTAATCTATTGTAATGTTGGACATTTTTCTTTTGCAAACTCTCTTTTCTTCCTTAGCAGGTAGATTTTTAGAGTTTCAGACCTCTCATATAGGTTGCAACATATATTTTGCCTCCTTGCCATTGTAATGCATTGTATTAAACTTGGGAATGATAATGTATGTTTTGTGATTGATTTTCCAATCCTCTCATGTGTTTATCATTGTCTTCTAATCTTTCATTATATTCTAGCAACTGCATGTTCATGTTGTCTTTATAGTCTTATGATCTATGTCTATTTGTAAAATAGAAGTTCATCACTCCTTTGGTGTATCACTGTTTTAGCTTAGTTTTGTTTCCCATTTTTGCATTTTCAACTCTGTCTCCTTGGATTTTAGAGAAGGAATTAGTATTAAACCTCTACAAATTCATGCATAAACCTAAACAGAGGAGTAAGAACCAGCTTCAATCTAGAGATTTTTCTCACCTTGCAAGGTCCCACACCTTGGAGAAAACTCAATGTTGTGAAATCACACTAAATGACCCACTCGAACTACAGATCTGAAGGTAATTTTAGGGTGCTATAGATTTGCTCTAACAAAACCCACTCTACTATTTTGAGATTAAATCATTGAAAATGAACTGCAGTCTGGTGGCAATAATCTTAGTAAAAATTTCTGTAGACAACATTAACCAAGCTAATGGGTCAGAAATATTTGAAATCTTTAGCGTCCATTTTTTTGGGATCTAGAATGATGTGAGTATTATTAAGCTCTTTCAGTAAATCTCCAGTTCTAAAAATTCATTTACAGCCCTAAAGAAATCATCCGAGCAAATTTCCCAAAATTTCTGAAAAAAATTGATAGAGAAACTGTCTGGTCCCGGATCCTTATCTCCTTCAAGAGTAAAAATAGCTTTATGAAGCTCCTCCAAACTAACAACTTTGGTAATATATTTAAATCTCTACTCAATTTTATCTTGTGGGATAGCTTCTAACATAAAAGAGTCAACCATATCATTAATAACACTCTTCTCATTGAGCAATTTTTCATAGAATCTAAGAGCTTCATCCTTGATGATAAGAGATATTTTATGATGATGCCGTTACCTTTAGAAACTTCCATAATCCTATTACAGGATCTATGCTTCAAAGTGGTCATATGGAAGAACTTTGTATTTCGTCACCCTCTTTTAGCCATATAGCCCTAGATTTAAGTCTCCATAAGGATTCTTCCCTACTACAAACCGTGTGTAACTCTGAAAGGATATTTTTTTCCACTAAATGATCCTCCAAAGACCTCCCCTGTGAATTTATTTTATTTTCCAAATCTTGGAGTTTCTGTTTTAATTCCTTTTTCTCACAAAAACATTCCCAAAGACTTCTTTATTCCAAATTTTAACCTATTTTTGACATTTTAAAGCTTTTGAATAAGCCTAAATTGAGCAGTTCCTTCACCCACCCAATTCCACCATTCCTTGATCCTATCAAATATGTCATCATGTTCCATCCACATATTTTTGAATTTGAAGGAGCTCCTAGTGGGCTTAGCCCAATTAACAAAATTTAAAGCTATCGGATTGTGATCAGAACCGATTCTGGGCAGAGAGGTGAGATGAAAGTCTTGGTGAAGAATCCAACTTGCAGAGATAAGAGCTCTATCTAGTCTGACTTGAATCATATCCCTACCCAACCTTCTGTTTGTCTAGGTATACTGATTGCCATGAAGGTCCACATCCATGAGATTTAGATCAGCAATGAAATCAAAAAATTCATCCATACCAGTGGAGAAACAAGAGTTCCCCCTTGTTTTCCTGTAGATTTAAAGGGGAGTTGAAGTCACCCATAATAAGCCAGTTGTCATAACTATGCTGAATTTTGAAAATCTTTAGATCATTCCAGAGTTTCCTTCTTCCACTAACCGTATTGGGTGCATAGATATTAGAAAGGATCCAAGTATAATTATTTTCAATAGCATGGAATTTAATAGCAAGATGGTTACTAGTTTTAGAGAGAATCATACCAGTATAATGCTTCTTATCCCAAAAAGTAGCCATGCCACCTGAAGCTCCCTGAGAATCCACCGCAGCCATGTCCAAATTTTCCCAAAAATTGTTTTTACAATTTACAAGTACCTTAGAATTCATCTTGGTTTCTATAGAAGTAGAATGCTAGGCCTACTAGAAACTCTTAACTCTTTGATTATTCTTTGTTTAGAGTTTCCATTCAGACTCGAATATTCCAGGAGATGATCTTCATCTAAATGATATAGGTGATGTAATTTCTGATGGCTCAATTGGCTTTGAGTACCATCTGTAATATCTTCCTCTGTTCTTTTGGTTCTAAGTGTCTTCTTTGAAGGTCTACCTCTTTTAGAGTGCTTCCAAAATCCACTATTCTTCTAGTAGATGATCTTGTAGTTCTGGATGTTGAAGCTCCCCAGTTATCAATTTTTTTTTTTTCTCATTATAAAGTGAATTTGGGATCTTCTCAAATCCCTTCAATCTTTTTTTATTTAACCTCTAAAAAACCATTGGAAAAATCTGGATCTCCATTAGACATCATATTTTATTTGAGTGGCGTAACTTCCCCCTCCTCTTTCTCTCCCTTCTTACTGTCAAAGGGTTGTAAATATGTTGAGTTAGTATTGGATAGGGGGTTCCCACTTTTAGGAGAACAACTCTTAAACAACGAAGAGACTTTCTTCAGTGAGGTTTCAGATTATGTCATTTCTTTTTCCTCATTTAGGTCTTCCTCAATGGTGTATAATGGATCAAGATTAGCCTTTTCAGTTGCTATTTCCCTTGGCACAACTCTAGTGTCCTTATTCTTATCCCAAAGTCCATTTTGATCTACCTCCTTAGATAGAAGATTCACTATAACTATCTCATTTTGCTCATCAACCTCCAGAATCACCTTTACTGGAGTCTATGTATCTAAATCTTCTATGGAGGTTGGATGAACTTCAGATGCACCCGTTGTTGGGGTTTTAGGACTCAGAGCTTCCTACAAATCAGAGGTTTCCTAATTGGAGTTCTAAAACCCTTTTTACCTTTCTTGTATTTCAGCTCTTGGTTGGTGAAGGGGTATCCCTTCCCTCTGCCCTTGATCTTTATTTTTTCCTGCATCCTTGTTTTCCAACCTAACTTCTTGTATCTTATCAGATTCTTCAAAAGGCTTATCAATTTTTCCTTTTTTCCTCTTGAGAGATCTCTTTGTTAGGACATCTACTGGTAAAATGTCCTATTTTATGACATTTTTTACATCTCAGATGAAAGGTTTCATATTCAATCTTTTGATGCCAAATTCCATACTTAGAATGTAGAATGATAAGATTTGGTAACTCCTGCTCCATTTCAGAAGAAATACAGAATCTAGAAAAAGCTAGTTTGGATCTATTCCTCATAGGTCCATCTAGCCCAATCAGAGATCTAAGAGATTTAGCAACATTTAATAGAATCTCATCATCCCAAAATTGCAGGGGTAGTCCTAGGAGCCTACACCAGATTGGAATGGTGTGTATATTCTCTATTAGGATCAAACCTAGGATACCACCGTTTCAGAAAAAGACCCATATTGCCCAACCACCATGGGCCTCCCAGAAGCACCAATTCCAAATCAGCCTGCTGATTAAATTTGGCCAGAAAAAACCCCTTGACATAGTGGTGATGCTCAGATCCCCTTTTGGTTGCCACTTTCTACAGGCCCATTTTCTAATGACATCAATATTAGGTCTAGATCCGAAACTTACCAACAAGGGAAAGATTCGCTTTGTCCAAAGCATGATGTAGACAACCATCTGACACCTTAAGGTACGTCACACCTTCTTTATCCTTCTCCCATGTGAACTACACCTTAGCTGGAGATTGCGGACCCACATTCTTGATCAGAGGGTTTTTTTGTAGAAGAATATTTTCCAAGCTAAAGGTGTGGATCCCAACGTGGAAGCGGACTATGTTTGTGGCTTTTCAACCGTCCGATTTGAGTCAGTGTGCATCCCCTTCGCAGTCAGATTTGAGTGAAAAAGTAGACATTATGTCATGAACATACTTTTACTGCTGATCCAAAACCATTCAAATATTGTCGCATTGATCTTGTCACTTCTATTCCTTTCCTTCTCCCTCAGCCCATTCCATATGGTAACCTGGAAAAATATGATGTTAGCTAATCTAGTGTACCCACCTCCACTCTTACTACTATCCCTTCTCCTGCTATATCCATGTATACCTTGGCTATTCTTTCACCTACTGTATTTGTTTCTGCTAGTACACCTACCTCCATTATACCCCAAACCGTTTCTCCCATCATATCCACTCATAATTCAGCCATTTTTCATTTATTGTCTTCTTCCCTGCTAGCACCCAACCCCGACCATCCTCTACTCCTAAACCACCTTCGAATGTCCTTGATAGCGCTACCTAAACTGATGACACATATACTAGCACCTCCACCAATCGGATGATGAAATCAATGTCTTCGAACTCACTGATGAGTCACTACAATAATTATATTTCACCCCTCTTGGTGTGGCCAATTCTTATTTTGAAGAAACATTTTTCGTTGACGGCCCAAGTGAATATTGGTTCAAAAACCTTTGTCCACTAATGTTATGATATTATATAAAGGATCTATTAATAGTGTTGATGTCATTTCATCTTCTTCTCCACTAGAGGTAGTTTCACAACCCTCTTTCACCTACACTTTATATATCAAATAAACATTTTGGGAACACATTCCTCTCGATCTCACTAGCTTCGATACTATCTATACCCATGATTGCTTACCTAGGTTTTAGATGATGCTTAATGACATATTTCCACCCATCCATTCACCCCATCTTTATTACACTTACTTCCATATTACCACAGCTTATGGCTTATGAGTCTTTCACTGACGGTCTTTGCTGCACATGTTGCCCATGGTTTTCCATTTACACTTGGATGATCTTGGCTCAATTATATAAGTGTTACACTCAACCCACTCCATTCTTTGCTCTCCTTCCCCATGCCCTTTGACACTATCTCCATAGATAATGATTCTTCTCATGCGTATGCTCCTAACATTTCACATTGGTGTGCTCATGGCTGCCCACCCATTACTTTTATGGACAAATAATATACCACAAATTCTTATCTCCTTCATCGTAATGCATCTTTATACGATCTTGCCTCATTCTACCACTTTCCAAGTTTCCAATGTAGCTCCTACTAGTTTCGATCAAGAAAATGATGATTTTTTTGATGGCATTTCCTAGTCACCTTTGTCACACTATTCCTAGGGGGAATTGCCACTACAAACTCCCCCTTCCTCACATTAGCATAGATTTACCCCAAATTCTTTGCATTCTTCTTCCCATATTCATATATTTCTTACACATTCTCATAATTACCCAATGATGCACTCTTATGCTTTAGTTCACACTAGATTGTTGAGGGATTACCATTACACTAAACCCCACACACTACACTACAAGACTTATACATTTACATCCCATCATCCTACATCATATCTCCATAGCATATTCTACATTAGGGTGAGTGCACCAAGTTGGGGGGCCAAAAAGCAAACAAGAATCTGGAAAAAAGAAAAACATGCTCACGTTTTTGTTTGTTTGGCTCAGGAATCACCAAAGCATAACACATACACATTATGCTTATTATAAATAAAAAAATAGGCCGAGCCTCTATCATTTTGCCTCCCTCAAACATGAGTTTCAGAGCTTAATCGTGCCCTCACATTTTTTCATTTAGTTGGATCTCAAGCTCAAAGGATTGTTTCTGGATCACTGGGAAGATCTGAATCGACAATGGTGCCATAGAGAAGAGGTAAGCACAATTATTTTCTCAAAATTACATTGAAATATGATAATTATAGATTAAAATTTGAATTGAATACATATTTTTTATTGTTACAATTAGAGGTCGAGGGAATCAACCACAACCAAACCCTATTATTCCTGTTATCCCTCTCGACACTCCTATAATTGCTCAACTTCCTCGGGAAGTCAAGGAGATTTTGCAGCCCAAATAGTTGAAAACAAAATTGAAATTGAGGATTTAATCAAAACAATGAGGGATGTAAAATCTACAAACCCCCACCGCGTCTCTCTTGCAAACACATTGGAGGCATTACTTGTTAAAATTGATGCGGCAATGGCATAAATTGATCATTGGAAAACTTACAGAGAGGGTTGTAGGGTTTATTATTCCAACAAATTTTCATATGTGGATGTAAAGAAAAAGAAATTTCAAAATAACTCATATGCGCCTTATTCACGGACCCCCGCACTAATTTTCCTATTTTGTTGACATGTAAACGATTTCCCATCCATTGGTGCAATAATAATTTGATTAAAAATAATTTTTGGGACCAATGGTGGATGGTGTTTGATTTTCCACCTTGTAATAACAACGAGGTGCCACTATACTTTCTAAGGAAACTCTATTGCAAGTTTATCCTCAACGAGATCCCAAATTATTTTGATTTATGAGATTTCCGGGGCGAGGAAAAGGATCTGCATAGGATCGACCAGGTGCACAATGTGCACCTATTCAGCAGGGTAGATTCCCACACAAAAGCCCCCTCACCCTGAGATTGTCCCTCAAGCAGTGAAGGAGACAATAGAGATTGATACACTCCATGTGCTTCAGGGGCTATCTGCGACCCTTGTTCGACATACGAGGGAGATTTCTGAGCCAAATGCTCGCGAAGGTACACAGAGTATTCCCTCAGGGAGTACTAGCATGAGGCCACATCTTTGCTCATCATGTGGTAGCATATGTTTGGGGCCCGAGGAGGATGATACTTTCATGCATATTGATTTTGGTGCACCTGGTGCTAGGGGTGAACACGATAATGTCACTATGTCAGATGTCCTTTTGAGTGAGACATTTGGATTACATTCATCGGCATCACCTTCATAGGTAAATTTGTTATGTGTGTTACAAATTTTTGGAGTACTTGATTTACTTATATATGTTAAGTTTTTGAAATAATTGTATTTGTACATGTATATGCATTGATATTATAGCACGTGGGAGGTGCATCTTCATCCCAACCACAGGCGGCGAGGACCATGCATACACATACATTCACAAAGGTAATTTAGAATGTTAATTATGTAAAATTTTCACATACATGTGTGTGTGTGTGTATATATATATATATATATATATATATATTAGTTTTGAAGTCAAATATATGTATGTTCTTGTATGTCCATCTAACTCACGTGATATACATGTTTGATAAAGATGTTGACTTCACTAGACACCCCACCATCTCTACGACAAGTAGATAAAGGTGTTGCCACTGTGATTTCATCTATGCAAAGAACTCACTAAGGTATTCAAACAACACGTAAATTTTGTTAAATTTCTTGTGTAATTCATATTATGTTAAATTACATGTTAGTAATGTCTTTCATTGTAGAATTATTAAATTATGTTAATAATGTCCTTCATTGTGTATATTTAAGAGTTACTCAATGACAGTAAAGAGCCTGTTTCATTTGATTCACAAGCGTGGTGGGGTAAGAACAATAGTTCTATATTGATAAAATTAGTTAAAATATTGTCATTATGTAGATACATATACTTAGCTCTATTTTCACTAATTTTGATGTTAGGTTTTCTAATCTTATGTGTATGTAGGGAACTTCAACCCCCTTCCATTTTGAGTTCAAGGGCACGGACTCCTCCATCTTGTCGTCTTCGTACCCTCGTCCGTACTACAGGAGCTCCCGATGACTCATCTGAGCATGAGATGTAAATTTGGTGTGATCGAAAACTTGTGGTAAGTTTGTGTATTTATGTTAATACTTTCATTCTAGCATGGTCTTAAATACATGTTGGAAACATATATAAATTAAGTTTTGACAAAAAAACATTGTTTGCATTTACGGGCTCGTCTATACCCGAGTATTCGGTGGAAGAGGACTCAAAGCATGGGCTCGGATGATCCAAAGTCATCTCATGGATCTACATCTTCATCTAAGGGAGGGAATTCTTCGATAAAGGCCAAGACAGGGATAGATTTTGATGAGTAGGAAATATATATGTCTTACACATGACATTGTTTTTGTATACCTATGTGCATGACATTGTATGTACACCTATATGGCATTTGAGCTTGATGGTATATGACCTATTTGATCATTTTTGTATTTATTATACACATTAAAATACTATTTGAAACTTGATAATTTTGTATGAGACCTTACGTTTCGAGATTATTTTCGCATGAATCTAATATGACGTGCACTTAACAATATTTAAGACATTATGAATTATTTTTTCATTTATTGGTGATGTACATGTACTAGCATTCTCAATGTATAATATGTATCTAACTTTGGAAATCAATATTTATATAGTGTATGTATATAAAGAGTTACCTAATCTCGAGTAATTATTCATTCAATTTATCAATGTGTATATGTGTATTTACCTTACTTGTGCTTCTTCTTGCTCATAGTCTCTTTGTACTGGTTCCTATCTTATCATGCACTTACTACATTCTTATACGCTTCGTAGTCTTCTCCCTGTTAAAACACGACAATTGTCACAATTTAATGCCTTTCATCTCTGTTGATTTTTAAAAATGTCTCTCCATATACATTACTCCAATGCTTGAGAATGTCTCCAGATGAAATGACATTCTGATTTAGACACTCAATGATTCTTGATTTTCTAATCCTGTCTAATTCATGTTATTACCTTTAAATTTGTAGGCATTTCAAGTTATTTGGAAATCACATCACACCCTTCACTAGGCTTTATGACTACCCCTATCCTTTTTAAGGTGCTTTTGAAAGCATCCATGGGTTTATCATAACATAAATTATCAATGAATGGAAGGTCACTAAGCCGTAGGCCAGTTGAATCCCATCTAGAACTAATTAAGAAAGATTTAATAGGTGATTGATAACTCCCGTGTGTTCTTAGACATACCCCTATCAAATTCATTCTTAAGCCAATCTAGTCATCTAGAGCTCTTAAGCGACTACGCTCGGACGGGTACCCCAAAATCATGGGGAGCATAGGGAACTAAAATGAATGCTCCACTAGTGTTCACTGTGCCACTCCAACGTGTTGGCATAGTTAGTTGATCCCATGAGTTTCCGTTTGTGAACTACTGCCTTTGGCACCCTTTACACTCGACTCAGACTGCACTATTTCTCTTATTTGCAAAAATAGCACAACGAGAGAACCAGATGGAGATGGAGAAAACTGTGAGAGGATTTTGAAGAGGTCCCCACATGGAGCTATCGGATCTAACGAGACGTCTCTAGGTGCCACGGAGTATGAGAAATCACCCATAGAAGATATGTCGTGATTGGGCCTCAGGGCTCTTAAGGGACTACGCCCGGACGAGGTAGCTCAAAATCACGGGGAGTGTAGGGAACCTAAATGAAGCCTCCACTAGCATTCACTGAGAATCCCAACGCGTTGGAATAGTTGGTTTGGTCCCACAAGCTTTTGTTTGCAAGCTACAGTGTCTCAGAGCCTCTACACTGACTTAGACTGCACTATTTCTCGTTTGTAAACAATAGCACAACGAGAGAACCAGATAAAGATGGATAAATATGTGAGAGGGTTTCATAGAGGGCCTCGATGTGGAGCCATTGGATACGATGAGATGTCTCTAGGTGCCATGGAGTATGAGAAATCACCCGTCGAAGATATGACGTGTTTGGGCCTCAAGGCTCTTAAGGGACTACACCCGGACGAGGTAGCCTGAAAGCACGGGGAGCGTAGGGAACAAAAAAAAATGCTCCAATAGCATTCACCAGGCCATTTAGACATGTTGGACCAGATGGTTTGGTCCCATATGCTACCGTTTGCAAACTACAACATCTATGACCTTACACCGACTCTGCATCGCACTATTTTGCGCGTTTGCAAACAATAGGACAATGAGAGAACCGAATGGAGATGGGAAAAACCACAAGAAAATTTTGTAACGGGCCCCGACATGGATTTTTCAGATCTAACGAGACATCTCTAAGTGCCACGAGTCTGAGAAATCACCCGTCGAAGATATGGCGTGTTTTGGTCTAAGGGCTCTTAAGAGACTACGCCCGAACAAGGTAGCCCGAAAGCACGGGGAGCGTAGGGAACCAAAAAAATCCTCCAGTAGTGTTCACTAGGACATTTGGACATGTTTTCCTAGACGGTTTGGTCCCACACGTTACCGCGTTTGCAAACTACACCCTCCGAGCCTTTCTACACGACTCAAACTGCACTATTTCACGCGTTTGCAAACAATAGACAACGAGAGAACCGGATGGAGATGGAGAAAACCATGAGAGGATTTTGTAGTGAGCCCTTACATGGATCTTTCAGATTTGACGAGACATCTGTAGGTGCCATGGAGTCTGAGAAATCACCCGTCGAAGATATGGCGTGTTTGGGCCTCAGGGCTCTTAAGTGACTACGCCGAACGAAGTACTGAAAGCATGGGGATCATAGGGAACCAAAAAAACCCTCCACTAGGATTCACTGGACAACTTGATGTGTTAGCGTAGACGGTTTGGTCCCACGAGATTCCGTTTGTAAACTACACCCTCTGGCAACCCTACACTGACTCAAACTGCACTATTTCGCACGTTTACAAACAATAGGACAACGAGAGAACCGGATGGAGAGGAGAAAAACCGCGAGAGGATTTTGTAGTGGGCCTCAACATGGAGTTTTGGATCTAATGAGACATCTTTAGGTGCCACGAGTCCAAGAAATCACCCGTCAAAGATATGGCGTGTTTTTGTCTCAGGGCTCTTAAGAGACTACGCCCGAATGAGGTATCCCGGAAGCACAGGGAGCGTAGGGATCCAAAAAAAATCCTCCAAGAGTGTTCACCAAGCCATTTGGACATGTTTTCCCAGACAGTTTGGTCCCACATGCTACCATTTGAAAACTACAACATCTAGCAACCTTACACTGACTCAGACTACACTATTTCTCGCGTTTACAAACAATAACACAACGAGAGAACCAGATGGAGACAGAGAAAACCACAAGAGGGTTTCGTATAGGACCCCGACATGGAGCTATTATATCTAACGAGATGTCTCTAGGTGCCACGAAGTCTGAGAAATTACCCGTCGAAGATATGGCGTGTTTGGGCCTCAGGGCTCTTAAGCAACTACGCTGAACGGGGTAGCCCGAAAGCACAGGAGCATAGGGAACCAAAATGAATGCTCCACTAGTGTTCACCAGGCCACACCAATGTGTTGGCATAGTTGGTTTGGTCCCACGAGATTTCGTTTGCAAACTACACCCTCGATGAAATTTCTACACCGACTCAAATTGCACTAGGTCGCGCATTTGCAAACAATAGGACAAGGAGAAAACCGGATGGAGACGGAAAAAAACCACGAGAGGATTTCGTATTGGGCCTTGACGTGAAACTTTCAGATTTGATGAGATGTCTCTAGGTGCCACGGAGTCTAAGAAATCACCTGTCGAAGATATGGCATGTTTGGGCCTCAGGGCTCTTAAGTGACTACGCCGGATGGGGTAGCCCGAAAGCACGGGGAGCGTAGGGAACCAAAACAAAGCCTCCACTAGTGTTCACTAGGCCACCTGAATTTTTGGTGTAGTTGGTTTGGTCCCACAAGTTTTTGTTTTCAAAATACACCCTCTAGCAGACCCTCCACCGACTCAAATTGCATTATTTCACGCGTTTGCAAACAATAACACAACGAGAGAACCGGATGGAGACAGAGAAAACCGCTAGAGCATTTCGTAGAGGGATTCAATGTGGAGCTTTCAGATCTAACGAGACATCTCTAGGTTCCATAGAGTCCAAGAAATCACCCGTCGAAGATATGGTGTGATTGGGCCTTAGGGCTCTTAAGCGACTACGCTCAATTATCAATACTTTATTGCAGTTTTTTCGCCAAAGATGCCTTTTACAGAACTACTGGTTTGATTTGTGAAGTTGAAGCAACTAGGATTAATAAAAATAATCAACTTGGCATGTTGTCCTTAAGATTATCCATGATTCTATCGACAACATCACATAGATCTTCCATTCAGTTAAGTTGTGATCCTTCCACGCTTCCCATTTTTCCTTTTCTTCCACTCATATCTTCTCTTTAAGTTCTTCCAGATGTTTTTGGGTAATCAAATTGACTCTTTATGACTTTCAGGAGGCATTTCTTCTTGAATCATAGTGACATATTCACCTAATTATTTTTCTTCACGATGTTCATTGTCATCTAAAGTTGAAGACTGAATATTTATATGGCCTTTGGCTTCTTTTTGGGCACAAACAACCTTTTGTAATGTCTAAAAAATCAGGCTCTTCATTCTCTGTTTGATTGAAGATATTCATTCTTTCAAAATGAACAGTTGGAACATTGACGGTCTCCCTAACAAAACTAAGTTCATAGTCTACATAGTTGCATCCTATGGCAAAATCATTGAACATTGGTGGTTCCCTACGCTCCCCGTGCTTTCGGGCTACCTCGTTTAGGCGTAGTCGCTTAAGAGCCCGAGGCCCAATCATGCCATATCTTTGATGGGTGATTTATTAGACTCCATGGCACCTAGAGATGTCTCATCAAATCTGAAACCTCCATGTTGAAGCCCTCTACGAAATTCTCTTACGGTTTTCTCCGTCTCCATCCAGGTTCTCTAGTTGTGCTATTGTTTGCAAACGCGTGAAATAGTGCAACTGAGTCGATGCCAGAGGGCTGCTTAGAGGTCTGTAGTTTGCAAACGGAAGCTCATGGGACCAAACCAACTATGCCAACATGTTAGGGTGGCCTAGTGAATGCTAGTGGAGCATTTATTTTGGCTCCCTATGCTCCCCGTACTTTCAAAGCTACCTTGTTCGGGCGTAATCACTTAAGATACCCGAGGCCCAATCATGCCATATCTTTGATAGGTGATTTATCAGACTCCATGGCACCTAGATACATATCATCAGATCCGAGAGCTCCATGTTGGGGCCCTTTATGAAAGCCACTCATGGTTTTCTCCGTCTCCATCCGGTTCTCTCGCTATGCTATTGTTTACAAACGCGGAATAGTGCAATCTAAGTCAGTGTAGGGTTGCTAGAGGTTGTAGTTTGCAAATGGAAGCTCATGGGACCAAAAAAACTATGCCAACACATCGGGGTGGGTTGGTGAACACTAGTGGAGCATTTTTTTTGGCTCCCTAAGCTCCCCGTGCTTTTGGGCTACCTTGTTCGGGCGTAGTCACTTAATATCCCTAGGGCCCAATCACGCCATAACTTTGTGGGTGATTTCTCAGACTCCATAGCACCTAGAGATGTCTCATCAGATCTAAAAGCTCCATCTTTGAAGCCCTCTATGAAATTCTCTCGTGGTTTTTTCTTTCTCCACCGGTTTTCTCACTGTGCTTTATTGTTTGCGTAAATGCTTGAAATAGTGCGAGTCTAAGTCAGATGTAAGGCCGCCAGAGAGGCTATAGTTTGCAAATGGAAGCTCATGGGACCAAACCAACTACACCAACATGTTGCGGTGGCCTAGTGAACACTAGTGGAGCATTATTTTTTGTTCTCTACACTCCACGTGCTTTCAGGGTACCCCGTCCGGGCGTAGTTACTTAAGAGCCCTAAGGCCCAAACACGCCATATCTTTGATGGGTGATTTATCAAACTCTGTGGCACCTAGAGATGTCTCGTTAGATCTAAAAGCTCCATGTTGGGGCCCACTAAGAAATACTCTTGTAGATTTTTCCATCTCCATCCGGTTCTCTCGCTATCCTATTGTTTGTAAACGCTTTGAAATAGTGCGGTTTGAGCCGAGTGTAGAGGGCCGCCAGAGGGTGTAGTTTGCAAACGGAAGCTCGTGGGACCGACCCAACTACGCCAAAATGTTGAGGTGGCTAGGTGAACACTATTGGAGGCTTCATTTTGGTTCCCTACGCTCCTCGTGCTTTCGGGTGACCCCGTCCGGTGTAGTTGCTTAAGAGCCCTAAGACTCAAACATGTCATATCTTTGATAGGTGATTTCTCAGATTCCATGGCACCTTGAGACATCTCCTCAGATCCAACAGATCAATGTCAAGGCCCTCTACGAAACCCTCTCATGGTTTTCTCTGTCTCCATCCGGTTCTCTCACTGTGCTATTGTTTGCAAACATGAGAAATAGTGCAGTCTGAGTCAGTGTAAGGTGCTAGATGTTGTAGTTTGTAAATGGTAGCATGTGGGACCGAACCATCTGGGCCAACATGTCAAAATGGCATTTTGAATGCTACTATAGGCATTTTTTTGGCTCCCTATGCTCCCCATGCTTTTTGGCTACCTCATTCGGGCGTAGTCTCTTAAGAGCCCTGAGACCAAAACACCTTATATCTTCGACGAGTGATTTCTTAGACTCGTGGTACCTAGATATGTCTCGTTAGATCTAAGAGCTACATGTTGGGGCCCAATACGAAATCCTCTCATGGTATTTTCCGTCTCCATTCGGTTCTCTCGCTATCCTATTGTTTGTAAACGTGAGAAATAGTGCAGTCTGAGTCAGTGTAGGGCTGCCAAAGGGTGTAGTTTGCAAACGAAAGCTTATGGGACCAAACCAACTACGCCAACACGTCGGGGTGGCTTGGTAAACGCTATTGGAGGATTTTTTTGTTACATACGCCCCGTACTTTTGGGCTACCATGTTTGGGTGTAGTCGCTTAAGAGCCCTGAGGCCCAAACATGCCATATCTTCGACGTGTGATTTCTCAGAATCTGTGGCACCTAGAGACGTCTTAGCAGATCCAAAAGCTCCATTTCGAGGTCCTCTACAAAACCATATTGTGGTTTTCTCTGTCTCCATCTAGTTCTCTCGTTGCTATTGTTTGCAAACGCGAGAAATAAGAGCGAAATCCGAGTCAATGTAATTTCTTTAGATGATGTAGTTTACAAATAGTAGCATGTGGGACGAACCATCTCGGGACAACATGTTTAAATGATCTAGTGAATGCTACTGGAGGATTTTTTTGGTTCCCTACGCTCCCCGTACTTTTAGGCTACCTCGTTCGGTGTTGTCTCTTAAGAGCCCTGAGACCAAAAAACCTTCTATCTTCGACGGGTGATTTATCAGACTCTGTGGCACCTAGAGATGTCTCGCCGATTCAAGAGCTCCATCACGGGTCCCACTATGAAAGCCTCTCATATTTTTTCCGTCTCCATTTGGTTCTCTCGTTGTCCTATTGTTTGCAAACGTGAGAAATAGTGCGGTACTACGAGTCGGTGTAGGGTGCCAGGATGCTGCAGATTTATAATCGAAGCTCTTGGGACCAAACCAACTACGCCAACACATTGAGGTGGCCTCATGAACACTAGTGGAGCATTATTTTTGTTCCCTATGCTCCCTGTGATTTTGGGCTACCACGTTCGGGTGTAGTCGGTTAAGAGCCTTGAGGCCCAAACACGCCATATGTTCGACGGGTGATTTCTCAGATTCCGTGGCACATAGAGACTTTTTTTTCAGATCCTACGGCTCCATGTCAGGGCCATCTATGAAAACCTCTTGCGGTTTTCTTCGTCTCCATCCGGTTCTCTCGTTGTGCTATTGTTTGGAAATGCGAGATATAGTGTAGTCTGAGTCAGTGTAAGGCTGCTAGATGATGTAGTTTGCAAATAGTAGCGTGTGGGACTGAACCGTTTGAGCCAACACATCAAAATGGCTTAGTGAATGCTACTAGAGGATTTTTTTGTTTCCTATGCTCCCTGTGCTTTCGGGCTACCTTGTTTGGGCGTAGTCTCTTAAGAGCCTTGAGACCAAAACACCTTATATCTTTGACGGGTGTTCTCGATTCCGTGGCACCTAGAGATGTCTCATTGGTTCCAAGAGCTCTATGTCGGGACCAATACGAAAGCCTCTAACGATTTTTTCCATCTCCATTTGGTTCTCTCGATGTCCTATTGTTTGCAAATGCGAGAAATAGTGTGGTCTCGAGTCAGCGGTGTAGGGGCTGAGAGGGTGTAGTTTGCAAACCGAAAATCGTGGGTCCGAACCAACTATGCCAACACGTTGAGGTGGCCTGGAGAATGCTAGTGGAGCATTTTTTTGTTCCCTATGCTCCCGTGCTTTCGGGCTACCGCATATGGACATAGTCGCTTAAGAGCCCTGAGGCCCAAACATGCCATATCTTCGACAAGTGATTTCTCGGACTTGTGGCACCTAGAGACGTATCGTCGGATCCAAAATCTCCATTTCCGGCCCTCTAGTAAATTATCTTGATGTTTTCTCCATCTCCACCCAGTTCTCTCATTTGTGCTATTGTTTGCAAACACAAGAAATAGTGCGGTCACGAGTCGAGTCAGTAAGGCTACTAGATGATGTAGTTTGCAAAGGGTAGCGTGTGGGACCGAACTGTCTAGGCCAACACATCCAAATGGCCTAGTGAACACTACTAGAGGATTTTTTTTGTTCCCTATGCTCCCCGTGCTTTCGGGCTACCTCGTTTGGGCGTTGTCTCTTAAGAGCCCTGAGACCAAAACAACTTATATCTTCGACGGGTGATTTCTCAGACAACGTGGTACCTAGAGATGTCTCGTTAGATCAAAGAGCTCCATGTTGGGGCCCACTACGAAAACCCTTCATAGGTTTTTTCCGTCTACATTCGGTTATCTCGCTGTCCTATTGTTTGCAAACGCGAGAAATAGTGCAGTCTGAGTTAATATAGGGCTGCCAGATGCTATAGTTTACAAACGGAAGCTCATGGGACAAAATCATCTATGCAAAAATGTCGAGGTGGCCTGGTGAATGCTAGTGGAGCATTATTTTTGGTTCCCTACACTCCCCGTGATTTTGGGCTACCCCGTCCGAGCGTAATTGCTTAAGAGCCTTGCGGCCCAAACACGCCATATATTCGATGAGTGATTTCTCGGACCTCGTGGCTCCTAGAGATGTCTTGTCGGATCTAAAAGCTCCACATCGGGGCCCTCTACGAAAATATATTGTGGTTTTCTCCCGATCGCATCCAGTTCTCTTGTTGTCTATTGTTTGCAAACGTGAGAAATAGTGCGCACTGAGTCGATGTAAGGTTCTTTAGATGTTGTAGTTTGCAAATGGTAGTGTGTGGGACCAAACCGTCTCGGGCCAACACGTCTAAATGGCTCAGTGAACACTAATGGAGGAATTTTGGTTCCCTACGATTCCCGTGCTTTTAGGCTACCTCATTCGGGCGTTATCTCTTAAGAGCCCCGAGACCAAAACACCTTATATCTTCGATGAGTGATTTCTCGGACACCGTGACACCTAGAGATGTCTTGTTAGAGCAAAGAGCTCCATGTCGGGGCACACTACAAAAACCTCTCGCAGTTTTTTTTTCTCTCCATTCGGTTCTCTCCCTGTCCTATTGTTTGCAAACGTGAGAAATAGTGCAGTCTGAGTCAGTGTAGGGCTTCCAAACGCTGTAGTTTGCAAACGGAAGCTCATGGGACAAAATCATCTACGCAAACATTTCAAGGTGGCCTAGTGAATGCTAGTAGAGCATTATTTTTGGTTCCCTACGCTCCCCATGCTTTGTGCTACCCGTCCGGGCGTAGTTGCTTAAGAGCCCTAAGGCCCAAACATGCCATCTTTGACGGGTGATTTCTCGGACCTCATGGCACCTAGAGACGTCTCATCATATCCAAAAGCTCCACATTGGGGTGCTCTAAGAAAATATCTTGTGGCTTTTCTGACTTCATCTAGTTCTCTCGTTGTGCTAGTGTTTGGAAACGTGAGAAATAGTACAGTCTGAGTCATTATAAGGCTGCTAGATGTTGTAGTTTGCAAACGGTAGCGTGTGGGACTGAACCATCTAGGAAAACATGTCAAAATGGCCATGTGAAAACTACTAGAGGATTTTTTTTTGTTCCCTATGCTCCCCGTGCTTTCGGGCTACCTCGTTCGGGCATTGTCTCTTAAGAGCCCTAAGACCAAAACATCTTATATCTTCGACGGGTGATTTCTTAGACTCCATGACACCTAGAGATGTCTCGTGGGATCTAAGAGCTCCATGTCGTCACCCACTACGAAAGCCTCTCACAGTATTTTCTTTCTCTATTAGGTTATCTCCCTGTCCTATTGTTTGCAAATGCGAGAAATAGTGCAATCTGAGTCGAGTGTAGGGATCGCAGACGCCTGTAGTTTACAAGCGAAAGCTCAAGGGACCAAAAACTATGCCAACATGTCAAGGTGGCCTCGTGAACACTAGTGGAGAATTTTTTTAGGTCCATACGCTCCCCGTGCTTTCGAGCTACCCCGTCTAGGCGTAGTTGCTTAAGAGCCCTAAGGCCCAAACACGCCATCTTTGACGGGTGGTTTCTCGGACCTCATGGCACCTAAAGACGTCTCGTTATATCCAAAAGTTCCACATTGGGGCCCTCTATGAAAATATCTCGTGGTTTTCTCCATTTCCATCTGGTTCTCATTTGTGCTATTGTTTTGCAAACGTGAGAAATAGTGCGGTCTGAGTCGTGTAAGGTCTGTAGATGTCGTAGTTTGCAAATTGTAGCATGTGGGACCAAACCGTCTAGCCCAACACATCAAAATGGACTTATGAATGCTACTAGAGGATTTTTTTATTTCCCTACACTCCCCGTGATTTCGGGCTAGCTCGTTCGTGCGTTGTCTCTTAAGAGCCCTAAGACCAAAACATCTTATATCTTCGACGGGTGATTTCTCGGACTCGTGGCACCTAGAGATGTCTCATTGATCCGAGAGCTCCATGTCGGCACCCACTATGAAATTCTCTCGTGGTTTTTTCTATCTCTATTGAGTTATCTCGTTGTCTATTGTTTGCAAATGCGAGAAATAGTGCGGTCTGAGTCGGTGTGTAGATGGCTAGGCAGCTGCAGGTTTACAAACAAAAGGCTCAAGGGACCAAACCAACTATGCCAACATGTTAAGGTGGCCTCGTGAACACTAGTGGAGCATTTTTTTTAGGTCCATATGCTCCCGTGCTTTCAGGGTACCCCGTCCAAGCGTAGTTTCTTAAGAGATCTGAGGCCCAAACATGCCATATCTTCGACGAGTGATTTCTCAAATTTCGTGGCACCTAGAGACATCTTGTCAGATCCCGACTCCATGTTGGGGCCCTCTATGAAACTATTTTGTGGTTTTATCCATCTCCATCTGGTTCACTCACTATGCTATTGTTTGCAAACACGAGATATAATGCGATGAGTCGGTGTAAAGGCTGCAAGATCTTTTGTAGTTTACAAATGATAGCATGTGGGACTCGAACTGTCTAGGCCAACACATCCAAATGTCTTGTTAAACACCACTAGAGGATTTTTTTGGTTCCCTATGCTCCTCGTTCTTTCGGGCTACCTCATTTGGGCGTAGTCTCTTAAGAGCCCTGAGACCAAAACACCTTATATCTTCGATGGGTGATTTCTCAGACTCTGTGGAACTTAGAGATGTCTTGTTGGTTCTGAGAGATCCATGTTGGGGCCCAATGAAAAATCCTCTTGCAATTTTTTTCTGTCTCCATTTGGTTCTCTCGTTGTCCTATTGTTTTGCAAACGTGAGAAATAGTGGAGTCTCGAGTCGGTGTAGAAATTTGTTAGAGGGTGTAGTTTGTAAATCGAAGGTCGTGGGACCAAACCAACTATGCCAACACATCAGGGTGGATTGGTGAACACTATTGGAGCATTCATTTTGGTTCCCTATGCTCCTCGTGCTTTCGGGCTACCCGTTCGGGCGTAGTCACTTAAGAGCCCCGAGGCCTTAACACGCCATATCTTTGATGGTTGTTTCTCGGACTCGTGGCACCTAGAGATGTCTCGTGGCCGATATAAAAGCTCCATTTCGGGGCCCTCAACAAAATCATATTATGGTTTTCTCCGTCTCCATCCAGCTTCTCTCTCGTGCTATTGTTTGCAAACGTGAGAAATAGTGCAGTCTGAGTCAGTGTAACGCTGCTAGATGTTGTAGTTTGCAAACGGTAACGCGTGGGATAGAACCATCTAGGCCAACACATCCAAATGGCATGGTGAATGCTACCGGAGGATTTTTTTGGTTCCCTACTCTCCCCGTGCTTTCGGGCTACCTTGTTCGGGCATAGTCTCTTAATGTACCACGAGACCAAAACACCTTATATCTTCGACGGGTGATTTCTTGGACTCCGTGGGACCTAGAGGTATCTCCTTAGATTCGAGAGCTCCATGTCAAGGCCCATTACCAAAGTATCTTGCACTTTTTCCTTATCCAATCGGTTCTCTCGTTGTCCTATTGTTTGTAAATGTAAGAAATAGTGCCTGAAAGTTAGTGTAGGGTCACAAACGTTGCGGTTTGCAAATGGAAGCTTGTGGGACCAAACCAACTACACCAACATGTCAAGGTTTCTGGTGAATGCTAGTGGAGCATTATTTTTGGTTCCCTACGCTCCCCATGCTTTTGGGCTACCCGTCTCTGGGCATAGTCATTTAAGATCCCTAAGGTAAGGCCCAAACACGCCATATCTTCGACAGGTGATTTCGAGACTTTGTTACACCTAGAGACATCTCGTCGATCTGAAAGCTCCACATTGGGGCCTCTATGAAAATATCTCATGGTTTTCTCCATCTCCATCTGGTTCTCTCTTGTCGTGCTATTGTTTGCGTAAATGCGAGAAATAGTGCGAACTGAGTAAGTGTAAGGCTGCTTTAGATGTTGTAGGGAAATTTCACGGGTAACCCAATGGAAATTTTGTTCTGGTCCCTTATCAGTGACCCCTTGCGTTCGGAACATTGCAAAGTCCTTTCCCGGGAAATCTAGTTTTCCGAACTTAGCCATTTTTGGTCCTTTTTGGTTGGGTGCACCTTTTGTCTATGCAACACAGAGTATCTTTGTGCCCACTTCATTTCCTTTAGTGCACCCTTGAAGTGTCAACACACATTTAGATACGCCTCCTCGTGATGCACCTTTCTTACATGTGCCAAGGCGCATGCGCCTTCGTGTCAACAACATTTTTGTTGCGCCATGTTTTGGTGTGCCAAAGGCACACGTATTTCCATGTTGACAGTATTTTTGCTACGCCAAAGGTGCACATAATCATGTGTTAACACGCATTTTGGTGCGCCAAAGGGTGCAAGGTTTGAAGTGTCGACAGGTGTTTTGATGCGCCTCTTCAAAAAGTGGTTGGCACATTTATTGCACCTTTGCCTATATATAGGTGCATCGCCTGTCCAACACGCCCTGTCGTCTTCGTATCGCGTTCGTGGACCTCGCTTCGTCTCTCACGTTATATATCTCGGGTAGGTGGTCCTTTTCCTCTTATGTTTTTTTTGTTGGCTGTTTGTTTGTGTAGTAGGAGGCATGGATTTGTGAAACCCTTCTTTTGTTGTTCTTGTTGTCCTTCTCCCATGCTCTTCCTCCTCTTTCCAGATCTGCTGGTAAGGAGGACTTTGCCTCAGAGAAAATCACTTGGGCCCCCTTAGTATGCCCTCTTCACCATCCAAAAAACCCGAAAGAGGCTTAGAACACATGCAACCCCTCCAGAGAAAGAAACAAGACTTAAAAGTTGGTAGACTGCATTTTTCCTCTTGGCGCATTTGCCATGCTTGCTGCATAAAAAACAGTTGCACCCTCAAAGTGCACTTTCCTTGCTTGCAACACCCAAAATCCCTGCGCCCTCTTGGTGCACCGAACTCCTATGTAACATTGCAAAAACTGCGCCATTGGCGCACCCTGCACCCATGCAACACCAACCTTACTTGCGCCAAGTATAAAACTATGTTAAACGGCACAGGCGCATCCCCTGTTACAGTAACACATTGTCATGCAAACCTTTCATGTGCCATGCCAAGTTCCCCTGTTGCACACGAAAAGATGATGTTACACACACTAAACCTGCACCCTTTGGCATACCCTGTACCGTGTAACATGAAAATTATCTACGCCTGGTATAAAACACATATAAATAGCACAGCACACTTCTCCTTGCAATGAAAAAAATTTCATGTGCAATATCCATGCGCCTTGCACCCTTTGCACTGATTTTTTCCTTGTAACACCCTTTTTCGTGCGCCATACTATTTAATCTGCGCACTGCAGTGTTCATGCGCCCTGTGCCCTGATGCCTTAAAATTGCTAACTCTTCCTTCTGTCAATGCTTTAATGGGAGATCAAACAGCTAACATGACTCTTCTGCGTTGGGTTTCGCTTCTTCTTCTTGCAGATCAACAACTGAGTTCAGAACTACATATGTCTACATCAAGCAAGAGACCAACCAAGACTAAGGGCAAAGCCAAGCTTACAGAGGAAGAGATGAAGTATAAATATCAGAGGGTCAGGATGCCCGAATCCCAGGCAGAATGTGACCTGGACATAAGAGACTCTGAGCTCGGTCACATTGATATGGAAGACTTCTGGGCCAGAACCAGGAGGGTCATAGGAAGTCCCTGGATGGACAAACTGGTATGTAGTGGCCTGCATTTTGTTGGGGGAATCCCAGTCAGTGCAAGAAACAACGATTTAATGATGGTACTTGCCCGTGCAGAACAACAAAGACACGAGGTGTGTCCAGAATGAGAAGGGCGTGGTCGTGATCAACCTCACTGCCTGGCACTTCGAAATTATGCTTGGCATTCCTCACCACCGACACTTTGTGGCCGTAAGCCAAGAAGACTGCACCAAGGCTTGGGAGGGAAAGGAAGACTAGTGTATGAAACTCGATAAATGAGGTATACCCGAAAAATAAGAACTTGGTAACCGGATGGCCACAGGTCATTCATCACAGTGATTTCTACGAGGAACGAAGTGATACCATCACGTTCCTGAGTAGAGTATTTTGGCTTCCTGACGCCCACTACTTTCATAAATGGATGCTTAGATACCTGGAGACAATGAACAAGAATGTTCCAAATCAATGCTTCGAGTGGGAAGAGATCATAAGCAGCACTATATCCGAGTAGCTCCAATAACTCACCACAATGGGGAGGTTCTACATGAACTCCTACATAGTTTATGCTGCAACCTCGGAGAGGGATTATCCAGCATTGATGCGATGCGGGGTTTGGCCCCAAGTGAAAATATATGAATACTACCTAGAGCTAAAGTTGGAGAACAGTATTTCATAGTTTACAAAGATCAATGACACTTTCTTCTATGGCATCGTCTACCTTTTGAGGCCAAAAATGACTCATGGTCGTACGAACAAGAGCATTGTTGCAGCAACGGAGAAGTGGGGGGCCTTATTCACGCAATTTCCCACCTTCACCTATCTAAGGGCAGCCAACTTCTGGGGAACCCACCAACTTGCCGAGATATGCCGGCCCCAAACTGATCCTGTTGGAGCTATCCAGACAACTCATAACCTACCACGAAAAGTGTTTGAAAAGAAAGAAGGGTGGAACTCCTTTCCCCCTCACAGTGGGCAGGTACACTTGTATTTCCCACCATAAAGCCCGGGAGATGTTTGCAGAGCTAGAACTGCTCAATCTAAAGCACAACTTCCCAGCAAGGCCCAGTTTTGACCCAAGGAATTTCCTTCCCAGGGCCAAACTCGATCCAATCCACATTCCGTAGATCGATGATATTTATATCGACCTGTATCATGAGTTCGAGCTCAGAAGAAAATATCACTCCCACTTGGCTTTGGCTGAAATCATCCAGTATGGCGTGGCCATTGTCCCAAAGGGTTATCAAACTACTGATCAAGAAGTTGATCAGGTATATCTTGACAGGGATGGGGACAACTCGCCATTTGTTGTAATTGACTGAACTAAAGCACCCCAAACCATTAAAGAAAGGGTAAAAGAAACTCTGCGGAGAATAGAGCACTGGTGCAGGATGAATGGCCTTATCTACCTCGGGGTTGATTTCACCACATCTCCATTGGAAAATGCACCTTCCAGGCCAAAACATATGCCAAAGGGTAGAGGAAAAGACAAAGAGGGCGAGTCAAGCTCGCCCAAAAAGAGGCTCTTGAGAGTCCCCTTCCACCGCACAAGAATAGGTTGTAACTCCGGCTCCCCAGAAAGAAAGAAGCGGTCGAAGATGTTCCATTGGGCACATCCACTCAGGATGTTGCCAATGCTACAACTGTTGAGGTCCCTTCTATCCCTTCTCCCACTCCTCCTTCCCCTCTTTTCCTGACCCAAGTGACCATTCGTTTGGTCGTATCCTCTCCCCCATCTTCTACTATTCCCCCTTTCTCGTCATCCATCTTCTCTTCTCTCGCGGAGCTGTCCCCACCATTTCCTCCCTCATCTCTCGCTACCATACATTCCCATGTCTACCTCCCCGCAAAGTATCTCTTACTCCCGTGAGCACTTCCTCGGCCTCCTCTCAATGTCGCCTCCAAGTGTCTCAATGCACTTTCCTTCTACTACTGCAATGCTCCTTTTCTACTTCCGGTCCCTCTCCCATAAGTCTATCATGGATCTCTCAAAGACTGAGCCAACAAAAGAGGAAAGTTCCCATCGCACCGATGGACTTCTCCGTCATCCCATCAAAGGGGGCCGAAGCAAAACCTATAACCCGCTTTCTCTCGAGTGCATCGGAGAGAGAGTAATGGAGATAGCGTATCCCAATCCTTTAAAGGATAAAAGGATTTGTCTTCGACAGATTATACGGTGACCCAAGACATAATGGGGACGTCTTCGAGAAAGCCTTCAGGAGAGCCCCTATCTGCAGTTGACGCCCTTTTCAAGAAGCTCCGGGAAGCAAAGGAATAAAAGAGGCTATTAAAGGAGCAAAATAAACATCTTCTCCATACCTTACAGAAAATGGGCAAAGTGCACCTCCCACAACCGCCATTGAAACTCCTGAGCCTCTGAGCCATTATAAGATAAATGAATACGCCAAAATCGGTGAGCACGGTATGGCAGTTTCCGCCTGGAGGAGTAAAATCCTCAAGGAAAGTGAGGGAGTAATCACCAAGTTCACCAAATTGTATCAGAATATCAGTCGGGTGAACAAAGAGCTTCAGGTGATAGCAGGACCTATCTCCAAAGAGCTGGACCATGCCAGGATGCAGCACGAGACCTTCCAAAAAATGCTTGACTATTCAGTCGAAGATCTGGTCAAGTTCGGTGTCTTCGGTCACCCCAGAGCCCTCAACAAAATCCTTTCTACTCTAGACTACCGGGTCGATCAGTTGGAGTTTGTCCTAGAAAAGATTGACAAAATCAAGGAGGAAGCCCTGGATGCAATGCATCAAATGGAGAAAATTGTCCTGAGAATGTCTCGGGCTTGCTCACTCCTTCTTTCACCTTGAGAAAGGTTGATGAAACTATTCGGATCTTCAAGGAGATCGTTTCGCAAGGGCTGGGACCAGAAGTCACTTTCGATGCCAAATCCATCAACAACCTGTTGGCCTATCGTGACTTCATAGGGTACCTGATAGAGGCAGAAAACGAATATTCCAAGCTCCCAGAAAAGCTCACAGATGAGTGGGAGACTTGCGAGGCTATCAGTGATCGTCACAAGGATCCTTCCCAGGATCAACTTTAGCCCTTGATCGGTAAGTTCATTGAATATCATGCCCAATTCCACATCACGTCTCCGAGTTGCGGTAGAAGCGGGATACCCCCTTTCGGTTGTGTGGGAAGACGATGAATAACTCTCTTTCCTCTCGACCTTCTCTTTGTAAACATCTAAAGTATGTTGACACAAATGATGACATCATCCATGTTACACCATGGGATGATGTCATCCACAAGTGTCAAAAAGTCAACAAATGACTTTAGGATATTTTGTAAGATATTTTGTAATTAAGTGGTTGGTTTGTTTTTTCCTTCTTTTCTTCTTTTCTTATATAAATACTTGAATACTTGTTGTATTCAAGTGTGGATACTTTTCAAATGAAAAATAGAAGTAAGAAGAAAAGACTTTGAACTTTTTGTAACAGAAACAAATATTAATACAATATTTAGACTTTGTGTTGAATACCTGTGTTTTACATCAAACCTTTCTTATGTTAGATTTGTGTGATTGTTCTATTGAATCTACTTCTACTTTGTTGTCATTTATTCATTAGTATTTCTTTATTCGTCTATGCAAGTAGGTTCGGCTCTGTTTACTACCAACCCAAATCATAGACCTTCTGACCTTTCTGCTTTGGAATTCATTTCTTTTCTCCCTTCAGATATTTCCTATCTCCCCACCTTGTTTCTTTCCCTTCTTTTACAGTTGGAAATACCTCTACTGGGATGAGATCCCAACCCCTGAAGGCAGAATATTGTGAGACTTGCACAAGATTCCTGCTGGTAGAATAGCAATAAACCAGTTTCGCTTTGCTGACTCAAAGAGGGGCTATGCCCTGCACATTGTTGGCTCGTCTGTCCATAGATCTGCCCACCTAATGATTTTGAACCAATAGTTTTGGCGAATCTAGTGGGGATCGAACAGACCGAATGGATCTATGGTAGTAGTGTGTTTGAAAATCGAGAAAAAGTCAAAAATCACTACCTGTTTGCAAATTTTAACTCTTTGTTTGAAATCCAAAATTTTTGCAAAAAAATCCTCCAAAATGAAAATTTTATTCAGAGGTCCATAGATCCTGGGCTAGATAGAGATCTTTAGTTTCTTTGAGTTTTTACAAAAGTCCGTATTTTTCCGTAGATATGAGTTTCTGACAGTTTACCAAAATTTTCAAACTCTTTTGAAAAGTCAACTCTAGATCTGAAAATCAGCTTACTAAGTTTTACCATCATTTTATCCTTGTTAATCAAAAAATAAACCGCAATCGGTTTTTAAGAGAAGGATAAAATTTAAATATTTAGAAAAGTATACGCTACTGGTTTTTGTCAAAAAAATCAGAAAATCAGCAAGTACAATAAAAAAGAGTTCTTAAATTTGCTCCAAAAATTACAGACCTGGAAGGTACACTAGCGGGTGAACCATTTACTCGTAGTAGGAGAGCTTGTGGAGAAGTTGATCTTACTTTCGATCTACTTCAAAGAAACAACTTCAGTATAACACGGCGCGCTTCTCATCGCTAAGTTCAGCTAACCGGTCATCCAGGAGTGTCTCACCTCCACGAAGGAAGCATCTCTCACCAGGAACATCTACATCACTTTGCAGTGCCTTGCTGCTCAGTGGAACTGTGCTTCCAGCTCACGTTCTTTTTCCGGCCGTCCAAATGGCAGTACCATGGGGAAATGCTATGGGCCCTCTGGCTTTGCGCATCCTGTTCACGCGCTCCCACATGGAAATTGAAATAATTTTTGCAAATTTTATGGGAGTGGAAACCAAAGCACCAATTCACATATATCTGCATTCATCATGTCATGCAGTATCCTCGATGTGACCCATGAAGATGTGTTGGTTCACCTTTTTCTGGAAACCTTGCAAGGACCCGCCGCAGAATGGTTTTATCATTTGTTGGCTGGATCTATTACTAGTTGGGCCACCTTACGGGATGCATTTGAAGACAAGTATAAGCCTTCCGAAGATGCATTCACGTTGCTGTCAAAGATCACTCACCTAAAGAAGGAAGTCAATGAAACTATGCGTGACTTCATCGCCCGTTTCAATTCACTGATCAACCATGTTTTGCCTACCATGCTTCCAACACCAGAAAATCAGAAGTGTTTCTTCGTAAACGCCATGAGCTCAAAAGTAAGTTTCTTACTCCTGCAAAAACAACTAGCTACTTTGATTCTCGCCCAGGCTGTTTCGCCGCCATCCTGGATCGAATATAACTTGCTAATATCGGTGAATTAAAAATAAAATCATCCAAGCTTAAAGCTTTGAGCCCTTCTCCCACCACTTCATCATCGATTTGGCATTTCAAAATATGGCAAACGACTTTCTCGCATTAAAGAAGCGATTAGCCCAAGCTTCCCCTTCCCCATGCGGGATATTCCACAAAGAACTTTCACTTCCAACAACGTCCCGCATAGGCCGCGTTTGCCTGCAACTGCTCCACGGTTGGCACTTGAGGCTCCTCCGGTCAACACTTTAGTTGAAATCGAAGAGGAAGAGCAAAGTTATGAAGAACCTTCATCTCGAGGAAAAGATGATCAAGATGTCGGTGAACCGACTGGCGACTCTACTATCGGGTATATGGAATTTGACGAGGGGGAATCTGATGAAGAAGAGGGTACCCAAGGGTATGCAAGTGGACAGTCATATGTTGTTTTCACCCGCTCACAAGGAAAGGAAGCAGAGGTTGCTACCAAGATACAGAAAGAAAAGGCCGTGTCAAGCACGCCTCCAACCATCGCTAAATGAGGTAGTCCCCTTCCAGCTCAACTTGTTATTAGACATTTTTCAAAAAAATCTTTTCAGTCCTCTCAGATTCCTATCAAGGCCAGTGATCCTACCCTACTGTCGCGAAATGAGGGACTCATTCCTCCATCAACGCAACCCTTGGCCACGTTTGACATAATTGACCACGCTAAAAAGACCAAGATCCAAATGTCTGAAGCCGAGTATCTTCAGTCAAACCCCGAACAGCTTGTAAGGTTGACCGAATACATCCAAAGTCAGGCTATCGTAACTAATCAGGTTTCCCCAAAAGGAATCCTTTCCACCCCTCCTTCATCCGCATAAACGTTGCCTCGACTTCCACATCAGGAAAGATAGAACCTTTCTACCTCTCCCTCCTAATCAATGGCCACAAACTAAGCAACTACATAATTGATTCTGGAGCTTCTGATAATTTCATGTCGACAAAAGTTTCCCATGCTCTGGGCCTCACCCTTACCAAGCCTTTTGGCCGATGTTATTCCTTGGAAACCAAGCAAGTTCCACTGATCGGTCAAATCAAAGACGCGTAATTTGTGTTTGCAGCATTCCGGAAAAAGGGTAAAAATGACCGTCCTTGTTGCCGATATTCCAGCAGCCTATGGAATTCTGCTAGGAAGGAGTTTTTGCAGTGAAGTTGGTTGGGAGATTCATATGGACTAGTCTAAGGCTAGAATCCCCGTCAAAGGTGTAATGCAAACATTGGAGCCTGAACCGCAAAAGAAGTACCTGGTTACTAACTCCGATGACCCTAAAGCCCAAATTCTCTTCTAATCATCAGGGATGGGAAATTATTTCTTGTCTACTGAGTCTGACCAAATGGATGTCCTTGTCTAGGCAGAGGATCTTAAAAAGATTTGGACTTTACAGTTTGATGGCAACAGACAACTAGCGGGTGTGGCGCAAAAGTGCCGTACTAATATCTTCCGAAGAAGAGATTATTCCTCTCTCTTTCAAGTTACAATTTTCAACACAAATAATACTCATTGAGTATGAATCTTTGCTTACTCGGCATGCAAGCCACAAAGGAAAGAGGAATAAAGAATCGAAAGTACAAGGTGATGCGAGAGAGTGGTCGTAAATCAAGTTAAGAGGATATACCAAGTGAAGAATGAAAGGCTCAGACATTACCGCAACGTGGTGTGGGAAAACATCAAGGAGTTTGATGCTTTTTCAATAAAAGCCATCCCAAGAGCTCAGAATGACATGGCCGATTCATTGGCCATTTCAGCATCCCTCATGCTCCCTCACCCAGGTTTGAAAATAGACAAATATACCATTGAGGTGGTTTTCCACCCAAGCATGCCGGACAATTCTCAGCACTGGAAAGTATTCAACGATGACAATCAACTCATTGCCTTTCTCAAAAAGGCGAAAATTTTAGTGAACTTCATTTTGAAGGATCCACTTCTACATGCCGTGAATCAGTTACCGATCAAAATGAAGAATCAAAAGGAAGCGACGGCATATGTCAACTCAAAGGAAATAAAATTCCAAAAGGTTTGGTTTCTCTAGAGCGTTTGTTCGATAGGCATGATCGTTTTGTAAAAAAGAAAAGGCGAGATGATCCTAGCTCCTCCCCAGAAACTGAACCGGTCAATTTAGGTACTACGGAACATCCATAGTTTGTAAACATCGAGAAAGTGTTGCACACCCGAGGAAAAGCGGAAGTTCATCAAATTGTTGAAGAAATACATGGATGTATTGGCATGGTCCTATGCCGATCTAAAGTCTTTTAAGCCAAAGGACGTCCAGCATGACATCCCGTTGAAAGAGGAGGTCAAACCCTTTCGCCAAAAGTAGAGACACTATAATCCTAAGATCTCAGGTACTATCCAGGCTGAAATTTAGAAAATGCTAGGACGCACGGATTATTTTTCCTATCCATCACAGTACCTGGGTCGCGAACATTGTGCCAGTGTGCAAGAAGAATGGCGAGATACGCATATGCGTGGATTTCCAGTAACTTGAATCAAGCATCCTTGAAGGACAACTACCCACTTCCCATAATGGATCAGGTTCTGCAAGTAGTAACTGGATCAGAAATGTTGTCCATGCTTGATGGTTTTTCAGGCTACAATCAGATAGAAGTCTCACCCGAAGACCAATTCAAAACAACATTCACTACCCCTTGGGGTACGTTTGCTTATAGCAGGATGCCTTTTTGCCTGAACAATGTTGGTGCCACTTTTCAGTGGGCCATGGACTTTGCATTCAGAGGTATGATGGGGAAGGTCATTGTAGTCTACTTGGATGACTTAACTGTGTTCTCCAAACAATGAAACGATCATTGTGATCATTTGGAGCAAGTATTGATTAGATGCCAAGAGCACGGGATCTCCCTGAATCCAAAAAAGTCTATTTTCGGAGTCACAGAGGGAAAATTGCTGGGACATGTTGTTAGCAAAGAAGGGATGAAGATAGATACCAAAAGAGTTAAGGCTATTCAAAGCCTTACTTTACCTACAAGCAAGACCGGCGTTCACTCCTTCTTCGGAAAAGTGAATTTTCTCAGGCACTTTGTTCCCGACTTTGCTGAAAAGACTCACCACATATTAGACATGATGAAAGGGTCACCAACTTTCCGATGGAGTGAAGAAGGGAAGAAGTCGTTTGAGGAGATAAAAGCCTCCATCACTCATGCACCAGTCCTGGTATGTCCCGATTTCTCCAAGGATTTTAT
The DNA here is from genome assembly GCA_018340775.1 of Taxus wallichiana var. yunnanensis. NCBI lineage: Eukaryota > Viridiplantae > Streptophyta > Pinopsida > Cupressales > Taxaceae > Taxus > Taxus wallichiana. Next base: position 348,219,832 of record CM031241.1, on the reverse strand, counting down.
TATGTATAGCTATGCATCTGAGCACACTGTGTCGGCCATCCTAATGCAAAGGAATTCTCAAGATGTTGAATCCCCAATTGCGTTTATGAGCTCTCCTCTCAAGCCTCACGAATTAAAAATGACCCAGTTGGAAAAACATGCCTTCGCTGTTGTCAAAGTAGTTAAGAACTTTAGGTATTACATTCTAAACTCTCATACGGTGGTTCTAGTTCCTGACACGGCAAGTAAAGTCCATCTTAACTCAACAGGAGTTAGGGAGTTTGCGAGGAAATTGGATTGCAAAAGTCCAAGAGTATGATCTGGATATAAAACCAACCAAGTTGGTAAGAGGCAAGGGCCTATGTCAACTTATGGCTGAAAACCAAGATTCAAAAGTTTCCGAGGGAAAAGATGATTGCGCCAATGGAGCACAAAGCCAACTGGAGAAATTCGATTCACTACCTATGGTTCTATTTGTCACAACCAGCGATGAGTGGTATTCGATATTACTTTCTTTCTCACCTATGGTGAATGCTTGAGCTCATCTAACTACAAAGGAGAAGCGCGCTATAAAGATCGGAGTAGCGGATATATCATCTAGGATGACAGTCTATACAAACGCGGAATAGATGGAATCTTCTTTCGATGTGTTGACAAGCCACAACAGGTGAAGTTACTTGAGATTTTTCATGATTCAGCTTGTGGTTTCCATTTCTCCTCTTCCGTGACAGTAGCACAAGATCATCTGGGCCAGGTACTATTGGCCAATGCTTTTCCAAGATACAGCCACTTGGGTAGCAAAGTGTGAGCCTTGCCAGCAATTTGTCGGCAAGCCCAAAATGGCTGCTTTTCCCCTCAGACCGGTCATCATTGACAAACCATTTAGACATTGGGGAATTGATTTTATCGGTGCACTCAATCTCCAATCGAGTGCTGGACATAGTTATGTCTAGCAATGACAAAGAACACATTACTTCACGAAATGGGTGGAAGCCATACCTGTCAAACATGCCACTTCCGAGGTTGTTTGCAATTTCATCAAAGAAAATATCATTGTCAGGTTTGGCGTTCCAAACAAGATTGTTGCTGATAATGCTTCCAACTTCTCCTCACGAGAAGTTGTTGGTTTTTGCTATGACTACGGAATAACTTTGGCTCATGCCTCAGTTATTACCTGCGGGGGAATGGTCAGGCAGAATCCAGCAATAAAAAATTGGTAACAATCATATGAAAGCTAGTGGATGAGAATCAACGAATGTGGCACAAGTCATTATACAACACTTTGTGGGCGGACCACATTACTCCCAAGAGGTCTCTCGGCATGTCACCTTTTCAAGTGTTATATGGAACCGACGCCGAGCTTCCCATTTCTGCGGAACTCCCTGCCTTGCGCTTGGCATGAGCAATCAAAGATGAGACTTTCCAAAATTCCCTTGAAAAGAGGATCATGTATCTAGCAGAGCTCGAAGAAAAGAGAGTAAGAGTGGTCGACAGGATCACCAAACATCAGAATCAGGTCAAGAGATTGTTCGATAAAAAATCTAAGCAAAGAGAGTACCAGGTGGGAGACCTCGTCCTTTTGTGGGACAAACGAAGAGAGCCGAAGGGCATGCACAAAAATTTGATTCCCTATGGAGAGGACCTTTCAAGATCAAGCAGCTTAATGGAGAGAATAACTTCTATCTCTCATATCTGGATGGAGCTGAGCTCTCGCTTCCCTATAGCGGGTAGCATCTGAAAATCTTCAGGAAGTAGATCTTGCTCTCTTCTTTGTACAGTTTGCTTCAGTTGTGTGTTTTTTTTTGTCGTGTGTTTGCTTTTGTTGGTTGTGTGTTTCCCTTTTTGGTCGCCCTTGTTTTTGACTTTGTAACCCAATGGATAGGCACATGTAGATCTGGGATTCTCTACCCATGAGTTCCGCTGAGAGATAGTCCCCAGAAAGAGCCAGTTGTTATCCGTAAAATTGACAAGGGAAATTTCACGGGTAACCCAATGGAAATTTTGTTCTGGTCCCTCGTCAATGATCCCTTGCGTTTGAAACGTTACAAAGTCCTTTCCCGGGAAATCTAGTTTTCCGAACTTAGCCTTTTTTGGTATTTTTTGGTTGGGCGCACCTTTTCTCTGCAACATGAGTATCTTTGCACCCCCTTCATTTCCTTTGGCGCACCCTTCGAAGTGTCGACACACATTTAGATGCGCCTCCCCGTGATGCACCTTTCTTACATGCGCCAAGGTGCATGCGCCTTCGTGTCAACAACATTTTTGTTGTGCCACATTTTGGTGTGCAAAGCGCACATATTTATGTGTTGTGAGTATTTTTGCTTGCGCCAAAGGGCGCAAGGTTTGAAGTGTCGATAGGTGTTTTGATGCGCTTAAGTGGTTGGCACATTTATTGCACCTTTGCCTATATATAGGTGCATCTGCCCTGTCACTTTCACGATTAAAAACACACATGATAGATTTTATTCTACACCTATCAGCATGCTTGTCGTCCTCGTATTGCGTTCGTGGACCCCGCTTCGTCTCTCACGTTATATATATCCGGGTAGGTGGTCATTTTCCTCTTATGTTTTTTCTGTTTGTTGTTTGTTTGTGTAGTAGGAGGCTGGATTTGTGAAACCCTTCTTTTGATGTTCTTCTTTGTCCTTCTCCCATGCTCTTCCTCCTCTTTCCAAATTTCTTTGGTAAGGAGGACTTTGCCTCAGAAAAAATCACTTGGGCCCCCTTAGTATGCCCTCTTCACCATCCAAAAAACCCTGCAGAAGAGGCTTAGAACACATGCAACCCCTCCAGAGAAAGAAACAAGACTTAAAAGTTGGTAGACTGCGTTTTTCCTCTTGGCGCATTCGCCATGCTTGCTGCATAGAAAATAGTTGGGCCCTCAAAGCGCACTTTCCTTTCTTGGAACACCCAAAATCCCTGCGCCCTCTTGGTGCACCGAACTCCTATGTAACATTACAAACACTGCGCCATTGGCACACCCTGCACCCATGCAACACCAACCTTACTTGCGCCAAGTATAAAACTATGTTAAAAGGCGCAGGCACATCCCCTATTATAGTAACACATTGTCATGCAAACCTTTCATGCGCCCGCCAAGTTCCCCTCTTGCACACGAAAAGATGATGTTACACACACTAACCATGCGCCCTTTGGCGCACCCTGTACCTGTGTAACATGAAAATTATCTGCGCTCGGTATAAAATGCATATAAATAGCACAAGCACACTTCTGCTTGCAACAAAAAAAATTTCATGTGCAGTATCCATGCGCCTTGTGCCCTTTGGTGCTGATTTGTCCCTTGTAACACCCTTTTTTTGTGTGCCATACTATTTAACCCTGCAGCCTGCAGTGTTCATGCGCCTTGTGCCCTGATGCCTTAAAATTTCTAACTCTTCCTTCTGTCAATGCTTTAATGGGAGATCAAACAACTAACATGACTCTTCTGCATTGGGTTTTGCTTCTTCTTCTTGCAGATCAACAACTGAGTTCAGAACTACATATGTCTACATCAAGCAAGAGACCAACCAAGTCTAAGGGCAAAGCCAAACTTACAGAGGAAGAGATGAAGTATAAATATCAGAGGGTCAGGATGCCCGAATCCCAGGCAGAATGTGACCTGGACATAAGAGACTCTGAGCTCGGGCACATTGATATGGAAGACTTGGGCCGGAACCGGGAGGGTCACGGGAAGTCCTGGATGGACAAGCCCCGGTAGGTAGTGGCTGCGCATTTTTCTTTGGGGAATCCTAGTCGGTCACGAGTAAACAAAGAATTCATGATGGTAGTAGCCCGCTACTACAACAAGACATGAGGTGTGTCCGGAATGAGAAGGGAGAGGTCGTGATCAACCTCACTTTGCCGGAACTTTGAAATTATGCTTGGCATTCCTCACCACCAGGCACTTTGTGGTGTAAGCCAAGAAGCGCCCCAAGGCTTGGGAGGACAACGAAGACTAGTGTATGCAGTGATGAATGAGGTATACACGAAAAACAAGAAGGTGGTAACCGGATGGCCACAGGTCATTCATCGCAGCGATTTCTCGAGGAACTAAGTGATACCATCACATTCTGAGAAGAGTATTTGGGCTTCTGACACCCACTACTTTCATAAATGGATGCTCGGATACACGGAGACAATGAAAAAGAATGTGCCGGATCAACGCTTCGAGTTGGCGAGAGATCATAAAGAAGCACTATATCCGAGCAACTCCAACAACTCACCACAACGGGAGGTTCTACATGAACTCCTACGTAGTTTATCTTTGCAGCCTTGGAGAGGGATTATACAACATTGATGCGATGCGAGGTTTGGCCCCAAGTGAAAATATATGAATACTACTAGAGCTAAAGCTGGAAACAGTATTTCACGGTTTACAAAGATCAACAATGCTTTCTTCTACCGCATAAATCCCGCCTTTTGAGGCCAAACATGACTCATGGTCGTGCGACCAAGAGCATTGTTGCAGCAACGGAGAAGTGGGGGGCCTTATTCATGCAATTTACCACCTTCACCTATCTAAGGGCAGCCGACTTCTTGGGGGAACCCACCAAATTTCCGAGATATGCCGGCCCCAAGTTGATCATGTTGGAGCTATCCAGACAGCTCATAACCTACCACGAAAAGTGTTTGAAGAGAAAGAAGGGTGGAACTCCTTTCCCCCTCACAGTGGGCAGGTACACTTGTCTTTCCCACCACAAAGCCCGGGAGATGTTTGCAGAGCTGGAACTACTCAATCTAAAGAAAAACTTCCCAATGAAGGCCCACTTTTGACCCAAGGAATTTGCCTTCCCAAGGCCAAACTCGATCCAATCCACATTCCGTAGATCGAGGATATTTATATCGACCTGTATCATGAGGTCGAGCTCAGAAGAAAAGATCACTCCCGCTTGGCTTTGGCTGAAATCATCCAGTATGGCGTGGCCATTGTCCCAAAGGGTTATCAAACTACCGATCAAGAAGTTGATCAGGTATATCTTGACACGGATGGGGACAACTGGCCATTTGTTGTAATTGACATAACTAAAGCACCCCAAACCATTGAAGAAAGGGTTAAAGAAACTCTGCGGAGAACAGAGCACTGGTGCAGGATGAATGGCCTCATCTACCTCGGGGTTGATTTCACCACATCTCCATTGGGAAACGCACCTTCCAGGCCAAAACATCTGCCAAAGGGTAGAGGCAAAGACAAAGAGGGCGAGTCAAGCTCTGCCCAAAAAGAGGCTCTTGAGAGTCCCCCTTCCACCGCACAAGAAAAGGTTGTAACTCGCTTCCCAGAGAAAGAAGCGGCCGAAGATGTTCCATTGGGCACATCCACTTAGGATGTTGCAAATGCTACAACCGTTGAGGTCCCTTCTATACCTTCTCCCACTCCTCCTTCCCCCTTCTTTCGACCCAAGTGACCATTCCTTTGGTCGTATCCTCTCCCCATCTTCTATTATTCCCCTTTCTCGTCATCCATCTTCTTCTTCTCTCGCGGAGCTGTCCCCACCATTTCCTCCCTCATCTCTCAGCTCCCATCCATTCCCATGTCTACCTCCCCTATAGTATCTCTTACTCCCGTGAGCACTTCCTTGGCCTCCCTCTCAATGCCGCCTCCAAGTGTCTCAATGCACTTTCCTTCTACTACTGCGGCTGCTCCTTTTTCTACTTCCGGTCCCTCTCCCATAAGTCTAGCATGGATCTCTCAGCACCTGAGCCAACAAAAGAGGAAAGTTCCCATCGCACCGATGGACTTCTCCGTCATCCCATCAAAGGGGGCCAAGAAGCAAAAACCTATAACCCGCTTCTCTCAGAGTGCGTCAGGAGAGAGAGTAATGGAGATAGTGTATCCCAATCCTTTAAAGGATAAAAAGGATTTGTCTTCGACAGATTATACAGTGACCCAAGTCACAATGGGGACATCTTCAGAAAGCCTTTAAGGAGAGGCCCTATCTGCAGTTGACGCCCTTTGCAAGAAGCTCCAGGAAGCAAAGGAAGAAAAGAGGCTATTAAAGGAGCAAAATAAACATCTTCTCCACGCCTTGCAGAAAATGGGCAGTGCACCTCCCACAACTGCTACCGAAACTCCTGAGCCTCTGAGCCAGGATAAGATAAATGAATACGCCAAAATCGGTGAGCAGGGTATGGTAGTTTCTGCACTGGAGGAGTCAAATCCTCAAGGAAAGTGAGGGAGTAATCGCCAAGTTCACCAGATTGTATCAGAATATCAGTCGGGCGAACAAAGAGCTTCAGGCAATAGCAGGACCCATCTCCGAAGAGCTAGACCATGCCAGGATGCAACACAAGACCTTCCATAAAATGCTCATTGTTCGGTCAAAGATCTCGGTCAAGTTCGGTGTCTTCGGTCACCCAGAACCCTCAACAAAATCCTTTACTACTCGTACTACCAGTGTCGATCGGTTGGAGTTTGTCCTAGAAAAGATTGACAAAATCAAGGAGGAAGCCCTGGATGCAATGCATCAAATGGAGAAAATTGTCTTGAGAATGTCTCCAAGCTTGCTCACTCCTTCTTTCACCTTGAGAAAGGTTGATGAAAATATTCGGATCTTGAGGAGATCGTTTTGCAAGGGTGGGACCGGAAGTCACCTTTGACGCTGAATCCATCAACAACCTGTTGGCGTATCATGACTTCATAAGGTACCTGATAGAGGTAGAAAATGAATATTCCAAGCTCCCAGAAAATCTCACAGATGAGCGGGAGACTTGCGAGGCTATCAGTGATCATCACATGGATCCTTCCTAGTATCAACTTCAGTCCATGATCAGCAAGTTCATGGAATATCGTGCCCAGTTCCACATCACGTCTCCTGAGTAGCAGTAGAAGAAGGATACCCCCTTTCAGTCGCGGGACGACTATGAATAACTCTCTTTCCTCTTGACCTTCTCTTTGTAAACATCTAAAGTATGTTGACACAAATGATGACATCATCCATGTTGCACCATGGGATGATGTTATCCACCAAGTTGTCAAAAGTCAACAAATGACTTTATGATATTTTGTAAGATATTTTGTAATTAATTGGTTGGTTTGTTTTTGCCTTCTTTTCTTCTTTTATTCTATAAATACTTGAATACTTGTTGTATTCAAGTGTGGATACTTTTCAGATGAAAAATAGAAGTAAGAAGAAAAGAATTTGAACTTTTGTAGAACAAATATTAATACAATATTTAGACTTTGTCTTTGAATACACGTGTTTTACATCAGACCTTTCTTATGTTAGATCTGTGTGATTGTTCTGTTGAATCTACTTCTACTTTGTTGTCATTTATTCCTCAGTATTGCTTTATTCGTCTATGCAAATAGGTTCGGCTCTGTTTACTACCAACCCAAATCATAGACCTTCTGACCTTTCTTCTTTGGAATTCATTTCTTTTCTCCCTTTAGATCTTTCCCATCTCCCCACCTTGTTCCTTTCCCTTCTTTCACAGTTGGAAATACCTCTACTGGGATGAGATCCCAACCCCTGAAGGCAGAATATTGTGAGACTTGCGCAAGATTCCTACTGGTAGAATAGCAATAAACTAGTTTCGCTTTGTTGACTCAAAGAGGGGCTATGCCCCGCACACCTGTTGGCTCATCTTTGTCCATAGATCTGCCCACCCGATAGATTTTTGAACCAACAGAGCCTTGAGACCAAATCATCTTATATCCTCAACGGTGATTTCTCAGACTCCATGGCACCTAGAGATGTCTTGTCGGATCCGAGAGCTCCATGTAAGGGCCCACTAAAAAAGCCTCTTGTAGTTTTTATGTCTCCACTCGGTTCTCTTATTGTCCTATTATTTGCAAACATGAGAAATAGTGTAGTCTAAGTCGGTGTAGGGATGCTGGGACGTTGTATTTTGTAAACGAAATCTCGTTGGACCAAACCAATGATGCCAACACGTCGGGGTGGCTGGTGAACACTAGTGGAGCATTCGTTTTTGTTCCCTATGCTCCCGTGTGGTTTTATGGCTACCCCATCAGGGCATAGTCACTTAAGAGCCCGAGGCCCAATCACGCCATATCTTCGACGGATGATTTTCGGACTCGAGGCACCTAGAGACATCGTGTTAGATCCGAAAGCTCCATGTCAAGGCCCACTACAAATTCCTCTTGCATTTTTCTCCGTATCTTTTAGATCGAGTCAGCTTTGTAAGGTTGTCCATTGCCAATCACCTAAATAATATAGGTGGTTCATACAATATAGGTGGTGAAATGAGAATTTATGTTTGTTGTTCCTTTCTAATATTTAATTTTTCTTAGCTTCACTTGGCTTCAAGAATAATAAATTCTCTACTGACAGTGCTAACCACGTGAAGGTGGAAGATTTTTTAGCACCACTAACCTACATAAACATGTTAGTAAGCAATTAAATAGAATTTTAAATCATACAAAATTTAAACAAAATCATTTAAGTAAATATTCAAATTAAATTCATGAAGAACATACCTTTGCAAATTCAATCCAATGAACCGTAAGGATCAACTCTATTCTTGACAGTAGCAAGAATTGCTTCATGATCTGATTCACGAACCTTCCATAGATTTTTGTTTGATGGCCGACCTCAATATTTGATCAATTTAATATTTGTTGCAAGGACCAAATGTGAATAGTGAAGTATCTTCTGATGTACATCATAGTCTTCACACAACCAAATGTTTGATTTTTTGATAGGATATCATCGAAGCAAATTTCTAGTGACTACCACTGATCCAGTGGGATACTGATGCAACTTAGAATTATTAGTTAACACCTAGTCACACTTTGGCACATCACTTAGCCTAGGTGAGAGCTCACCTGAGAAGTGCGCAAAGGTATCGAGTCCCTCTTAATAGTTTTAGTAGCGAGAATAGTGGTATGATAAATAGTAAACATATATTTTAGGAACTAATCCATCCATTCACCGGTAATAACATGCATTGATAAAACACATCACACACTTTGTTCAGCCAATTTCCTTTATCTATTCATTGAACCAACAATACAGTAGCTTCATACAATACCAGGCATGCACGCATGGATCTGTTACAATCATCCAGTTGCATGTGGTTCCATCCGTTCTCTATGTATGTCTCTATGTATTTCATTCTATATATATATATATAGGGTGGGGAACTAACCCTTCACCACTTAACTCTACAGAAATAGGTCACATGCTAATAACAACCACGTGCCTTTTTACAATTATAGCCATACATGTAAGTATGTTATCTATAGATTGTTGATAGTTAACTGAAGTGATGGATCTATGCTTAACTTATGTCCATGCAAGAGTGAGTTGACATGTCCTTCCAAAATCCCCATGAAGAGTGGCGCACAAATCTCGCCATCACTTTGTGTACTCCGCATACGCCAATCTCTAAGAATAAACTTGATCTCCAAAATCGGCTAAGTCCTTGAGAGTCTTACTCTACACCTCCACGCGTGACACCTTCCTATACCTTCGTGCTTTTTCTCCTATTCCATTCTTCTGCGCGGACTCTATGTGCAAGTTCAACTAAGTGTTTTCTCTAATCAACATTACCCCACACTAATATGATTGTCATCCCGACAATGGCGATGCTCAAAACTTATACATAGAATGGATAAATAAAGAATAAATAATTTTGAATAAGAATGTTGAAGAAGAATTTTGAAGAAGATATACACAGCTATCAAAACTGTTTAGGTCTCAGGCCCCTCTGTCTCATCCTGAAGCATCAACTCTAGATATTCTTCTTTGATATCTACTTCTAAGTTCTCCCATGCTGTTAGTGCTACTCCTATTGTTTCAGGCATGTCTGCAATGATGGACTGCAGCTCTTCCATTGAGAGTTTCCCTTGCTCATTTTATATTACAAGCATCACGCTTGACATAGAGGTTTGCACCCCTTCCAGTACATCAATCTTCTGAGAAATGAGCTTTCATAGCTCCTCTAACCTCTCCTTATGCGGTGCCTGCGTCGCAGCTAGTGCCTCATGCTTTTGCTTTACCAGGACTAAGTGTTCAGCGTGGCCTAGGGAAGCATCCTTCATCGCCTTGTGGACCTCATTTTATTCCTCCAAGGCTTTCACCGCGATCGGTGCTTTTGGGGCTATGCATATGGTTAACGCATGATTAGACTTCTTGAGTTCGTCGTGGGTGGCTTGCAGTAGACCTTCATAAGTAGCAATCTTCCTAGCTACTGCAGCCTGCGCCTTTTCTATCTTTTCCCGAGTCCTTGGGCTATGAGGATACACGCACCTTTTCATCCTCCAACACTCATGTTATCATTGTTTTCAAATAGTGCATCATAGAAGGAAATTCTTTTGGTACTGGGATTCTAAATTTAGGCGTACCTTGAACATCATCTCCAATTTCCTCTGCCATATTTTCTTTTGATTAAGTCCTTTTCCTAGACTAGGCACGCTATCTCCACATCCTTGGCTTTTAATCTCTCTGTCGGGGGCTTGATGGTAGAAGATTTATCTATGTTTCTTCGTCTTTACTTCAAAGGATACTTTTACTAGAGCATTGCTCACCTGCTCATCTTACATCGTTGTTGGTTTGATTGTCATGTGGTGTGTTTCAGGTGCCTTCTTCAACCACATTGACGTGCATGATTCTTCACCAACATCAATGTTGGGCTCATCCATGTGTGTGTGCATAGACCATGAGAGTTGCTTCCTTGTGCACAGAGTCACCTTGTCCTCGTCCATGAGCGCCCATCGAAATAAATCCTTTTCCCGATGGTACTCTGTAACCAAGCACGAATGATCAGCTTTGGGTCTTCTACATACTCCATGGCATGTGCCTTGGTGTCCTCCCTTATTCAACCAATCGAGGTACTCTTGAATGATTTGCATCAAGGTTGGGAATACGGATGTATTCCCACCTTGTCTGTGTAAGCCTCGATTGACCCCCTTCTTCTCCTTCCATCTTCTCCTCCTCATATTGAGGCTCTTCTCCAGTTGGAGATGAAGGCACCTTCTCCTCAGATTCCTCTGTTTCCTCGCTCAGCCTGAGTTTTCTCCATTTCTTCTCCTCTCGGCTCATTCACTGTTGGGTTCCTCCTTACGCCCTTGTGTGCTTAAACACCTTCTTAAATCTTTGTGTTCCCTACTCCTCCCTCGTAGCTCCTTATCCTGGGAGTTGTCATGCGCTCCCCCTCCTAGCCAGATGGTGCTTTCTCCTCCGCACTGATCGCCACTATCTTAAGGTTCTTCATCCTCTTCCTCATCATTTTGCTTGGCGCAGAGGGCCTAGGTGATGGAATGTTTTCCATAGTATGCTTTCCCCTGTGACATCCTGGAAGCACGAATTCATTCTCCACGTACTTGTTATTATATATTTTAGGCTTTAGTTGGAGTTATATTAGCACGACCCGATATCGCAATGGCCGTTGTCTTTGGCTTAATGATTAAGATTTCAAGATGTTATTCTCATTGTATGCATTCCTCACTGGATATCCATAAGTCTTTCTCGGGTGTGATACTCGAGAATCCACTTTGTCTGCATTAAATACCAACTTCCGTGTGTTGGTGAATCGATGAACTGCGCACTTGGAAGTATTGTGCTGTGAAATGCATATGGTAGTTTGCACCAGGGGCTCCACGACTCATCTACCATTAGGAAGTGCGAAATATAGAAATGCTAGTATACTGTAAATTATACCTACTTTCCCAAGACCGAGGAAAATCCTTGGGTATGCACCATTCTTCCCCAAATGCCGCATGGAGCCTATCATACTACTTCTCAAAGACACTCCTTAACCTCCTCTCTCGTCATTGACCCTTTGCAAAGATATTTGTTGAATCACTCAGCTAGAGACTTATGATTCATGGGGTATTCCCATATGTTCTCTTTTGGGCCATCTGGTACCCCGATCTCCATGAAGACTAAACTCAGTAAGATACAGACAAAACTTATCTTACTCCCTTCATGCGCTTCCTTAACTATCCGCTCTGCAATGAATCGCGATGTTATAAGTGGTTCCCTTTGACATGCGCTTGGCCACATGCAACCACATAGAATTGACTTGTGACCAACGCTCTTGGTCATTCAACTTTGTGGTGAGATATCTTTGCTTTACTGTCTTCTTGGACAATTTTTCAACTTGTCAATGTCCATCCCGCGGTCCTTTCCGATAGCCTAGTGCCTTCTGTGTCTCCAAAATGGTGATTTTTTCTGCTAAGTCGGTCTTAATGTCTTCACCCATTTCCCGTAATCTAGTAACTATGGAAATGAGGATGGGTGTTAGTCTTACCCTCCATCCTGTGAAGTAGAAGAAGTCCTCATGGACTTGGCTCATCAGCCATCTGTACAAAGGTGCATACTTTCCAAAGTATGGAAGCTCATAAAGCTGGTAGATACCATTTCCCTTGAGTAGATTTTCCCGACATCATCATATATCGGCATGCCATCTTCAGTGTGCCTATTTGTTCGAGTGGTGAGCAGGTCGTCTAACTTCTTCTGGTTTTCACTGGTTCGGTGATTGTATTCACTTATCTTGCTCGATTATGTGGGTATTCCATTCCTTCCCCACAATAACTTCTTTAGGATACTACGTTTGGGAGAAATTTCTCTTTGGGGCCATCACCTTCTCTTCTTCCACCACCACCTTCTTCTTTTCTTTTATCGGTGCTGCTTTCTTCTTTAGTGCCATTCTCTTTCGGGGTTTTATTTTGTAGCTCAGCTGCTATGTGTGTCGAGTGATTTCCTTCAAACCCTAACCCAATTCTTCCATGCCCTAATTTTTAATCATGAACTTGCACACCCTAACTTTTTGTATTACTCTGCTTCATCAAACCCTTTTTCTAGGGGATCTAAGCCTTTCTAATAAACAAATTTCTTTTCCGCGCCTGGTTCGCTTGCCGTACCTTGAACTAGTTAGTTTTATGCTCTTCGCATATAGGCTCTCTATCAGATTCTCGTAGTCGTAAGGGTAAAAATAAAATCACATCCCGTCCTTATATAGATTTATACTTTTACTACATTAATTAATCCTCCACCTACCAATTTTTCCTCATTTATGACCCATTTTTATCATTTCCGCATAGTATATTTTCATGCCAAAGCTATAACCTTCTAGTGCACCTCTTTAACCTTTTCATAGACTTCTCTTTAGCGCGAACCTTGAACCTTTGCATCTGAGTACCTCATCTTTGAATGATCTCCCTGGTAATTACCATGGCGCCGCTTACTTCACTTTATACTTTCCTTATCCATATTCATCCTTTCTTATCTTGAGAAAAATCTTTTCGAGTTACCCTTAGCAACCTTCTTTCAACACCCACAAGCATGATTTCTTCACACATATATCCCCGAGAGTCACCAACAATCTACCCCACATGAAAAGTATGTGTAGTCTCTCGCACATCAACATGCTTCATATTGTAGTTAGTTTCATGCACACAAGTGTGCTTATTACACAAACAATAGCTAAAATTGACAAAGCATATGACGATGAAAGAAATACATTAAGGAAATGCATAAAGGGAAACCTAATGTATCTAGAAATACTTGACTTAATAAAAACACCAAGAACACTTATTTATAGTAGGGCTTCAACCTACTCTTGTTAAAATAACCGAAGGAAACCGTGTGCCATCAATTGTTTTCAAGCTGTGCAAGCACACGACTCAAGTATATGAGTGATAACATATGGCCCCAACAATGCACCTTGAGCTTTCTGGATGGCACAAAACTTAGAGTCATATAGAAGTACCATTTGTCCCACCACAAGTTTCTTATCCCTGATGTGCCGATCATGCCATGCCTTTTGTCGTGCTTTCTCCTATTTCTGACTCCAGCATACGATGGCATGGTGCTCATCTAGCTGAACCATCTTCACAATCCGTTCTTCCAAGGCCTACTCATCAACTAGACCTCAGCAGCATACAATGCGCAAAGAAGGTAACATAAATTCTAGAGGCAGAACAACTTCCATTACAAATACCAATTGAAAAGGTGTGACTTTGTTCAATATTTTGTATGTTGTTCTATAAGCCCAAAGAACAAGCGATACTTTATCATCTCAATCTTTCCTCCCAACATCGCAAATCTTGGTCAGTGTGTGGCACAAAATTTTGTTAAATGCCTCAATAGTTCCATTTTCCTGAGGGTGATAGGGTGTATTTTTATGGTGGGCAACCATAAAATTGTCTAAAAGAATTCATATTGTCTCATTTAAACAATGTGTGCCGCTATCACTTGTTAAAATTAAAGGACATACATACCTCTTGAGGACATTATCCCATAAGAACCGTCTTGAATTGTGCATAATCTGATCCTTCATAGGTCTTGCTTCTTCCCATCGGGTAAGATAATCTGTACAAGTGATGATATAACATGACCAGTCCTGCGCGTGGCTGGGGAGATAGGCCCGACAAAGTCAATTTCCCATTTCTCAAAGGGTTCTGCACTCGTTATTGGTCGTAGGGGCATCTCATCCCTTTGTCTTGGTTCGACCGAGACGTTGACAATGGTCACATGTCTTACAATACTTTACAATCCTTGTGCGATGTTCCCCACCATAACTCGACAAGTAGGATGTTGTACATTGTTGCATCACCTGCATAATGGCCACCTGCAATACCACCATGTGCTTATTCCATTATGTCCTTGTGTTCATGCTCCAAGACACAATGGCGTAACACCTCATCTCTTCCTAGCTTATACAAATCACCACTAATTCGATGGTGGCGTAGCACCTCATCTTCTTAGAAAGAAAACAATGTCCTTTAATTCTGATGGCACGTGTTGTAACCTATATAGCTATGCATCAGGCATGGTCTCTTCTATTGTTTGTGCCTCTTCCCCTGATTGAATTCTAGACAAGTGATCCGGTATAGAATTGCTTTTGCCTAGTTTCACCACAACCATAAAGTCAAACTCTTGAAACAAGAGTACCCAATGACATATGCGCCCTGTTAAATGGTTTCTTCACCAAATATTTTAATGCCATGTGATCTCGTATAAAACACAAATGGTGTAGCCAAAAATCTTGGCGAATATTGTGCAAGGCATAGAACATGGACAAGGCCTCGTGCTCTGTAGTGGTATAGTTATGTTCTGCAGGGGTCAACTTCCTACTAGCAAAGCAAATTGGATGATCAATGATACCTTCACTGGTTGAGCTAGGAAAGCACCAATGGCTGTGCTAGAAGCGTCCACATGAACATGAAAGGGTTTATCCCATGAAGGAAAATGCAAGATAGGCATGGTAGTAAGTTTCTGCTTCAATATCTCAAACGTGCGCTATTGTGACTCCCCTAGTAGAATGTACCTTTTCCATGGAGTAATTCTTCCAAGGGCATGACAAATTTTGCATACCCTTTTATAAACTTCCGGTAATACCCTATATGACCCAAAAATCAGTGTACCTGCTGTTTGACTTGTGGGTGCTTTTAAGCCAATGATGATTGCAACTTTAGCTAGATCAACCAACAACCCTTCCTTGCAGATGATATGTCCTAAAAGTGTGCCAAAGGGAGTAGCAAAGATGCACTTCTTGATATTTAATGAGATACTCAACTGTCGACATCTTTCAAACATTAAGCGTGATTATCACAATGATCCTTAATCAGCCCATAAACGGTCCAATCATCAAGATAGACCTGTAGAAAGTTATGAATAAAATCCTTGAAGGCTTGTACCACTATCCTTGAAAATACAGTAGGTGCATTCTTCAATCCAAAGGGCATCACAGTATAAGCAAAGCTTCCCCATTTAGTAGTGAAGGTGGTCTTCTCTTGATCTTCTGGGGCAATCCTAAACTCACGATACCCTAAAAACCCATCTGTAAATGAATATATTTCACACCCGACCACTCCTTCCAATATTTCCTCCATGAATGGCGTAGGGATCGTAACACATGCTGCATTCAACTCCCTATAATCAACACAAATTGAATCCTACCATCCTTTTTATGCTTATCACCATAGGATGACCCATTCCGATTCATCCGGTGGTGGAATGATCCGGATTTCAGCATCTTGTCAATCTCCTCCTTTACTTTCTCGAGAAAATTGCGATTCATCCGATATGGTCGCTTCTAATAGGGCACGCACCTTCCTTGAGCTTCCCTTGGGAATAAGTCCTCATGGTCACAAAGTAACTCTATGATCTTTGCGACCTTTGATTCTAATAAGTAATCCCCAATTATCACTTCCTCAAGTTTAGCTTCGTGCCTATATTGACCTTTGTTCTTTTCATAGGTTCATGATATGCGTGCGCATCCAAATCTACACGGGATAACACTTCGCGTGTTCCATGTGAATGATCCACATCCAAGTGCTCAACTTCCTCCTCATCAATTATGCATACCATCTTCCCCTTATCTTTTTCCAAAGAAGCGTGCTCAAGTAACATGATATCATCTTCTGAATCCATAAAGCACGCCCCTATCTCTCGGCTCACCCAATAATTCTTGGACAATTTATTCCACTTTCCCACTTTGTCTCCCATAGTTAAGCACTTGATAAAGCTCAAAGCTATGTTCATTGGTGGGGTAGATGAAAAGAAGTCAAACGTTTGGATCATCCCTGCAATCAAATTTTTCCGATTGCACTCGTGTCGCGATGTAATTCAGCATAGATGTACAAGCACACGTGTCAACCTTTTAGAGTAGAATAAAACCGATGCACCCAAAGTGAAGGTGGTAATGATTCTGGCCTCTTGTCCGGAGTCTCTCACATTGCTGGATATGATATTGATCGGGTTGATCACCATGATAAGGGCATATGTTTTTAGGTTTATTACTTCTCGAAAACCTGGTTGATAAGGCAGTCCCAATTGTTTTCCATTCTAAGAGATTATTCTGTGGACTACCCACCAGGTGTGCAAACCGTCCCGCTCAAAGTATATGATAGCATAGTACGTCATTTAAGTTCGTCATTGCCCAATTTGTTTCTAAGGTGCTGTAGGAACCTAGCCAAATCTTTAGATATAGTATAGCGAGGTATTTGAGAACCTATACATCAAACAGTGAAAACCCATCTTGCAAAAGTAACCATGTGCTTAACCTCGCATCCCACGGTTCATAAGTGCCATGAGCCCAATTATTGCAAGCAATACTAGTAGTATCATTTGATTGGTGAGAATCTTCCCAATGAAGGATTCCTTCCTTAGATGGATCATTGACCTCACGGGTCCCGAATAACGCGTACATAGATTCTGTTCAAGTCCTCTTTGCTTAAAGGTTCCACATATGGCATGGATTTCCCATCTTTCAATGGTAGTATGACCCTTTCCTCCTTATTCTTGAAGCTGATATACCCTTTGTTAAACCTCAAATCAGCATTGTTTGCATAACACCAAGGGCACCCAAGAAAAGCTAGGAAACTATTCGCTTCCGCAAGTGCTAGTACTTCAAAGTCTCCTGTCAACTTGGCCCTTGTATAGTGATAGTTACATCCTTCAAAACTCCTATGGGAGTAGCTTTTGTTCTATTTGCCATGAACACTATATTAGATGATGGCTGCAATGGGGTCTCCCATTATTTCCCACGCATCAATGTAGGTACATTTACTTCCGCCTACGCGTCGATCAGAATATTTCTCAAAGCCAACCACCCGTCTACTACAAAGCATTCAAAGTGATCTCCTTATCGTAGTCAATGCTATTAGGAGGAAGATTCATATGAAGTATTTTTCTTCTAGTCTCGGCTCTTGCGCACGGAGTATTCCCTTTCAACCAATTTCCTAATAAAGGAATAATATTCTCTGGCGTAACATTCTACATACCTCTCGATGTCGTCAATATATCGACGGGGCTTCTTTATGTATCCTTGTGCACCAATTTTGAGATTGCTCTTTTAAACCTTGTATCTCACCTTGAAGGCTCATAAGGACCTTCATTGTGTCCTGACAAAATTCTTTCTGATGAGCTGGATCTGGATATCTAGCATGTAAAAATTCCTCCCTAGTGATTGTCGGCGTATGTTGTAACACCTCTCTTGTGTGTGCCACCTCATCTCGTGTGGTTATCTTAAGCTGGCATTACCGCCTCGGGTTACTGGTGTTAACTTTGGCATCCATTGATTCTCTTTCACACGCTAGATTCTAACCATCCCCATGCAACCTTGTTTTCTTATTTGTGCTACTTTATCGAGATGCTCATACAAGTCGAGCACTCTTCATAGCTATGCCCCTTTCCACAAAATGCACATGAAATATTTTGCGGGCATTCGTGCCTATAATGGTCAGGTGAGCCACATGTATAGCAAGTTCGTTGAGGGAATTCACTCCTTCCTCCACCTCGGCCTTGTCCTCCATATCCGCCTCTATATCCTCATCCCCTTTCACGAGCCCCTTCAAACCGTCAGTCATTCCTGTCATAGTGGGTTTTATTATAATCCCTATCCGATGCTCATTCTTCCCTTTAGAATTATCAGCCACACTCGCTTGTCTCGACCCACAATATCAATGGCATCATGGATGCGGCCAATTAGTCTGATCCACCGAGTATCATGGGTCATGGACCTAAAAATTTTACAAAAGGAGGATACATTCTTCACGATCACGTGTTGTAGGAGGGGGAAAATACTAACATCATGGTTCAAATGGAAAATCTCACAGTCTAATAACAAAAAACATACAGTTATGTGAGGGCAACTATCCTTAGTGTGCCCTTCCACTTCATAATCTATTTGATCCACGAGCGCGTTTCATGAGCTGAGTTTACCGATAATTTCTCTAAGCTTGTTTCATCATAGCCCTTATCTCGAGCTTCCAAAAATGGACTAACTCTAGTGTCAATACTCTCAACCGATTATTAGCGTACTTCGATGCTTCACACGGATTGGTATAAGTTTTATGCGACATTGCTCTTTAAAATGGAGTAATCAGTCCCCCGACAAACCATTGTGCATGTTGACTTGCATGAATGTCATAAGAGAGTTTGGATAGAAGTGTTTTAAATTGCGCATCATACTCACGCACACTTTCAGTAGTGCCTTGCTTTATATCCTTGAGTGCGCTTATAATATTCTGCTCAAACTCTCGGATGTGGAACTCTTTTAGGAAAGCATCTTTCAATCTTTGCATAGTCAATACAAGTTTGATTGGGGTCAAACTTCCTATACCAGCTGTGTGCGCGTGCCTACAATGTAGTAGCAAATTGACTTTTCTTACGTTCAGGTGTCGTAATACCTTTTGCGTGCCATAATATTTCACACATATGAACATGTTCAACAGCATCATCGATACCTCTGTATTTAGGGAGGTGAAGGGACATCTCCATATAAATGTTCTGGGGTTGCAGCGGGCCTTGACCACCTAACCCAGAACCTCCTTGGTTTCATTTTCCTCTAATACCACCCAAACCACCAGAACTAGAACTACCCATACAAATCGATCCTCCTCCGAATTTGGAATAGGGTCCATGGATACACTCCCTGTGCCCATACGGTGGTACTATCTTGGACCCCTATAGTCTGGGAAGTGGTCCCAACTCCAGAGGTGATTCCCACACTCGATGCACTCATATTCTGTGTAGATGATGAGCACGATAATGTACCCCAAAAGAATAACAAAGTTATCTATGTTGCCATTGGTGTATTGACTATCTACCCTATTTCTATGCTTTCACTTCCTAAAAACTACTTTTACCTGTTGTACTAGATACTAGAAAACCAAGCACAAGGGCTAGGTCAACGTCAAAGTTGCTTTAGATGCACGCCATGGCCCATGTCATATCTCTTGGCGCACTTCCATGTGAGGCAAAGAGGGTTTCTCTGTCATGCTTCCTAGATGGGAGAGTTCACGATGCTCTTGCTCTTTTTCCTCCCCATGAGCCTCAAATCCTTCACGAGCCATCTCTCTCCACAACACCATCCGTTCTACAATTTCTTACCTCTTGCATAATTCCCTCTCGTGCGCCTCATCATACTTCAGCCGCCTTTCTTCCCTCTACCGTGCTACCGCTAGGTCTACCATCTTTCACCAATCTTGTTCCTACCCCCGTGCATGAAGATTCTTTAGGTCTCCATGGGTTTAGATTCTAAGTTCAATGTTACCATTAGTATTTTGATTGCCAGTGGAATACCTTGCAAATATGTCCCTCTAGGATACCGTAGAAACCGGAACTCTAGTACCTCCGAGCACGAATAATTCGAAATTGAATACTCCAAAATATAGCTGTTTAGGACACCGCAAAACCAGGTATCTACCACGTGAGTCCAGCTTAGGTTAGCATCATATAGTGTTTTAAATTCCTCATGTGTCCAAACAAGCGTGTGATACCTCCAATTCCACTTAGATGCATATGTAATCAACCATTCGTACAATTCTATTGGAAAGATAGCAAAGAAGCTTTGTATTAAACTGTCATACAAATTTTTCTCTACCCAAGTATGTACGCTAAATCCGGATCCAGTGTCAAACCTCCATGCATATTATTCCTCCAAATCATGAATCCATTCTTCAACACTTTACTAGGTTAGCTAGTATGTCTTCATCGCGAACCATTCTAAAACAACTGAATATTCTTCTTTAATATCTACTTCTGGGTTCTCCCACGCTATTATTAGCGCTGCTCTTGATGTTTCGGCACATCGTAATGATGGGTGTAGCTCTTCCATGGAGAGTTTCCTTGCTCATTTTTTATTACAAGCATCACACTTGACATAGCGGTTTGCACCCCTTCCAGTACATCAATCTTTTGAGAAATGAGCTTTCATAGCTCCTCTAACCTCTCCTTATGCGGTGCCTGCGCCACAGCTAGTGCCTCGTGCTTTTTCTTTACCAGGACTAAGTGTTCAGCGTGGCCTAGGGAAGCATCCTTCATCGCCTTGTGGACCTCATTTTCTTCCTCCAAGGTTTTCACCATGATCAGCGCTTCTGGGGCTGTGCATATGGTTAGCGCATGATCAGCCTTCTTCAGTTCGTCGTGGGTGGCTTGTAGTAGACCTTCATTAGTAGCAATATTCCTAGCTACTGTAGCCTGCGCCTT
Source organism: Taxus wallichiana var. yunnanensis (assembly GCA_018340775.1). NCBI lineage: Eukaryota > Viridiplantae > Streptophyta > Pinopsida > Cupressales > Taxaceae > Taxus > Taxus wallichiana. Next base: position 348,198,956 of record CM031241.1, on the reverse strand, counting down.
TTCTATCTTTTCCTAGAGTCCTTTAGTTTGTGAAGATATACGCGCACCTTTTCATCCTCCAACACTAATGTTATCATTGTTTTCACATAGTGCATCACAGAATGAAATTATTTTGGTACCCAAGATTCCGATTTGGGTGTACCTTCAAAACATCATCTCCAATTTCCTTTGCCATACTAAAAAAGTGTCATATTTTCTTTTGATTAAGTCCTTTTCGTGGACTAGGCATACTATCTCCACATCCTTGGATTTTAATCTCTCTGTCAGCACCTTGATGGTAGTAGATTTATCTATGTTTCTTCTTGCTACTTCGGAGGATACTTTTACTAGAGCATTGCTCACCTGCTCATCTGACATCATTGTTGGTTTGATTGTCATGTGGCACATTTTAGGTGCCTTCTTCAACCGCCTTGACGCGCATGATTCTTCACTGACATCAAAGTCGGGCTCGTCCATGTGTGTGTGCATAGACCATGAGAGTTGCTTCCTTGTGCACAGAGTCACCTTGTCCTCGTCCATGAGCGCCCATCCAAATAAATCCTTTTTCCCAATGGTACTCTGGAACCGAGCGCGAATGATTAGCTTTGGGTCTTCTGCATACCCCATGGCATGTGCCTTGGTGTCCTCCCCTATTCGACGCGATCGAGGTCCTCTTAGAATATCTGCATCAAGGTTGGGAATACCAGATGTATCCCCACCCTTGTCCTGTGTAGCCTTTGATTGACCCCCTTCTTCTCCTTCCATCTTCTCCTCCTCATATTGAGGCTCTTCTCTAGTTGGAGATGAAGGTGCCTTCTCCTCAGACTCCTCTGTTTCCTCGCTCAACCTGAGTTTTCTCCATTTCTTCTCCTCTGGCTCCTTCACCTGCGGGGTTCCTCCTTGTGCCCTTGTGTGCTTAAACACCTTCTTAAATCTTTGTGTGCCCTGCTCCTCCCTCATAGCTCCTTCTCCCTGGGGAGTTTTCATGTGCTCCCCCTCCTGGCCAGATGGCTGCTTTCTCCTCCGCACCAAACCACCACTATCTTCGGGTTCTTCATCCTCTTCCTCATCATCTTGCTTGGGCGCAAGAGGGCCTAGGTGCCGAAATGTTCTCCATAGTATGCTTTCCCTTTGGTGGCCCTGGAAGTGTGAATTCATTCTCCATGTACTTGTTATTCTCCATTTTAGGCTTCAATTGGAGGTATATTAGCGTGGCCCGATATTTCGCAATGGCCACTATCTCTGGCTTAATGCTTAAGATTTCCGAGATGTTATTCTCGTTGTATGCATTCCTCCTTAGATATCCATAAGTCTTTCTAGGGTGTGATACTCACATTCCACCTTGTCTGCATTAAATACCAACCTCCGTGTGTTGGTGAACCGATGAACTGCAGCTTGGAAGTACTGTGTAGGAAATGCATATGGTAGTTTGCACCAGGGGCTCCACGACCCATCTACCATTGGGAAGCACACAATACAGAAATGCTGGTAGACTACAAATTGTACCTACTTTCCCAGGACGAGGGAAAATCCTTGGGTATGCGCCATTCTTCCCCAAATTGCCGCATGGAGCCTATCATACCACTTCTCAGCGCACTCCTTAACCTCCTCCGTCATCGACCCTTTGCAAAGATATTTTCTAAATCACTCAGCTAGAGACTTATGATTCATGGGGTATTCCCATATGTTCTCTTTTGGGCCATCTGGTACCCCGATCTCCATGAAGACTAAACTCAGTAAGATACAACCAAAACTTATCTTACTCCCTTCACGTGCTTCCTCGACTATCTGCTCTGCAATGAATCCGATGATGTTATAAGTGGTTCCCTCTAACATGCACTTGGCCACATACAACCACATAGAATTGACTTGTGACCAACGCTCTTGGTCATTCAACTTTGTGGTGAGATGTGCTACTGCCTGTACTACTGGACAATTTTTCAACTTGTCAATGTCCATCCCACATGGTCCTTTCTGATATCCCAGTGCCTTTTGTGTCTCCAAAATGGCACTTTTTTCTGCTAAGTTGGTCTTAATGTCTTCACCCATTTCCCGTAATCCAGTAACTATGGCAATGAGGATGGGTGTCATTCTTACCCTCCGTCCTGGGAAGTAGAAGAAGTCCACATGGACTCATCTCATCAACCATCTGTACAAAGGTGCATACTTTCCAAAGTATGGAAGCTCATAAAGTTTGGTAGACACCATTTGGTTGAGTAGCTTTTCCCGGCATCATCATATATCGGCATGTCGTCCTCAATGTGCCCATTTGTTTGAGTGATGAGAAGGTCGTCTAACTTCTTCTGGTTTACACTGGTTTGGTGATTGTATTCACTTATCTTACTTTATCTTATGTGGGTATTCCATTCTTGCCCCATAATAACTTCTTCAGGGTACTAAATTTCTTAGAAATTGCTCTCCGGGGCCATGTCCTCCTCTTCTTCCACCACCACCTTCTTCTTTTCTTTTATCGATGTTGCTTTCTTCTTTGGTGCTATTCTCTTTCAGGGTTTTGTTTTGTAGGTCACCTCTTTGTGTGTTTTGAGTGATTTTCTTCAAACCCTAACCCAATTCTTCCATGCCCTAATTTGTAATCACGAACTTGCACACCCTAACTCTATTGTATTACTCTGCTTTGTCAAACCATTTTTCTAGGGGATCCAAGCCTTTCTAATAAACAAATTTATTTTCGCGCCTGGTTTTCTTGCTTCGTACCTTGAATTAGTTAGCTTTATGCTCTTCGCGTATACGCTTTCTATTGGATTCTTGTAGTTGTAAGGGTAAAAATTAAATCACATCTCATCCTTATATAGATTTCTACTTTTTACTACATTAATTACTCCTCCACCTACCAAATTATCCTCATTTATGACCCATTTTTATCATTTCCGTGTGGTATATTTTCGCGCCAAAGCTATAACCTTCTAGCACGCCTCTTTACCCTTTGTCATAGACTTCTCTTCATGCGCACCTTTGCGCATGAGTACCTCATCACTACATGATCTCTTGGTAATTACCATGGCCCGCTTACCTCACGTTATACTTTCCCTTATCCATATTCATCCTTTCTTATCTTGAGAAGCAATCTTTTGTCAGTTACCCTTAGCAACCTTCTTTCAACACCCACAACATGATATCTTCACAGCATATCCCTGAGAGTCACCAACAATCTACCCCACATGAAAAGGATGTGCAGTCCTCTGTGCATCAACATGCTTCATATTGTAGTTAGTTTCATGCGCACAAGCACGCTTATTACACAAACAAGAGCTAAAATTGACAAAGCATAGCGACGATGAAAGAAATACATTAAGGAAATGCGTAAAGGGAAACCTAATGTATCTCGGCAATCTTGCCTTATTATAAATGCAACAAGACTTATTTATAGTAGGGCTTGACCTACTCAGTTAAAGTAACCGAGAAACCATGTGCCATCAATTGTTTTCAACTGGTAAGCACCTAACTCAAGTATATGAGTGATAACATATGGCCCCAACCAATGCACCTTGAGCTTTCCTGGATGGCACAAAAACTTGGAGTCATATAGAAGTACCATTTGTCCCACCGTAAGTTTCTTATCCCTGATGTGCCGATCATGCCATGCCTTTTTTCGCACTTTCTCCTATTTCTGACTCCAGCGTGTGATGGCACGACACTCTTCTAGATAAATCATCTTCATAATCCATTATTCCAAGGCCTGCTCATTAACTAGACCTCCAGCGCATGCAATGCGCAAAGAAGGTAACATAAATTCTAGAGGCAAAACAGCTTCCGCGCCAAATACCAATTGAAAATGTGTGGCTTTGTTTAATCTTTTGTATGTTGTTCTATAAGCCCAAAGAACAACTAATACTTTATCATCCCAATCTTTCCTCCCAACATTGCAAATCTTGGTCAATGTGTGGCACAAAATTTTGTTAAATGCCTCAACAATTCCATTTTCCTGAGGGTGATAGGGTGTAGTTTTATGGTGGGAAACCATAAACTTGTCTAAAAGAATTCGTAGTGTCTCATACAAAAATTTGTGCCCCTATCACTTGTTAAAATTAAAGTACAACCATACCTTGTGAGGACATTCTCCCATAAGAACCGTGTTGTTGTTTCTTCCCATCAGGTAAGATAATCTATACAAGTGATGATATAGTGCAACCCAGGACTCTTGCGTGTGGCTGGGAGATAGGCCGACAAAGTCAATTGACCATTTATCAAAGGGTTTTGCACACGTTATTGGTCATAGGGGCATCTCATCCCTTTATCTGGTCGACCGAGGCGTTGACAATTTGTCACATGTCTTACAATACTCTTTACAATCCTTGTACAATGTTTCCCACCATAACCCAACAAGTAGGATCTTTTATTTGTTGCATCACCTACATAATGGTCACTGTAATACCACCATGTGCTTCTTCCATTATGTCCTTGTGTTCATGCTCCAAGACACAAAGATGTAACACCTCATCTCTACACTAGCTTATATGAATCACCACTAATTAACATGAATGGTGCAATGTGAATAGTAAGTTGCTTCTTATCTAAAGCTTTCATGCCTTCCGGCACCATACCAGTTCTTAGAAAGACAACAATGTCCTCTAATTCTAATGGCACACGTTGTAACATATATAGCTATGCATCAGGCATGGTCTCTTCTATTGTTTGTGCCTCTTCCCTTGATTGAATTCTAGACAAGTGATTAGGTCCATAATTATTTTACCTGGTTTTACCACAACCGTAAAGTCAAACTCTTGAAATAAGAGTACCGACTGGCATATGCGCCCCTGTAAAACGGGTTTGTTCACCAAATATTTTAATGTCATGTGATCTGTATAAAACAAAAATGGCGTAGCCAACAAATATTGGTGAAATTTTTTGCAAGGCATAGATCATGAACAAAGCCTCGCGCTCTGTAGTGGTATAGTTCTATTTTGCAGGGTCAACTTCCTACTAGCAAAAAAAATGGGATGATCAACGATACTTTCACCTTGTTGAGCTAGGAAAGCACCAATGGTTGTGCAGGAAGCATCCACATGAACATGAAAGGGTTTATCCATGAAAGGAAAACACAAGATAGACATTTGTATTAAGTTTTTGTTTCAATATCCCAAATGTACACGTTGCTATGAATCCCCAGTAGAATGTACCTTTTCCTTGGAGCAATTCTTCCAAGGGCATGAAAAATTTTGCATACCCTTTTATAAACTTCCGGTAATACCCTGTATGACCCAAAAATCCATGCACCTCGCGTTGACTTGTCTGGTGCTTTCAAGCCAATGATGACTACAACTTTAGCTGGATCAACCAACAACCATTCCTTACGAGATGATATGTCCTAAAAGTGTGCATAAGGGCATAACAAAGATGTACTTCTTGATATTTAATGATATACTCAACTATCGACATCTTTCAAACATTAAGCGAAGATTGTCACAATGATCCTTAATCAGCCCATAAACGGTCCAATCATCAAGATAGACCTATAGAAAGTTATGAATAAAATCCTTGAAGGCTTGTACCACTATCTCGGAAAATACAATAGGTGCATTCTTCAATCCAAAGGGCATCAAAGTATAAGCAAAGCTTCCCCATTCATTAGTGAAGGTGGTCTTCTTGATCTTGATCTTTGATGATACCTTGAAAACCCAGGGTAAATGAATATAATCAACTCTGTAACTATAATCAACACAAATTTGAATCCTACCATCCTTTTTATGCTTATCACCATAGGATTGACCCATTTCGATTCATCCAAAGTGGTCGAATGATCCCGGATTTCAGCATCTTATCAATCTCCTCCTTTACTTTCTCACGCAAAATGGGTTTCATCGATATGGTCGCTTCCTAACAGGCGCACACCTTCCTTGAGCTTTATATTCATTTCTCCATGAGTGATATATGCATGCCTTTAAGTTCATGGTATTATCTTGGGAATAATTCCTCATAATCACAAAGTAACTCTATGATCTTTGCGACCTCGATTATGACCATTAATCCCCAATTATCACTTCCTTAGGTTCAACTCGTGCCTATATTGACCTTTTTGTTTTCATAGGTTCGTGATATGCACACGCATCCACATCCACACTGGATGATACTTCGTGTGTTCCATGTGAATGATCCACATCCAAGTGCTCAACTTCCTCCTCATAAATTATGTATACAATCTTCCCTTATCTTTTTCCAAAGAAGAGCGCTCAAGTAACATGATATCATCTTTTGCATCCCTAAAGCGTGCCCCTGTCTCTGGCTCACCCAATAATTCCTAGAAAATTTCTTCCACTTTCCCACTGTCTCCCATAGTTAAGTGCTTGATAAAGCTCAAAGTTGTGTTCACTGGTGGGGTAGATGAAAAGAAGTCAAACGTTTGGATCATCCCTGTAGTCAAAGTTTTCCAGTTGCCCGTGTGTTGCGATGTAATTCAACATAGACGTACCAAGCACGCACACAACCTTTTAGAGTAGAATAAAACCGATGCACCCAAAGTGAAGGTGGTATTGCTTCTTGGCCTACTATCCAGAGTCTCTCACACTCGTTGGATATGATGTTGAGTAGGTTGATCACCATGATAAGGGTGTATGTTTGTAGGTGCATTACTTCTCGAAAACCTGGTTGATAAGGCGGTCCCAATTGTTTTCCATTCTAAGAGATTATCCCTGTGGACTACCCACTAGTGCGCGGCCGTCCCACCCAAAGTATATGATAGCATAGTGCGTCATTTAAGTTCATCAACCCAATTTGTTTCTATGGCCTATAAGAACCCAACCAAATCTTCAGATCCAGTATAGTGAGGTATTGTGTGACCTATACATCGAACAGAGTGAAAACCCATCTTGCAATAATCGCATGCTTAACCTCGCATCCCATCAGTTCATAAGTTCCATGAGCCCAATTATCACAAGCAATACTAGTAGTATCACTGATTGACTAAGAATATTCCCAATGAAGGATTCCTTCCTTAGATGGATCATTGACCTATGGGTCTCGAATAACATGTACATAGATTCTATTCAAGTCCTCTTCACTTAAAGGTTCCACATATGGCATGGATTTCCCATCTGTCAATGGTATTATGACCCTTTCCTCCTTGTTCTTGAAGCTGATATACCCTTTGTTAAACCTCAAATCAGCATTGTTTTCATAACACCAAGGGCACCCAAGCAAAGCTGGGAAATATCTGCTGCAAGCGCTAGCACTTCAAAGTCTCCTATGAACTTGGCCCCTTGTATAGTGATAGATGCATCCTTCAAAACTCCTATGGGAGTAGCTTTTGTTTTGTTTTCCATGAACAATACATTAGATGATGGCTGTAATGGGGGTCTCCCCATTTGTTCCCACACATCCAATGTAAGTACATTTACTTCCGCCCCTGTGTCAATCAGAATATTACTCAGCAGCCACCCATCCACAATAGCATTCAAAGTGATCTCCTTATCGTAGTCAATGCTATCAGGAGGGAGATTCACATGAAGTATTTGTCTTCTAGTCTCATTTCTTACGTGCGAGTATTCCCTTTCAACCAATTTCCTAATAAAGGAATAATATTCTCTGGCGCAACATTCTACATACCTCTCTGATGTCGTCAATATCCGACGGGGCTTGTTTTGTATCCTTGTGCTCCAATTTCTGAGACTGCTCTTTTAAACCTTGTATCTCACCTTGAAGGCTCCTAAGGACCTCCATTGTGTCCTGATAGACTTCTTTCTGATTAGCTAGATCTGGATATCTAGCATACAAAACTTCCTCCCTAGTGATTGTCACCTTTTTGTAACACCTCTCTTGTGCGTGCCGCCTCGGCTCGTGTGGTTATCTTAACTATTACTGCCTCAGGTTCTGGTGTTAAATTTGGCATCCACTGATTCTCTATTGCATGTTGGATTCTAACCATCCCCACACCCTTGTTTTAGTTCTTGTGTTGCTTACTGAGATTCTCATACAAGGCTGGGCACTCTTACGAACTATGCCCCTTTCCACAAAATGAATAGGAAATATTCGTGGTCATTCACACCTATAATGGTCAGGAGAGCCACATGTATAGCAAGTTCCTCGAGGGAATTCACTCCTTCCTCCACCTCGGCCTCGTCCTCCATATCCACCCCTATATTCTCGTCCCCTTTCACGAGCCCATTCAAACCGTCTGTCATTCCTGTCATAGCGGGTTTTATTATAATCCCTATCCTGATGCTCATTCTTCCCTTTAGAATTATCAGCCACACTCACTGTCGACCCCAATATCAATTGCATCATGGATTTGGCCAATCAGTCTATAGTCCTCAATATCATGGGTCGTGGACCTACAAATTTTACAAAAGGAGGATACATTCTTCCTGATCGCGCATTGTAGGAGGGGGTAGTGACTAGCATCATGGTTCAAATGGAAAATCTCACAGTCTAATAATAACAAATGTACAGTTCTGTGAGGGAAACTATCCTTAGTGTGCCCTTCCACTTCATAATCTGTACACCAGATCCCTGAGCACGTTTCATGAGCTGAGTTTGCCGATAATTTCTCTAACTGTTTCGTCATAGCCGCTATCTGAGCTTCCAAAAATGGACTAACTCCAGTGTCAATACTCTCAATTGCTTTAGCACGTAAAGTGGCTTCCAATGCTTCACACGGATCGGTATAAGTTTTATGTGACATTGCTCTTCAAAATGGAGTAATCAGTCCCTTGACAAACCATTGTGCATGTTGACTTGCATGAATGTCATAAGAGAGTTTGGATAGAAGTGTTTTAAATCATGCATCATACTCATGTACACTTTCAGTAGTGCCTTGATTTATATCCTTGAGTGCTCTTATAATCTTCTACTCAAACTCTGGGATGTGGAACTCTTTTAAGAAAGCATCTTTCAATGTTGCATAGTCAATACAAGTTTGATTGGGGTCAAACTTCCTATACCAGTTGTGTGTGCGCGTTCCTACTAATGTAGTAGCAAATTGACTTGCCTTGCGTTCAGGTGTCATAATACCTTTTGCGTGCCATAATATTTCACACATATGAACATGTTCAACAAGATCCTCGATACCTCTGTATTCTAGGAGATGAAGGGACATCTCCATATAAATGTTCTGGGGTTGCTGCGGGCCTTGACCACCCGACCCAGAACCTCCTTGGTTTCCTCTTCCTCTAATACCACCGAACCACCAGAACTAGAACTACCCATACCACCCGATCCTCCTCCAGAATTTGGAATAGGGCCCGTGGATGCACTCCCCGTGCCCCAACAGTGGTACTATACTGGACCCCTATAGTCTGGGAAGTGGTCCCAGCTCTAGAGGTGATTCCCACACTCGACGCGCTCATATAATGTGTAGATGATGAGCCTGATAATGTACCCCAAAAGAATAATGAAGCTATCTATGTTTATTGGTGTATTGATTGTCTACCCTATTTTTGTTCTTTCACTTCCTAAAAAAACTTTTACCTGTTGTACTAGATAGTAGAATACCAAGCCAAGGGCTAGGTCAAAAGGTTGGCTTAGATGCGCGCCGTGGCCTAGGTCATATCTCTTGGTGCACTTCCATGTGAGACCAAAGAGGGTTCTCTGTCACGATTCCCTAGATGGGGAGTTCGATGCTCTTGATCTTCTTCCTCCATATGAGCCTCAAATCCTTCATGAGCCATCTCTCTCCACAACACCATCCATTCTGCAATTTCTTACCTCTTGCATAATTCCCTCTCACGCGCCTCATCATACTTCATCCGCCTTTCTTCCCTCTGCCGATCTACCACTAGGTCTGCCATCTTTCACCAATCCTATTCCTGCCCCCATGCATGGAGATTCTTTAGCTCTCCATGGGTTTAGCTTCCAAGTTCAATGTTACCATTAGTATTTTGATTGCCAACGAAATACCTTGCAAATATGTCCCTCTAGGATATTGTAGAAACTAGAACTCTTCTACCTCCAGGGCATGAATAAGTCGAAATTGAATACTCCAAAATATAGTTTTTAGGACACCACAAAACCAGGTATCTACCGCGTGAGTCCAGCTTAGGTTAGCATCATATAGTGTTTGAAATTCCTCCTGTGTCCAAACAAGTGTGCGATACCTCTAATTCTGCTTAGATGCATATACAGTCAACAATTCATACAATTCTACTAGAAAGATAGAAAAGAAGCTTTCGTATAAACTATCATATAGATTCTACTCTACCCAAGTATGTGTGCTAAATCGGATCTAGTGTCAAACCTCCGTGCGTATTCTTCCTCCAAATCATGAATCCATTCTTCAACGCTTGCCAAGGTTAGCTAGTATGTCTTCATCACGAACCATTCTAAAACAACTGAAAAAGAGGTCCCAGCAATGGAACCAATGATGCAACCTAGAATTGTTAGTTAACACCTAGTCGCGTTGGCACATCACTCAGCCTAGGCTGAGCACTCACCGAAGCGCGCAAAGGTACCAGGTCCCTCTTAATAGTTGTAGTAGCAGAATGGTGGTATGATAAAATAGTAAACATATATTTTAGGAACTAATCCATCCATTCACCATTTATATCCAACTAGATCTATAAGTGCTAAAGGTAAATCATCATGAAAGTAATAACATGCATTGATAAAACACATCACACACTTTGTTCAGCCAATTTCCTTTATCTATTCATTGAACCAACAATACAAGTAGTTTTATAAATACAGGCATTCATGCATGCGCGCATGGATCTAAGTAATTCATTACAATCATCTAGTCGCATGTGGTTCCATCTGTTCTCTATGTATGTCTCTATGTATTTCATTACATTTATATATATATATATATATATATATATATATATATATAGGGTGGGGAAATAATCTACTGTAGTAAATAGGTTGAAATGCTAATAATAAGAGCCACGCTGCTTTTTACAATTATAGCCATACATACAAGTATGCTATCTATAGATTGTTGATAGTTAATTAAAGTGATGGATCTATGCTTAACTTATGTCCATGCAAGAGTGAGTTGACATGTCCTTCCAAAATCCCCATGAACATAAAGTGGTGCGTAAATCAATTGGCATCACTTTGTGTACTCCGCACGCCCATCTCTAAGAATAGACATGATCTCCGAAATCAGCTAAGTCCTTGAGAGTCTTACTCTACACCTCCACGCGTGACGCCTTCCTATACCTTCGCGCTTTTTCTCCTATGCCATTCTTCTGCGTGGACTCTATGTGTAATTTCAACTAAGTGTTTCCTCTGATCATGAAGATAATCAAGGCCTTCACCATCAATGATTTGTGGAAGTCAATTTTTTTCCCCTCTACATAATGAGATAAGAAGTATTTTGTTCCCTCTTCATTAAATTCCATCGCAATAACTACAAAAATGTGCCCTATGTATAAAAAAAAAATTTCGAGTCAATTTATAAATACATTAAGAGTTTACCATTTAATAATTTATAAATCTAAAACATGGCATGTACATATATGTATGTACCTTGTTGCACTAAATTAGAGACTTGGTCAAAGTCAGGTGATGTTGTCATTTGATCTGAAGACCCTGTAAGTTGTAATTCTCATGGAACTTGATGTGTGTCGAGTGGAATTAGAGGTCTTCAAGTCCATTCATGCACCCACTGATGTGACTCACATTCATTCCACGCAAAATCAATGCATGATATACAAAAACATGTCATGTCATGCACCTAGTATAAATAGTCCGAGCATTTGCATCGAACTACGGAATGAGTGTATATCACTTGATCCTACAACTCTCATACAATCTTCAAATTTTGTCAAATGTTATTGCTCTATCAAACAAAATATCTACGAATCGTTGATCTCTCTTGAGATTCATGGCCCATATTCTTGACACACCAATCAACAATGCTTTTTGCATCTATAAATTTAGCACCATCCTTGAACTTTAACTCTTCTCTTGCAAGTTTTCTTTTCACACATGCTCTTACACCATCATGCTCTCCTTTTCCATGCCCTACCTTAGTAAAACTCCATATATGTTGTACATTTTTTTCTTTGTGCATCCTTCTTAGCCAATAAAACATCCATGCATTCTTGAATTGTGATGTGCAGTTGTCGACCAAATGTAATGTTGATCAAAACTAATGTTCCTCTCATTCAAGTTTGCATAAAACACCTGGAAACACCCTTGTACATATTTTGTAGAATGTTTCCGATCATCATTGATGTAGAAATGATACTCTCTTAATATTTTTGATCTTTCTCAGTGCTTTTAGGAGAGTGCATGAATGTTATATGCATGAAAATAGAAACTTGCACTGAGTTATAATATTGAGACTAAACCTCCATTTGTGGCTGCAATGTGTAATTATTTGCAAATTCAACTATTGAAAAAATAGTACCAAGTGGGAATGTGTCCTTGCTTAACTTTAATTGTTCATCCAACCATCGAGCTCTATGTGAGTGCCTTGAATACTCATAAAAAAATTCCTCTCTGAACTTGACCATATATTTCGATACGAGTAATAGTTTTGTAACAAGCTCACACCTCTTAGGTTCTTTTTCATATTTTAATTGATATGCCATCGATTTATATTTGGTGAAATCAACCAATTCTTTTCCTATTGAATATGTACTCTCCTCGTGGAAACAAATTTTCAGATTTGGCAAGCCACCGCATACATTGCACGTTCCATCCAAACACGCTTTGTTATAAAAAAATGCCTTATTGATTTTTCACAAAATATTGTCAGAATAAATTCCCTTGAAGATTTTTGTTGGACATTTATTCCACACTCCTGCAACATGATGTTAGTATGTAAAACATGACATATTTAACAAAAAAATCATAATGCATTGAAAATTCAACATGATGCCTGCAACAACAAGTGGTACATGAGTGATTGATTTTAACATAAAAAGGTTTTCTCATTTCAAATAATCTTTGGCTAATGTTAATTTTTGGATTTTCATTTTTAAACTTAGAGAACAATTTGTTTGAGTCATATCTAAGAAATGTTTTGCACATAATTCACGATTACGAGAACCTATTCTTCTTTTTACTATATCTCTTCTATTCGGTGACACCCTTGTGTTCTCATTCCAAAATATTAATTCTTTTAGAATATCAATGTATTCTTGTCTTTTCATGGAAGTCTACTAGAGAAATCCCAATAGTCAGTGTTATTGACTAACTCAAGACATTTACGTCTCTCTATTGATTTTCATTAGTGTTTTTCTGTTTAGCTTCAAAGCACTGCTTGTTTTTCTAATCAAGCATTTATTAACTATTTTATCACTTACTATACAATTAGTTAGTGCACGTTGTGTAGCATTACTATCTTTGGTGCATCTTTTTCCACCTACAGTTTGGTATGATTTATGTATGTTTTCAACAATTGATGCATTTTGATCAACAACATTAGATGTTCTTAACCCTAGGGTCTTCATTATAGGTCTCATCTTAATTAATTTCATCAATGAAACAAATAATTGACATTTTTGTGTGTCATTTAAATTCTCAAAGTAATTATCCCAAATTCCACTAGCTTTTCTTCTCACATTTCTTTTAGACATTTTGTTAGGCATTGGTTTTATAATGTTTTCATCAATTTCAATTAAGTGAATTGGTTTTCTTCGTGAAATGGAAGGAGGTGTTCTTAGAGGTGAAGATTTGTTTACAAGGTTACTTTCTTCATTCAGTGTTTTCATACAAATTTCGGGGTTAACATTTGGATTCTCAAGTAAGGGTTCAATAATTGGATTCATATCAATTTCTTCATCCATACCAACATTATCATTCAATTCAATATCATTATTCATTGCAAAATCATTATTCTCTACATTTTCATTATGTATTTCATCCCAATTTTCTAATACATTAGCTACATTTGATATAGCGGATGTACCTTGCCCTGCTCGAAGTTTTTGCATTCTCTTCAATTTCTTTATTCTCTTCTCTTCCAATTGCTCCGGTGTCTTATTCTTGACTTTCCTCTTGTCCTTAGCTCGATGTTTATCACCCATGATTATAAAAAATCAACTAGTGGGGTAGGTGACAAAGTGAAATACTAAAATATCGTGCAAGAATGTAGAGAATATTGCAGACAAAATAGAATGTTTGCAGAATTCTCATGAAAGAGATGAAAGGGACGTTGGGGGCCACAATATATAAAACAAACAAAAATGTGTACGCGTTATGTAATGTGCATGTGTTTTTCTTTTCTCTTTTCCCAAGCCATGCCTCAAGGCTTGGGATCCGGTTTGGATCCCCAATCCTGAGGCATGGACCTGCACAAACATAGCAAACAACGATTTTTTACAAGAAAATGTAAAAATGACACTTCCTCTATGATAAATAAAAATAAAACAATCGATCCATTTTTTAAATATTATACCACGACGTAGAGCAGTCTCTTCTTTCTAAAAATATAATTTTCTAAATTTTCTGACTAATATAAGGTTTCCATATTATTTATTTTCTAACTATGTCTTTTTATAGCTATTTTTTGAAGTGTAAATATGTCTATCTTTCATGGTGTATCTTTTTTTTTGGTGATCGAAATTAAAAAATATATACTAGCCCAAACTAGGCATAATTCTATACATATTAAAAAAAAATCTAATTTTCGATATTTTTTGAGGTAGTTAGGGGGGAGCACGGTTAGAGCTCCGTTGTATTTTAAAACATAAAATTTTTGTACTAGAAAAATCATAATTAAAAAAATATTCTCTAAAAAAATCTAAAAAAATGGGGCCCAAACTAGATGCTCCTAGCTATCTTTCTACCAAAGGGTTTTCAAAAATACTAAATGGTGCTCAAAAATGGTGGGGGTCACGAAAGTCACTCTATTATGCTTTTTAATAAAAATAGGAGCATCTGTTGGTATTTTAGTTGTTTGACCCACTTAAACTTATATGTTTTCAATAAAATCTAGTAGCTTAGAAATTAGACTCAAAATGATACGATTCATATTTCTCTAACATCTTTCAATTTTGAGTGTAACTATTTGAAAAACTCGTATACAAGTTGAAGTTTTTTTTTAGAAAAATGCATCCACTTAAGACCCCCTTTTGGCCCCCCAACTTGGTGCACTCACCCACTAGTTCATCATTATATATGAACCTAGTTTTCATTCCTACACATTTCTTCTCTTATCCGCTACACTAGATTCCCTTACGCATGGGTCTAGTTCCCCTATCAATTTTCCATCTGCCATTTTTATACATTACTATCGTTGCATTCATACACCTTACCTATGCTACATCCTACACGAAATTTCCTTACACTTGGTTCTGGTTTAGTCTATCATCACTACAAATTCTATTTCTATTTACCACATCTTACATATTTCCTATTTTACACACCCTACATTTCCTACACTACACGAGTTACATAGCACATCTATCCATCATATACATTTTACATGCTACACTAGATTCCATTACATATTGGTCTATTTTTATCATCACTACATATTATAAATACACATATCATCACACTTTCTACATCTTCCTGCACATTTCCACATCCTATCCACCATTTTTTCACCTACACTACATTGTTCTACACACTGCACTCACCACCCTATGACACACTCTAGTTTCTCGGTCCATACTCAACTTCCGAGGGTTTACCAATAAAACGGACCTTAAATACATGTGACATGTCATCATACTACATTCATCGGACTAGTGACCCATGTTGTAGGCTATATCATCACCCACTTTCATCATCACATCACGTAGTGGTATATACCTTTAGGTTAAATCACCACTCATGTCGTCATTACCAATTATTCTATCATCAACTTAACCATATACTCTATTTCATTTTGTCATCACCTATCGTAGTGGTATACACCTTAGGTTAAATCACCACTCCTTTCATCATTTCCATTTATTTTATCATTCACTCAGCCTCATATACACCTTAGGTTAAATTACCACTCCCTTCATCATATCCAGTTATCATCCTACATTATTCTATCACATCATAATTCATTGTACTCATCATTTAGTGGTATACGCTTTAGGATAAATCACCATCTCATTCGTATTCATCACATAGTGGTATATTCTTAGTGCTAAATCACCACCTTCCGCTATCCACCACATACTCCTATATGCTTTATACATCCTCCTCACCCATCTCATAGTGACATACACTATAGGCTAAATCATCACCTTCTTCTACCATCATGTAGTGTTATATGCTTAGGGATAAATCATCATTCCTCCATTTATCACGTCACGTACATTCACTATACAATCACCTACTTCATCACTTATTCCCGCTCATCCCATAGTGGTATACACTTAGTGCTAAATCACCACAATCCATTCTTCACTTCATACTAATATCAGGTTCATGCTCACTCATCACCCATCTCGTAGTGACATACGCTATAGGCTAAATCGTCACCTCGTTTCATCATGTAACGATATACGCTTAGGGATAGATCATCAATCTTCTATTCAATAATTTTTGGTATACGCATAGGCTATAGGGTCCACACACATTTTTCCCCATGTTGCATCTCATCAACACTCCACATACACACTCATTTCAGCATGCTAGACACGCATACATAAAAACACTACTTGACCATTTCCCAATGATGCAATCTTGTTTACAGTTCATTCTTGACTACTGAGGGGGAAAATAAAAATGAACCTCACTGCATACACTTCCGTCCACTTAGGGGGTAATTTTCTCCTATCATTCCATCATGCATTCCATTCCATCCACAACATACTAAGCATTGTCTTGGTAGCATTTACTTTTTCTTTACTAGTGTTTTTACATGATCAAATTACTACACATGTTAACTTTCTTTCCTATATGTCATTATCATACACACATGCAAATTCACACCTTTTTTAGTGTGATCACAAATACAAGAAACTTACACATAGCATGGATGCTCGCCTTCTACCCTTAATATACTAGTCACCTGGGGCATCCACATTCGTCTCATACAGTGTTATTGTTTCATTTTGTACTTAACATCTTATACTACTTACTTATACGTGTTTTTGACATATTGGTTATCATTCTAACATGCTAACGAGTGTCTCATATGCAACACTTTTTTACAAGATTTTATGTTTCCATGACTAGTTGTGTATTTATACTTTTTGTTTTGTTTTTTCGCTATTATATGCGGGTTTTTCCCTTTTCTTGTTGCACACTTGTATCGTTGTTTATGTCCATGATGGCCTTGCGTGTATTGCAACATCGTGAGTGATGTCCCTTTTTTGTAACCCAATTTATGTGATCTTATTTCTTTTTCATGCGTGTTTACTGTATTGTGCTTGGTAGTTTTTCTACACTGTTTGCATTTTTACACTAATTACATTCTTTTTTTGGGACTAACACTTGTTTTGGCTAGCCATCCCCTTTTGTGCATGCCTTGGTATCTACCAAGTGCTTTCCCTTCCCCTATAGGGCTGAGTTGGTTATAAGGTTAGAGTGTGGTTGGTCCTCTTTTGGGGCCGCATTCTCCTTCCAGGGGTTGTCGCATGCACCCCTAAAGAGGGGGCATCATTTTTGGTTTTCTACTAACACAATGTATTTACACCAAATCACACATAATGAGTGAGTTCAGAGTAGTCTATGAACTCCATACACAATGGCCATAATAGGACATGGTGTCCTTCGACAATTATGCGGAGAGGTTACAGGCTTAGGGGTTACAGTGGGTGGCCTCTCTACACTTCTCCGTCTAGTGGCGTAGGATCTCCCAAAAAAACCAGCGTAATACAAATATCTCTTCAACAAATTGCAGCAGAAGTGGTTAGAGTTGGATTTCCTCCCTACACTTCTTCAACCAAGGCAGCGTGAGATCGCCCAAAAACCTCATGAGACTACAAGATATCCTTCTACACCCTTTTTTTGGACATGGATCAAGTACACATGTTCCATTTTTCCATTTACACTTTTTCTAACGTATTTTACATTTGTGTACTTTCCATTTGCATATTATACACAAATGTTTTTACATACATACATATTTGACTACTTGAGAATTTTCTCCTTGCGCAGTCCGCCGTATGAGAAACAAGCAGGAAAATTGGGGGCCACAACAACAACACTGTAACATCCTCATTTTAGACAATAGAACAAGTCAATTTTTTTTTTTTGATAATTGCATCCTGGTTCTAAATACATAATTTAGAACTCACAAATCAAATAACCATTCATATAACAGATAACCATATGCAACTGTAATGACTCGGAGTACCTCCGATCTATTCATTCCATGACTCGGTAATCTACCGATCTATTCATGAGTAATAAGAGTTGGCGTTATTATTTAACACTTCACTCTTGCGGTTCTCTTCCCTATTCTGGGATTCAAAATGCTCTGTCCAAGGAACCTAACTGAATAATTGTTACCATTATTCATCGGCATCTCATCCTTAGACTAGGTGAATTAGGACAACGCAATCGAAGCTTGCGATACTTTGGCCAAAGATTTGAAACATACTTTATGTCTCGTATTCCTTAACGGCATACTCGTTAACGGAATACGCCCTTCACCCCATTCTTATGTTATGTAGAATGTCTTATACGGACTGTGAAAGGGTCCCTTTTATCCCGATTAATCACTCGGAGAATGGATTAGTAAGGTAACCACGTTATATGGATGCTCCCGAAGACTAGGGATAAGATGACATCTTTGGGTCAATCCTAATTAAACCAAAGGTGTCAAGATACCCCGAGTCTCCTAGGCAGCCATATAATGTGACCACATACCTAATCGGTCCAAAAGTAACTTGTACGAGATCAAAGTGTAAATCTTAGCGATCAATGCAAAGGGTGTCGTCATAAGTCACCTGCATTGTTGTAACTTCGAGAAGATCCTAATCTTCTCGGAGGTACAACCCTGCAGTTGACTTGTGCCGTCAACCTTTAAATCCACCTCGAAAAGATCTACTTAATAATATACGTTAAGCACGTTGAGTTTAAATTACATTAAAGACGTTCCCTTAAGGTTAGCCTTTCCCAATCCCTGGATTCCTCATCCTAGGATGACCTTTCTCAATAAAACCCATTACTCAGAGGAGTTATCAAGGCCAAGGTCTCATCAAGGAGTTCATAGAATATACATAATTCTAAAACAACGGAATTGGTCAATATCTCATAAATTTCTCATGAGATAGCCATCTGAACCCCATTAGATTTATATCAGTTCTCATAACTGAATTTATATCATACTTATTAGCATCAAATATAAATGATTCAGAATCCAATTAAATGTTGTCCTGTCATAATCAGGACTAGGGATTAATAATTTAATTCAATTTGTTTAGCGTTCTGTTTAGGTATATTTTAACCCTATCTTCCAAAAAGACAGTTACCTAAATTTCAATTTAGCTTTTGATAGAACATACCAGAACTGCTAAACAATCATAAGAATTCAGTCTTATATTCATGCAAAGCTTACATTGTTAATCACAAAAGTCTCCAAATTATATAATAATAACAATGCTCTTTAGATCATTTGAACCGAAGAAGGTCAAACTATCAAGATAAGGATATAGACACATAAGTAACAATATCAATCTCCATTCCTTTCAGAACTAATCAAATACATTTTATGCATTCAGCATACTTGATACAATACTCAACGGAAGAAGAACATCTTTCCTCTTATAGTACATTTAAAGAAATTCAAACTGAAATTCTACTTAAAATCAAATCTAAACAATCTGATCATCCTATCAGATCTGCATGCTTTTACCACTTACGGCAACCATCTGCAAAAATAGTCAACATGGGTCAGTTCGATGAACTGAGCATGATAAGCACTAACCTTTAAAACAATTGCAAAACATCAATTGTTTTCATTAAACACCCTGTTTAAATGAAATCAAATCATTAAAACGTTAGTGATCAAGAAGACAAATGCATCTAACCAACTATCCATCTGAATCCCAAGGACAGCAACATCAGATGGATTATATATTCAACATAATACAAAATTAACCTATCATGATTCCATCAGCATGATAGAACAATTCCAAAGGTTAGATAAACAATTATTTCAACCTATACTTTATATCAGAAGAGAAATAAACAAATTGTACATGTTTCCCTCTGAATTAGCTCATGACTGCTCGTCTTTTCAAAAGCAAGGCATTCACCTAATACTCATGCAAATAAATCGCCGAGTCCCTCAATCAGCATTCTGTTTTGTTAAAACTTAAAGTAAAGCAACTATAGTACAAGAACCCTCTTTCCAAACAACGGTGTCTATCTACCAAGCAGACTCAGTATGACCTTGTGCAAGAAGGCGGCATGACAAGAAGATAAACACCGAAAGGCTTTTAGACACAAGGTTGAATTCAAAAGATCTCCTTTGTTATCATGATGACTAAAGACTCATGATCATTTAAGCAATGACATTTCCCTAAGACTATGCGGAAGGATTTTTAAACGAAATCCAAGCAACATGCACATCCATATCCAACTCTGGAATGTAGTTAGAAAGAAAACATAACATAACATAACTTAGTCACTTCTAAACTCATCTAGATTTGAAAGTATGGTATTCACGACCTACTTCATAGAAGCCAAAATTCATAAAGTCAAGCTTATTAAAGAAAACCAACAAAGCCAAGAACGTTACATGTTCATACTCGAGGATTATACATGAAATTGTGACATAGATTACCATTCGAGGATTTAAAACTAAGTCCGGAAATAGTATTCATGCATGATTTATCTTTTCAAGAAGTCGATATACAAGATATCTTCCCATACTCATGGAACCCAATGTGTCAAAAACAATAGAAAACCCAACAGTCTTTATTTGAAGTAGTTACACTGTTTATCTATCAAGAATTCAACTAAGTCCCAACAACAAAGATACGGTGATAAAAATAGTTAATGATTCTATCTATGCCAACTATGGTAAGCATTCAAAAATCAGGTGTAAGCAAATCAAAATATCGATTTCATAAAAAGGAATTCAATGAACCTCTTCAAAATTCTCAAACAAGCTTACACATGAAGGAAACATAAATGTATACCTAGGAAGTCTCGTACCAAATTTCATTACAAATAACAAGAGGTCGTATGACTGTTACTTCTACAAGATTCTATGGAATTCAGATTATCAAAACTCAAGGATGAATCTATATCCTCAACAGTGGACCATAATATACGATTCATTCAGAGGACTCCACAGAGTCGTTTCAATACAATAATCATATATATATATATATATATATATCAATACTATCAATGGGTTGAATCCCCATAACCTCCACGCAAGGGAAAAACAACTTCCACAGGGTCGTAATGACTACTGTAACACAGTAGTTACCTCTTCCCAAACAACTATAAAATTTCATAACGAAACCTTACCGTAATCCATAATCACCACTAAATAACAACCACGACATGTGAGCTTCCAAAAGAAAAGGTCAATTAACTGAACAATCAAACAAATGTCCTTCAGTATCCTTTCCGACAGTTCCACAACAAGAATTAACGAAAAGTATCCATCAACAAGCATCTCAATAGTCTGTACCCATCGAGAGAACAATCTACAGGACTCACACAGAGTAGGCCTATCACATATACTTGCAATAATTTCGCATACAAAAGCCGAGATGCAAAACCCCAAAGAAATATAGCAATGATTCGAATTTAATAAACTCCCATCAAGGGATAAAAGAAAAATCGAACCAGCATGAAGATACAGTACCAAAATCACACAAGACAACCATAGAAAATCATCTATTTCCATAAATCATTTGAACAGAGTTGTTCTAATGAAATCATTTGAAGAAGAGAAAGATATTTAAAAGTTAGGGCCTAACATGCCTGGGTATTTGCTCAAATTTCCGAAGCAGACCACTGAAAGAGCTCGGACTTTCTTTTCCTTTTCCAAGTTAGAGCGACCAACAAAATTTTGCTATCTCCATGACATATATATTTTCCTTGCCAGAGAAAAGAGCTAGATACGCTCATACTCACCATGCAACACAAAGAAGACTGGTGCGAAGAACCAGTGAACAGGCAGAAGGAAAACCGAAATTCGCGATAAGCCAAACAAAACAACAACTTTCCAATTTGCATGCCTTCTCGCGAATTCCGAGCTCGACTACCGAGCTCATTAATTGCATTTACTCCAAATTTCCCGCTCAAACTCCACTGCCACCGACCACCAAAGTTGGTGATAGACAAATAGAATTTCAAGACCATTTTCAATTTTGGCGACCTGCCACGTCGGCTCAGTTAGCCGTTTCTAAAACCTCCGCCAATACCTGTCCTTCATACTTATCCTTTGCATTAAATAACATAGAAACTACCGCCCATGGTTCGCATCCCCTCCATAGGTCCCCATAATCCTTGCCCAATAGTTAGGTTAGTAACTTAGGTTAGAATTTAGGATAACACCTAGTCTAACTTCATAGAACATAGATACTAACTTAGGACATTAGTTCTTAGCCTAGGTCTAGGTTAGATTAACACTAATCTAACCCCTAGGTTAGGTTTAGTTTTAGGTTACTAACATTAATAATTCCAGTTAGGTCTACATTCCGTACACTCAGAAAAAGACCTACAACATGCATTCTTGAACAGGGTTAGCTCCTGTTCTACCTTTAGGCTACAAAATTGTATGAAACCGAATTATTACCTGGTCCACGATCGAGACCTTCCAGATATACTTCGATATCGGGAACCAATCCATTTCACATGATCAACCTGAGTTATACTCCGGACTAGCTTATTCAATGCTTCTAGACCTTGCAACCTGTTCAAGGTCTGTAATTTTAATTCATCACGAACAAACTTAAAGCAATACTTGGATCAATTCCACTGATCCAAGGCTAGGTCTTATAGATGGATAACTCTATGATTCATTCCGAGATCAGATTAAACTCAGATACAAAATGAAAGAAATAAAAGAGTCCAATCATATTCCGACTCAGTCAAAGATCTGCAATCTGCAAAGAAGATACAGTACATATCAAGCATGATTTCTCAATCAAGGAACACATCCTTTTTACAAAGAAATCACATATCAACACTTGTATGCTCAGGAGGAAGTAACAACAGTTCAGGTGTTACAAACACAATGACAAAGAAAATGAAAACACACCTGTGGTATGTACTTTCCATACTAACCATGTAGGTATATTACCCATAACACCATCTACACACACGTTCCACCCTAGGTTCACTCTAATCACATTTTCACATTTTTCATCTTTAGAATCCATGCTCCTCCATCTTTTTATTTTTGGTCATTCTAAGTGTGATTCTAGTCCATCGGAATGCTTTCTTCTACACTCTACAAGGATATTAGGTACGCATCTCTATCTAGTTTATGTTACCAAGCTTTCTACTCACCAACATAAAGTGGGGGAAAATGTAGACACAAATATTACACATTAGACATGATTTAGCTTTGGTCTTATACTACCACGGGGTTTCATTGGATACATTATATCCTAGCATGTGGGTTCATATTGAGGTAATTAAAATTAATAAAAGTAAATTCAATATACCGCTAGACATGAGGGGGTGAAAGGGTTTAATTAATTAATATTTTGAATCGGGGATTGGGGGTAGGTTAGAGAGGTGGGCCAAAGAAAAGGGAAGTTTAATTTTAATATAAAACTAAAACATTTGAACCCTAGTTTATAAAACTAAATACCTTAAAATTGCAATATAAGGAGTTTGGTCATATTTATTTAAATTATAATCTCTTTTTGGATAAATAAATCTCAATTAAGATATTCTTAACCAAGACATAATAAGATTGTAGAAAACTAGGATTGAGTATGCTTTTCAATACATGTGATATTATTTCACCATCTTAATTATTTGAAGAACTATTGATAAATGATTAATGCTTAACATTTATAAGGTAATTGGTAATAGGTCTTGAATGGATTTAAACTATATTTCGAGAGAAAATGCATATTAAAAAAATTAAGTGAGAAATATGATATATTTTCTATTTAATATATTAGGGTAGAAATAAAAAGGGGTAAATAAAATTGTCATGGAAAAATGGGCAAGTAAGGTACATAGAAAAATAGGGGTATTTATGGTGTAATAATATAAACGGTAGGGGTATTATCAATTGAATAATTAGAGGTAAAAACTAGAATTAAGGGTATTCTTTAATACTCTTCGAACGAACGTGCTATACCATACTTTTACTAAGTGAACCCCTCATGTATACTACTATTTAGAGGGTTCTCAAGTGTACACACAGTACTAATTAATCTCGACTTTTTGCCACCTTTTTCTTATCTTTTATTTTGTCTTTCCTGCGTATTTCCCAATACCTATCAACCCATTTCATGATTTGTTCAAATTCTATCCGAAATCGGGCACCCTAACTGCACTAAGGGTGCCTTGTTCTATGCACAACCTCTTTCGCTTCTTTTTAGGTCACTTCTAGTTGTTGGTCATCATTATCTTCTTCTCATTCAGCCATCGGTATTAATTACGAAATTAAGCTTCAGAGGCCATATATATATATATATATATATATATATATATATATAAAGTTATAAGACCATAATGAGGGTCCTAGGTCATTTGCATCTTATCACTACTATCACTCCATCTAGGGCTGCATCCATTACATCACTTGCATCCACATAGTTCCATACACTTAAGCTAGGATATGTGCATCACACACAATGCATAGGGGGGGATTTCATTCTATTCCATGCACACATGCTACTTACATTTCCATAGCTACCATTTCTTGCTTCTTCACAAAAGTCGACCGACATGAGAGCACCTAGGGCACAACATGCACACACACACACACACACACACACACACACACACACACACACACACACACACACACACACACACACACAGAAATACGTCGGGGTTTGTAATACAAAGTGCAACACTCGGTTGATAAGTCCACTAGTTTGGCGATTGAGGTCGGATCGACCCATTCATCTCGCATATTTTATTTTTATAGGGTTTGGGTACTCCTTGCATTACGGGTCATTCTCCAGTTCATCCAATGAATCCAATGTGACATGACAAGAAGCATTCGAAACCAACTTATGACCATACCAGTTGTAGGTTTTAAGAATTCACAGCATCTAGAGAGCCCTAGATTTCAGACAGGGCACCCTGGGGTGCCCCAAGCACCTTCCCACACACCCCGGTCGGTTCATACATCCCAGATCTAATCTTCGCAGGGTTTTTGAGTGATCATCTACACTTCCAGATTCTCTTTTCGGCCCGCAACAACCTACGGCAGTCTCTTGTTATCGCCTACACCATTTCTCTCCCTTTTCTTGCACACTTAGGGTTTTATTCCACTTAGTATGATCATTTACTTTCATTACATGCGACTGTAGTTTATGTATTTACTGTCATTTACTTCTACTTAGTTTATTTATACAACATTTTAGTCCTCCTATTTAGATAAAATAATTTACTATACCTTCCATTAAAAACTCTTAGTTTAATTTTTAGTTAATCAATCCCAAATCATTCAAATCATTACACAAATTAACTTATTGGATCAATATATCATGAAATTGGGTTTAATTGAGCCACAAATCACATCATATGGTCACAATTACCTTAATTGATGACTCAAATTAACTATTACTTCCTATATTTGAATGGACCAATTGAATCTTTACTTCATTCTACAATGAAATTGGGGCTAATCGCACAACAAATCACATCCTATCTAACCCTAATTTACTTGACGAGGCTTAATTTATCCAAATCACACAATTGATTGCACCAAATTTGGTTAATTTTCTCTTTATCTTTATTGAAATTGGGGTCAATTGAGGCCCAAATCACATTCTATTTGAAATTAGACACACCAAGCTTAAATTTGGTTCATGTGGCTCAATTTATCCCAAATTAGCCTTAATATCACTTAGCACGCCTTCCAACTCTCAATGTGTAAAATGAAGGGGCTCAAAGTGACCTATTTTTTCTCTATCAATGAACCATATGACTTGAAACTTAGTTCAATATGTGATGAAATTAGGTCTCATAGATTTTGAGTGCATATATTGAGACAATTGGTGTTCTCGCAATTCCCTCTAGTTTTATAACTATTATTGAGCCATCACTATTTTATGTAGGTAGAACCTATTGTTATACAACCACTTGTTTCAATGGTTTCTCCTCCAATGGGAGAAATTCCTCCATTTTTCCTCGCAAGCCTTGGTAGCACTTATGCCTCTATTATGAACCTCAATATTTTGTTCATGGAAGAGTTCTTTTTAATAGGGTTCTTCATTTATTTTTGATACTAAGGAATAAATAAAGATAAATCCATGCAAGACTGTAAAATCTGTGAAATATTGTGAAAGCCACGAGAAACTATGGAAGTTGCAAAAGACTACGAGAAACCACAAAAATCCTACCAGGAAGATGCAAAAAGACCAATATAGAGTTCAAAATGAGTAAGGCAAAGTCACCGTCAAAAGAAGCGACTTTTAGATAATTGGCTAATAAAGATATGCATTCAAATGTAATATAAAGAGATAGATAGATAGATGGACGAGAAAATGAGGATGAAAGTTAGAACATGATGGAATAGAGATTAGATAGAAGAAAGAATTTGAGCGGAGGATGTAATGAGAGTTTGTGAGTCATATGTGTATGACATATAACATAATTATATTGATTGAATAAAGAGATATGTTTTGGTGTAATGAACACTATTTATTTTTGTTAATTGATTTCCTTATGGTTTACATTATAATTTGAACCACACACTGGGTATGCCCTTAAAAAAGGGAGAACTACTTAACCCTCACATTACTTTCAAGGCTTAAGGTAAAAAAATGGATACTAAGGTATAAATAAAGATAAATCCGTGAAATCTTTGTGAAATCTGCTGAAAAACTATGAAAGCCATAGAAGCGTGAGAAACTATAGAAACCTACCAGAAGTCAAAGAAAGACCAAAACATAGTATATACTAAGAAACACAGAGTCACCACTAAAAGAAGTGACTTTTGGATAATTGTCATAATAAATATACTTATTTTAATGTAATGAGATAGGTATATAGATAGATAGATGGATGGATAGAGAAAGAGAGAAAGAAAGATAGAACATGAGGGAATAGAGATTAGATAGAAGAAGAATAAATGAAGGACATAAAGAGAGTGTGTGAGAGAAATGTGTTGGCATGAGTTAGTTAGGTTATTGTCATTGATGTAAATGCTCATTAATGAAAAAGAGGATGATCTAAGAGTGTTGGAATATGCATGGTATGATGGTGACATGGGACTTCAAGTGGTGTCATGATGGCAAAAGTTGAAACAGTGAGAATGGTTTGGCCTAGTAGGCCTAATTAGGTGACCTAGTTATCACATGACTAATAAAATATGATGGTTTTAGTTGTATGGTGGCTTGAGGAGAATGGTAGAGGTTTGGTGAGCATGAGGAGAGTGTGTTGAGACACTCGTGTGGGTTTTAGAGTGTAGGTATAGGTTGAGGTCATAGGTGCAGGTGCTCATCTATAGCTATTCTAGGTAATCTCTGTAGACACTAAATCACACACTTTGGGTAATATTTAGTCCCAGTCTCATACTACTATTCATATGGTTTTTGAATGAAGAAATTACTAATTAACCCATGTTTCTTGGCCATTTTTATTTACTTTCTATCGTCTTTCCAGACCTTCACCGCACACATGCCTAGTATATTTTTTTCATCTTCCACCATTTTAGCCTTGGTAGGGCGCCTGGGTCTAGAACTAAGGCAACCATGGGCGCGTTGGTCCTGGTCGAGTGCCTTGACCCTTTTTACAATTTTTGCCACATTTTGGGCACTTTCTAGCCATTTGAGAATTTGATATTTTTGGTGGTCAAATTTTTTAGGGTTAATTACAAAATTAGATCAAGAGAACCACATAAATATAAAGTTACGAGACCATAATGAGGGACCAAGCACTAGTCAATATTATCATCCACCTAGAGTTGCATCCATCTAAGTGATGTGGGAGCATAACTTGCAGAGACCGTAAGTTTTGATTCGACCGTTGGATCGTCCTGAAATTTTACAGGGTGGTAGATATACATTAGTACTATACAAAGGTCAACTTGTCTTCTTGGTTATGGCCATTTTGGCACATTGTGTGGCCCGGATTCCTTCATCTAGTGGCCTAAAATTGGCTCGAATGTTTTTCTCACTTTTGATTAGGTCTTAGAACTTTAATAACTTTTTTGTGATTGTTAGAATAAGTCAAAATTTGTGTGAGACCAAATTATGAAGGCATATTTGGCACAAAAATTTTGTGGCCTGAGTTGTTTTCTTTAGTAGGTAATTTTTAGCATTTTAGGTTTTTTGGCATTTTACGTTTTTTTGTATTTTAGGGTTTTTAGAGTAGACGTGAAATAAAAGGAGGATTGTAATGATGTAAAAGATTAGTGTCGATTTCAGAATGAGAAGTAATCTATTTTGAAACTCCTGGTTTTTATTTACAAAGTTGTTTATGTGTGTTTTGGAGGGTTTTCAACCTATTGCAATGGGTTCACGCGTCACTAAGGCATTTAGAGCTCATTTGCATCCATCTAGCTCCATCATAAGGGAAAAGGTTGGTTCATCTTCATCACACAATAATAGGAGTGAATTTTATTCTATTGCAACCACCATTTATTACATTTTTCTACACATCGTTAGCTCATTACTTCACAAAGTGCTACTAACATAAGAGCAACCTAGAGCATGATTCTCATAAACACACACAACTAAATTTGGGTCTAAAATTTAGTGCAACACTCGATTAGTAAGTCCAACATTGTGGCCACTGAGGTTAGTCTGACCCTATCATATGCATTTTTATTTTTTAGGGATTGATGCTTGTTTAGGGTTTTACAGGTCCATATTTCATCTTTGATCATTAGTGACATTTGGCACAGAGCAGTGAGTTACACGTGACACATAGTGAGGGATTTACATCATCAAAAAACCCTGTAATTTTTGTTTCTCGACCTCCTCCACAGACTAGGGTGCCCAAAATGCAAAATAGGGCACCTACATGCGCTCTGATTTCTCTCCGAGTTGCCTCAATCTACTCAAATTTCCTAGATCTGCATCATTTGGACCTCAGCACAGTCAGTTCCTCCTCCTATTTCTCTAGTCATATATGGGATACTCCAGATATTTTTTTGAATCAGCTAAGCTCCTTTGAACCCTAATTTTTAATTAGGGTTTCATACTTTCATTTATTTAGTTGCTTGGGTCACTTTCCATATTGGTTCATTGTATTTATTTATTGTTATTTTTTTTCTTAGTTTAGATTAACTACTATTATTCCACATTTTAGTTAATCATTTTGGTGAACCCGAACTCATCATTCGCCCTTATAAGATCCTTCTTCATCTATCATCCTAGAGTTTACTTGTTATGAACATCTCTATTCACACTTATCTACAAATTCACCCTGATAATATCAATAAGCTTAGGAAATACTTGGATACCAATTATATTCCTCCTCATACTTTGCACGAATATATATATATATATATATACCATAAGTTCACTTCGGCTCTATCCTCAATAAGGATCAAATAACTTTCACAACAAATGATCTACCTTAGTATTTTAAATTAACTAATATTATTCCACATTTTAGTTAATCATTTTGATGAACCCGAACTCATCATTCATCATCCTAAAGTTTACTCATCATGAAAATCTCTATTCAAACTTATCTACAAAATCACCCTGATTGTATCAATAAGCTTAAGAAATACTTGGATACCAATTATATTCCTCCTCATACTTTGCATGAATATATATACCATAAGTGCACTTCGGCTCTATCCCTTAATAAGGATTAAATAACTTTCATAACGGATTATATACCTTCTCAAGCAATGCTACAACATGACCCTCTGTTGTATATTGAAGTTTGTGTTAACAAAGTTGGAGTTAAACACACTTTAGTCGAGAATGGATCTGGCCTCAAAATTTGTAACATCACTTTCCTTCATCATTTAGGTATGTCGAAAACATCTTTAGCTCCTTCATCCATCTCTATCCATGGCTTTGATAACATCCCCAAGCGTGTATTAGGTACTATCAACTTACCTGTCACTATTGGTCCATGTACAATTGATATTTTGTGTCATGTCATGCCCAATAACCTTAATTATAATATTCTTCTTGGGCAACCTTAGATATATGATATGCATTTGGTCCCTTCTACACTACATGTATGTTGACTCATGCTCGTCACCAAGTTTAATTTTAAGTTCGTACCAAAAAAGCAATCAAAGGACAAGTTATCGCGATCTATTAGCCGCGGCATCCCTCTCAGATGTATCTCCCATTTTCGATTCCTTTCGTGATGATTTCACTACCTATACTATTGAGCCACACACATGTACAATGTAATTTAATGGTTCTCGTTGTCTATTTAGTGCTAGAGTTGGGATAGTCTTCATTATCCCACATTGTGACCCACTCCCATTTACATATAGATTAGGGTTTTCTTATACGAATAACATCACAAAGTACGAAGATGTCATTTTAGGCCTACTTACCACTCACAAACTCCTCATTCACAACTTATACATATACATTGACTCTCAATTAGTCATCGACAGGTTAATGATACACATAACACAAAGGAGGAGCATCTAATTCCTTATAATACACTTTTCAAAGATCTCCTAGCTACATTTGAGTCCTATTCCATTACTACCATTCCTCACAATGATAATCGTTATGTAGATGTTATGGGCTAGTGCCGCGTCACTCATCCCATAAGGCATCACTAATGAATAATCTACATTCATCATTACACACTTACGAAATCCCTATATCATTGCATTGCCTCTTGCAGCTTGCGCCATGACACACAGTTAAGACAATCTCACATATTTATAGTTACTTATATAAGAAAACTATCATGGACACTCTACATCCTCATGAAGCTCGTTGGTTTTCTCTTGAGGCTACTCATTATGTTATCATTGGGACATAATTATTCAAATGTGCTATTGATGGTCATCTTCTAGGTTTCCTCTCACTCACAAACATTCCCACTTCCATCTCGTAGATTCATGACAACATGTGTGGTGGTCATTTCTTAGGTAAAGCTATGTCACGTAAAACTTTTACACCAAGGGTATTATTGGCCTACAATGGAACAAGATTTCCTTGAATATGCTACTCATTGTAAAAATTCCAAAAACATGGTAATCTCCATCATGCACCCACATATGACCTCTAGCCCATTGCGCCTACTTGGCCTTTCTCCCTTTGGGGATTTGACCTCATTGGTATGATCAATCTTGAGTCTATTGATGGATATAAATTCATTATTACTACTACCGAGTACTTTACTAAGTGGGTCAAAGAAGCTCCCCTACGAATGGTTACTGGTACATACATTTGCAACATCATCACCATGCATATTATCACATGTTTTGGTGTGCCTTCTGTTATAATCATTGATAACAGGTCTTCCTTCAAAAATAAGGATGTTAAAATGTTTTGTGCCAAATTCAAAATCAACAATCATTTTCTACCCCTTACTATCCACAAGGAAATGGCCAAGATGAGGCCACAAACAAAATAATTTTCAAAATCCTATGCAAGACTATTAACTCTAGTGGTAATCGAGTGGCATAACCAACTATTCTACGCTTTATGGGATTATCGTACTAGCATTCTTACACCTACTAATGCTACCCCCTTTACTTGGTTTTTGGTGTTGATGTCATTATCCCGCTTGAGATTGAAATACCATCCTTATGGATCTCTCTTAAATGCATCCTTAAAGATAATTAATATCATGAAACTCGCTTACATGAACTAGAAATGTTGGACTTGCATTGGGTCGAAGCACTCAAACATCTCGCATGTGTATCAATTTCACATCTTACATACCTACAATCACAAAACTCACTTTCGAGAGTTCAACATCGGTTAACTCATCTTGAAAGAAAATCAAAAGAATAAAAATGTTGATGCACCTCTCAAAGGCAAATTTAAGCTCATTTGGCTTTGTCCATATGTTATCACTGATAAACTTGGTGGTGGAGTTTATCGCCTCACCACCTTTTAGGAAAACCACTCAAAAATCCACTCAATATAATGCATCTTAAGAAATATTATGCTTAGGTTATCACAATTTGACCATTTCCCAATGACACACTCTTCTGCTTCAGATTCACTTGACTATTGAGGGCTTACTACACATGAAGCCCACATAGTGCACAATTAGTTATACACACTACATATATTCATACATCACACGTCATACATCATACATTCTACATTTTAATAATTTCTTATCTATAAATCATGCATCGTACTAGTATTCATTTTACTTCTATTAATGACGAATATAGAATTATATCACATTCACCTTACATATTACATAGCACACATATATTGCATTCTATACTTCTCATCTTACATACTACATCGCGTGCATCTTACACTTTGTAGTCTACATATATTACATCTTCTAAATTGTACACTATACGCATCATATGGTTATCTATTCTCCTCGTGCATACTACATCATCTTCTATGTGTTACACTCACTACCCTACGATGCACTTTAATTCCTCAGTCCACACTCAACTACAAGGGTTTAAAAATCAAATGGACCTTGCCTTCATCATACCTTAATCATTCGACCTTTCATCATGCGACATTTCTAGGATAGTGACACACGCTATAGGCTAAATTGTCACTTACTCTATCATCTTGTAGTGGTATACACTTTAGGTTACATCACCACTCCATACTATTCATCTTGTAGTGATACACGCTTTAGGATAAATAATCACTCATACATTCATCTTGTCATGATATACGCTTTGGCTATAAGGTTCATGTATATGTAATCTCTAGGTCACATATCATCAATACACATACACAATCATCACAACGCGTTAGACACAACACAAAATTCAACCATTTCCTAATGATGCACTCTCATTTATGGTTCATTCTTGACTACTGAGGGGGAAAAACCAAATGAACCCCATTACATACATTTCCATTCACTCGGGGGCCACGTGGCTCCTATCATTCCATATTGCATTCTATTCCATCCATCCAAAACATCTTACATATCTTGGTTGCTTGTATTCTTTCTTACTTTTTCTAATTTATGGTCACTTATTACACATGCTACTTAGATCTCTTGTATGTCATTTATCTATAACATAGACACATGTGCATTCGTGCCTTTGCTTAGTTGTGATCCTAGAAAAAATATTATGCACACGACACAGATGCTTGCCTTCTATCCTTCCTACATTGGTTACTGAGGGAATTTACATTCTTCTCTCACAAGTGCTACTGTTTCATTTTGTACTTAACACTTTACTTTCTTTCTTATACACACTTTTGGCATACTAGTTATCTTTCTAACATGCTAACGGGAACTTCATGTGCAACATTTATTTTGCAGGATTAGTGGTTTCCATGTCTATATGTTATTTATACTTGCTTGTTTTGTTTTCTCTTGTATGCGGTCCTTGCCCTTTATTTAGTTTGCACACTTGTTTTTTTGTATGCAGATATGATGGTCTTGCATGTATTGCAACATCGTGAGTGATGTCCCATGTTTGCAACCCACTTTTTGTGGCTTACTTTGTATTCTTGCATGTTTACTCCTTTGTTTAGTAGCTTTTACACTTTTTTTGTATAGCTTACACATTTTCTATTGGTTAGTTGTCAGTGCTCCCTATGGGATTCGTGATATGGACTAACCGCCTCCCATGTATTCATTAACTCTGGAAATTGTATCGAAGACTAACACTCATGGGTTTTGGTCTAAAGGTAATCGTGATCCCAAAAAATGGTATTAGAGTGAGGGGTCACGAGTTTGAATCACCTCGGGTAACGTTGAGGGGGGTTTGTTGGCTAGTTGTCAGCACTCCCTTTGGGATTCGTGAGATGGACTAACCACCTCCCATGTATTCATTAAATTTGGAAATTGTATCAGAGACTAAAACTCATGGGTTTTGGTCTAACGAAAATCCGATCCCAACATTGTCTTCTACATGCATGCTTTTTCATACTAACACTTGTCTTTGGCTATCCTTTTGTTTGTGCATGCCTTGGTTTCTACCAAGTACATTCCCTTCCCCCTGCAGGGTAGAGTTACAAAGTTCATGTGGTTAGTCCTCTTTTGGGGCCGCATTCTCCTATCAACGATGTCACATACGCCCCCAAAGAGGGGGGCATCATTTGGGGTTTTACATATTACACAGTGATTCTACACCGGTTCAGTTCATTTATATACAATGAGTGGGTTCAGATCAATCTATGAACCCCATACACAACGGATTTTATAAGACATGGTTGTACTTAGCATTCAAGGAGTAGTTAACGGTTAGAGGATACATCAAAATTCCTCCCAATACTTCTTTTACATTTGGCATCGGATCACCTGAAAAACCAAAAAAATTATAAAGATCTCATTACTTATCTTCAGGGAAGTAGTTACAAGAAGGAGAATAATGCAACTTTCTCCCTACACTTCTTTGGCCAGGGTGGCATGAGATCACCCAAAAAACTTGCAATACAGGATATCCTTCTACACACTCTCTCTCATCAAGGATGAGGTACACATGTTCCATTTTTCATTTATATATTTTACATTTACATTATTTTTCATACATATACATGTGTATTTTACATATACATGCATATTTGACTACTTGATCGTCTTCTCCTTGCAGGTCCGGCCATATGAGAAGTAAGCACCATCATCAACAACAACAAAAACATCAACAAAAACACTTTGCAATAGCAAAAACCATACTAACCAACCATGTAGGCACATTACACACATTAACAACTACACATGTGTTTCTATCCTAGTTCACTTTCATCACTTTTTTGTGATTTTTAATCTTTAGTTTCCACACTCCATCATCTTTTTGTCACTCGATGCTTTTTCTAGTCCTTCGGTGCGCTTTCTACATCACTTTACATTGGAATAAAAAACACATCTCTATTTAATTTATGTTCTCGAGTGTCACTCACCAACATAAAGTGAGGGTAAATGTAGACACTAAATCACACACTTTGGGTAATATTTAGTCCCGGTCTCATACTACTATTCACATGGTTTTTGAGTGAAGAAATTCCTAATTAACCCACATTTGCTGGCCATTTTTATTTACTTTCTTTCGTCACTCCTGGCCTTCACCGCGAGCGTATGCACAAAGATGGGGGCCAAAAAGCAGACACAAATCCATTTTTTGGCCATTTTGGCCATAACGCGATCGCATTATGTCTCGGTTGCATTATAACATGAAAAGGGAAAATATAGGTCGCTTTATAATGTGACCACATTACGACTCGGGTTTACCAAGCTGAAACACACTAGCGTTATAATGCGCTCGTGTTATGGTTTTCTATGTGTTTTTCCACATTGTCCCTCCCAAATAGACATATTTCACATTGGGAATAGAAATGTGAGCACGTTATAATGCCAACTCGTTATAATGCGCTCACGTTTCATCTTATTGGGGTTTGAATACCAATCCAAAGGCTTGGAATACCCAATCCAAAGGCTTGGATTTCCAAACCAGAGGTTTGGACTGTGTATTGCGTGATTAAAACCGTGTTTGATAGAAAAACATAAAAATTTCATGTGTGCACCCAAATATCTCATGGATTAAAAAATAATATTTAAAAATAAACTATACTACGATCTCAAGATTTTTTTACCTTGATGACAATATAATTCTTTGTAAAAATGATTACTTTAATGCTTTCATCCATAATTTCTTTTACTAGTGCATTGTTCTCTAGCAAAAACCTATGCATATGTTTTGGTGCACAATTTACAATTTTTTCATCCAAATTAAAAAAATGTGGTTTTTTCTAAACTCCATTCTACACACACTAAAAAAAAACTAAAAATGACATTTTTTCTCAAAGTTATGGGGGTGCACACACAAATATTTCATTTTCGGGATATGTGCACTTTGAAAATTAATAAAAAATTATCTATTCATCCAAAAATTATGAAAATTTAGTGGAACCTCATACATGGTCCTAGATAACTTTCTACCAAATGGATTTGAAAAAAATTATACAACTCAAAAAATGGGGGGGAGGCACACACAATAGGTTCTTATCTTTTTTACACAAAATAAACATACTTTGTGTGTGCACAACATTTGAGTGTCTTAATCTCAACCATTTAAAAAAATAGTAGTTTAGAAACTAGATTCTAAGCTCTACGGTAATTATTCTTATCACTTTGTCAAATTTTGAGCATAGGCATGGTGAATTATTCAATGAAGTTTAGGTTTCATTGATTTCGGAAAAATGTGTCCCTTTTTGACCCCCTTTTGCCCTTCCCCACCTTTGTGCACTTACCCCGCACATATGCCCAGTATGTTTTTGTTATCTTCCATAATTTTAGCCTTGATTGGGGCACCTGGTCCCATTCAATTGCAAATTTTAATTATTATCATATGTAAATGGGAAACTGAAAAAATGATAATTATGTTAGATTAGGGTGGATGCCATGCCAACGATTTATTGCTGATATCATGCTCACGTGGTTTTGCAGGATGAAAGAATGACGACAAAAGGGCGATGTGAAATTCATTAATTGTCATTATAATTTATATAGTTCTTTGTTAAATGAATAAATGTATAATGTAGTCTCATGTTACATAAGGTTATATTTGATAATTTGTTGCTATGTATGAGATGTTGGTTTCAAGGACATCTAGGAAATGTGCATTTAATCTTAGGTTCAATTTTGATTCATAGTACACCTGGTAAAAAGGTCAGATATTTATATAAGGTAAATGAATTTAAAGTAATATCTTGTAGTTCATATTTAGTGCTCAATAAATTATTAATGAGTCATCTTGTGCATTCATACTTTGTAAATGTAATAAAGATAATTAAATGGAAACACTCTACCCTTGTTTAATATCGAGACATAACTTGTTTTTTCTTGTGTGATACTCCTTACAATAGAAGACATTAAAAACCATATGATGAACTTAATCTTTGCACTAGATGGAATGCCCTAATTTAGGCAAATAAGAGCCCGAGAATGGGTTTATCGTCCTAGTCAAGTATGGATAGTGACATCGTCATAAACCGGTAGATAGAGCGACACCGTCAAACTTCATTTGGAGTATGTAGATCTAACTCCCCTTTCGTATCCTATAG
Source organism: Taxus wallichiana var. yunnanensis (assembly GCA_018340775.1). NCBI lineage: Eukaryota > Viridiplantae > Streptophyta > Pinopsida > Cupressales > Taxaceae > Taxus > Taxus wallichiana. The sequence goes on along the minus strand of CM031241.1, from coordinate 348,161,904 downwards.
GACTACCTTGCCTTCCGAAGATAGATTTAAAATTAGATTTCTTCATCGAATGAAATCCTTGTTGAATCTAGACGACATAGATGGAGTTTGTGACTTAGTTTTTCTAGGTCTTAAACTCTGGGTATTGAACTCCTTAGCTCCGCACAACTAAATGTGCTACCTTGGTTCTTATCAACATAACACCTTGGTCCCTTCTGGAAGGTGGTTAGCATTGATTTTTCCTCTCACTTAAAATTCATATATAGTTGAGGGATAGACCCTTAGGTGAAGTTGGGAATTAATCTAAACCTCATTTTATTTGGATGTTGGCTTAGGGTGCGTGTGTAGCTTCAAGCCTCCTAATCATTTATGTCTTCAAGAGGTTAGACAAATAGTTCGTAACTCCTTTTCAAGACAATGCTAAAAATAAGACCATAATGTGACGTAGAAAATAAATCATATAAGATTTAAAACGGGATTCGAGGTTTGGAATAATTCCACTCTTAGAGACCTTATATCTCGATTAAAAATACTCTTTTGTTTTAAAGAATTTGAATTGTTCTTGGTGTGAACAACCTTCAAGAAAACAAAATACATATATAAATCAAAATGGAATTCCACAAGTCATTGAATTAGAATAACTGTGGTAGGGAAATCACTATTCCGTGATCGAGGAATGTTTTTGGTAAAAAGCTACCTTGTATCTAAATCTCTGTTAAATCCTTATATTGCATTCTGGGCATCAAGTCACTTTCACTTGAGTTGTAAGGGTAAAACTATAGACATCGAATAAATGTTGGAGAAGAATATTCTTAACATAATAATAAGATAATTAAGTACTTTGTATGCAATTTGATTTATGCCAAATAAGTATGTTAGTTATGGAAATTTTTATAAATTATAAGAAGCCAACATAAGATGGTCGAACTGTAATTTAACCGGAATGAACTAAAAATATTGTAGGTGGACAAACAAGAAATTTATCCTTGTACACTAATGTTCTTGGAATGTTAATCGTAACAAAAAAACAATTAAAGAAATGATGTGTTGTGGATTTGCCATTCCTGAAGTCATGTTTCTTGTGGTTGGGTAAAATACTAGTAACCAGTCATTGTGAAAAGTGTGGCATTGACATGCCTATGTTGTTTTCATGTGCCTATGTGAGTCGATGATTTATGTGATTTTCGTATGCGAGTCAAGTTTCTATACTTGGAGCCCTTACTGTGTTGTGTGTAGTGAGTAATGTAAGTCAAAAAAAAATTATCTTGGTATTTTACTATTGTAATTGTGTGTGTTAAAATGTGGACACTTCATATGGTATTAGAGCGGAGGTTCATGCTCTCGAACCTCTGGGGTAGATTGGAGTTGTGATGGTGTTGCATGATGGTGTCGGATATTGGAAGAGTAATGTGATATATGCATGATGTGAACTATGTCGTAATTGTGAAATTGTGAACGCACATGTTGTGCATGTCACTTAGTGTGTATTTGTTGTCATGTTGATGTGCTGATGATGAGAGTATTCACTCTCTATTTCATGGATCCAATGAGGAATCCATGTGTGATGTACCGCCTTGTTGTGTGTGAAAGGAATGATATTGTGAATTGTAGAGTGTTGAAACATTTTGACCTTATGTGATGTGAAGATGTATTGATGTATTACACGACAAAATTGATGTAAAGTGAATCATAGTTTATCATGATGTCATCACCATATTGTGATTATTTGTGTGCATCGTCGTGTTGTATTACAATTGACTATATGTTGTAAGGTTAGACATTGTGTTCCTCATACGTATAATTCATGTAATATGTGATGGTTCATGTCGTGATTTAGGGGCATATGGTGAGTATGATCCCTAGTGTATAGTGATTGCACTTTGGGTGCAGTGTTGGTAATGTGATGAATCGTAACTATGAAAGTAATGATTGTGTTATACCTATATATATATATACCATGTGTAAGATGTTATGGTTAATGTGTGTGAATCACCATTGTGTTAGTGATGTAGTTATATGTTATGTTGTGAACCTTACACTAGACGACCCTAAGAGGAGGAAAACTGTCAAGAGTGTATGTGTGGAGAGAGAGGCGTGGACCAAGTTTTCATAATCTTGTGCCGAGTACGAGTGAGGAAGTGAAGTCTTACATAGACTGAAAACCCACTTCTATCTATTTAGTATACTTTGAGCTTCTCAAGTATATTATGGGTGCACACCGCATTAGGCTCAACTTATGAAACTAGTGTCCCCTGCTCTTTCCTATTGGATTGTTTATTGAATAATCCTATGTGATTTTTACTATGTTGATCCTTGTGGGAGTGTGGATGAATGATTCAGGCAGAGATGATGACAGTTACATTATTTGACATACTCATTTCTTGTTACATGTATATTTTTACAAGCTGAGGCTCGATGTCCGAGTGCCAGCAACTCGATGAGTACCCCTTTGGTGGCGGTATGAGGCCACATAGTGATTGTGATGTGTTATTTTCTCATTACGTATTTTATTCGTAAATTAATCATTATCTTTTTTATTTTTAGAACCATGACGGGTTCTTATATTTTGGGAATTTATTTGGTTGTTGCATTAACATTCAAATTTTGCACTAACCATGGCTAATCAGCCATTTGTTTTCTTAGATTTAAACTTTCTTTTCATGTTTAAAATTTTATAGCCTTGCCCAAGGATTTTGATTTTGCCACTTGGCATTTGAATGGATTGTTATGTTGGTTCTAATGTCATAATGTGTTGGAATAGGGTCATGGGATTAACCATGGAGTGGTTGAACCTATGGGCCCGCTTCATTGTATGGGGGTACACCCCAAGGAGTTACAGATAACTAGCAAGTTGTAGAACCACGAGTTATTATGTCACTTGGGTTGGGGGTGATAGGGTTCTATGTGCTTAGGGAAATAGGGTGACCCGACCTCATTAAAAGGAGAAAGGAGACGGACCTCTATGGTTGAGTAACTTATTATTCTCGATGGCACTCTATGGTTGAGTGACCTATTATTTTGATGGGGCTCTATGGTTTAGTGACTGACTCAAGTTTCGCTTCGGAATGTTTCGGCTTCTCGGGAATAGAGTTACTTCTATCCTTTAATTCCTTTTAGAAGCAGAGATAAGGTTAGGGCTAGGAGGAATACATTGAACGTCGAGATGGTGTGCGCGTACCGTAGAGAAAGATCAGGTTGACTGCGAAGAACTCCTTTTTGTCTTGGAAGGACTACCTGCAAATAAGAACACAAGACCACAAGATTTTGATTAGACAATAAATGAGGGAACTACCTTGGGCCCAGGAAATATAGAACTTCCTTTCGAAGGTGGTCAGTTCCCCTGCTAATATGAATTAACACAAAAGACTGTAAGATATCAATTAAATTGCTTCGTTGAACTGGGTAGGGGAAAGGCTGGTTTTTGGTTATAGTCAGGATAACCGATACCGGTTGCTGATAACCAATATCGGTATGGTCTAGGATCTGAAGGTTGGTTGTTTTGTGGGGTGGTTGTGTTGTTTGGTAGTTGTGTTATTTGTAAGAATTTGTATATAGGTGATATTAGGAAATAAGGTGATGAGAGGTAGATGAATGATAGTTAGATGCAATAGACGCATTTGGGTAGTGGATCTAGGAATGGATTTGTGAGGATTGTGCTTCAAAAAGTCTAAGAAATGTTATTAAAGAGGACATGCAAGATGTAACTTCATGGTTATTGTGAAGATGCAGTCCAAGAACTCGATGACAAAGGCGAGAACTCTAGGTAGGATGGCTAGACAAACGAGAAGATGAAATATCTCCCTCCCGATGATCATCGGTGAGTATCCGAGAACTCCGGGCTTTACATTACATTGCGATTTTGGGCTTGATCTCCTTTTGCTGCAACTCTTGGTTTCTTCACTCATCGCCTCGGTCAAGTGAAGATCTGGACTCTCTTGATCGCTCCCAAATGATCTCCGTTGATTCAAAAATCCTTCGACCTTTGATTTTGGTTTGGGGAGCCCATTTACAGGGAACCGATGGCGGTTACGTAACCGACGGCGGTCGAGTAGGAACCGGCATCGGTAAGGAAAAAGTAGGCTATTTTTAGTAAAATAGCCCACCTTCCCTTCTTTTCTCCCGAGAGATTAGTTGCGGGCTTGGTCAAGTGACTAGAAGGTCGGTTTTGGGTGCGAGAAAGGGGTCATTAGTCATGGGTGTAGGTGTAGACCAAGTTATAGGTCTTAATTAGGTTAGTTTAGGGTTAGGGCTAGGTCATGATGAAGTGGCAAAATGAGGTGGCAGGTGAGATGATGTGGATTTATCAATTACAAGGTAATTAATAAATAATTGTGTAAGGTTTAGGTGATGAGGTTAGGTTGCGAGATGAGATGCGGGTCACAAGGGGTCGTAAGACACAAATTTGGTGTCTACATTAGCCCCTTATTGTCGTGTAGCTTGTTTTGTAAAGCTGCGCGGACAATAATATGAAGTGGTTTCTCCTGTTAAGGATATAGGTAATCCCCCTCAAATCTATCACAGATTGAGAGAACGGGAAATCAGGGATAGGGTTGATAAAGGGTGAATGGTGTAGAGAGGATGGTAAGATGGTGGGGTAGGTCCAAGGAAGCAGACGCATGTTGAAATGTAATAGTGCGACTAGGGTACATGATTTGACGAGCAAACCGGCAATGCATAGGCAAAGGTCGATAGTTTATCCAAACAAGGGTGATATAATCCTGGTATCCAAGGCATAGGAAGTAGCTCCAGGGTATATAACAGGTAAGGTACAGGAACGTTTAGGCATGTTCGGTAGTACCAAATGGTTGGTTTGGTTGAGATAAACGTCACGGTCTAAGTCTGGGCAAAGTTGGTCGACGGATCAAGTCAAGGACCCTAATCATGCTAAAACACGAACAGGTGAGCTCGATTAAACAAAAAAAATGACAGGATGGGTGGATAAGAGTGTATGTTGGTGATGTTGGGTAGGGTATTGAAGTGGTACGGCCGTGGGTCGGGCCAAGTTGTTGGGTTGCGGCCTTGGGTCGGGCCGGAAGGGTAGAGTGAGGCCTTGGGTCGGGCCGGATGGGTAGGGTGAGGCCTTGGGTCGGGCCGGATGGGTAGGGTTGCGGCCTTGGGTCGGGCCAAATGGGTAGGGTGAGGCCTTGGGTCGGGCCAAATGGTTAGGGTTGCGGCCTTGGGTCGGGCCAAATGGGTAGGGTGAGGCCTTGGGTCGGGCCAAATGGTTAGGGTTGCGGCCTTGGGTCGGGCCGGATGGGTAGGGTGAGGCCTTGGGTCGGGCCAAATGGTTAGGGTTGCGGCCTTGGGTCGGGCCGGATGGGTAGGGTGAGGCCTTGGGTCGGGCCAAATGGTTAGGGTTGCGGCCTTGGGTCGGGCCAAATGGGTAGGGTGAGGCCTTGGGTCGGGCCAAATGGTTAGGGTTGCGGCCTTGGGTCGGGCCAAATGGGTAGGGTGAGGCCTTGGGTCGGGCCAAATGGTTAGGTTGCGGCCTTGGGTTGGGCCAAATGGGTAGGGTTGCGGCCTTGGGTCGAGCCAAATGGGTAGGGTGAGGCCTTGGGTCGGGCCAAATGGTTAGGGTTGCGACCTTGGGTCGGGCCAAATGGGTAGGGTGAGGCCTTGGGTCGGGCCGGATGGTTAGGGTTGCGGCCTGGGTCGGGCCGGATGGGTAGAGTGAGGCCTTGGGTCGGGCCAAATGGTTAGGGTTGCGGCCTGGGTCGGGCCAAATGGGTAGGGGTGAGGCCTTGGGTCGGGCCAAATGGTTAGGGTTGCGGCCTTGGGTCGGGCCGGATGGGTGGGTGGGTGAGGCCTTGGGTCGGGCCAAATGGTTAGGGTTGCGGCCTTGGGTCGGGCCAAATGGGTAGGGTGAGGCCTTGGGTCGGGCCAAATGGTTAGGGTTGCGGCCTTGGGTCGGGCCAAATGGGTAGGGTGAGGCCTTGGGTCGGGCCAAATGGTTAGGGTTGCGGCCTTGGGTCGGGCCAAATGGGTAGGGTGAGGCCTTGGGTCGGGCCAAATGGTTAGGGTTGCGGCCTTGGGTCGGGCCAAATGGGTAGGGTTGCGGCCTTGGGTCGGGCCAAATGGGTAGGGTGAGGCCTTGGGTCGGGCCAAATGGTTAGGGTTGCGGCCTTGGGTCGGGCCAAATGGGTAGGGTGAGGCCTTGGGTCGGGCCAAATGGTTAGGGTTGCGGCCTTGGGTCGGGCCAAATGGGTAGGGTGAGGCCTTGGGTCGGGCCAAATGGTTAATAATGTTTGCATCAAAGGTTGATATAGGCGATGTTGGTGGAAAAGGGGCAATAGTAAATAAGGGCAAAAAGTTGGGTGAGGAAAGGAAAAACCGATATCGGTTATCTATGACCGGTACCGGTTAGGTAACCGATGGCGGTTCCTTAGGGCACGATTTGACCGGTATCGGTTCTATGTGAAAAACCTATAAAAAGAAAAATACGGCCGGTCATTGTCACTTTGTCAATTTGGAAATCAAATTAAGTTGTCTGAGGTGGAATATTGACATTGGTGCATTTGTTCGCTGAGGTGGCACTATTGGACTGGAGGAGTGAGTTGGTAGCGGGCCCGAGTGAGGAGGAGGCAGTAGTTGATTGGTTGAGGACCCAGAAGAGGACAGTTGGAGCCATGGCACAGCCAGGAGGAGCAGGAGGAGCTGGACCAGCTGGACCACCACCACCCATCCCACCACGACGACGTGTCATCGTACGGGTAGGTTCGAAACCCCTCATTGTGTTTATTTGATGTTATTAAGCTAGATTGGGGGTTTGGGTAGGAATTTACATGTTTTAGGAAATAATTAGAAAATGGAAATAATTCGAAAAAGGGAGAGGGTAGATAGGTGAAATAAGCCAAGGCGGCTGGGTGGGTAGATTTTTAGGGTGTTTGGGTGGGTATGTAGGTAGAAAGATGAAAAAATGGAGGTGGGGGCCGCGCAGGGTTCGGCTCGGGGAAATTACAGCGACCGATGTCGGTTGCTAAGCGACCGGCATCGGTCGCAAAATTTGCGGGCAGGGCGCTTTGTGCTTGACCGGCGTCGGTCGTATATCGGCCGGCGTCGGTGGGTGTTGTGTGTTGTTTTGTTTTGTTTGTGTTTTTGGTTTGTGTTGTTTGTTTTGTTTTTTTATGTGTTTTTGGTTTGTGTTTTTATTTTTGTTGTGTTGTTTTGATGTTGTTTGTGTGGTTTGTATTTTGTTTGTGTGGTTTTTATTTTGTTTGTGTTGTTTGTTTTGTTTGTGTTGTTTTTATTTTGTTTTTGGGGTGTTGGTTGCGGGGTTTCGGTGTAATGTGAAGAGGGAGGGGGATAGTGGAGAAGATAGGTGGGTAGAGGGGTGGGTTAGAGAGTCGGGGTGTGGTGAAGATAGGTGGGTAGAGGGGTGGGTTAGAGAGTCGGGATGTGGTGAAGTCGGGATGTGGCGGGGGATAAAAAGGGGTAGAGGTAGATATCGTGATAAAGAGTAGGGCTAATGTAGTGGGTGGGTTTTGCAGGCACGTCAGCAGCTGACGATGCGGGACAGGATGCCTCCGCTGTTGGTGCGGATGCGACCACATGTGTCCGCAGCGCACTGGGCTATCATGCGCGAGGTGGGACTCTGCGAGTCCAGCGATATAGAGTGATCGACAGAGATCATAGTTTGATGGTTGCCCTCATCGAGAGATGGGATCCGGCAACCAATGTGTTCCATCTTCCGACTGGGGAGATGACTATCACATTGGAGGATGTGTATCGCATCCTTCGACTGCCGATCGAGGGAGAGCAGTCTTCGGTGTAGATGCGAGACGGCCATGGACAGCATCCTATAGGTTTTCGGGGATGCAGCTGCGCTAGTGACATATCACAGCGCGAGCATCGGGTATGGTGATATGTACCGTGCGCACCGACATGAGACACGGCTTGCCGTGTTGATGATGATCGGGATCACCTGCTTCGCCCTCCCGGACTCAGAGGGAGGCCGCTTTCCACGGGCATTGATGGGGGTGCTTCATGAGATGGTGGAGGAGCACACCTGTTATGCTTGGGCACCAGTATATCTGGTGCAGTTATACAGGGAGCTGTGGGGCTATCGCCGGATGAGGCGATTCGGGATTTGTTCGACATTTTTACTTCACTGTTGGGCATATGAGCACATCATATGCATCAGACCAGTAGGGTTACCCCAGCAGCCAGGGCCATAGGTCATATACAAATACGGCTTTCAGAGGTGGTTGGGGGTCGTGGGATAGCCACGAGCAGTGCTTGTAGGGCGGGACGTCGCCTATTACAGGCATTTATTAGAGGGCCTGACAGCGGTAGATATCGTATGGAGACCTTATAGAGGTCATCACCCGCACAGAGGAGCCCGAGTATAGTTACGCTTGATCCAGTACACTTTCTGGATAGCAGGACGGAGGCCGGGAGAGTACGAGAGGATACCCCTAGAGAGGGTACGCAGGCAGATGGGGCTGCGACAGGACGAGCCACCTCCCTTCCCTCAGTACAGGAGGGATGATGTAGAGGCCCCACTGCCTGCACCACAGCCCGTGGATCCAGATTGGGTTCTTTGAGAGGCGGTAGATGATATCTTGTAGATGATGCTTGGGCCATGCGGGAGCATATATGGTTTGGTGGGCTGGTCAGAGAGCAGCGAGGGTAAGACACCTGCCACCCAGACTTAGCAAGTGGTGATGATGGCAGAGCGAGATCAGCTCAGGGGTCAGGTGCAGCTATTACAGGGCGGCACTGCTCTGCCTGCGCAGCACGAATAGGTGTTTACAGGGCAGCTAGCCCAGCGCGAGTATAGTAAGCACGAGCACGAGCACCACCACCAGCAGCGGCACAGCCACAGCCCCAGGCACAAGCACAAATACCACCACGGCCCCGAGCACCACTAAGCGGCACCATCACGAGCACGAGGGGACCTTTGGTAGTAGGAGTCGGGGACCCGGCCGCGAAGACCTACGGTGGCACGGGACAGATATATGGAGGTGAGAGCGGAGGCCCGGTACTATCAAGATGTTCTTGATGGTACCGGAGCTGAGTATTAGCCATATGCAGCTTATAGAGCAGAGACCTCCCATAGTCAGAGATTGCAGGGAGGTGCAGCCACAGCCGGTGTGTCTGTTACAGGTAGGAGGCGAGAGGCACCACAGGGACCAGCAGGGAGAGGTGCGAGGGGGGGAGAGCCGAGGATCCTCGCATTGTTTTTTGTATATGGACATGGGCACCGGTCTGTGCACCGGTTGTGTTGATAGAGGCCTGCGTGCCTACATTTATTCATTTATTCATTCATTTATTGTATACCGGCCTGCGAGCCGAGTACGGGTTGTATAGTTGATACCGGCCTGCGAGCCGAGTATATTTTTGATATGAGGGACCGGCCTGTGAGCCGAGTCGAGATTATTGACATTTATTGCGGCCTGCGTGCCGGCTTTGTTGTATTATGAGATCACAGAGGTCCCGATGCAGGGCATATTGTATATTGGAAACATTGTATATGTGATATATAGATATGAGGATTTGACTCACATGCTGTGTTCAAAATGTTTTTAAGTATTTTGTCGATGGTTTGTGATATTTGATGTATGATAAGTTTAATTGACATGTTGATATATTGATGATGTTGATGTTTGTTGTTAATGGGATGCAGTCATGTTATATTTATGAAATGTGGCATGTTTTGTTGCTGGTTTGGTGACATTGTTATATATGTATCTGATGAGTTGGATCCAAATGGTGTATAGATTGATAGTTTTTTGATATCCTTAGATGATGGCATGTTTGTTTTGGTAATGTAGATAGATGATATGGATGAAATCGTAATGAGAAGTGGATTGGATGGACAAATATGGATAATGGTGTTGTTATGCAGGAAAAGAGGCGGGCGCGATAAAAAATTAGGTAGAAAATGAAGAAAAGAACTATGTTTCAAAAAGGCAGGTGTGTAACCGATATCGGTTAGGTAACCGACGCCGGTAGTTAGTAGACCGATATCGGTTATGTAACCGATACCGGTTATTTAGGTATGAGCTTTTCTAAAAATAGAAAAGCTAGGGTGGCAACTTAAGTTCTAATTTTGAGAGCCATGCAAGAAGTTAAATACGCGAACGCGACGCTTTTTGACGACTGAGACAGGTAATTGCATGAGAGATTTGAGTGATAAGGAGAAAAGAGATAGGGAAAGTGAATGTGATCTGAGATTCAGAAGGCAGAAAGGTGAATTTGAAAAGGGTGGTGATCATGGCAGAACGAGGAGAAGCATCCAGCAGGCAGGGACGAGAGGGAAGACAAGTGCCACCTCAAGCTGCTGCAACTCAAGAGGTAAACGTTTTGGTTGTGATTTGATTACTGCATGTTTTGTGAATAAGATGGGGGAGAGTAGGTGGGTAGATATGAGAAAGAAAACATGATAACAAGGGTTATAAATGAGGTGAGTGTTACGTGGTAGGTAATCAAGGGTTTCGGGTATGTCTGTGTATACAGAGAGGAATAAACGAGCAATTTATTGTCGTAGGTGGTTGTTTAGGCAAGGTGTATGTAATTGACAGTGACCGATAGCGGTTAGGGATAACCGGTATCGGTTACTGAACCGGTACCGGTTATTTATAACCGATACCGGTTACTGGAGGAATTTCCAGAATGTGAGAAAAACCCTTAGGGATTTGATGGATTGAATGGTTGTTTGTTGTTTTGATGTATGCAGGCAGAGGCAGGGTTGAGGATGAATGATAGTGTGCCAGCGCTGTTGTCACGAATCCGAGCGGATGTAACACCAGCTGAATGGACATTGATAAATCGTTTGGGGTTAAGTGGAATCCGCTATTATTCACGAATCGCACGTAACCATGCTATGTTGCAGGCGTTGATTGAAAGATGGAATCCAGAGAAGAATACGTTCTATCTGCCAACAGGGGAGATGACAGTAACATTGGAAGATGTGTTCCGTATTTTGAGGCTCCCTATTACAGGAAAACCAGTATATCAGGCATTACCTAGCGCGGCGCGGGGAGCGATAACAGCAGTATTTGGTCCATACGCACGAGATTTGACACAACGAGGTTTGTCATTCACATATGGGATAATGTATGCAGCACACCCTGAGGAGACAAGGTTAGCAGTGATATTAATGATAGCGGTAGGGTATTATGCATTACCGAGGGCGGATGGGGGAAGATTTCCAAAGGCATTGATGTGTGTTATTTGGGAGATGATAGAAAGGAACGTGACTTTTGCATGGGCACCTGCATATTTGGCGGAACTATACAGGGGTTTATGGGCTTGTAGGTGAAATCACAGGACGACACTGGATTGTTCATACTTATTACACTGTTGGGCCTATGAGCACATTGTTTGTGTGCGACCAATAGGCCGACCCATCTAGTCAGGAGAGACCGGAGTACAGAGGTTGGGGTTCAGACGATGGGTCCAGACAGAACAAGAGGCAAGATCCCAGGCTGTGACGGGTGACATTGAGTATTACAGGCAGGTATGGGAGAGGGTGACGATTGCGGATATCTGTTGGAGGCCTTACGGGAACTATATGGTAACAGAGAACATAGCTGAGGAGTTGAGGGGTGTAGAGCGATTGAGGTGGATCGCGGGGCACAGACCAGGTGAGTATGAGAGGATTCCTCTAGATCACGTGGCGAAAATTCGGATTTGTGCAGGATATACCCCTGGCTTATAGACCATATATGAGGATCGACGCCGAGGCAGCATTCTCACCTCCCCGGCCAACACCTCCAGAAGGGCCAGAGGAGATAGCAGCCGATCGCAGTGTAATGGATGCAGGAATGACAGAGGCCTATAGGTTATGGTGGGTAGCAGAGCTGCGAGGTGTACGTGATCGCCCTGACATAGCTGTGATTACAGCGGAGAGAGATCGTCTGCAGAGTTTAGTTCAGCAGCTCCAAACGCAGGTGAATGAGGCAAGAGGATTGTTAGCGGTTGCGGAGTCACGGGCGGAGAGACTAGAGGCTGGATTCCTCCATGCGAGGGAGCGTATTCATATGTTACAGGAGAGATTGGCAGATCAGTGGGCGGTACCAATAGCCGTGGTACCGTTGAGGACAGAGAGGCCTGGTGAGAGGCGTCGACGATCACGGTCATCACCTAGTGCGGGATGAGGCGTGAGGGTCTGAATAAATGTTATAGAGGTATAAGAATAAATAAGGATGCCGACCTGCGTGTCGATGATAGAGAAGATGTATTTGTTTAACATCTCAATAAAACTGAATATGTATGTTGATTCGAGTTATGATAATAATAAGAATGTTTTCGTTTTGACTGTTGGTGTTTTGAAAAAGGATAAAAGAGGAATGTGATTAAATAGAAATACGCAAAAATATTTATATTTACCACACATGATAGGTTATGGTAGGGGATGGTCGAGCTAACCTTGGGAGACCCCATGTCTCCAAAGTGCCGCCTACATAGCCCATTACACAAAGCAAGGAGGGGCCTCAGGTCGATGTAGTTCTCCCTTAGGACCAGGGAGAGGTGAATTTAGGCAACTTGGTACGATTAGGCAATTGGTTGGTTGGTAAAAATGTTGATATTAATATTGGTAAGGTAAGGTTGAGGGTGTTGGTAATGAATTGGTGATGTTGTAAAAGGTATAAGGGAAGCGAAAGTTAGCCTACCCAAGTGGTAGGGAATCATGCCCTGATTAAGATCAACACACAATCCTAGATGCGAGGCAAAGAGGAAAGATTGCTCCGTAGGTGAAAAGAGCTAAACAAACCACACAACGTAGAACGAGCTTGAAGCCCTAGGTACCGATGCATAGACGAGAAGTCAATAGGTGAAAAGAGTTGTATGATCACAACATATCGAGTGTACGTTACGTCCCTTGAGTTGAAACAAATGGTGAGGTGAGGTGAATGGTATAGCTGAGGTACGGAGAACTTATTACAAAGTGAGTGTTCTGACGAAAGAGAACCTACCCTAAATAGACAAGTCCATGACGCAAAAGTTCTTTTGAATGAGGCTTTTATTTATTGAATGTAGACTGATCGATGCGGGAAGTCTACAAGGGATAATGATTGTATTATTCTTGAGGTCTTCACTGAAGTGATCAATTTGAGAAGCTTCGATAAAAGGCGATTGTGTATAGCTGTCCATTGAGGGAGCGATCTATTTATAGTAACATCTGTGCTTTTAGTGCATATTTGTCCTTCGGGGAGCTTGATCTATATATGATAAGCAGCAATAGTTTGGCATATAGCTGTCCTTCGAGAGAGCAGTGAATGTTTCGGCCACGGGAATAGAGTTGCTTCTATCCTTTCATTCCTTTTAGAAACAGATAAGGTTAGGGCTAGGAGGAATACCTGTTGAACGTCGAGATGGTGTGCGCGTACCGTAGAGAAAGATCAGGTTGACTGCGAAGAACTCCTTTTTGTCTTGGAAGGACTACCTGCAAATAAGAACACAAGACCACAAGATTTTGATTAGACAATAAATGAGGGAACTACCTTGGGCCAGGAAATATAAAACTTCCTTTCAAAGGTGGTCAGTTCCCCTGCTAATATGAATTAACACAAAAGACGTAAGATATCAATTAAATTGCTTTGTTGAACTGGGTAGGGAAAGGTGGTTTTTGGTTATAGTCGGGATAACCGATCTGGGTTCTTTGATAACCGATATCGGTATGGTCTAGGATCTGAAGGTTGGTTGTTTTGTGGGGTGGTTGTGTTGTTTGGTAGTTGTGTTATTTGTAAGGCTGTATATAGGTGATATTAGGAAATAAGGTGATGAGAGGTAGATGAATGATAGTTAGATGTAATATATTGCTGGGTAGTGGATCTAGGAATGGATTTATGAGGACTGTGCTTCAAAAGTCTAAGAAATGTTATTAAAGAGGACATGAAAGATGTAACTCACTGGTTATTGACGAAGATGCAGGTCCAAGAACTCTGATGACAAAGGCAGAACTCTAGGTAGGATGGCTGGACAAACAGAAGATGAAATATCTCCCTCCCGATGATCAGCTGAGTATCTGAGAACTCTGGCTGTTCTGTTGCAGTTTTGGGCTTGATCTCCTTTTGCTGCAACTCTTCTGGTTTCTTCACTCGTCTCTGCTTGGTCAAGTGAAGATCTGGACTCTCTTGATCGCTCCCAAATGATCTCCGTTGATTCAAAAATCCTTCGACCTTTGATTTTGGTTCGGGAGCCCATTTACAGGGAACCGATGGCGGTTACGTAACCGACGGCGGTCGAGTAGGAACCGGCATCGGTAAGGAAAAAGTAGGCTATTTTTAGTAAAATAGCCCACCTTCCCTGCTTTTCTCCCGAGAGATTAGTTGCGGGCTTGGTCAAGTGACTAGAAGGTCGGTTTTGGGTGCGAGAAAGGGGTCATTAGTCATGGGTGTAGGTGTAGACCAAGTTATAGGTCTTAATTAGGTTAGTTTAGGGTTAGGGCTAGGTCATGATGAAGTGGCAAAATGAGGTGGCAGGTGAGATGATGTGGATTTATCAATTACAAGGTAATTAATAAATAATTGTGTAAGGTTTAGGTGATGAGGTTAGGTTGCGAGATGAGATGCGGGTCACAAGGGGTCGTAAGACACAAATTTGGTGTCTCTGTTTGACTTGGTTTTGACACTATGTTTCTTTCTCGTTGGGAGGTATATGGAGTTGTTTGAGGTATATGGATTTGTTTTGGGATGCTTCAGGATATATATATGGAGATTATTTGGTGATGCTTTGGGAAGGTATATGGAGTTTTATTTTGTGCTCTTGGAGATATCTGGGGATTGTATCGTGATGTCTTGTTATGTGTGGAGTCGGTATAATGAGTTATGTGTACTCTTGTGAGTCTCGTTAGACATTGTTATGGTTGAGGATTGACATTTCCATTTGTATTGACTATTGGATATTGGATTGGAACTATGTCATTAACAGTCATGGTTTTGAGACATGTGATACTAGTTACCTTTGTATCAGTGTGATGATTATGTTTGTCAGTCATATGTGTGTACTAGATCTATGTCTAGGATGTAATTGTTGGAAATTCTTTGCTATGTAGACTACTTGTCATTCCATGGAGGAATTAAAAGACCTTGTGATATGATACTGATCATGAAAGTAGGTAGCAAGATGTCTCGTGGGTTGTTTGTGTTGTGTTAAGTTTTGTGTGACATCTTGATGTTAGTTATTGTTGGGCACCCACGAACTTAAGACAACTGAAAAATTCTAAACAATGAATATTATAATCTTGAGATAAGAAATACTATAAAAGAAAATGCTAACTAAGTAATAAGGTAAAATGGAACTACCAATCTTCACAGAACCTTGAAAGTTAAAATTTCTACCTGATGTTCCTAGGGCCACCCCATGGCCGTGATTTTGTGTCTGAAATCTTAACCTTAGAGCGTACCTTCACCCATATTTGTTCCTTGTTGCTTACCATTTCTCTTTCTTCTTTGTATGTCGCATCGAGGACGATGCTTTCTTAAGGGGAGGAGAATGTAATGCCTCAATTAAATATTAATAAAATTAAATTAATTTTTTTTTAAAGGGGAGTCCTTTTTGCTTGGCACCATGAGTGGTTGAAGTGACAGAAGAAGATTAATGGAGGGTGGTGGAATGTGGTGGGTGGGCTGACAAGGCACATGGGCAGCCTACCAGCCTATGACCTATCTTTTTCCTTGCATAATAATAAATAATTAAAAAAAACTGGACTTTTGGTGATGTCTTGGGAACCACAGGCAACTGCATCTGACAAGTGTTTATTTGATTTGATTTCCTGTCAGCCGCTCCTCCTAGCCATGCCAAGAATGTGTGTTTTGAAACAGAGAAGGGATTCCTTGGAAAAATGCCTCAAATAAACATAGTCTCATGGAATGTTTCGATTTCAGGATATACGCAGAATGGGTTTGTTGAAAAGGTTCAGAAACCTTCAAGTAACCTCCTAGCTTGCGTAAAATACAGGTTTAGAATAGGTGGACATCCATCAAAGCACAATGGAAATCTGAATTTCCTTGATCCTGCCTTTCTTGTCCTATGCCAAATACGAGTTCTAGGATAGGGACGAACTTCTAATAAAGCATAAAAGATTGAGGAATTTTATCTCATGTTGTGAATGCAAAACGTGAAAGCATGCGCTTGGCATGTGAACTGTGCACCTAAATGCCTGAAATTAATGTGGCCTCCCGTAGTGATCATTGAGAATACTAGATTGGCCAAGGCCGCTAATGGATGCTTTGGACTGGCATTGGCAATACAGAGATGGCCCAAATCCTCCAAGAGATTGGTCACACATATGGTAAACCGAAAACTGCATGGGGCAAAGAGGGTCACAGAGGTCAAGTAGCCATGCAATATCAACCTACACTTGAGTGATTGAGAGAAGCAGAACGATTGCATGAGCACTTCAAGGTGAATGCTCGTGGTCGAGAAGAATGGGGCAGGGTTCGTCCTTTCTGGAATGGTTTACCTAGTCATGAAGGGCTTGAAGAAGGTTCTGACTTTGTCAGAGTCGATGAGAAAACAAAAAAAAAAAGAGGGTTTTGTATGGTTATCTAGCAGTTGTGAGTGATATGGAAAAGGTGCCAAAGAAGAAGAAGCAAAAGTGGTGTATGACCGTCAACAAGAGAGATGTAAAAGCCATGGTAGCTTCCCAACTTAAATCAGAAGCCCCACTACCTGTTTGATTTGCTTGCCAATTTACTGTTGAATATCAATGTTATCGATAGCAAACCCCAGTGGAATGCCATGATTGCAGGATATGCACATAATGGATCTGTTCAAAAGGCTTTAGAAACTCGCAAGCAACTACATATTCTGTTGGAAAACTTCAAGTGATCGGGAAGTTTGTGTGACATGGTGGAGGTTAGATCAAGGCTCGTGAATTGGTTGATGAAGTGCCAAACAAGATGTTGAACCGAAACCTGCGGGTTTGACCAACTCCATTCCTCCTAGGCATGGTTCATCTCCCCTTACCTCTCATAATTCTCGTGCTTTAGTTCTCTTTTGCAACGTAATATAATTTTAAAATATTAGGATTTTAATACAATTAAATGTTTATATCAACTCGTAGAAAAACAATGAAATATCGTGTCGTAACTCACGAAGCCAAAATAACTCGTTACATTAAAACATGAACTTCTACCCTCTTTCTGAGGTGATTTAGAAAACTTCTTACCCAAATAGATCGCTACAATATTACTTTATCGACAAGACGAAATTGACTTCCCAATAATAATGTTGACCATCTCCCTGTTTAAATAGTTAGTTTTTGCATTTTTCAGAGACTCATTAAGTACCCTTTGTAACTCTCGAAAATGAGATGTTAAGCTTCATTTGTGTACTTTGTTATGTGAGGAGTCACCTAGACCTTTGGTTTGACCCCGAACAAACATATGTGATCTTTTTGACACTCTTATAGAAGCCCTGTTACACTAGTTTACAGCAGTAGAAAGTTGTTAAACCTATAAAGTTGGCTTTCATTTTGAACCGCCATTTGAATCCTGGATAGAGAAATTATTTTCCATCTTCGCAAACCTCTAGTGTTTTTACTAGAAAAATGCATGGACCTTTAAGTTTAGGGAAAAACACTTTTCTGGATAGTTTTCCAATGGAATTTTGCAAGCCTCTAGTCGCAGTTTGACAAGGTCAATTTGGACCAGTGGAAGCCCCAGTGGCCCTAGAAAATTTGTCGCCACTCGAAGACTGCTTTCCAGTTCTGAGTTTCATCGACTCTGTTGAACTCTCCTTATATATGGAAAGTTGTAGGAAGTTTCTCGTTGCGCGTTCATCCATCAAACATCAATTTTGGACGTGGTTTTTCTAAGCCCTCGAACTAACTTTTGTTCATTTGCAATTGGGTCAACTTCTGACCAGTGGCCCCGGAAAACTAGCCGCCAAACGCAAACCGTTCACTTTTTCCCAATTCCGTCAATTGCTATGAATTCCTGGTATATAGGTAAACACGTATAAATTTAATTGTAGTGTGTGTTCTCATCGGAAGACAACTTTTGGAAGCAGATTCTTGGCCTCCAAGCCCGTGTTGAACGTTTTTGTAGCTAGTAGGAAAATGAAAAAAATAGAAAGCTGTGGGACCCTCGTCGAGTTGCCAAATCACCGTAGATACTTTTGATACATTTAAATAACTATTTAAAACTCTATAGTGTAACTCGTGTGAAATATAACTTTTGACAAAATGGTGTTTTCTCTCTCTTCCTTTCTTTTTCTCTCTCCTGGGTTACAAAATTAAGTAAAATGAAATGTAATGAATACATGTCTCTAAACCTTTTATTTTGATTGCAAATTGTAATTATTATCATATGTAAATGGGAAAATAAAAAATGATAATTATGTTAGATTAGGGTGGATGCCATGCTAGCGATTTATCACTGATATCATGCTCACGTGGTTTTGTAAGATGAAAGAATGACGACAAAAGGGCGATGTGAAATTCATTAATTGTCATTGTAATTTATATAGTTCTTTGTTAAATGAATAAATGTATAATGTAGTCTCATGTTACAGAAGGTTATATTTGATAATTTGTTGCTATGTATGAGATGTTGGTTTCAAGGACATCTAGGAAATGTGCATTTAATATTAGGTTCAATTTTGATTCATAGTACACCTGGTAAAAGATCTGATATTTATATAAGGTAAATGAATTTGAAGTAATATCTTGTAGTGCATATTTAGTGCTCAATAAATGATTAATGAGTCATCTTGTGCATTCATACTTTGTAAATGTAATAAAGAGAATTAAATCGAAACACTCTACCCTTGTTCAATATCGAGACATAACTTGTTTTTTCTTGTGTGATACACCTTACTGTAGAAGACATTGAAAACTATAGGATGAAATTAATCTTTGCACTCGATGGAACGCCCTAATTTAGGCAAATCAGAGCCCAAGAATAGGTTTATCATCCTAGTCAGTATGGATAGTGACATAGTCATAAACCTGGTAGATAGGAGCGACAAAGTCAAACTTCATTTGGAGTATGTAGAGCTAACTCCCCTTTCATATCCTAGAGGACTACCTTGCCTTCGAAGATAGATTTAAAATTAGATTTCTTCATCGAATGAAATCCCTGTTGAATCCAGACGACATAGATGGAGTTTGTGACTTAGTTGTTCTAGGTCTTAAACTCTGGGTATTGCACTCCTTAGCTCCGCACAACTAAATGTGCTACCTTGGTTCCTATCAACATAACACCTTGGTCCCTTCTAGAAGGTGGTTAGCATAAATTTGTGCTCTCACTTAAAACTCATATATAGTTGAGGGATAGACCCTTAGGTGAAGTAGGGAATTAATCTAAACCTCGTTCGATTTGGATGTTTACTTAGGGTGCATGTGTAGCTTCAAGCCTCCTCATCATTTATGTCTTCAAGAGGTTAGAAAAATAGTTCGTAACTCCTTTTCAAGACAATGATAAAAATAAGACCATAATGTGACATAGAAAATAAAGCATATAAGAGTAAAAATGGGATTTGAGGTTTGGAATAATGCCACTCTTAGAGACCTTATATCTCGATTAAAAATACTCTTTTTTTTAAAGAATATGAATTGTTCTTGGTGTTAACAACCTTCGAGAAAACAAAATACATATATAAATCAAAATGGAATTCCACAAGTCATTGAATTAGAATAACTGTGGTAGGGAAATCACTATTCCATGATTGAGGAATGTTTTTGGTAAAAAGCTACCTTATATCGAAATCTCCGTTAAATCCTTATATTGCGTTCTGGGCATCAAGTCACTTTTGCTTGAGTTGTAAGGGTAAAACTATAGACATCGAATAAATGTTGGAGAAGAATATTCTTAACATAATAATAAGATAATTAAGTACTTTGTATGTAATTTGATTTATGCCAAATAAGTATGTTAGTTATGGAAATTTTTATAAAGTATAAGAAGCCAACATAAGATGGTCGAACTGTAATTTAACCATGAGAATGAACTAAAAAAATATATAGGTGGACAAACGAGAAATTTATCCTTGCACACTAATGTTCTTGGAATGTTAATCGTAACAAAAAAATAATTAAAGAAATGATGTGTTGTGGGTTCGCCATTCCTGAAGTCATGTTTCTTGTGGTTGGATCAAATACTAGTAACCAGTCATTGGGAAAAGTGTGGCATCGACACGCCTATGTTGTTTTCATGTGCCTATGTGTGTTGATGATTTATGTGATTTTCATATGCAAGTCGAGTTTCTGTACTTGGAACCCTTATTGTGTTGTGTGTACTGATTAATGTAAGTCAAAAAAAATTATCCTAGTATTTTACTATTGTAATTGTGTGTGTTAAAATGTGGGCACTACAGAAGAGAAGAAGGAAGATGACAAATCAACAAGAAAAAGGATGGTCAAGACAAATGAATAACCTCTAAAAGTCAAAAGAGTTGATTTCAAGAAGAAAAACTATCCAAGTAAACACTACGCCGTGATGTATGCATACTCATTTTATGGATACTGTTATACATGTAATTAATTTGGTCACAAGGCTGCAAAATGTAGGATGTATTCCAAGAGTCATGGTAGGCATACAAATTTTTATGTAAGAAACAAGGATGAATTGATTTGTTATAATTGTCAAAATTATGGGCATATTGCCAAGTTCTATTATCAAATACCTCCACAAAAAAATAAGAATGTCTACATAGTTAAATCAGATCCTACATGCATTAAAGAGAAAGGATTAATATCTCAAACAACCTTTCATTCATAGAGTGAAGATATGGAGTGGTACATTGATAGTGGGTGTTCTAGCCACATGACAGGGAACAAGAACAAATTCATCTCCTTAGAGGAAAAGGCATCCGGAAAAATGAATTTTGGGGACAATACATCAAGTAAATATTGTTAGAAAAGGTTCATTAAGTCTTGATAATTGTAAAAATATAACTTAAAATGTGGTGTATGTTGAAGGCTTAAAAAACAATCTTTTTGTTTCAATCAAATGTGCAAACAAGGATGTACAGTTCTCTTTTATGATAAATTTTATGATATAAGGAACGGAGAAACATGCAAGGTGGTAGGAAAATAAAAAAGAAATAGAAACCATTTTTATGTGCTTAAGGAAGTAAACAAACAAAAATACTTCTCAAGCAAGGTGGTGATATAATGACAAAACCATTTCCTAGAGCTATTTTTTAAGGCATAAATTGGGGTAATTCCAACCCCTAAAATTCACTAAATTTCTCAAAAGGATAGGGAAGTAGCTGATTTGCAAAATTTTCTCCAAGAGGGAAATTTTTTTAGTCTAGACGGGGGGAGTTGATTTTCCAATTCCAGGCACAAAAAAATTAGTCAGGTAAAGACAACAACCGAAGGTGGAAAGTTTATATCTCAGAGGGAGTGTTGCAATTGCTAGATGAAAGAAGAATGTCAGCAATTTTTAAGTCTCTTGAGATGAGAGAGAACAACGGTTTCACAAGGGGAGTACTGCGCAAGGTATGAGTATACTCCTTTTTGTTGAATTTTTCCAATCTAATTAGTTTGTTGTGCTTGTGCATCTTTATCATAGATGTCAAAGGGGAGAGATTGTGATATAATATTTTTCATGGTCCGATAAAATCATCATAATGGTTTTCCATCAATGACGAAGGGGGAGATTGTTGCACCCTGTTAATTTGGTGGTTGTTGTCATTGATTTCGTTGCACCGATGTAAAAGTGAGAGTGCAAAATCATGCATATCAGGTTATTCTTATTTTTATCATACGTTTAAGGTGGTTCAAAGTGGTCTCAAGTAGTTTGAGGAATATTCCAAGTTGGTTTTAGGTGCTACAAGCTCATTTTGGCAGGAGGTTGGTATCTTAGGTTAAATTACATGTGATAGGAACATGGGATAATCCTTGGAAGAGTTTTTTATAATATGTGTGAGCACAAGTTAGGCTCAGCTAAGCCCCAAGAGTCAGTTTTCTATATTACACAGAAGTTGGTCTTGAGAACTGGCAGTGTTCTTGTATAAAAATGAGATGGGTTGGATTATTTCAGAGCTATAATTGTCAAAAAAATCATGGGATATGATGTATTAAGGTTTTTTTATGCTTCAGGTAAAATTTCATGTCCTTGAGAGGTTAATTGAGTAATTTGTATAAGTGTTCGTAAAACTGGTCTATTGAAAAGCTCATTTTGAGTTGCCTCACTTCTTAGCAGTCATGAAAAAATATATTTTATGCTTTAGATAAATCATATAAGTAATTTTTGAAGAGGTTTCCAAGGATTAACTAGTGCAAAAATTTTCAATTCATTTGGACTTGTCATTGAAAAGATATGAGCATTTTAGTGGAGTAATTTTTCTCTCTCCTAGAATGTGCTTTGAATCAATAGGATAAATAAGGGTATTATTGGTCTCAAATTCCTTCTTGATAAATTCTAAATATTTTTTATTTCCTTCATGATGATTCCAAGGTCCTTTGATAAGTTTATATGGTCTCCATTTGAATATCAAGCTACAATCTTAAGTGCTTTATATTGTCCTAAAAGGATGTCAGAAACAGTGGCTTAAAGTCATGGTCTTGAGGAATCTACTTTCAATTTTTGCACTCATTCAACGTTATCATCATTTTTAGAGACTAAAACATCATGTCTCATATTTTCTATGGAACCTTTGAGAAAAATCTAAAAGTTGGTAGTCCATCTACTCATAGACAAAGATCTTGGTGTCATGGTAAATTGTCCCCATGTATGAGTTGTCAAGACTTTCTCTCAAAAGTGGTAATCACATGTTTGGGTCATTGAACTTGATAGGAAAGGATATTTTCAAGGTCTCATTCTAGTTTCTAAAATCAATTCTCAAACAAGGAAGAAGCAAAATCACAAGTATGTCAAGCTAATTGATGAACATAAGGAAAATCAGATAAGTTATTCATCGGTCTGTTGTTTACAATGCTAAGAGCAGTTTGATGAATTTTTCATGAAAATGGTAAAAGGAATGATTCTAATGTCCATCTAGTGCCTCCTTAGAATGAAATAGATATACCATTCAAGCCTTCAAAATTTTCTCTTGTATTCTAACAAGCCTTGACCTTTGGTCCTCAACATCACTGCAACCAGTTTTCTTGTCAAGCTGGGACAAATTTAGACTTTTGAAGTACTTTCTAACACTGGAATATGATGGATAAAGGTTTTTCAGTCCTTTTAGAATCCAATTCATTATTTTTATAGAAATTGCAAGAAAATATCCTTTCTTATGTGTTCTCAAGCTTTACACAGTCCACAACCCTAAACTAGGGTTTCTTGAAAAACATTTCCTCAAATATCCTTCGATATCCAACCAAATCACTCAAATGTTTTTACATATATCTTTGAATGGCCTTAGAATGGTTTGAAAAAATAATCACACCAAATGGTGGAGTGTGCAAAGATCAATTTCTAGCAGAATATTCTCAAGTCGTGCTCAAACTGGTAAATCAAAGTTCCCATCACAATTTTATAAAATTATGGTTATTCACAACAAATCATGGATTGAATCTCATTCTAAGGGAGGTAAATAGATTTTAGAAAACCTCCTTGATGTTTTGAATGTATTCATTCTCTTTGATAGTAAATTTTTCTTCAATAGTGACAGTATTAGTACTAAACTTCGTAAAATGTTAAGGTGATGACTTTGTTTCAATAGTGTACTCTTCCTCCAAGATTTATAGAGATTTGCAAGAATTTATGAGTAGATATCTGGAGAAATAAAGTCATGAATTTGTTAGGACAAGGTTCATTCTGTCCAAAGTTTAAAATTTACTTAGGACAGGGATATAGGGAGTTACACAGTTGCAATCATAGTGGTGTCTTGTTGATCAAATTGTTGCTAAATCATCTTATGTGTTGGAGTAGGACTCTATAACACTTGTGAGAGGCTATTAGTCCTATGAATGCATCTTGGAAGAAAATTTATCTCGAATGATAGTCTAGAATGGGTGTTGATCAAGTTTTCAAAAGAAGGCAAGATTGAATACCAAGGGAAATTGAATTTAAAGGGTAACAAATTCATTTTGAACAAGATGAAACTCATGAGATTCTAAAAGAAATAAGAATATCAACCACCACCCCTTGGACTTGGCACAAGCTCGAAGGAGTAGTTGAAGTGTCACAAGTTTGACAAGTTGTCAAAGGTATGATAAAAATTTGAGTTGTGAGATGAATTCAAAGGGTATAAAAGGAGTTACTATAAATTGAAAAATAATTTGTATAGAGAGGTCGAATTCAAACTTTCTAACTGAAATACAATGAGAGATAAATTTAGAATATATGAAAAATGTTTGTGATAATTTATTTGATGAAAAAAGAGTGTATGAAAAAGAATAAGAACAATGAATAAAGAACCTAGAAGAATTCACGTGCATCGAATAGTTGCACTTCACCGAAGTGTAGGAGTTGCAAGATTAAAGAAAGTAAGCTTTATAAAGCAATGTGCATGCATATGAGAGCTCAAGATTCGAAAAGTAGAGTGGAATGAAATGCCTTAGCTTGGATTGTGTTAGCTTGTGTTGCCATAGATCAAAAGAGGTGGTGTACATATAGGGGAGTAATGTGTAACTCCCATGTAAGAGAAGATTCCTCCATAATGGAGAAGAGGAGTTACTTTCCCAAATGGGAATGTAACTCCTATGACACACTTACACATATGATAGATTCTGTAAGAGAATCTATCATAACTAAGATGACACCTAGATCCATGTCCACCTAAGTGAGATGACTCACCCGGTGAGGTGGGATAACACTAAATAAGTGAAAAAAATACCATCTACACCAAAACCCCCCCTTCATCATAACTTAGGATGAGGCGGCAAGTTAGAAATGAGAAATGGGTCTAGACATAAATCCTGATGAGGTACCCATGTACAAGAAACTCTCGAAAAGTGGAGTAAAAGGAGAAAACCCAGTGGGAAAAACTCCCCCAAAAGAGAGACAAGTCCATTCTCTAATCTAAGAAAAATGCCAAAGATGGGTCCTGACCACAGACGAGCCTGTAAGGGTACCCATGTACAAAGAGGTAATCTTTCGGAAAGAAGAAGAAGATAGAAGAAGAGGGAAATGAGAGGAATGCAGAAGATGCCATGGACGGATCTGAATTCTACATCTCTATCAGGTCTCCCAGAAGAATTTTGATCACGAGATCCTCTACCTCTGGACTGAAGTAGATCCATCCACACCGAACTATGTGCCTGCCCTTAGGAAGGATAGAAATGATGTGCTATAAGTCTTCCCATTCCATGAAGGAAACTGAAGGCAGTAGCACGAAGAACTCTGAGTCTGGTCCATGAAAGTGTGACATAGGTCTAGCAAGTGAGTGCGAAGGAACCGAAGGTAATGTCACAAGTGTAGAACTGTCAGAGTATGAAGGGTGAACACCTATAGAAAGGATGTCCAACTAATGTGAAGGAAAAAAACATCCCCCACAATAGAAAATGGATCCACAAGCAAGGGTGGATCAATGAAGGTCTCCGAGAAAAGTGGAAGTGGTAAGAGTCCCAGAAGGGGAACTCCCAACAATGGAGATGATGAACTCCTCTGAAATACCTGTAGATGGATGAGGAACTTGTAGTGCATCACAAGTGTACTTTGAAAAAATATGACTAAGGTCGTAGATACTCATCCCAATGAGGGGGCTCAACAAATAGAAGAGCAATGTCAGATAGGTATGAGTCATCCAATGAAGGTAGAGGAGTGAAAGGGGCCTCACACACTGAAGGTGGAAAAGAGGTGGGTGTGATGACTATATGAGACTGAGTAGGAGATTGCTCGATATCTGATGAGATGTGGGATGTGTCAAAAATCTCTACGAAATAGTGAGAGAAGGAGGAGAGAAGTCTTTTGTAGTACTCTCGACATCAGAACTAGGTACACAATCCTCATCATCAGAATTAGAACCAAGTGAGTCTATGTTAGTGGAATTTTCATCACACGAAGAAATAGAGGAGACAACTAAATCAGTAGCAGCAACAATGGCGGAAGTATGTGAATGGTCTCCATAGAGGGACTGAAGAATGCTCCAGACACGGTGGGGTGGATCTAAGTCTACCACGTGAAACTAGAGAGATCAAGAGACATGCATCATATGTGACCAAAAACATGGTCGCAAGTGTTGAGAAATTCCTCTAGATGATGATGATCAGTGGATGCAGGAACTGGCCCAAGTAAGAAGGGTGAAATACCCTCATGAGCGAAATAACGTTCCATGGAAGCACACCAAATTGAATAGTTCCCTCTCCCAGTAAGAAGTTTTGGAGGTTGTAAAGTGATCCTATGATACTCAAGTATGAAAAGAGCACTCTACATGATGGGGAATTAAAAGTGCAAGATGCAAAAATGCAAGACGTCAGACTCAGTCGATAATGCGTCTGTGTGTGAAATCCCAAGAGTACTAGTGAACCCCCCCAGAATGTGGCACTTTATAAAGTAGTGCATTTACAAAACTAACAATGTCATCACATAATGTGCTAAAAAATCCCGCGTGATGGAAAATGTCAATAGGCAAAAAAAACGGATTTAAAAAGTGCCCTAAATGGGTGAAAATGGTGTCGTGTGGGTAACCGTAGGAAATGGCATCAAATTTTAGGTAGGGTTTATTTTTTTCTTGCGAGGGGGGATTAGTCTCCTTCCAACCCTGGACCTCTCCCTCCGTCTTCGACACACAAATGAAGGACATTAAAACAAGCAAAAATGAAGCCCAAAAATTATTACAATGTCATGAAATAAATGTTTTTCCTCAAAACATTAAAAAAGAGGCATTGTTTTGACCTCCAAACAATTCTAAGAGGGATTTGGATGGGGGTCCCATGTTAAATGAGCTACATAGGGCATTGACCGAGCTGTTGTGTTAGCAGATGTGACTCGCCAATTCAAGCGTTGCTAAGGAAGGTCATTACATGGCCACTTGCTCAAGTTACTAGTAAAATGGTCAGTCCAAACTTCCAAAGTGTAATGGTCATGTGGACGATTCTGTAGTGGTGTAACTACATGAACCTATGGCCATGTGTTGGGTGAAACTACCGTTTCAAGCTCATAATGGTTGGAGTTGCATAGGGAGCTGTTGTTCCCACGTCCCAAATGAACAATCTGCAGTAGACCAAAATGGCCAAACATGTGTGGAGCCAAGGTTGTAGGGAGTCAAGAGCTGGTAGAGATCCTCACTGTTATAGCCTAGGAGCATGGAGTTTGAAATAGCCGTTGCATGTAAAAATCATCCAAGGATTCAACAATAGTCTATTTGAGTAGAAGCCAAAACAACATTTCCAATAAAAGGCCGAGCCACGCCAAAATGTTCAATTCGAACCTATTGGCAACCTGGGTGTTGGGTGTTGAGTTGCAATAAACGAGCGTCAAGCAATGCACGAACCCAAACCGGTGCAGGTCATGAATACAAAGAGAAATGTAGGAGATGTAGATCCAGTCACAGTGAAAGGCACAAGTCACCAAAAACTGCAAGCGAGCCAATGATAAAACCCAAGTTGAGAAACCAATTCATGATGAGGCACGAGCCCATCAAAAAAGTAAGCGGTGAGTTATCCAATGCAATGAATGACTGTGTCGAGTGAGTTCTCAACCAAGGCAGTGTGTGGCGAGTTGTGGGACAGCTTGGTCCTTTGAAAAATAACCCTCGAACCTTTCAATCACCATAACTTCTACACCTTCAACCTATAATTTTTCCCTATTCTGAACACACAAAAAACCAGTAAGGAGCACAAAAACAACACTATAATCTATAAATATGCAAGTAGAGCACATGCAAAAGTGAGAGCTTACACAAGCAACTACACGGTGGAGCAACGATGATGAGCAACGTGATTCCAGTCCCCACACTCCGATACCATGAAGGAGTGAAGGACAAAGACCTGGAAGGAATTCACCTGCATCGAATAGTTGCACTTCACCAAAGTGTAGGAGTTGTGAGATTAAAGCAAGCAAGCTTTGTAAAGCAATTTTCATGCATATGAGAGCTCAAGATTTTAAAAGTGGAGTGAAATGGAATGTCTTGGCTTGGCTTGTGTTAGCTTGTGTTGCCATAGATCAAAAGAGGTGGTGTACAGATAGGGAGTAATGTGTAACTCCCATGTAAGAGAAGATTCCTCAATAATGGAGAAGAGGAGCTACTTTCCCAAATGAGAATGTAACTCCTATGACGCACTTACACATATGACAAATTCTATAAGAGAATCTGTCATAACTAAGATAACACCTAGATCCATGTCCACCTAAGTGAGATGACTCACCCGGTGAGGTGGGATAACACTAAATAAGTGAATAAAAATACCACCTACACCAACAAGAACAAGGGTAAAATATGAGAATAAGCATGAACATACAGTGTTAAGTGAAGGATGACAGAATTTAGAAAAATCTTAAAGCCTTGTAGCATAAAACCATAGTACATATGTGATGGATTCATGATGTATTTGTAAGCATTGGCTGATGTATGAAACAGAGTAGTAAGGGCAGTTTGGTTTTTATAAATTGCATTTAGTTGGAGTCTCAAGGAGTAGATTTTTTAAAACTTTTGAAGGCAGACACATTAAAACTAGTGAAAGGAGCTGATAGTGAGTGGTCTTAGTTCTAAGTCTTTAAATTAAACCAAAGTAGAAGAAGTCAAACATTGATAGGGAATCAAACATAGAGAGATAATATAGGGTCACCATATGATGTTTAGAGCATCATACGAAAGAGTGATCACAACTAAATTGTTCAAGTTGAGTTGCATCTTAGTTGTACTAAGGAGTTGTTGCTTCCTTGCAGGTGACAACTTGCAAAAGGTTAGTGGTAGATGGTTATATCATACAAGAAGTTAGTGCTTCCTACACCAAGTTGTAGCTTGAGTGGATATTGAGGTTGTAGCCTCAAGAGTTGAGTTGTATCTCAACTAATCATTGTAACCTTTTTCCACATAGTGCATTGGTTCAATGGGTTTTCTCCCAATTTGGGTTTCCCGCTTAAAAATTTGTCTCTTGTGTATGTGTGTTGATGGTTGTTTTCTTTTGAATTACTTTTCATTTTAAGTAATTGAGTTGTTTTATTTGAAAAATTGAATTAAACACTGATTCACCCCCCTCTCAATGTTCCATTTTCTAACAATTGGTATTAAAGTAAGCCTTGATGAAGTGAGTCTAACAGCTCAAGGGTAATCCAGAGAATTCAACTATGGCAAGAAACCATGAAAATGGCTTCACTATTTCCAAATCACCTATGTTTAATGGGTCAAACTATGCTTTCTGGAGTTTCAAGATAAAAACTTACATAATGTCACTTGGGTTTGATATTTGGGATTCAGTTAACAGTGGCTATAATGCTCCAACAACCCCTCCCACTGAAAAATTAGGGAAGACAATAGTTGAAAACAATTCTAAAGCCATGAATGCAATTATTTGTGGGTTATCTGAGGATGAGTTTATTAAATTTATGCATTTTACTACATCCCAAGAGATGTGGGACAAGTTGAAGATAATCTATGAAGGAGATAAAAAGGTAAAGATAGAAAAACTACAAACTTACAGAACACAGTTTGAAAGAATCAAGATGAAAGAAGGTGAGAGTGTTTCCTCATATTTACATAGATTTGATGAAATTATAAATCTGATCAGAGGCTTGGGAGAGAAGATAAAAGAGAGGGTGATTGTACAAAAAAATTATTAGACCTTTGTCCTCAAAATTTGATGTCAAAGTGTCAGCAATAAAGGAAAATAAAGGCACGAGTACTCTAACAATGGATGATCTTCATGGTATACTGACAACATATGAAATGAGAATCAGTGATTCAAATTCAGTAAAGAAGGAGGAAACCTTAAAATCAGATAAAGATTCAAAATAAATGAATAAGGCAGTTGATTCTAACATGGACATAGATGATGGAAAAGTAGAAGCCATGTTTATGAGGATTTGAAGAGAGGTTCGGGAAAATACGAGAGGTTCATTGTGCATTTGGTAAAACAAATTTGTTTAGCTTTTAAAACAAGTTGTTTAGCTTCCTCTAAGCTTATACTAAATGAAAGGTGGTTTTGTACAATGCCTTGGAATGTAGAGAATTCCTGAGAACCCCATTTCCATAATAATCAAGGATTTTGAAGAGTTCACAAGTTCCAGATTTGTTTTATTAATTTCAAAAGTCAAGTATATATATATATATATATATAATCCTAGTTCCTAAGCGAATATCAAAGGAGGATTCAAATCATTTAAACAACAGGTTGTATTTTTCCTCCAAGTGTTGAAAAAAACCTTTGTTTTTCAACGCTTGGAGGAAAAACACAATTTGTTGTTTAAATAGTTGGAGAAAAATAGAAAACAAAATAGGGCAACCAAAATGCACACTGAAATAATTTATTATTGTTTATTTTCCAATAAATCATTTTTAAAGAGCAAGAAATATAACTATTTTTCTAATTTATTTGGGTAAATACCCACAACACTACATAGGAAAAAGGAAAAATGAGAAATGAGAGATAACAATGCATTGTGAAGCTTGAAATATGTAAAATCAACATAAAATATAATTAAATTGAGACCACTTACAACAGTCTCTGTAATGAGGTTTTCATATCCAATTCCTAATGAATAAAATCTTACACCAATGAGCAACTCTTAGGTATAGAGTTGGGGATCTAAATATGTTGGCAATATTTCCTTCATCCCTAGCCATGTAGTT
Source organism: Taxus wallichiana var. yunnanensis (assembly GCA_018340775.1). NCBI lineage: Eukaryota > Viridiplantae > Streptophyta > Pinopsida > Cupressales > Taxaceae > Taxus > Taxus wallichiana. The sequence goes on along the minus strand of CM031241.1, from coordinate 348,131,346 downwards.
GACTATGTACAAAACATATTTCATATCTTTAGTAGGAAAAAATGTATCATGAGTAGAAAATATAAATAAAAATTGAAAACACATTCATCAAATCACTCTTCTTAGCAAGATGTCAAAAATAACTAAGCATGCACATGCACACACACACACACACACACACACACACACACACACACACACACACACACACACACACACACACACACACACACACACACACACACACACACACACACACATTGAGAATCACTTGAGAATATTTTCTAGGGGTATTAACTTATTAAGCATACCTATAAAATTTGTTTACATTTTCCCATTAAAAAAGTGGCATGTTGGCTTTTGTCAATGAAATCTCTTCCATGGGGTGGAAAGTCTACTTTAATCAAGGTGGGTATGAAGTTGTTATTACCAGGATCAGCAATGGAGTCCCCAAATGTGAAAACAATAGGAACTTTGGGTGTAACACTATTATTATAACTATTGTTTACTACTCCAATTACTATTTTCCCTTCTCCTCCACCTCCTACTCGAGAAAAGAGTTATTTATTTATAATTTTTTATTAATTATAATTATTTCAATTCTATTGTGTATTTCAACATTTTGAAAACATGTTGTGTATTTCAACATGTTGAATAAAAGTGTGTTTTCCAAATGTTGAAATACACACCGCTTTTTTCAACATTTTGAAAAATAATGTGTTTTCCGCATGTTGGAAAACACACCATGTTTTTCAACATTAGAAAAAGAGAGAGAACAATAACAACACAAAATCTTTTCACTATAAAAAATTGTGAAAATTTATACAATCATAAAAAAATTGCATATTCATTTATTATTAACATTTAAACAATTTTATTATTATGGACAATATATATAATTCAAAAGTTATACTAAATTATATAAATATTTTCAATTTAGAAGTAATATTCCCATTTCAATTTAATAAAGTATTGAATTTATATTAAAAAATTAACTAAAAGTTTAATTTTTTATTTTTTAAAGTATTTTAATCAAGGATATTCATAATTTTTCAAATCATTCAATAATAAGATCAAATTTAATGTGAACAACAATAAAACGATATTATAAAATGAATAAAAATAGGGGAGATAAAATAGCATAACTTTATTAATAAATTTAAAAATATACAAAGCAGATTGTATGAGCTGCAATGATTGAAAGAAATAAGCATTAAATTATTTCAACACCCCCCCCATAAATTTTATTTAGGTATTGTTATCCAAAATGTGCCCCTGCTCATTTTTGTGGCTAACTCCTCTCATTCTTCCCTCTCTTGTGCCTCAGTCATAATATTTTGCTTTTTAGGCACTCAAAACCTTCTGGAAATGACACCATTAGATAGAGCTCTTTCTCAGCTTTCTAGAAAGGTAAAGTTTTCCTCCTAACTCCATGTATTTTTGAAGTTATGGCTCGACAGAGTTTTTGTGGGAAATTTTCCCTTTCAAGGCCCGCAGCCAATGAGATGCCGCCACATGTCCAGGAAGTGGCGGGGGTCGGAGGGGAACTTGGTTTTTTGCCAAGTCTTTTAGCAAAGTTTTCAAAGGGAAAACTTTCCTCGAAGGCCCGCCGACGAATCATATGACGCCACGTGTCAGGGAGATTTTGAAAAATTTGACTAAGTGTTGGCGCATGGAAAATTTTAGAAGGAAAGCCCGCGCCCAATCATGTTGTGCCACGTGTCCTATGGAGTGGAGGTGGCGGGGTCGGAGGAAAGCATGTTTTTAAATAAGTGTTTGACCCAAAATTTCAAAAGGTAAGTTTTAGCCCGCTGCCCCGTTGATGAATCAAAACGTGCCACGTGTCACTAGAACTGGAAAGGCGGAGCTTGAGGAACATTGGGAATTTTTCCCAAAGCATTGGCGCAGAAGTAAAAATGTTGAGGAAATCCCACGACCAATGAGATACCGCCACGTGTCTTGGCTCAAGCGGAGCGAGGAGATTTTGGGAAATTTTCCCAAAGAGAAAATAAAGGAAAATTCAGAGAGGAAAGCCCGCCCCCTTATTGCGAGCCAATAGAATCTCGCCACGTGTCCAAATGGCACCAAAACTCAGGTCAAGCCCGCAAGGAAATTTTGGAAGGTCAAACCCACATCCAATGGGGTTTTGACACGTGTCCAGGTGCTGAAAATTATCAAAGCGACCCGTGGAAAAATTAGGAAAGATGGGCCCGCGTCCAATCAACGCTTGCCACGTGTCCCAAGCTCATCGTCCCGCGGGGAAGTTTTGGAAAATTTTCCAAAGTGCAAAGTGAAGGAAAATAGAGCAGGATGGGCCCACGCCCAATAGAAACATGCCACGTGGCACTTGGAAAGGCGGAGCGTGGGGAAATTTTGGAAATTTTTCCCAAATGCAAAAAGGGGTAAAAATTCAAAAAAATTTTTGCCCGCCGACCCGATTTGGCCTTGTTTTGCCCTAAAATTTCAAATGGCCATAACTTTCGATCCAGAGCTCAGTTTTTCACGTTCTTTATATAAATGGAAAGCTGGTGAAATTCTCTGCAAGATTCTCGGGGTTGTTTTTGCATTTTGATGTAGTTTGGAGAGAGAAATTTGAAAAACACCTCTCGCATGTGGTCATGGGCAGAAATGACGTTTCAACCACCGTTTTTAATGAAGAATGGCTCGCATTCTCTCCTAGCATGGTTAAAAATGTCAGGGAATGGGTTTGTAAGGATGCCCATGCTGTTTTGAATGCGTTTTGGTCAATGGTTGAATCCCTTCCATGATTTCCTGCGTTTCTCTCTACTGGGCTCGTCCCTTGCTCCGTAAAAGCCAGATTTGGCTCATTTTCAAGGGTTGAACATTTTTTTGTGTATTGCAGGTCTCCTTTCTCACCTTGAAAGTGATTTTGGTGGAATAACAGACCTTTTCTAAGAACTACAACTTTATTTTTCCTCTCAAGTGTTGTAATTCAAGTGATTTTGATATTAAAATAACAATACAGGCCTTGTGATTAGTTTTTATCCTCTGCTAGTGTTGTTTGGCTAATTTCTGATTCTTCATTACAGTTATCAGTTTGTGCATGAGGTTCTTTGTTGCATTTTATGGACTGTGTCAATCTCGAAGTGATAAATGCTCACCACTCTTTTGGTGCATCACCTATTAGCATTAGTTTTAGTTCTTTTTTTTTTTGCATTTTCTATCTTTGTCCCTTTGGAATTTGGATTAGAAATTGGGAAATTAAACCTCTCCATATTAATCGTGCAAGTGATATATCTGATTAGAGGAGTTGAGGAACCAGCCTCTAAACTGAAGATTCCTCTCCCATTTTACAAGTCCCACACTTGGGGAGAGGATTCAATGTTGTGCAATCACACTGGATGCATAGGATGATCAAACTAGAAATCTGATCAACATCCAGGGGTGCTGCTGATTTGCAACAACAGTTTTGGCATGCCCGGTGGGACCTTAGAGGTATTCATCTTCATTGCAACAAAATTGATGTGCATTTGTTGCAAGTTTATTGCTTAAAAGAGCTATAAATTACACATCTGGCGACTCCAAGGAAGAAGAATCAACTTTTTTTAGTAGTGCAGGCCTGAAAACTTATGAGAAGAATCACTGCAAGGTCAAGAGTTGGAGAGGAAGAGGTGTTGTTTGAATATCTGCAGTTATCTCCAAGAAGAAGGCACAGAGGGAGGAGAATTCAAAGGTCTCCATCTCCACCAAACAAAGCTCTCTCAACTCCTCCACCTAGCAGGCCTTTCATTCAATCAACAAGGGTTCTAAGGCCAATCAGAATGGAACAAAACAACCCCTATGTCAATTTCACAGGCAGCAGCCCACTTGCTCTTAATGCACAAAATCCAATTCCAGTTGCAGCATTGAAGAACATTCCATACTTCACTGGAGAAAATCAGACTACTCCTAGTGATCATGTCAAGGACATTGCTAACATTTGTGCAATCCATGAGATCAATGAGATGCAATTTCGTTGTCAAATTGTTGGCATCTTCATTCAAAGGGAAAGCTTTGCAATGGTTCAGGAGTCTTGCCTCAGGTTCTATTCAAAATTGGAACCAGCTATGCATAGCCCTCCATGAGCAGTTTGGAGAGAAAGGAGACAACTTGTCCCTTTTGGAGCAGCTGACAACCATCAAGAGAGCTCCAAATGAGAAACCGACAACCATCAAGAGAGCTCCAAATGAGCAGCTGACTGATTTTAACTTCAGATTTCAAAGAACTTGGGAGAGAATTCTAGTGGCAGTCAGGCCAATAGTAGAAGGTTCTTTCCTTTATTACCTTAAAGCTTTAAATTCTGATATTTCTATGTTAATTCAATCCATGGGAGGCACAACTATCCCCATTGCTTATAGTATTGCCATTAGAGCTGAAAATTGTTTGATTCAAGCTGGCAAACTAGCTCCTAGGCCTCCAATGCCATTGTTTCCAAGTTTAGAGAGCCCAAGTACTAGCCAAGTGCCTAATTTAGCTCCTATTCCCACTCCTAGAAATCAGAATTCGAATGAAGCTTCTACTTCATCTTCTAATGCCTCAAATGAACTTCAAGAAGTCATGAAGCAGCTGTAAAATCTAGGCAATGAGCTGGTTACACTCAAGAGGCAGAAAGCCCAAGGTTTTAGACCTTCTTTCTAGCCCCAAGCTCAGCCTAACAGGTAGCCATACCAACCCCAAAGACCACCCAATCCAGCTGCAAATCTAAATCAAGCAAGGCCTCCTGCCAATAGACCATTTCAGCCTTATAATCCCAATGCTACATCTGCATCTAAAGCATTAGTGCCAGTACAAAACAACATAGCTCAAGAGTATGATTGGTGTTTCCCATGCAATGAACCTCATAACCAATCCATGTGCTTCAACGGTGCCTTGAATCAAGCATTAATGGTGACAACAGTTGGTGTAGAGGTTGAAGGTAGTCAAGGAAGTAACCAACAACAAGAAACATCCAGAAGCAATCAGCTCCAAATGATACCACACTTGAAGCGGCGGGAAGAAGATTTTTGTGGCATGAATCAAATGGTTTCCCAAAGTGTTGCAGCCAACACAAGGTCAAAGAGGAGAAATTTGGGTGAAGAAAAGCCATTAGCCCCAAGCAATCCACAACCTTCTATCACTCCACAAAATATTGGCAAACAAAATCCAGCTCCAAATACACAAGGACTGCCTAAAATAGTTCTTAGGCCAATTCAAATGCCAGTTACTACCGCCCATGTGCAAGGAGTTAATGTGTAGGCCAAGGGACATCGGAGGGATGATTCATCTCCTTTCAACATCATTGATCAGATGAAGAAGACAAATGTAAACATATCAATGTGGGAATCACTCTCTATCCCAGGACAAAGAGATTTGCTACAAGCTGCCATGAAGGACTGGTCAACTTCAAATCAGCAAGTCCAAATGCATGAGAAGGTGCTCACAAATGCTGCCCAGCCGAGGGGAATCATGGAGGACAGAAAGGTAAAATGTTGAAGCCCCCTCCATTCTATGTTTCATTGATCATTGGAAATCAATTAGTACACAATTGCATGATTGATTCCGGAGCAAGTAGTTCAGTAATGCCCAAGCAAATAGCTGATCAGTTGGGAATTTAGTATGAAACCATATCCAAAGGGGTAGTGCAATTGGATGGGACAACAGTAACAACAGTGGAGTGATAAAAAACTTGAGTCTTACCTTGCATGCATGCCCCAATGTTGTTGTTTTGCAAGATGTCTCAGTAATAGACCTTCCTCCACTTTTTGCCCTATGTTTGTCAAGGGATTTCACAGCCAAGATTGGAGGTTACTTATCTGCTGATTGGTCACACATGTTGTTCAGAACAAGATATGGAACCAAGGCCACAATCAGATCTGAGCCTATTGCAAAATTTCACATTGAGCCTTACACTCCAAGCCAGATCAATGCCAATTGTTCAGCGTTTGATCAAGAAGATCACCCAAGCACTGATGAAGCTGACACCAAAGTTGGAAGCATCCCGGATCTAAATCTTGATGAATGGGAAAACAAGGTACATGCTTTTGATCCTTATCAAGAAATAGAAGAATCTGAGCTAGGAGTCTATTGCATGCATGAAGAAAATCAGCCTATTCCTAGCATCACCAAGCGGACCACAAGGATGAAAATGAGGTATGGCGCTTGTTTTTTTATGGATCAAGGAGCAGACAAGGTGCAGCAGGAGGAGCCATGCTGGTTTCACCTCAAGGAGTTAAGTATTATTCATCTTTTAGATTTCAGTTTGCATGCTCTAATAACACTGCCGAATATGAAGCTTTGGTCTAAGGATTTGCATTGGTCGGTCAAGAGAGGAATAAAGAACTTGCAGGTCTTTGGAGATAGTGAGTTGATTGTCAACCAAGTGAAGGGGCAACATGCTATAAAAAATTATCTACTCAAGTGCTACAAGAACAGGGTGTGGGACCTCATTGAGGATTTTGAGAGTTTTAGCATAAAATACATTCCTAGAAAAGAGAACCAAGCTGCTGACAGGCTTGCAGCAGTTGGGGCAGCCTTTGATGTTGTTGAAAGCATTCAAAAAGACAAGCTACAGCCAAACATCCATGTGATTGTGAGGCCTTTGGTACCAGACAACAATGTAAGTTGGAAAGTGTTTGAAAATGATCAGCAAATCATCCATTTCTTGCAAGAAGAGGCTGAGTTTTCAGCTAAAAATCAGGAAAAGTTGGAGCAGCAGTATGGTGACCAAGTGGTGCAGCTGAGAACCAACAAGCTACCAAAGGGACTTATTACTTTGGAGTCCATTTTCAATCCTAATGATCAGTTTAGGAAAGAGAAAGAAAACATCCAAGTCAAGGGAGAAGATTCAGTGTCCATCTCAGTAGAAAGAGGCAAATCACTCCAAATCAGCAAGATGACAACTGAGCAAGAAAGGTATGAGTTCATACAGCTTTGTCAAGAATTCCCTGATGTGTTTTCTTGGAGCTATGAAGATTTGAAAGGTTTCAATCCCGAGTTAGCTCAGCATACCATTGAATTGGATCCAAATACTAAACCCATCAGGCAAAAACAAAGGCCAGTCAATCCACATATGGAGCCCCTCATGAGAAAATAATTGAACAAGTTGATAGAATCAAGAATCATATTCCCTATCAAGCATTCTAGTTGGGTTGCCAACTTGGTTCCAGTTAGAAAGAAGAGTGGGGAAATCAGATTGTGTGTTGACTTCAGAGATTTGAATAGAGCATCTCTCAAGGACCATTATCCACTTCCTTCCATGGAGCAGATTTTACAAGTTGTGGTTGGCTCCGAAAGGTTTTCATTACTTGATGGCTATTTAGGGTATAATTAGATTATGGTGAAGGAATAAGATCAGTTCAAGACAACCTTTACAACCAAATGGGGAACTTATGCATACAGGAAAATGCCATTTGGGTTTTCCAACGCTGGGGCTACTTTCAAAGAGCAATGGATATGGTGTTCAAAGGTTTGATTAACAATATAGTGCTGATATATCTTCATGATATCACTATTTTTTCAAAAAATGCAGCAGACCACCTCTTTCATTTGAGACAAGTGTTCCAAAGGTGCGAAGATTTGGAGTCTCCTTGAATCCTAAAAAGTGTGTTTTTCTAGCTCATGAAGGAAAGCTCCTTGGCCACATTGTCTCCAAAGAAGGATTAGCAATTGATCCAGAAAGAGTTGAAGCCATAAGGGCACTACCATTTCCAAGCCACAAGAAGGCCCTTCAAAGTTTCTTGGGGAGAATAAATTTTGTTTGGAGGTTTGTCCCAAATTTTGCAGCCCTAGTCAAGCCTATCACCAAGATGTTAAAGAAAAGCATGGCTTTCAAATGGACAATGAAGGAAAGGAGAGTTTTGAAGCAATCAAAGAAGCCATCTCTCAAGCACCGACTCTCATTAACCCGGATTTCTCCAAGGATTTCATCCTCTATGCATTTGGGGGTGATGATACTATTTCGCAATTTTGGTACAAAGCAAAACAAAGTCAATGATGAGCAGCCAATTGCTTTCTTTAGCCAAAGTCTAGAGGACTATGAGGTAAAGTATTCTTTCATTGAGAAGCATGTTCTTGCAGTAATCAGGAGCTTGAAGAAATTCAAGCATCTAGTTTTAAACAATAAGATCCAATTGCTGGTTTCCCATGCGGGAGTTAAGGACTTCCTCCTCAACAAAGACTCGAATGAAAAGAGAGCAGGTTGGATTACCCGTGTCATGGAGTATGACATTGAGATAAAAGTTACCAAGTTGGTCAGAGGAAAAGGATTGTGTGAGCAGCTGATTTTGAGCAAACAAAAGGAAGCATGCAATGAGAAGGAGGTTGTTTTGGCGTTGCAAGACAGCCATGAGCAAGGAAGCACTCAAGAAGAAAATAATGGTGTCCCCACTCCTTGCTGGACCCAAGGCATAATGAACTTCCTAAGCACATGCCTATGCCCTCCAGAGATGAACAAGACCCAAAGAAGACACTTCAAATTACATGTTGTCCCATATGCCCTTGTTGATGGTGTTTTGTTCAAGAGAGATGTAAATGGATTACTGCTGAGATGCATTGGTACAAATCTGATCCAGAGGGTATTGGAAGAGTTCCATGGTGGACCAGCTGGTGGTCATTTTGCACCAAGAGTGACAGCTCTAAAGATCATGAGGGCTGGTTATTATTGGCCCAAGATTTTCAGTGATTGCTACGCATGGATCAAGAGGTGCAAGAATTGTGCATTCTTCACAGGTAAAGAGAGACTAGCTGCCCTTCCATTGCATCCAATTTCAGTTGACCAGCCATTCATGCAATGGGGTTTAGACTTCATTGGAGTCATTAATCCCAATTCAAGCCAAGGGCACAAGTGGATTTTAACAGCCACAGATTACTTCACTAAGTGGACTGAAGCAGCAACACTCAAAGAGGCAAATGAATCTAGTATCCTAGACTTCTATGAGGGAATAGCAACTAGGTTTGGCATACCAGCTACAATAATATCAGATAATGCATTGGCATTCATTGGGTCCAAGGTGACTGAATGGGCTGTCAAGAATGGGATCTACCTAAGTACTTCATCAAACTATTACCCTTAGGGTAATGGCCAGGCTGAATCTACAAACAAGAACTTGTTGAGGATCATTAGGAGGACTCTTGATGAGAATCAGAGGTCTTGGCATACCAAATTGAAATCAGCCTTATGGGCTGATAGGATAACTCCCAAGAGATCTACAAGTAACTCTCCATTCAAGCTTGTTTATGGAAGAGAGGCAATCTTGCCCATATCACTTGAGTTGCCAACATTGGAACTCATGAAACAGTTGGAGTTGTTGGAGTTTGAGCCCATGGAGGTTAGATATGCAGAATTGATGGAGCTCCAAGAAATCAGAAATCAAGCATCCCAAACAATGGAGAAGGATCAGGCTTTGATAAAGAAGACCTTTGATAGAAAGGCCAAGAATAGATCCTTCCAAGTTGGAGATCTAGGGTTAAAATGGGATGCAGACAGAGCAAAGTGGGAAGGCATTCAAAATTTGATGCCATTTGGAGTGGCCCATACATGGTCACAAAGTGTAAGGACAACAATGCCTTCCAATTGTCTTCATTGGATGGCAAAGAACTGCAGATTCCAGTCAATGGAATCCATCTAAAGCATTGCTACTAAAGGAAAATTCTTCACCTTGTAAATATTAGCTTAGGTTTTCATTCCTCCAAGTGCTTCTACACATTGTTTTTGCTTTGTAGTTTAGTTTATTTTCCCTAAGTGCTTTGGCACACTTTGCATTCTCGGAGATATGTTTCAGGCCTTGCTCCATCGATGAAATTCCATCTTCCTCCTTGCAATGTTCTAGTCATTTGGGGTATCAAACAGAGGAAATGATGACTCCATGCCCAATGGATTGCTTCAAGCAACTGGTAACTTCATCTAGCAGGCAGATGACCCCTCTGAGTCGCCAAAATTGTTATCCAAAATGTGCCCCTGCTCATTTTTGTGGCTAACTCCTCTCATTCTTCCCTCTCTTATGCCTCTCAGTCATAATATTTTGCTTTTCGGGAACTCAAAACCTTCTCGGAAATGACACCATTAGATAGAGATCTTTCTCAACTTTCCATAAAGGTAAAGTTTTCCTCCTAATTCCATGTATTTTTCAAGTTATGGCTCGGCGGATTTTTTGTGGGAAAATTTCCCTTTCAAGGCCCGCAGCCTAATGAGATGCCGCCACGTGTCCAGAAAGCGGCGGGGTCGAGGGGAACTTGGTTTTTGCAAGTCTTTTAGAAAATTTTTCAAAGGGAAAATTTTCCCCAAAGGCCCGCCAACGAATCAGATGACGCCACGTGTCTAGGGGAGATTTTTGAAAAATTTGACTAAGTGTTGGCACATGGAAAATTTTAGAAGGAAAGCCCACGCCCAATCATGTTGTGCCACGTGTCCTATGGAGCTGGAGGTGGGGGGGGTCGGAGGAAAGCATGTTTTTAACCAAGTGTTTCGGGAAAAATTTCAAAAGGTAAGTTTTAGCCCACCGCCCCTGATGAATCAAAACGTGCCACGTGTCACGTGAACTGGAAAGGCGCAAAGATGGGGAACATTGGGAATTTTTCCCAAAGCATATGCGCAGAAGTAAAAAATGTTGAGGAAATCCCACGACCAATGAGATACCGCCACGTGTCTTGGCTCGGCGGAGCGAGGGGAGATTTTGGGAAATTTTCCCAAAGAGAAAATAAAGGAAAATTCAGAAGGGAAAGCCCGCCCCCTTATTGCGAGCCAATAGAATCTCGCCACGTGTCCAAATGGCACCAAAACTCAGGTCAAGCCCGCAAGGAAATTTTGAAAGGTCAAACCCACATCGAATGGGGTTTTGACATGTGTCCAAGCTGAAAATTATCAAAGTGACTGTGGAAAAATCAGAAAGATGGGCTGCGTCCAATCAACACTTGCCACGTGTCCCAAGCTCATTGGCCCCACAGGGAAGTTTTGGAAAATTTTCCAAAGTGCAAAGTGAAGGAAAATAGAGCAAGATGGGTCCGCACCCAATAGAAACATGCCATGTGGCAGCTAGAAAGGTAGAGCGCGGGGAAATCTTGGAAATTTCTCCCAAATGTAAAAAGGGTAAAAATTCAAAAAAATTCTCGCCAACCCGATTTGGCCCTGTTTTGCCCTAAAATTTCAAATGGCCATAACTTTCGATCCAAAGCTCATTTTTTCACGTTCTTTATATCAATGGAAAGCTGGTGAAATTATCTACAAGATTCCAGGGGTTTTTTTACATTTTGATGTATTTTGGAGAGAGAACATTGAAAAACGCCTCTAGCACGTGGTCATGGGCAGAAATGATGTTTCAACCACCGTTTTTAATGAAGAATGGCTCGCATTCTCTCCCAGCATGGTTAAAAATGTCAAGGAATGGGTCTATAAGGATTCCCATGTTGTTTTGAATGTGTTTTGGTCAATGGTTGAATCCCTTCCATGTTTTCCCATGTTTCTCTCTCCTGGGCTCGTCCCTTGCACTGTAAAAGCTAGATTTGGCTCATTTTCAAGGGTTGAACATTTTTTGTGTATTGCAGGTCCCCTTTCTCACCTTGAAAGTGATTTTGGTGGAATAAAGACCTTTTCTAAGAACTACAACTTTATTTTTCCTCTCAGGTGTTGTAATGCAAGTGATTTTGATATTAAAATAGCAATACAAGCCCTGTGATTAGTTTTTATCCTCTGCTGGTGTTGTTTGGCTAATTTCTGATTCTTCATTACAGTTATCAGTTTGTGCATGAGGTTCTTTTTTGCATTTTATGGACTGTTTCGATCTACAGAAGTGAGAAATGCTCACCATTCCTTTGGTGCATCACCTATTAGCATTAGTTTTAGTTTTTTTTTTTGCATTTTCTATCTTGTCCCTTTGGAATTTAGAGTAGAAATTGGGAAATTAAACCTCTGCAACTGTGCAAGTGATATATCTGATCAGAGGAGTTGAGGAACCATCCTCTAAACTAGAGATTCCTCTCCCATTTTACAAGTCCCACACTTGGGGAGAGGATTCAATGTTGTGCAAACACACTGGATGCATAGGATGATCAAACTAGAAATCTGATCAACATCTAGGGGTGCAGCTAATTTGCAATAACAGGTATGTCTGTCACAAGATTCAAATATGGGTCCTGGAAACTTGGCCTTCTTAGGTACCCTTTTACAAAGCATATTATATAACCTAAGGTTTCATATGCACTCCTGAAGAGGAACATCCACCGGATGTAACATGTCTTGAAATTTCAAAAAACTATCTGTAGAAAAATATTTAGTAAATATACCTACAATTTGTTCTTCAATTCCACATAATTTTAGCTCCACCACCTTTCCATCTATTAAGTCACGAAAAAAATGATGATGCACTTCAATATGTTGAGATTTAGCATGGTAAATAGGATTTTTTGCTAGCTTGATGGTGCTTTGATTATCACAAAATATAGTAGTTGGTTAATCTTGTTGTAGATGAACATCCTCGAGAAACGTTCTTAGCCACATAGCTTCTTGAGACATCTTGGAAGAACCGATATATTCTGATTTTGTAGATGAGAGTGACACTGTAGCATGCTTCTTACTGCTCCATGATATTGGACCTGAACCAAGATGAAAAACATATCCTGAAGTTGATTTTCTATCATCTATGTCTCTTGCATAATCTGAATCTATACATCCCACTAGAGTAGGTTCTCCTCCATGCTTATATTCAATTCCAAGTTGATATGTACCTTTAATGTACTTCAATATTCTTTTGATTACTTTCCAATGGTTGGCATGAGGATTTGTCATGTACCTAGAAACAATGCTAATTGCATATGCAATATATGGTCTAGTGATAGTGAGGTACAAGAGATTTCCAACAAGTTTTCCATACAATGTTCCATCTACTTCCTTTAGATTAGAGTTATTACTCAATTTTAATCCAAATTTATACGGTGTACTAGTTGGCTTACATCCAATCATTCTACATTTTCTTAATATATAAAGAGCATAATTGGTTTGAGAAAGATAGATCCTTCCTTCTTCTTGTCATACTTACATACCCAAAAAGTAGTGCATTAGCCCTAAGTCACTTATCTCAAAGGCCTTTTTGAGTTGTTCCTTAGTATCTACAATGTATTGCATATGATCTCCTGTAATGATTAAATCATCAACATACAAAACAATAATAACAATTTGACCATCATTATACTTTACATACATATCTGGATCAGCTTTGCTTCTTTGGAATCTTGCTTCTAGAAACTACTCATTTATTTTGGACTACCATGCCCTTGGAGCTTGTTTTTAGACCATTTATTGAATTTTCCAATATATAAACTAGATTTTCTTCTCCAGTTCAACAAAACCTTGTGATTGTTGCATGTAAATTTTTCCCTTTAAATCTCCATGTAAAAAAGCACTCTTAACATCCATCTGATAAATTTTCCATCTATATTTTGCAGCCAAGGAAACTATCACACGAATGCAAATCATTTTAACAATTGGAGAAAAAGTTTCAAGATAATCAATACTTATTTTTGTGAGAAACCCTTGGCCACTAAATTTGCTTTGTGCTTCTCCAAAGCTCCATCAAATATGTATTTTTTCTTGTATGTCCAAGTTGCATCTAACCAAATTATTTTCTTCTTTGAAGGGTTGATAATTTCCAAGTGTCATTTTTTATTAGAGAGTTGTATTCATCTTACATAGCTTCTTCCCATTCAACTTTTCCGTTGCTTCCTCATATGTGCTTGGATCATCAACTTGCATCACCCTAGTCATAAGAGAATAATTACCAACAAGACTTTTAGGACCTTCTTAGTAGATATCTTAGAAGCTTCTTGTTTTTTTGTGTACTTTCATTTTCACTTTAACTTAATGCTTAAATTTTAATTCCTTCTTCTCCTAAAAAAGACGTTACACCTTCATTTGAATCATTAGTATCAATATTTTTATCTTCTTCAATCAAGATTAGAAGAGAAGATGTATTAGTGGAATCTTTTCTATTATCAATGATGTCCTCATAAAACAATACATTTCTTTTAATATGTATTTATTCAGTCTTAGGATTGTATAACCGATATGCTTTTGACTCCTCACTATACCCAATCATTATTTACTTCTCACTTTTCTTATCTAACTTTTTCCTTTTTTGATTAGGGACATGAGCATATGCAATACTTCTGAAGACTCGAAAGTGAGAGATAGTGTGCTTTCTTCTACTCCAAGCCTCTTCTGGAGTTATATTTATAACAAACTTAGTGGGGATCCTATTGAGAATATATACAACTGTATGAATTGATTCAGCCCAAAATTTGACTTCTATGTTTCTAGAGTGTAACATACATCTATCCATTTCCATCATAGTTCTATTCTTTCTTTCTGCAACCCCATTTTTTTGAGGTGTGTAAGAAACAATATATTCTTTCTTTATACCATTTTTTTTGCAAAATTTTAGGAAGGATTGATTTATATACTTTGTACCCCTATCTGTCCTTAGTATTCTTAGTGATCTTCCACTTTATTTTTCTACCAAAACCTTGAACTCTTTGAATCTAGCAAACACTTCACTCTTACTTTTTAGAAAATATACCCATATTCTTCTACTATAATCATCTATAAAAGTGAGTACATACCTTGATCTTGAAAGTGAAGGTGTTTTAAATGGACCCATGACATCGCTATAAACTAGATGCAAGGGAAATTTTTCTCTCCATGACTTTACTTGTGGGAAGCTTTCAACATGTTGCTTTCCCATAGCACATCCTTCACAAATACCATGTATTTGAGAGATTTTGGGAATCCCATTAACCATGTCCCATTTCTCTATATCCCGAGATTTTGATAATTGATGTGCCCAGATCACTCGTGCCATAACCTGTTCATGTCAATATGTTTTGCAATAGCACACATATTCCTATCTTCACACTTAAAGGTGAACTCTTGAAATTTATATAATCCATTTTCAACTTTACCAACTGCGGTGACTTTGTGTTTATCATCCACATCTTTGATTAGACATTTATCATTGTAAAACTCTATCATGTATCCTTGATTTGCAATTTGGAATACTGAAATAAGATTTTTCTTTAAGTCTAGAACTAATTTCACATTCTTGAATACACCATTGTCAACTTTAACATTTCCTCTCCCCTTAACTTTTATAACACTATTATTGCCCAAAAATATTTTCTCTTTAGTGTTATTATTGGTTACAGATTCAAATTTATCTTGATTATGAGACATATTTTGTGTTGCACCAGAATTAATGACCCAATCATCTTTCTAAGAACTATTTGCCTTAAGAGCCACACATAGAGCATTAATTTTTTATTCATAATTTCCTGAAAACTTGCTTGCTTTCCTTTCTGTATCATT
Source organism: Taxus wallichiana var. yunnanensis (assembly GCA_018340775.1). Taxonomy (NCBI): domain Eukaryota; kingdom Viridiplantae; phylum Streptophyta; class Pinopsida; order Cupressales; family Taxaceae; genus Taxus; species Taxus wallichiana. The sequence goes on along the minus strand of CM031241.1, from coordinate 348,116,039 downwards.
TATCTTTTATGTAGATTGATCCTTTTATAACATTCATTAGCTTTGTGACCTATCTTACCACAATAGTTACATTTCCACTTTGGCATATTTCCATAATCATCACCTTGTTTAAATGAATTATACTTGTTATCATGCTTCCAATTCCTCTCTCTTGGCTTATGTTGATTGTATTGAAATTTCTTGTAGTTATATTTTCCCTTTTTCATGAAGGATCGGGAATCATAATTAAGAGTCTCCCTTTCCTTGATTTGATACTTTTCTTCCTGCACTAACTTGGCACATAGTTCTTGATTTGATGCTTACTAATTTATCAGTTGTATCTAGGCCTCTTATGAAAGATTGATAAAATGCGGGAAGAATTTGCAATATTATTTGCACAAAATCATTATCATTTATACTCTTTCTAAGAGAGACAAGTTCATTCTTATTTTATTTTTGTTAGGTGAGGCACTAACTCTTGTGTATCTGACAATCTCATGTTATATAATTCTGTAGTAAGAGTTAGAATCCATACATCACATGAATTCTCATATGTGCTCTATAATGTATCCCATACCTTAACTCCGCTTCTCTCATTGCGTACTTCTAGAAATACTTCATTTGAAAGAGTGAGCGTTATCCATGTCACTGTATTTTTATCTCTTCTATCCCAATTTTCTTGATCTTTTCTAGGATTTGAAGGTTTTTTTTTCACACCAATAACAATATTATAACAATTCTTGAGGATAAAAACATCTCCATATGAGATACCTAATCATAATAATTTTTCCCATTTAATATAATTTCTAGCAAAGGAGTATTATTAGACTCCATTATGAATAAATCCTTTTACAAATTGAAATACAAACACTTATCTTCAACACACCAGAGAAAATATGATTTCAATTAAATTTGCAATACCCTTTTTAAGATATTTTTAAAATAATTCAAAAAGTCTTTTTTTCACTCAATATTCTGCTCATACACTTTCAATTTTGTCCCCAAAAAAACATTTATTCTTCCTGCCAAAACAATGCGAAGAAATCAAATGCAATTTGGGAATTTTTCCCTTCAATTTTTTCATTGTTCACTTACAAATTTGTTGCAGATTTGTTGTTGGTAGAAGACCAAATAAAATGCCCAGTGGAAGCCTTAGACAACTGCATGCAGTTTTTACCGCAATGTATCAGTGGTTCCTCAGCCACTTGGCTCTTCAACACGTGCTTGAGAAGAACCTCTTCTCTGATACCATGAAGAAAAATATGGGAGATAAAATAGCATAACTTTATTAAAAAATTAAAAAATATACAAAAATATTACATGAGCTGCAATGATTGAAAGAAATAAACATTAAATTATTTCAACAAAAAATCACAATAAACAAATTGTTGGGCCCCTAAAATATTGACTAAGTACAAAAAGGTGCATAGGCACGCAAGGCCTAAGTTGAGGGGTGGGTACGCAAGGAGAAGGCGCGTAAGGCATGGTTCTATGAGGGTTTTAGAAGAACCCGTGATACATGCTGGCAGAGAAATATTTCGGTACTTAGACATATTTGGCCTATCAAGAAGGACACGAGAAAAGTGTGACCCAACTGCACATGCTAAATGGATAAGGTGTCAGCCTAGCAACTTGAAGCCCACGAAAGGAATATACCTCAAGATAGAAGGTTCTAGAAGATCATCATTGCAAGGAATGGAGAGATAGGGCATGTAGGAGCATGTTGCCATGGAGGACCACATTTGGACACTTGGTGACGGATCTTAAGCCACGAGACGGTGAAATGGCAATTCAAGAGGCCTATAAATACAAGTTCCCTTGCAGAAGAGAAGGGAGATAGAGATCAATAGAGAGTGGAGCTCTGTAGAAATACTATGAGGAGTTGTATTGGGTTGGGGAGATAAAATATAGGAGAAGGATGTATCAAGGGGATGGGCATTGTAAATTTTCTTTTTGAGAGCTAAGGGATATAAATCCGGTTATGATGTATGGTGAACGGTCTTCCATCTTTGTGATACTCTATAATGGATAGATAATGCATGTGATGATGTTATCAGATATGATGGAATATGAATATAATAGACTTTGGTTTATACATATGTCTTTGTATTTCTGTTCCATACGTGTTATGTGAATGAATCCAAACTCCTATACATTTCCTTTTCAGTTCAATTCTATAAATTGTTAAGTATCTTTCTGTCTGGAATGACTGTATTGGTCTAGAAGCCATTGAGCTCTATGATCAATGTATATCTCGTGTCCACTCACTCTCTTTAATTTTATATCATAGGTGATGCTTTCCAACTTAACTCACATAAAAGAGATAATCGACACCCGCACGTGCCTCGAGTGAGCGCTCAACACCCGTTGGGTGATAGGTTGGCGCACATGGGATTCCCTTGTTCTTTGGTGGGTGTAAAAATGACTACATCTTGGTTATGTTGCTTTGGGAACTCTTTTCGAAGTTTTATTTGGAAATGACATACATCATGATCTATGCAATGAGTGATGACAGAATGTCTAACTTTGGAAAGTGTTGAATCATGGTTCAGAAGCATGAAGGATGAATTTTCTTAGATATTCAACACTGGACCTAAGTTTGATGCACGTAGATGGGTAGAAGAGAACCTCTACCATGAGTTATATGAAACTTTTTTCTGTTGTTTCCCAGTAGAGTTTTATGAATGGCTCTCAGTATATGCGTCCAGATCAAGCTAGTATTATAGATCACACGCGTGGACCCAAGAAGAGTACCAGATGTTACAAGATGTAGATCTGACATGGACTCATGTTGTGAATCATTGGTGGAAAGGAGTATTGGATAGTTACACTATGGAGTACACTATTTCTACGTATTCTTGTCCAGAGATTATCTGAGTTCAAATTTTTACGGGATCCCAGAGGATCATTTCTACATGTTATTCCTTTGGCGATGAAGATCTTGATTATTACCTTAAGTTTAGAGGCATTTTCAATGGTCAGCTAAACCTTTCTAAGCACTGGGAAAGGAAGCTAGGGTGGAGTAATATGGTAGACATTGCGACTGGGAAGGAAAGGGAGGAGAGACAACTCAATTATAGCAAAGCACGTGAAAGGGAGATTATTAGACAACATGAGGTTACAAGTGTGATGGATCTATAGAGGCAAACATTGTGGGAAGGAGTTGAGGTTCACGCAGAGGACGTGGAACCTAAGCACTCTGTGCTACCCCATCTTGGCAAGTGCGTAGAGAGAGACCCCTTTAGATTATGATGAGAGTTCATCGCATGGAGAAAGAAGATTCGTTGGCGTGCATCTGAACCCACCTAGCAACCGAACCTTGGTGCTTGGTTTTCCAGATCAAAGGAGTATCGTTAACCCAGTTGGTATCGGTGTAAGTGACCGATCTGCGCCCACGAGATATCATTTCTCGTTTGGGACCTCTATGGCTGCACACTTTATTCCAGTGTTTGGAGGAATTTTTGAACGAGGTGCAAATACACAAGGCTTGGGTAATGCGTCGGGAGTGGCGCGGGACACACATCTGGCAATGGGACAATCTTGAGACCATTGGAGTGCAGTTCAGCGAGACGTTGGGGACCCTAGGCACGACCACTTCAGGTCCATTACTGGCCGTAGGAGGATCTGGAGGTGGAACTGTTGGGACTGGAGGCACATGACCTGGTGGATCTAGTGGATCCGGTGGTGGAGGAAACACCAGAGGAAATCAAGGAACTGGATTAGGAGGGCAAGGGCCCCAACCACCTCCTCAAGTCTTCTTTGATATTTCTTTACATCCGCGATTACTAAGGAATAGAAGATGTTGTGGAGCATGTGCATAAATGTGAGCTGATATGGCGCGCAAAGGGGATCATAACCTCATATCAGAAGGCTAGTCAATTTGTAATGACGTTGCAGTGGTACAAGCATAATTTTTATAGGAAGTATTACCCCCATCAAACGGTGGTAGATTACACCGCGTTGAAAAACACCTTCCTAGCAAAATTCCACATCCCTGAGTTTGAGCAGAAGAGAATCACCGCTCTCAAGGAGATCCAACAGGAATGACAGAGAGTGTGCGGGAGTATGATGCATGGTTCAAAACTCTCCTATAAAAATTATCTTATGATATTCACCCTTCACATCATGCTCAATGGTTTTTTGGAGGGTTGATAACACCATTTAGAAGTTCATTATCTCATAAGGCTTTCACAGACCCACGTGAGGTGTTGGAAGCTACTCTACGCGTTGAAGTTGTTGGAAGCATTGATATCTGGTGTTAGCCCATTCCCTGGAAGCTCAAATCCTGTTATGGCTAAGACGCTGGAGAAGTTGTCTGTGAACTCAGCCCATGATACTCGCGAGTGGTATATGGTGTACATCTATGTGAAGTGGAGGGGTATACAAAGGATAGCTGCCCTCGGAAGTCAAGTATGTGCTATAAGCATGAGATTGTGAAATTTTTCACGGGGACCATGATGCAAGTAGGTGCCCTCTACTATAGTGCACAATCCATAAGAATGTATCTTGTTATTGCAAGATCTATACATCCACATCGTATGACACCAAATACTATAGGATGATTAACTAGATTCATGATGCCATTGATCTTGGTGTGTGCCAAACTAGCCTTGCAAGTAGTTCTAAGGGTGATGAGTGCGCTATGAGGAGGGTGTAAATGGAGGTGTGTGCAGAAGGGGTTTTCATAGATGATTTCGTGGCCGTGGTAACCATGAAGGAAGAATTGAGTTCCCTCGAGGAACCTATTTTAATTGTGGATCTACATACCACTACAAGCGCGAATACCTAGAGCTATTGTAGTGCTCATGGTGTGGGAAGAAGCACAAGTATGAGGAGTGCCCTGAGTTGTTTGAGCACATGATTCAACAAAGACCGGAAAGATAAGGGCACGCAATGGTAAGCATCAAGAAGGCGATGACACACGGTGGATGCCACGGTGACACTTGATGCAGGCTTGGATCCTTTTATGGTAATAACAAGAGCAGAGGCCACATGCGTAAAGGAAATACCAAGGTAGAGGAACCTAGTTTCAAGAGAAGAATTGGTACATGGGAAGTACCCATACCCTGCGCATCAAAAGGAGGTATATTAAGAAGAACTATGGATGTCATTTAGAGTTTACAAGGAGAAATCCAGTTTCTAAAGGAGCAGTCCAGAAGGAGGAGCAAAGAAGAAATTTCGAAGTGCCAAAGGATGACCTGGATGAAGTCAAGGAAGTATGTAAGATGTTAAGGCAAGAGAATAGTATTCCCTTGCTAGGAGAATGGTTGAGAGAGAAGGTACCACACACGCTAGGAGAAGATCGCGATAGGCAGTGTATTGCATGCAAACCTTCCCCCTCACAACCTTGACTATGATAAGGAGATCACATTAAATGCAGTCATTGATGGATGGATCCTTAGTAATATCCTCATTGACACAGGCACAGAGGTCAATGTTCTCACCTTGGATGCATGGCATCGGATGGGAAGACCTACATTACAACCATCTTCAATGTGTTTTATATGGCTAAAAAAATGAAGGAATGCCCATCGGTGTTTTAAAGGATGCGAGATATCACCATCCGGGGGATAAGTTTACTAGGAACTTTGAATTCTTGGCACTCGCCAAGGTAGACAATTTCCCAGCATTACTTGGGTGCCCATGGTGCTATAAGAAAAATGTGGATCTTCAGTTCAACAAAGGATACATAAGTTTTGAAAATGAAGAGGAGAGGGTCATCATACCTCTGGCTGATGGAAAATAAACACCCTATACTGAACCCCTAGGAGAAGAGGTCCTTGATAAAATATATGTGTGCTCAATCAAGGATCCAGAGATAATTCATCCCACAGAGGGAGTTATCCGGTTTGAGGATGCTCAGTCCTTAAGTGACACCACTAGTATAGCGTGTGATAATTGGGCGCATGGGACCTATGAGTTGATCGGACGGCATTTGAGAGGATCGGTGACCAAGGTGACAAAGGTGTGTATAGTCTAGCACCTAAGAGGAAAGGAACTACCTAAGTATTTCGGAGGATCCTTCCCGAGATATTTTTGTAGGAGATATAAGCTCAGTGGAAGAATCAGGATGAACGATGAGGGATGTTAAGTTATGTCTTTCTTAGCACAGCAACACAATGGTGGGCTACACACCGAGAACCTCTTGGAATGGCGCGAGGTGAGAATTTCCCTCTCTATCTGGTTCTCTAGAAGCAACATGTCCACCACCATTAAATACTATCATGGTAAGGAACCCACCTCTTTCCATATCCAAGAGTGTGAGAAGGTATAGAGAGAGGGTATGGAAGCTTTACCACCATCCCTATGGGTACACAAATTGTATTCTACATTACAAGGTTGTGCGCACGTATGGTACATTCACTCTTAAATGCGCCGTCGACAGACAGAGAATCGGTAAGAGTTATCGGCTGATCTCATTCACACATTTGAGTATCAAAGAATGAAACCCTCGGTGGATAAGACATTTCAGGTATTCAAGAGGCTTACAATGGAGGATAGTGTCATGGAAGAAAATAGATCTTTGTATTTCTAGGTGAACCTGGTTTGGAGGCGTACTTTGAGGAAGAAGAACTAGAATAAATACAACTTGAGCACGCATGCATGGAGAAAAAAAAAAAGATGGTGTATGTGATTGATGGGGAAGAAGCGGAAAGATTTGATGTTAACCATTCTATAAGGGCACGAAGTGATAGACAATGCTTGATGAAAAGGCGCGTGCCTACCATGAACTGTTAAAAACAAAGAAAGTTAACATTGGGTCGGAAGAAGAACCCAAGGAGGAAATCATTGGATACTATTGGTCGGAGGAGGAAGTCTATAAAATAATTGATACATTACATGAATTCCAAGTTTTTTTCCCACACGGGTACCATGAACTTAAAGGCATCCACCATTCCTTAGGGGAAATGAGGATTAAGCTGAAAGAAGGTGCGTGCCCAATCGGAAAATACCATACCGAATGAATCCCAATTTTTGCATGAAGGGCATGGAGGAGATAGATAAAAAATGATAGCATCGGGAATCATTGAAGCTATTGAAGAATCAGAATGGATAAGTCCGATGGTGATTAGTATCAAGAAGGATGGAAGGATTAGGATTTGTGTGGACTATAGGGAGTTGAATGCGGTTTGTGTCATCGATCCTTTTCCAACCCCTTTCATGGAAGAAATATTGGAAGGAGTGGCATGGCACGAGATCTATTCCTTTATAGATGGATTTTCAGGGTACCACCAAGTCTCGAATTACAGGAGGACCAAAGGAAGACAACTTTCATTTGTGTGGGGAATTTTTGCATATACCAAGTCATGCCTTTTGGGTTGAAGAATGGGCCACGATGTTTTCTCACGCATAGTGGTATAGGCATTCTAGGACATCATCCATAAATTTCTTCAGGTTTATCTGGATGATTGGACCATTTATGGGCTGGTCAAGGACCATTGTGATAACTTGAGATTGATGTTTGAGAGGTGTCGGTAGTTGAGGATATCCCTGGGGCATATCATATGTAAAGAAGGCTTATTAGTAGATCTTGTCAAAGTTGAAGTAATTGTGGGATTAGGGGAGCCTACTAGTCAAAGCATGGTGCACGGATTTCTTGGGCATACGGGTACTACAGGAAGTTCATCAAGGGATATGCCAAGATTTTCACACCTTTAGAAGAGTTTCTTAGACATAAAAGTGTCTTTCATTGGGGAGAGGTGTAGTAGAAGGCATTCGACACTTTGAAGGATAGGCTTGTCACCACGCCTATTTTGTGGTTTCCCTCTTAGGATAAGCCTTTCCATGTTCATGTGGATGCCTCAGGAACTACCATTGGAGTAGTACTTGCACAACTTGGTGAAGGGATTGTTAATCATCCTTTGTGCTTTGCAAGTAGGAAGTTAACACCAGTAGAGTAGAATTATACCACGATAACACCACAGAGTAGAATTATACCACGACCGAGCACGAGGCATTTTAAATTATCTATGTGCTTCACAAGTTCAAACAATATATGCTAGCAACCCCTTTTATATTTTACACTGATCATATGGCATTGAAATACTTAGTGAACAAGCTCATTCTATAAGGGTGCATATGTTGGTGGGTACTATTTTTCCAATAATTCGAGTTCACGATGGTTGTCAAACCAGGAAAAAGTAATTCCAGGACCTAATCATCTTTCTAGGATTGACTCAGGAGAGGATGCACAGAGCATTGAAGAGACTATGCCAGACACGCAACTATTTAGGTTGAGGTGCATGCCCTCATTTTGAGGACATTGTGGTATTTCGAAGACATGTGTGGCGCGGACGAAATGAAGGCCTTGGAGAAGAAGTTGGCCATACGCACCGCGCCTTATATGTTAATTAGCGAGATATCTATACAAATTAGGTCGTGATGAGGCTATGTGCCGATGCATGCTAGAACATGAGTGTATTGTAATTATGGAAGAAGTGCATGGTGGGATTACAGGAGGAAACTATGCTGGAAATGTAACCGCGTGGAAGATTCTACTCACAAGGATTTGGTGGGAGACCATTTATCAAGATTACATTGAGTTTTGCAAGGCATGTGACCATTTACAGCGCCTTGGCAAACCCTGGAAAGAGTGATGAGATGCCCTTGTGACCAATAGCTAGTGCGAGAACAATTTAAGAAGTGGGCTATCAACTTTGTCGGACCAATCTACTTGATGGCAAAAGGACTGGTTTGCGGTATATCCTCACTTACACTGATTATTTGAGAAGGTAGGAAGAGGCAACACCTACAAATGATTGTACGAAAACTACAGCTACTATATTTTTATGGGAAAACATAATCAACAGGTATGGATGCCCATTGAGTCTGACAAGTGATAGAGATACACACTTTCTCAATGAAACAGTTAAGATTATGTTATCTGAATTCTTGGTGGCCCATCAAAAAACTACCCCCTATCACCCTCAATCAAATGGAACTGCTGTAGTGTTTAACAAAATACTTAGTCACACATTGACTAATATTTTTGATGTTAGTAGACAGGATTGGGATGACAAAGTATCAGTCGTTCTTTGGGCATACAGGATAACCTATAAGAGGTTGAATAAGGCCACACCATGTCAGCTAGTGTTGGGTGCGGAGGCTATCCTACTGGTTGAATTTATGTTACCTTCGCTGCATATAGCGCACGTAGGAGGATTAGATGATGAGCAAGCACTGGAGGAAATAATAGACAATTTAATGTAATTAGATGAGAGATGATCATTAGCCAGGTGGAGCTAGAATACTGAAAAATCCAAACAAAAGGCATGGCATGATAATCACATTAAGAACAAGAAGTTTGAGGTTGGGAAGATGGTATTACTATATGATTCCAAGTTTCTACACCATCCTTGGAAGTTAAAAGTCCATTGGTTGGGTCCCTACATCATCTCATACACCCTTGAATCGGGAGCGTGCATTCATATAAGTCTTTGGATGGGATGAGATTGTCGAGACACTTCAATGGGAGTAGGCTGAAGCCCTACTATAAATAATTCTTCTTGGTGTTTTTAAATAAGGCAATGTTTCCAGATAGTTTAGGATTTCCTTTATTACATTTTCTTTCCTATTGTTTCCCTTTCGCGTTGCTATTTTTTTTACGCCTTGGGCGCCGGTAACCTTGTTAGTTTTTGAAGTTTGTGATGCACAGGGAAGGACCGTGCATCATTTTAGTATGGGGTGGAATAATGTGAAAAAAGTGATAGGTGTAAAGTACCGGGAAGAATTGTGTTGGAAATCTCGGTTGAATGGCCCCTGTGAAAAGAGGCGCGTAAATAATAAATAGATGTGAATGGTTGGTGTTAGGGTAAGACTACATCTTAGTTCCACGTACAAGGGAGGAAGAAGCACAAAAACAACACGAGGTAGGCAAGAGTGAAAATCGGGACGGAAGAAGTGTCGTCGGCGCTAGTGATGCACGCATAAGAGTCTCATGTCGAGATGGATTATTTGCATGCCATAAGGTTGTAGGATTGGCCGCACAAGGTTGGGCGCATGAGTAAGGGTGTTAGAGTCGGGTTTTTTTAAAAGAAACATTAAGTGTTGAAGTATGGTGGTAGGTGAAGTAGCATTTAATGTTAAAAAGTGGGAAAAACTATAAATAGAAGGTTGGGAACTTCATTATTTACATTGCGAATACGAATAAAAAAGTGATTTTGTGAACTAGAGTTTCGAGAGCTAATCCGTGTGAAGAAAAATTTGAAAATTTTTACCGTGAGTGACTAGTTTTGATCTACAAACCAGGAGGGAAGTAGTTCATGGGCATAAGGAGAGTAGTGGAGAAGTGCCTTCTTATGAAAGAGATATTCCAGTTAGGGTTTGGTAGCTAGGGCACGGGTTGAAAAGGGTTTTCTTCACAAGTTTGAGATCTAAGCTTGGAAAGGGAATAAGAGCAAAGAAAGAGGAGTTGAAGTGCTAAGATAACCTACACTATGACACCCAAGAAACCAACCATATCACCTAAGAATCCCAAGGGTAAGGGCAAGGGAAAATAAGCAGAAACCACCGCAAGTACGAATGAAGAATGGTACATAGAAATGCAAAGTACCCAGATGAGGTTTTTCTCGGGATGGAATGGGAGTCCCACTTAACAAAAATGGCAATGAGTGATTACAACCATCACACAAATGCCATAGAAAAATAAATGGTGTTGGAGTTGGTGCACCCTATAAACAAGAGAACACCGGAGGGGTTACCTATTTATCGACGAAGTAAAAGTGAAGCTGGAGAAGGCAGGATTGTTGCAACTCTATGAGTTGTCATATTTTGGAAAGCTTGAGTGCCTCTATCAATGGCTGATGTTGTGTGTACACAAGGACCACTTTTACTTTGTGGGGCACAAAATGTGTTTAGCTCGTCAGCTAATTTCAAAATTCACAGGCCTCATCTATGAAGGAAAGAGTCTAGATGATGACTTGAATGATAAAGAAGCCATCAAAGAAACAATGGCTGCATACGCTTATAAGAAGGGGTCACTGTAATTTGATATTGTAGGCATCAAGACCCGGTGATGAGAATGGATGCACACCAGTGACAAAGTTAAATGACCAAGAGAGGTGGATGTAAGTGAACATGTCCTGGTTAAATGTTTACAAGAGGATATCAGAAGGCACCGTCTACAACGTTTCCATGTGCATCGTAGATGAGATTATCAGTAGCGCACAAGAAGGTGAAAAGATTATGTTTGGCAACATCCTCCTCACCATTATCTTCTCAGAGATCGGAGTACTCGATGGACCGTACAAAGCTATATGGGAGTATCCAGCGGAAGATCCATCACCCACGAAAATATTTTCCAAGTACACCTACGACAAAGATGATGGTCATTCACAAGGTGCATCTTGAGAAGTGGTATAAGCGCTTAAGGGATGCATTCGGGCGAGTGGAGGATCCCAAAACAACTACTAGTGCTTATAGAGGGAGAAGCTGAATTTACGGTGTATCAAAGCCTTCGCCTTGGCATATTCAAGCTAGTGGATGAAACTATAAGCCCTTGGTGTAAACTCTCATTCTCCTTCACAACATTATATTTCCAAGTAGGGGTAAACCGATTCACAGAGGCCAAAAGACTAAGGTTTGACCTTAGTGAGGTGGATGAAGACCACAGGGAGTTGTGCAGACAGCTCATTTACCCCAACAAGTGCACATACGTGGAGAGGTTCATCTCCCACGAGGTCCAGATGACAAAACCTTTAACTTTTCCAATTGCAGGAAGGACCGCGGCGGTGTATATATCTGCACATAAGGCCAAATTTTGAGAAGGGCATGTACACAGAGTGTGATGTCTCCATCCCTGAAGACCCCATGGGAAGAAGGAATCATGTGCCAACCAAGAAAAATGAGAAATAAGAGAGAGATAAAAAGGCACCAAAAGTGTAAGTTACACAAACGGTGGGCGTTCTAGAGATAAGCACTAGAACAAGCATCTACACGTGCGGGAAGAAGTCTCCAGTGGGGAAAAGATGCCGGAATTGGAAAATCATATCATGAAGGAGAATTCACCGAGAGAAGGAGGAAGAAAAAGTAGATTCTCCTATACTGGAATCTCCAGTTAGGAAGAAACAGAAGATGATAGAGGAGACCGATTTAGAGGACATAGAGAGCCTAGGGGCCTACTGGGGTGAAAGGGATGATGAGGAAGAAGATGAACCTGAAGGATCCCAAAGACCACCTGTGTTTGAAGTGGATGATTTAGAGGAAGAGGGTGAGGAAGAGAAAAATGAATATCTTTTCGCATGAAGGAAGGGTACCAAGGAAGAGGAGGGCACCCAAGATAAAGAAGGAAGAAGAAATAGCTAAGAGGACAAAGAACATGAAGTAGGAAGAGTTGGTCAACACCCAACTAAAGCGTGAGCTAAGGGATGAGAAGGATAGGGTGCATGAGGTATACAAAAAGGTAGAATCAATCACAGATGCCATTGTTTTGAAGCATCCGGACCTAGCACCACCCAAGTATGGATTTACCATGGAGTTCCTGAAGACTTAACACACATCCTCACCATGGAGAGGAAGCCACTAGCTTTATAATACGCAGAAGAAGTAGCAGCGTGCAGAAAAGGAAGATAAACTAAAGGTTGTAGCTATCATCACCAAGTACAAAGCAAGGTTCTTCTTGATGTAAAGATTGCTACCCAAAGCTGTTGAGGCCACATATAAAAATGCGCAAACAAGGATAGAGTGGCAAGCTTTCTAGTTGCGCTCACGAGGAATATCTTAAGGAGTTCCAAGAAAAGAAAAAAGGGAACAGATCATAGCGGGATAAGATCTTAGCTGAAGTTGAGAAGAAATTAGAAGCCATTAAAACCTTATAAAGTTCATTCAAAAACCGGCTAAAGGAGTTGTACCCACGGATCACAAAGGGATTGGATGCGCTTGAGGATGTGAGCAAGAAGCTGGAAGAAGTGGTGCAAATAATGGATGCCAAAGGAGATGGACTAATTTTTGAGGAGGTAAGCACCCTAGTTGGTGACTTCGCAAAAGGCACGAGAATCACGGGAGGGGGTTCACTTAGTAAAAGTATGGTATAACACATGATTTTGAAGGGTATTAAAGAATACCCTTAATTCTAGTTTACCTCTAATTATTCAATTGATAAAACCCCCTCCTGTTATATTTTTATAATGAGAATACCCCTATTTTTTCCATGTACCTTACCCATTTTTCAATTACAATTTTATTTACCCCTTTTTATTTCTACCCTAATATATTAGACAAAAAATATATTATATTTCTCACTCAATTTTTTTAATATGCATTTCCTCTCAAAAGATAGTTTGAAGCCATTGAATACCTATTACAAATCACCTTATATATGTTAATCTTTAATCATTTATCAATAGTTCTTCAAATAATTAAGATGGTGAAATAATATCACTTGTGTTGAAAAACATACTCAATCCTAGTTTTCTGCCATCTTATTATTTCTTGGTTAAGAATCTTATTATTTATTGGTTAAGAATCTAGATTTCTTTATTAAAAAAGATATTATAATTTAATTTATGACCACACTCCTTTTGCAATTTTAAGGTATTCACTTTTAAAACTAAGGTTCAAATGTTTTAGTTTTATATTAAAATTAAACCTCCCTTTCCTTTAGCCCACCTCTCTAACCTACCCCCAATACCTGATTCAAAACATTAATAAATTAAACCCTTTCACCTCCTCATGTCTACTGTATATTGACTTTAATTTTATTAATTTTAATTACATCAATATGAACCCACGTGCTAGGATATTGCCTAGCTAATGAACCCCCATGCACTGCAGAATGAATTCGATGCCGGAACAAGTTGGAGGCTGACTTAAAGAAAGATTTCCCTTTCTGTTGCACTAGTAGAAACATTTCCCCATTCTTTCATTTATCCCAATTCTTCATTCCCTTATTCTTTTTCCAAGTCATTAATTCTTCCGAAATTATTGTAATTCTTTACTCTTTGAATAGGTGTTCCGAGGGTGGAGAATAGGCGTAGTGTGGGGTGATGTTGGGCCCCTAAAATATTGGCTAAGTACAAAAAGGTGCATAGGCACGCAAGGCCTAAGTTGAGGGTGGGCGCGTAAGGCGGGGTTCTAAGAGAGTTTTAAAAGAACACATGATACGTGCCGTGAGCTATATTTTGAGACTTAGCCATATTTGGCCTATCGGGCAGATACGAGAAAAGTGTGACCCTATTGTGCATACTAAATGGATAAGGTGCCAACCCTGGCAACTCGAGGCCCACGAAAGGAATATACCTCAAGACGAGAAGGTTCCGAAGATCAACATTGCAAGGAATGGAGATCTCGGGCCTATAGGAGCATGTTCCCTGTGGAGGACCACATTTGGACACTTGGCGACGGATCCGAAGCCACGTAAAGGTGAAATGGAAATTCGAGAGGCCTATAAATACAAGCACCCGCGGAAGAGAGAAGGGAGATATAGATCAATAGAGAGCAGAGCTGCAAAAATACTGCAAGGAGTTTTATTGGGTTGGTTAAATAAAATATATTTAAGAAGGATGTATCAAGGGGTTGAGGATTGTAAATTTTCTTTTTGAGAACTAAGGGATATAAATCCAGTTATGATGTATGACTTGGTCTGTCATGTTGTGATACTCTGTAATGGATCTAATGCATGTGATGAGGTTATCGAATATGATGGAATATGAATATAATAGACTCTGGTTTATACATATGTCTTCATAGTTCTATTCCATATGTGTTATGTGAATGAATCCAAACTCCTATAAATTTCCTTTTCAGTTCAGTTCTATAAATTTTTAAGTGTCTTTCTATCTGGAATGACTGTATTGGTCTAGAAGCCATTCGAACTCTATGATGAATGTATGTCTCGTGTCCACTCACTCTCTTTAATTTTTTATCATAGGTGATGCTTTCCCACTTAACTCGTATAAAGAGAGACTCGGCACCACGCGTGCCTTGTCAGGTGAGCACCAGCGCCTTTCTTTGGGTGATAGGCCAAAGATGCATGGGATTCCCTTGTTCTTTGGTGGGTGTAAAAATGACTACACGAAATACTAAGACTTTTTCATTTTTGATATTTTTTTTTAAGAATTAATATTTTAAAAAAATAGATATTATATTTTTAGTGCGGAGGTTACATAACATATACAAAATATGAATTGATTGATTATAAAATAATCTATGTTTATATTTCTGATTAATAATAATATGTTTTTATTTTTTAAGGGATTTATAAAATATTTATTTATACTTTTTTATTAATTAGAATTGTTTTCAATTTAGTTTTTCAACATGTAGAAAACAAATTGTTTTTCAACATGTTGAAAAACACCGTTGGAAAACACACCTTGTTTTTCAACATTTGCAAAAATATTGTGTTTTCTCGCATGTTCAAAAACACGCCATGTTTTTCAACATGTAAAGAAGAGAGAGAACAATAACAACACAAAAACTTTTCATTATAAAAAAATTGTGAAAATTTATACAATTACGAAAAAATAATATTTTCATTTATTATTAAAACGTAAACAATTTTATTATTTAATGTAATATATATACATATATATATATATATATATATATATATATATATATATAATATATATATATTCAAAATTTATCTTGAATTATATAAATATTTTCAATTTAGGAGTAATATTCTCATTTCAGTATTTAATTTATATTAAAACATTAATTAAAATTATATTCCAAATTATAAAGATTAATTTTTTATTTTTTAAAAGTATTTTAAACAAGGATATTCATAATTTTCCAAATCATTCAATAATATGATCAAAATTAATGGGAATAACAATAAAAAGATATTATAAAATAATTATCAAATAATTATAAAAAAATATCAAAATAAACAAACATTAAGACTTTTTCATTTTTGATGTTGTTTTTATTTGTTTTTAACAAATTAATCTTTAATTTTATTTAATATTATATTTATAGTGCGGAGGTTGCACAACATACATAACATTAAAGATTTTTTTAATATCATATTTATAGTGCGGAGGTTACACAACACAATATGAATTGGTTGATTAAAAAATAATTTATGGTTCTATTTCGACTAATAATAATATGTTTTATTTGTTAAGAGAATTATAAAATATTTATTTATATTTTTTTTATTAATTAGAATTATTTTGAATTTAATTTTTCAACATGTGAAAAAAATTGTTTTCAACATGTTGAAATACACAATGTGTTTTTCAACATGTTGAAAAACAACATGTTTTCCAAATTTTGAAAAAAATATTCAACATTTTAAGAAGAGAGAGAACAATAACAACACAAACTTTTCACTATAAAAAATTGTGAAAATTTATACAATTACAAAAATTTGCATATTCATTTATTATTATAGACTTAATGTTATTTTTTATTTATTTTTAAAGAATTAATATTTAATATTTTTAATATTATATTTATAGTGCGGAGGTTACACAACTTACACAAAATATGAATTGGTTGATTATAAAATAATTTATGTTTCTATTTCTAATTAATAATAATATGTTTTATTTGTTAAGAGAATTATGAAATGTTTATATTGATTATACATGTATGTATCTATATTATTTATATTTATATTGAAATTTAATATTATTTCAACTTTTACAAAAATTAAAATATGTTTTAGGTAATATTTTTCGGGAGTATGGAGTGTAAACATTTATATTTCACAAATTTATTTTGAACCTTATCATGTTTAGAAGAATGTTTTATTATTCATTATATTTGTAAATAATGTTAATGTGTAGATAATTTCTATGTAGAAGAATGTTTTATTGTTCATTATATTTAGTTCTCTTAATTTCATTCCTCTCTTAGTTTTGTTGTTATGGAAAAATATTTGAGTATGTTTTGTTTTCTTTATTGTATGGAAAAAAATTGTAAGGTTACAATTGTATGTAAATTGAACAAAAAAATTATCTCTTGTCACACTCTCATTTCTCATTTCGGTATATGGGGGCATGTGCCTTTGTGAAATCTAGGAATCATTGCATGTTGAAGGGGCTTGCCTCTTATGATGCCACATCGATACACCCCTAGTTGGGTGGTAGACTGTGTTACGTAGAGGTTTTTAAAGTTGCTCGCTGAAGAGAAAATTTTCTTACGTCATTTTTTCTTGCATAGTTTTCTAAAATAGTTTTTCCTTTCCATATGTTTTTCATCTTAGTTTATGATTGTTTATGTTCTATTTTTGCCTCATAACATACCAATGTACATTGTATGCTTTTTTTTATGTGGATGATTTTGTATTTAGTTATTTTATTGGTCGGAGGAAACGAAAACACAAAGTTTCATTCATGTTGATCCAGTTAGAATAACAATAACAACTCCGCATTTCCATAGTGAGGATGATTTTAGAAGGTGTTATTTTGTTGTGAATGTTTTACATTGTAGGAAAAGTCGACCTTCAAAACTAGAAATTACAACAATGGTGAAGGCTCGACTCGGTTTACAAGAAAAATCCATGATTTACCTTTCCAAATTCCACACCATTGGCTCCCACTCTAGAGGATATGGCTTGGCGTATGACTCGATGGAAGATGCACAAAAATATGAGCCTCCCCACAAATTGAATAAAATGGGGATTCCGATCAAAAGTTTGAAACCTTGCAAAAGAGCCAAAAAATGTGCCAAAAAGATCGCACAAGGAAGCAATGCAAAATTTGTTGTTAAATATAAGAATAGATAGTTTATGCTTTTCCATATTTTCTATTACATATTGTATATATAATCATCCAATATATAGACTTAATCCTTATAACTTGTTCAAAAATTCATGGGAACAGACAAGAGAATTTCATATAACTTGTTTTGTGTTAGAGAGGTGACTTTTCTTCAACTTTTCTTTACAATTTCCTTCCTAAAACAATAGTATTTAATCTATTTATATTTTATTTAACACTCTTAATATTATTAACAACACTCATTATCTCTTTTTAACTTTGAGTTTTGATGCAAATAAAATTATAATGTTGTCTTACATTTCATCCTCCATTAAATAAGAAGTAGAAAACATTATTCCCTATTTATTTCCTAAATATTATAGTTTGTTATTTTACCATTATAGGGTTTACGTTAAATTAATGTGTAAATCTACATCTATAAGTTTTCATAAATAGAATTTACATTCAAACTAAAATATATCATGAATATTTACAATAGCTGTCAAAAATCAAAAATGTTTTTTCATAGAAGCCCAAGAGGAAAATGCCCTTAAGGGATGTTCCATGAACTTCAAACCAAAATTAGTACAAATAAATAAACAATGGGGTGTCTCTTAAAAAGGTGAAGATGATTTAGATTAAATGTGATAAAGTGAGAAGGTATCCAACTCATATGTCAACGAATTAGTAACTAATTCATGCACATGTTGAAGATTATTACAAGATTTAATTCAATAGAAGTATCATGTAAAATAAAATTCATTTGACCAGAAACAAAATTAAACACTCCCTTGTATTCAACATTACATGCAATCTCTTTTGGATAATGGAAGATAACTATATTTGTATTTGATTTCTATTTTTAAGCCAATAAATGGACTCTAACAAATAATTGAATATTATTTTTAAATGAAGATGAGTATTAATCTAATAATACATCATAATATATGGTTTTATGAACTTATAAGTCTCTACGTAAAGATTAATTAAGCACATGGATTGGGAATGAAAGGAAAACATGGTTACGCCATCACAAAGTAGTATGTGAAATTTATTCCAATTCCCTAATGAGAAACCGACTCTTAAGCATGGTAAGCTCAATACTTGAAAATAAGTGTAATACATTAGGTGAGTTTTTACATCATTTATTTAAAATAATCAAAACCAAACTTACGAGATTTAAATTACATTTTAAATAATTAAATATAATGCATAAATTATTCATAACAACATTACAAAACATATTTTCATTGAGGTGATACACTAATTAGATTCCTAATACAAGACTTAGAAATATTTTGTTTCATCATAAAGATTTATCTATAACTCATCACATGTTAGGTTCTTAAGAGTTGATTACAGTAAAGTTTTCAACCCATTTCGTTGTGATGCTTTGCTTTTTCTGAGTAAGAAACCGCATCTGTCGAAATTCTCCACTTAGCGATTATAGAATTTTTATGCCAAGTGGAGAACACTCTCGCATTCCGTTATAGAAATTAGTGCCAAATTCCAAATCCAAACACTCTCGCATTCCGTTCTATATAGAAATTAGTGCCGACATAGAACGTCACTATATGCCGACATGACGTGATTCAATTTTGTCTTATGTAACAATAACTTTGAGGGTACACACAATTATAAGCATTTTCATCAAAAATAAATTCCATAAGAGAGAGAGAAACCTTTTAACATATAAGGATGTGGACACCAACGAGACACTTAAGAAAAACAATTAAATGTTATAAATTAGCAATCACATGCAAGAAATGCAATGTGAATGTTGAAAGGGGAGTGGAGGTGGTGTCTATAGATGGAGAATGGATAATATGGGAACAGAAAGATGAAATTGGTAGAGGAGGGGAAGGGGAATTTTAGGACCTATCCATCATTCATCAATCACTCATGTGGGAGTAATTCAACATTGACTATGAGCTAAGCATATGTGTCATCATTCTCACACCTAACCTAGACAACATTCTAGAGAACTTGGACATTCTCTTTGAACATAGT
This sequence comes from Taxus wallichiana var. yunnanensis, assembly GCA_018340775.1. Classification (NCBI taxonomy): domain Eukaryota; kingdom Viridiplantae; phylum Streptophyta; class Pinopsida; order Cupressales; family Taxaceae; genus Taxus; species Taxus wallichiana. Next base: position 348,096,399 of record CM031241.1, on the reverse strand, counting down.
GACAAGGCCAATATCTACTTGGGACAACATTTTCAACTCTCTTGGCGTATCATCACGGATGTTGATTAAGTCCCGACATCCAAACATTATATATCCATAGTTTTTTATTCATATCATCGATATTACTTGTATTTTTATCATTATTCTCATCTTATTTATTTAAAAGTGAGTTGAAACTTGATAAAATAAGCCCTTAAGTTCCTAGGACTAGCCTTTGCCAAGCAACGCATCCCATAATTATCTAATATCTCTATTGTCAAATTGTCTACATGTGTATAGGTTTTTAATTATATGGAAGAGGAGCTTTTTGTGCACGTTTAAATCCATCACCTTTCGTAATCCTCCACACAAGTATCATTAAACATTGTTATTTCTGATTTTTAGTGATTTGTTTCACACAATAAGAACAAATCCTAAAATCTACTAAAACAATAGCCTTTTAGGATTTTTGGGAGAAGATGCTCAAGCTTTCAAGAGTAGTTTGTCTCCCATTGGGTCTCTTTTCAACACCACTTACAAGATCCCACAACTTCCTAGACATAAATATAGCTTTAATCCTCACTCTCCAAATATTATAATTAGAACCAATTAAAATTTGAGATTTATCCACAAAAAGTTAGATGAACTAGCTATATTTTATAAAAAAACTTAGCAAAACTGAAAAAATAGAATTAAGCAGGTTTTAACGATTGTAGTTATCCACGAGTAGAAGAAAAAAAAATTCAAATTTCAAACAAAATAAAAATCCTTTTTAAAACTTACAAATTTAATAAAAACACTTCAAACAAGTATGGGAACTAGAAAGAGAGGCCACAAAATTCAAGGATCTAGCCACAAGAGGTCACAATGCAATAGAACAAAATTTATGTTAACTTCAAATTTTAAGCGCCACGAGAACAAGGAAACAATGTTTTGCGTGTTTTTGAAAAATTAGAGTTCCATGGAACATGAAAATCTGAAAACAAAGCCCGTGAAACAAGGAAAGAACAAGCCACAAAACACAATAGTCCACGAACAATGAAATAAAAAGGGCCCCAAAACATTTAAATCCCACGGAATAAACAAGAGGGTCGTGGAACATAGAAAATTTGTAGCACAAAGAGACAAGGGTTCCACAAGACATGGAAATTCAAATCTGTGGAATATTGAAATTTCACGGAATAAAGGATTCCATGTGACAATAAAATACAAATCGCGAAACAAAGGAATCTGGTGTAGGCCCAACAAATTCCTTAACACACTATATTAATGCCACGTAACACTTAGGAATGTTGCATAAGCCTAAAAACACAATACTTAAACCAACCACGAAAGACTTAAATGAGCCATGATAGAAAGAGAGGCCACGGAGCTAAGAAAAATCTTGCAAAGCAAGTAGGAAGTTGATGAAGACTTAAAAAATCTTTGTAAAACAAGAATATATGCTACAAAACATTCAAATAGGCCGCACATGATCAAAGAACATCAATCAAATCATACTAAAGGTATGAAGGAAGAAACACTAGTACACAAAAGTTTTTGATCTTCCAAATTTTATTCAACCTTTCAAAAACTTCCAAAATAACAGGGAATTGGAATTTTACACCTATAGATCATGAAAAAGCTGCAAAAAATTTAAATAGACCTTCGCGGGTTTCGTAAACATCAATTTAGCTTGTTTTAATTGATCTACAAAGGATCTTGCACCTGCAAAACAAGTTTATCTTGCACAACCACAAACATCTGGCTCTGATACCATGTTAGGAAAATGCAAGGATATATAATGCCACAGATTTAAATATCCACCAAGATAAATTGCCAAGAATTATAGTTTATGTTTTTACAAAAAATATCAGATAGATCACATTACAGAGTGCAATAGAGATTAGATTAAGTGTAATAACATGAGAGAGAAAATGAACACAAGACATAAGATATAAGTGGGAAAATCTTTTAGTAAAAACCCTTTGAAAATCACTCTTTAATATTGAGAAAAATATGTTTCACCCAGTGCTCCCGCTATTTCTATGCATGCACAATAGTTACACCTTCATAAAGGAATTACAAACTATCAAATACACTTGCTCATGGATCTTCACCCATTCGCCTCATGTAATATTCAAAATGGCTCTCTAAGAAGCTCACATGTATTCACACTTTTTTAAAGTTATATGTCATAACCAATCTCAAAGAGAACACCTTGATTTATATCAAGGTGGGTGGGCCTGTTTTGTGTCACTCTTATTATTGACCAGTTCACACTTATATTTTAAATTTAATTCATAAGACATGACCATTAGTCTTTGTTGGTTTTATATTAAGAAAATATCCCACTTAATATTACAACCCCAACACATTGTGCATACATTTATTCTTATTGGTGGGAATATTGGCAATCAAATTCTCATCTTGGCTTCCAAATCATCAAGTGCACAAGAAATGGTTACTTATTTTGCACATATTGGCATTTCCATTGTAACCCTTTGGTGTGGTTACTATTATTATTACAATTTTAGCATGAAAGAATTTGGTTGCATCATGATGAATGCAATCATTAGCTAATATGGGAAGGGGTAGATGCAACAACCATATTTGGTTGTTTGGAGTACCCATCAAAAACATTGCATAAGATTTTCAATAATAAATAATTATGCTATAGGTTTGAGCACTAAAGAGAGCCTTACTAGAAAATGTCATATTTTTGGTGATGCATTTCTGGTATGATTCTTTCTTGCCACTATTCTTTTGTAGATTCGACACCTTGTTTAAAATAAATAATCTTGGCACATGCTTGTAGCATAATATAAAAGGTGAATAGATCAAAGTGGGCACCTATTGGCTGCATTTGGTGAAACAACGAGCAATTCTCTTTGAGGATGCTAATAACTTCCAAGAGCAACTTGGATGTAGGAAGGACTATATAGATACAACACCAATCGTTATTCTACCCGAAATCCTTGTAAAACTATTTAATTTCTACCCAATGGACATCAAATCACGCCAACACCGACATAAGAGCTACAAATAAACATAACACTTGGAGATTATAAGATGCTTAGATAGTTACGTAAGCAATACCAAAACAAAACATGGTCTCATTTACTCGCCATAATTTTGGTTTCTATCAAGTATGGAAATTTTGAGGAAGCATTGGTTTTGTTTTATCAAATGCAGTGAGAGGGAATAAATTCCCAATGGATTCACTTCAAAATTTAGTTTTTCAAATCCTTCATAGCCATTTATGCAACATATGGAAGATTACAAAAGGAATGTGAATTCTTTGACATAATGCCTCAACAAAATGCCAAATTTGGAGCTATGGAATTGTGAATAAAGATCCATCAAAAAATATTTGAATGTGGATTTTTGTTATATGTTGTAGCTATAAATACTCTAATAGACATTTGTGCAAAATGTGGAAGTTTACATAAGACTCTTATTTTTTTTTACATAGTACATAATGCAAATTTGTTCATGTGGACAATAATATTTAGAGGATATGCAATGTATGACTATAGTAAGCATGCATTTAAACTATATGATTTGTATGTATGCAAAAATTGATTGCCGACATCTGCATAGGGCATATGAATCTACCTTACGGAAAATGGGCCCACTGTCGTGCAAATTTTCCAACCATGGAAAACATGAGTGGTGATAAGATGTGGATGTGGCTGCGGGTGATGGTGTTTTCAACAAACAAGTTATCGACTGCAAACCGTGACCCAACAAAGAGCACGTAAAGAGAGGACGACAAACATTATTATAATTAAAGTGAAAAGCGCTTGAAGCAGGCTTTGAGTCCTCTGTAGCCATCCGTCTTTGCGCTTTGACGCAGAGTTGGGTGTAGCCTAGGCCCATCCAAAGCTTTGTCAAAAGCGTCTGAGATATTAAATCTAAAAACGTACATATTTAATTTAGTCAGGTGGTGATATTTCGAGTTAAATATTTAAATATCTATTTTTAAACTACAAAAAAATAGACTACGATCTTGGCGTGACATGGACGGTGGACTAGGCGTTGGTGCATGTGCGTGAACTAGAAAAATTAGCACAGTGGTCAGCCTTCGGAAGTGAGCTTTGCCCCAACCCACTCTTGCCTTCATGTGTGTAGGACGAGTTCCACCACCTTCCGTCGGCATTCCGTGTCTCCACCAATTTAGGTCAAACCGCTCAACTTGTTAAGGTGTAACTATTACAAAGTATTGTTAAGGTGTAACTATTACAAAGTAATGGGTGCAACATGAGAAGGGTCAAAGACTTAGGCGCGCGGGGTGGAAGGAAACTAACTCAGAAGAAGGTGAACGCGCAAAAAGTGGACGCGAGGGGAAGTGGAAGGAGGAAGGAAAGGGACATGTAGGTAAACTGTGACAAAGGGAATGTGCCAAATGATTTTGAGCACGCACAATTTCTTCAATAGATAACTTAGGGCTAGAATGTGTATGCAAGTTATCCAAATCACTAGGGGAGTTATTTGGATAACAGGATCTCAATTGGCTTCATGATTGAACCTATCAATTATTCAACTCATAATAAGTTGAAATTAGGGCCAATTGAGTCCCATATTACTTCATATATAATCATAATGAGTACCAAAACTTGTTACCAATTGGACCATTTGAGTAATTATCTCAATATGTGAAGAAATGGGGGTTAATTAAGTGTCAAATCATATCTGAAAGCATAATTAGGTTGAAGGGTATCAAATGGACTCTAATTGGCTCCTTGATTTAATCTATAACCTTTTTGAGCTTCATTATAAAAAAAATTGGAGCTAACTGAGTCCGAATCACATCCTATGCAGTTAGAATTAGGTTCATAGGGATAAATTTGTCCCAAAACATGTTAATATGGGAACGTTGAAAGGGGGGTGGAGGTGGTGTCTATAGATGGAGAATGGATAATATGGTAATGGAAAGATGAAATTTGGTGGAGGAGGGGAAGGGGAATTTTTGGACTTATCCATCATTCATCAATCACTCATGTGGGAGTAATTCAACATCGACTATGAGCTAAGCATATGCATCATCATTCTCACACCTAACCTGCAGACAACATTCCGAGAGAAGTTGGACATTCTCTTCGAACATAGTGATGAGGCCAATATCTACTGGGACAACATTTTCAACTCTCTCAAAGCATATCATCAAGGACGTTGATTAAGTCCCGACATCCAAAAATTATATATCCATAGTTTTTATTCATATAATCTAATATTACATGTATTTTTATCATTATTCTCATCTTATTTATTTAAAAGTGAGTTTAAACTTGATAAAATAAGCCCTTTGGTTCCTAGGACTAGCCTTTGCCAAGTAACTCATCCCATAATTATCTAATATCTCTCTTGTCAAATTCTCTACATGTGTATAGGTTTTTAATTATATGGAAGAGGAGCTTTTTGTGCACGTTTAAATCCGTCACCTTTCGTAATCCTCCACACAAGTATCATTAAATTTCTGATTTTTAGTGATTTGTTTCACACAGTAAGACCAAATCCTAAAATCTACTAAAACAATAGCCTTTTGGGATTTTTGGGAGAAGATGCTCAAGCTTTCAAGAGTAGTTTGTCTCCCATTGGGTCTCTTTTCAACACCACTTACAAGATCCCACAACTTCCTAGACGTAAATATAGCTTTAATCCTCACTCTCCAAATATTATAATTAGAACCAATTAAAATTTGAGATTTATCCACAAAAAAGTTAGATGAACTAGCTATATTTTATAAAAAAAACTTAGCAAAACTGAAAAAATAGAATTAAGCAGGTTTTAACAATTGTAGTTATCCACGAGTAGAAGAAAAAAAAATTCAAATTTCAAACAAAATAAAAATCCTTTTTAAAACTTACAAATTTAATAAAAACACTTCAAACAGGTATGGGAACTAGAAAGGGAGGCCACAAAATTCAAGGATCTAGCCACAAGAGGTCACAATGCAATAGAACAAAATTTATGTTAACTTCAAATTTTAAGCGCCACATAACAAGGAAACTGAGTGTTTTGCGTGTTTTTGAAAAATTAGAGTTCATGGAACATGAAAATTTGTGAAACAAAGAAGCCCGTGAAACAAGGAAAGAACAGGCCACAAAACACAATAGTCCACGGAACAATGAAATAAAAAGGACCCCAAAACATTTAAATCCCACGGAATAAACAAGAGGGTCATGGAACATAGAAAAATTGTAGCACAAAGAGACAAGGGTTCCACAAGACATGGAAGTTCAAATCTGTGGAATATTGAAATTTCACGGAATAAAAGATTCCACGTGACAATAAAATACAAATCGCGAAACAAAGGAATCCGGTGTAGGCCCAACAAATTGCTTAACACACTATATTAATGCCACGTAACACTTAGGAATGTTACATAAGCCTAAAAAAACACAATACTTAAACCAACCACGAAAGACTTAAATGAGCCGTGATAGAAAGAGAGGCCACGGAGCTAAGAAAAATCTTGCAAAGCAAGTAGGAAGTTGATGAAGACTTAAAATCTTGTAAAACAAGAATATATGCTACAAAACATTCAAATAGGCCGCACATGATCAAAGAACATCAATCAAATCATACTAAAGGTAACAGAAGGAAGAAACACTAGTACACAAAAGTTTTTGATCTTCCAAACTTAATTCAACCTTTCAAAAACTTCCAAATTAACAAGGAATTGGAATTTTGCACCTGTAGATCATGAAAAAGCCGCAAAAAATTTAAATAGACCTTCGCGGGTTTCGTAAACATCAATTTAGCTTGTTTTAATTGATCTACAAAGGATCTTGCACCGCTTTGAAACAAGTTTATCTTGCACAATCACAAACATCTGGCTCTGATACCATGTTAGGAAATGCGAGGATATATAATGCCACAGATTTAAATATCAACCAAGATAAATTGCCAAGAATTATAGTTTATGTTTTTACAACAAATATTAGATAGATGACATTACAGAGTGCAATAGAGATTAGATTAAGTGTAATAACATGAGAGAGACAATGAACACAAGACATAAGATATAAGTGGGAAAACATTTGATAAAAAACACACTGAAAATCACTCTTTAATATTGAGAAAATATGTTTCACCCAAAGTGCTCCCGCTATTTCTATGCATGCAAAGTAGCTACACCTTCATAAAGGAATTACAAACTATCAAATACACTTGCTCATGGATCTTCACCCATTCGCCTCATGTAATATTCAAAATGGCTCTCTACGAAGCTCATAGGTATTCACACTTTTTTAATGTTATATGTCATAACCAATCTCAAAGAGAACACCTTGATTTATATCAAGGTGGGTGGGCCTTTTTTTGTGTCACTCTTATTATTGACCCAGTTCATACTTATATTTTAAATTTAATTCATAAGACATGACCATTAGTCTTTGTTGGTTTTATATTAAGAAAATATCCCACTTAATATTACAACCCCAACACATTGTGCATACATTTATTCTTATCGGTGGGAATATTGGCAATCAAATTCTCATCTTGGCTTCCAAATCATCAAGTGCACAAGAAATGGTTACTTATTTTGCACATATTGGCATTTCCATTGTAACCCTTTGGTGTGGTTACTATTATTATTACAATTTTGACATGAAATAATTTGGTTGCATCGTTATGAATGACATCATCAAATAATACGGGAAGGGGTAGATGCAACAACCATATTTGGTTGTTTGGAGTACCCATCAAAAACATTGCATAAGATTTTCAATAATAAATAATTATGCTATAGGTGTCGAGCACTAAAGAGAGCCTTACTAGAAAATGTCATATTTTTGGTGATGCATTTCGGTATGATTCTTTTCGGCCACTATTCTTTTGTGGATGTCCACACCTTGTTTCAAATAAATAATATTGGCACATGCTTGTAACATAATATAAAAGGTGAATAGATCAAAGTGGGCACCTATTGGCTGCATTTGGTGAAACAACAGAGCAATTCTCTTTGAGGATGCCAATAACTTCCAAGAGCAACTTGGATGTAGGAAGGACTATATAGATACAACACCAATCGTTATTCTACCCGAAATCCTTGTAAAATTATTTAATTTCTACCCAATGAACATCAAATCACTGCCAACACTGACATAAGAGCTACATATAAGCATAACACTTGGAGATTATAAGATGCTCGAGATAGTTCTCGCAAGCAATACCAAAACAAAACATGGTCTCATTTACTGCCATAATTTTGGTTTCTATCAAGTATGGAAATTTTGAGGAAGCATTGGTTTTGTTTTATCAAATGCAGTGAGAGGGAATAAGACCCCAATGGATTCACTTCAAAATTTAGTTTTTCAAATCCTTCATAGCCATTTATGCAACATATGGAAGATTACAAAAGGAATGTGAATTCTTTGACATAATGCCTCAACAAAATGCCAAATTTGGAGCTATGAAATTGTGAATAGAGATCCATCAAAAATATTTGAATGTGGATTTTTGTTAGGGGAGAGGACCCTATAATGTTGCTAAGTTTAGGGGCACGCAAATATATGTAGGTATGTCGGTAGCGTAAAAAAATTATATCATCATGTAGTGTATGATCGTGCCATATTGACATTTTCGTTTTGCGTGTTAATTTGGAAGGAAAAGTAGTTTTTGAATGGATTTAATATAAATAAAATCAATATAAAGCATTTGAAAGAGGGACCAATGACCGAGCGCCCTATGTGTCACATTCTCATTAACTCTTAAAAAGTGTAATTAACCAAAAAGTGAACAACTATTGGTGCTTTTGTCAACAACCTATGGTGAAAAGAGATGTACATGTTTTGGTACCCACTCGGTTATAGGGTCCTCTCCCCTATATGTTGTAGCTATAAATACTCTAATAGACATTTGTGCAAAATGTGGAAGTTTACATAAAACTCCTATTTTTTTTACAAAGTACATAATGCAAATTTGTTCATGTGGACAATAATATTTAGAGGATATGCAATGTATGACTATAGTAAGCATGCATTTAAACTATATGATTTGTATGTATGCAAAAATTGCTTGCTGACACCTGCATAGGGCATATGAATCTACCTTACGGAAAATGGGCCCACCTTCCTGCAAATTTTCCAACCATGTAAAACATGAGTGGTGATAAGATGTGGATGCGGGCGATGGTATTTTCAACAAACAAGTTACCGACTGCAAACCGTGATCGTCCTTCTGATTTCCACCGCCTTCCGTCGTCATTCCGTGTCTCCACCAATTTTGGTCAAATCGCTCAACTTGTGCGGGACCATTAAATCTCTGGACTTGTACATGCGGGGCCATTAAATGTGCGGACCATTAAATGTGCAGGCAGCAGGACCATGTGCAATTTGAACAATGATTCATCACGCCGAACCTTTCAATAAAGGATTAGGAAAGGATTCTCTTTTCAAACGCCAAAGTCGGGTAAGTACTTACCGAGCGCAGAAGAATCCAATGCGGGGCATAATTAGCTAGGAGTCAGGACCTCCTCTTCTTCTTCTTCTTGGCGGGGGCCTTTTGTGGGGTAATGGTTGAATTAGTGGTATTGTCACTAATAATGGACTCCTCTTGGTTCAGAGGTTATAGGTGTGTGAGATTTATTATTTATTAGTGAGTGTCGAAGGGAGGGTAATTTAGGAAGTCTTCTTCTTCTTGGTGGGGTTTATGTAGTAGAATGTGTGGTCTTTTGTGGGTCAAGGGTTTAATTACCAAGTCTTGTGACTAATTATGGACCCTGTACTTCAAAGTTCATGATTTATTATTGCACCTTGGTGTTGGTGTTAATGTTATGAAGAGAAAAATTAAATTAGTCTAAACAATAAAAGGAAGTATAGTCCGTGTCCCATAGTTTAATTTTATAACACCAAAGAGCATATACTCATATTAAAATTATTAAACAATTCCAATTCATAATTTATATTTTGGGACATAAATGGGAACACAATATATAACATATCCTTGTCCTCTATCTAAATAAGGGTGTGTTGAAACACATAATATGTTTTTTTAAGAAGTTGAAATAATTTGGTTTAGTAGCGAGGTAAAGTGTTGTGATGTTTTGCGCATGATGATTAGAAATAATGGACTCCTCATGAATGATATGAGTGCTTTGTAATTGGTATATATGTGAAATGAGGAAATTAAGCCTTTCATTAGGGCTAAACATGCTTCTAATTACTCTGTTATTTCTTCTTCAACTTTTTCTTACTTCTAATGCATTTCTTTATCAGCCATGATAAGTCAAAATTAACTATTAGGGTTGGGAATAACTTAAAGCTATTAAAATATAGAACACTAAAGTGCATAAGGATGCAAAACATGAAAAAGTGGGAACATAATTCTTGCAAAGGATAGAATGATAACGTTGGCCAGCGTGTATTCTAATTTTTTAAGTAATGTGTATGCATTACAATACATTGTATACACTTTACTTAAAATGCTTCATACACTTGTTATATGATGTTGCTATGCTTCTTAAAAAATCGAATAGAACTCTTTCCCAAGGTTGATTCCATGTTTCTATGAATGTGATGTACACCTCGTAGTTAGAATTAGGTTGATAGAATCAATCTATGATTCAAAATGGGGGTTAATTGAGCCCTTAATAACATCATAAAATCTTAATTAGGTTAAATTCCCATATAAAAGCACACTTATTAGCTCCCCAGTTGAATTTGTCAACTTTTTCATTCATTTTATGATGAAATTGGGACTAATTAAGCCCAAATCACATCCCTCCCCAATTATAATTAAAACATGCTAATGATTCCACCAATTGATTGATAGGCCAAAATTGGACCCCAATTCCCTCCTTGATTGATTGATTAACTCTATTGGACATGTTGTCATGCAAATGTGCAACAGGGAAATTAGCAATTTTCTAGCATGACAACGATACCCATGTACCAATTTTTTCATGTTTTATCCTTCTGAGATACCCCGAGTCTGCCCAGTCAGTTCGATGACCTCCCAATTCATGTTAAATCATTCTCCTAGGTGATGTAGGAAATTCAATTCGACCCCTAGATGATTTTCAGAGTTCATTGGAAAATGCAAACTTCAGGCAGTTGTGGGAAGGGCTATCATTGGCCTTCCCGGGACTGAAACAACCCCATGGATCGGAAAAGAAAATCCAAACTAGACACGAAGGTGAATCAAATGCCTAGGAACATCATGGAATTGATTTAGGAATATTTAGAAAGGATCCAGAGAAGTTGGGAAAATTTCACTAAAATCAGGGTTCACAGGCCTAGGTAGTTTACAAGCCAAAACAGTTGTTAAGCTTCTGAAGGTGATTTCGAGAGCTCCGGATGGAGTTAGGAGGAAAAAAACATATTCGAAAAGGTAATTCCAAGCCCTACAAGATGGTGAAATTATTTTTTCCAAAAAACTTTTGCACAATGGGTATGCAAATAGGTTTTTCTCATGCACAAATGGAGTGCTGGATCAAAACTTTGGTTTTTAAGGGATAAAATGGAAGAATAAAGACATTATACGACCACAATTGGATTCATAAGGACATTTCCAATCAATATCATATAAAATGTCATCAAAAAAGTCCATCAGGAGCTCAATTTATCACCATTTCAAGTTTATCTCTTACAACGAGTTCGGGAGTTAGTCAAATTTTGATGAGGACACGTGTCAGCTCCAAGAGCTTGACACAATTTTGTGTCCCTTACGTCCCTCAACGTCAAGGACATCAAGGTCAATAAAATGTGCCTAGCCCCCATAATCCGTATGGACCCTCATGTAACCTCCAGGATCTCCAGTTCATCCCTCAGTGCTTGCGGGAGCTCAAAGCCTTCAGCATTGGATCAGTGCCATGTGTCATCACCTTGGCGCGCCATGCAAACTGATGTCCCTCATGTCACTTTGAGGTGGGGAACATAAAGGTATGAAAAATGCACCTAGCCCCTCCATGGAAGCCTCATGGTTTCTCATGTGACCAGCTTCCAACCCCTCAGTGCTTTGAAGCTTTTTTGCTCAAATCCACTATCGTCGGATCTCTCGCCACATGTCAAGCTGAGGCATGTTATGAAAATTGATGTACCTCATGTCCCTTTGAGGTGAGGGACATAATACGTCCAACTCAAACTAAAAAAATGAAAAAAATTCTAATTGTTTTTTGCTTCTTGCTGCTTCTCACAGCTAGAAGAAAAGTTGCAGAGAACACCTCAATCCACCATTGTTTCTCCAAACCAACTCCGCCATGGCAACCAAACCTTCCACTCCATGAATATGCACAGGTTTCAAATAATATATTTATCGAAAGATCCATAGGAATGAAGAATGGAAGAGAAGAGTGAAAGAATTCTTCAGAAACCTCCATTGCCATGAGATGAAGATTTGAACATATCTTGCAAGCCAGTGCATGAAACGAAGAACCGTTTGTTGCTGAGTTCTTCACTCTTGAAGGCCATTAAAAATCACCTTCAAACCTCCCATTCGCAGTAAGGAATTCTCATAGAAAATAAATTTCACTTCCATCTCCATGAAGAACAAAGCTCAATTTCCCGTCAAACCGGCAATCGGATCGAAGAGAAATTTCACCAGTGAGACAAGAAACAAAAACCTATCGCAATGGAGTTGATTTCATTGTGAATAGGTTAAAAACAAGACCTATAAATTTTAAGCTCCATTAATGGCCGTCATGACACAGTAGTGGAAAAAATCAGCAATCTACCTCTCCACTTCTCAGGGTTCCAGTGGGTGAAATCGCGCGAAAATTGGAGGGAATGATCATTGAAAAATATAGTTTCACGTGAACTAGTTTTTGTGCCATGAAGTCCCTATTTTTTAGGGATATGGAGGACTGAGTTTTTATCATATTTCTGCCTTGTCACATGAAGAACATATGTGAAAAAATCAGCGAGCTACCTCTTCACTTCTCAGGGTTCCAGTGGGCAAAATCGCGTGAAAATTAGAGGGAATGATCGTTGAAAAATCTAGTTTCGCGTAAACTAGTTTTCATGCCATGAAGTCCCTATTTTTTAGGGATATGGAGGGCTATGTTTTTTTTCATTATTTTGCCCCGCCGATGAAAATCTCATTTTCCCACTTGTTCAAACAAAGGAATTACTCAAAATTCGGAGTGTGAAACCCCGGAATAAAAACCAGAATCTCAAGACCTTGTTTTGTTGTAATCTGACGCCCGTAGTGCGCTTACTAAAAATAACAAGCCTTCCTACATAGGAGAATCCTACTTTTGGTAAACCACCATCTGAATAGGATGTGAAAATGACAGTGAACACGGAGGGAGTATCGCAGGAAAAGCCGCCATCAAAAAGGTCATCTCGGTCCTCAATCGACGCTTACTAAAAATAGTAAGTGGTTCCACAAGCCCCTGCTATAAATAGCCAGTTGGTCCAAAAGGTGAGAGGAACATAGTAATAAGACATAATTCAAGTTACCATAGTCAGTTGAGGTTGGGATAAGCTAACTCCAACACTTACTAAAAATAGTAAGTTGTCCCATCCAAATATAATAAGTGTCAAGGAAACATGAATTTCAAGTCCACAGGTTGGTCTAGTTTCTCAGGTGTAATCAATCATGAAGAGATGATGATTTTTTGTGGTTTGGAATGAACATCTCATATTACAAAGCAAGGTATCGTAAGGCACGTCATGTGGATTCATCTTCATCATGCAAAGAGTCGGGTGATTCAAAGTGAATTGGTCATAATGATTTCAACAAGTCAAAGGGTTCATCAACCAAGTTTCAAGGAGGGTCATTGTGGGCATTGTATGTGTTCATCTCAAGCTTGCATCGGTAAACCTCAAAACAAAGTGTTTCTGAACACTCATTCTATGGTCCAGGATGTATGTGCATCATAGATTTTGTAATCATCACTAGATTGGGAAAATGATTCAAAGTTATTCAAGGGAGCAATCTTCATCAGTGTAGAAGATCACCAATGGCAGAAATCTTTGCTCAAAGTTCATGACTGCATCAAGGCATTCAAAGAATTTCATCACGAGGAGTGTTTTCCCTTCATTCCTTCCTTCTTCCTCTCTTTCCCTCTCTTCTTTCTCTCTCCATTCTAATTCTTCGTTATGCGTCATTATTGTATTTCTTCCTATTCACTTAAGTGACCTATTTTAAATTTGTAAAAAGTATTTTCTCAAAATTATAAGAGAAATAATTAATTCACGAAAAGTGAAAGGTCATGAGTGGAATATGGAAACGAAGATTCATGTGAGGGAGGTGAAAGGACAATTCAAATTGCTATAAATTGGGATGGCCTCTCCATTCCAAGGGATTCTAGATTTTGGAAGAACTCTTACTATGTAGCATTGTGATAGCTTGGTTGAAGCTTTGTATTCATCACTACACATGGAATAAAAGGTACACTTCTTCTATTTTGAATGTGTTAATTTTAAGTAAAATCAAGTTGAATCTTTAAGCCTGTTAGAGAATAGGTATGGTGAGGATTTACCCTCTTAACCTAATTGAACTTTCTAACCCTAAATTTTGGACCTTGTGACCTCTAATTATTGTTAATAAAATAAAATTATATTCTAGTGGATTAGAATTGAGCTGGAACTTGTTAGTGACAACTATTGTCTTGTAACCTAGTTGTAGAGTCTTTTAAACAAAAAAAAATTATTCCATAATTTTCCTATCTAATCCTAGGTTGTTCCATGGGTCTCAAGTGGGTTGTTTTAGTAGGCATCACACAACATATACGATACTTATGAAGCTATACGATTCATATAATATCTTGTATATAATAGCTTTTCAACTGTAATCTTATCACTCTAAGGAATATCTATATCGAATGCCCTTAAAAACCAATCCAAAATGTGTCCTAACTCTGCAAATCCTAAACTTCCTACATTAAACTTGTCTTATTAAGAACAATATTGATAATGCATACAGGATGAGGATAAATCTAAAATATTTATAGCATGTAAACGCTAAAATTTCATTGTTATACTTGTCATATCAAGGAAATGTTGATAAAAAGGCATACAAGATGACACCTTTTCTGTTCTTTATTTTAGTCCTCTGTTATTTGTTTTTACCGCAGTTAGTTTTTACTCTCTCGGTCGACTGGGGTTCCAAGCTGCAAATAAACATGCACCTCGTCATCTACGTGTCTCACTTAAAATGCATGACACACCTTGTTGTAATGGGCCTCCCCTCTTTTCAAAACAAAACATTGTTAGGGAGTGGATATGTTGGTCGCCAATATCTCCATTCTAAATGACGTGTTTAGAGTCTCTTTCATCCAATCAAAGAGACCAAGTGAATGTTAGCATATTTCTTGTGATCTATTAAACACACATCTTCACCATTTCCTTCAAATATAAGCTTTTATTGGCGCTTTTCCATGCCATATTGAGGTCTTTCATATATGCCAATGTTGTTTTATTGAATTTTAATCTATATAGCTTGAATTAATACTATTTAAGTTTCTAGTCAACATATGTAAATCCATTCTCGGTGCGGTCATTTCGGATGGCAGTCACATGTGATCACCATTTTGAATTCTGACCTGTTGTTTAAATATTTTTGTCGTCAGTGCCAACGATGAAATTATTATTGTTTGATCATAAATGTAAAGGTTAAAAACATATACATTTACACCAAAAGCATGTTAGAGGTGGGTTTATGTGGGGGTGGTCGATAGGTGACTTAACGACCCACAATTCAAAGTACGTCTATATCCTCCATGAAACCACCTGAAATTATCGGCATGCATGTGTTGTATCCTTGGTTTCTTGAAATCGGCAATGCCCATTCAATCCTTTCATAAGTGTAGAAGACTACGACTTATTGGATTTAATGATTTTCATTTACTCTACTTTAAACATTGATGTCCTTCGTGGGCCTATGTTGAGGCCAAAAAATTAAAATTTCCTGTGGCAAAAGCAATTTTTTTTAGAGAAGTTACTTCTGGCAATCTTGAATGCTAAAAGGTCATCAATTTTACAGTTGTGTCCAAATTTCCAAATCCCACTCCACTTCCACTTGATGTATTTGTTTTTCCTTCGACAAAAAATTACGGGGTTTTTAAGTGCATAGAAAAAATGAAGATAGATTATTTTTGGTGGTTGCATGAAACAGAAGAGATAACATAACAAAAAATATTTGGGTAGATGTTAGCATTTTATTACTCATGAAAGAAATTTTCACTAAGGGAAAGACTTGGTTAGCGGCTAATAGGTTCTAGACATTCAAGGGCGAAGATATCTTATGTTGTTGTTGTTCGTACATGGAAGTTGAACAAAATAATCTCGGCCTTCCATTTCACCGCCCCAGTATCTTGACGTGACCTCTGTGAAACACATTTTGTGCATTCACCATGTATGAACCCCGCAAGTGTCCAAGTAGTTCTCGTCGGCGTCATCACTATTTGTTTTCCGAAAGTGCTCGCTCAGTTGCATATGCTTTCAGAAAGGATGAACATGAACTCATGTAGGAACGAGCGCCAGTGACAGGGTTTCCATCAACTAATAGGGATGCCTGCAACATTGCTTCGGTTTAACTGTCCCTATGGAATATTCCTTTGAGGATATGTTTGGTTACATTGTAGGTGGTCGGCGATTCGAATTCCCATAGGCGTAGGTGCTAGGTACTCTAAATTGGGGATTATTATTTTCGTTTAAAGAACAGAGCTGGGAAAAAATAGGATTTTTAAAACATTAAAATTAAGCGGACAAGACTCTCAAAGTGTCACTACTAAAATGGCCATCTTTTTCCATTGTATTTAGTGTCTCACTATTGTGTCGAACATAATATGTTTTATGAGAAAAACCCACTACAAAACACTTTTCTTTATTGAGAAAAATATGTTTCACCTAGCACTCCCATTATTTCCATGCATGCACAGTAGTTACACCTTCATAGAGGAATTACAAACTATCAAATACACTTGCTCATGGATCTTCACCCATTTGCCTCATGTAATATTCAAAATAGCTCTCTAAGCAGCTCACATGCATTCACACTTTTTAAATATTACATGTTGCAACCAATCTCATAGAGATCGTCTTGATTTATATCAAGGCAGATGGACATGTTTTGGGTCACTCTTAATGTTGACTCAGTTCATGCTTATATTTTAAAATTTAATTCATAAGCCATGACTATTAGTCTTTGGTGGGTTTATATTAAGACAATTTCCCACTTGATATTACAACCCCAACACATTGTGTATACATTTATGCTTTCCGGTGAGAATATTGGCAATCCCATTCACATCTTGACTTTCAAATCCTCATGTGCATAAGAAATGGTTACTTATTTTGCATCTAGTGGCATTTCCATTGTTATAACCCTTTGGTGTGATCACTATTATTATTACAATTTTAACATGAAAGAATGGTTCCATCGTTATGAATGACATCATTCACATAATATGGGAAGGGATAGATGCAACAACCATATTTGGTTGTTTGGAGTACCCATCAAAAACTTCGCGTAAGATTTTCAATAATAAATCAATAAATAATTATGCTAGATGTGTCCAACACTGAAGAGAGCCTTACAAAAAAATGTCATATTTTTGGTGATGCATTTCTGATAGGATTCTTTCTAGCCACTATTCTTGTACAGATTTCCACACCTTGTTTCAAAGAAACAATGTTGGCACATGCTTGTAGCATATTAGAAAAGGTGAATTGGACACCAATTGGTTGCATCTAGTGAAACAACAGACCAATTCTCTTTGAGGATGCCAATAACTTCCAAGAGCAACCTGGATGAAGGAAGGAGTATATAGAGGCAACACCAACCATTATTCTGCCCAAAATCCTTGAAAGATACTTCAGTTCCTACTCAATGGACATCATATCCATGCCACCACCGTTAGAAGAGCTACATATAAACATAACACTCGGAGATTATAAGATGCTCACATATTTATGCAAACAATACCAAAATAAAATGCGGTCTCATATATTGCCATGATTGTGGCTTCTTGCAAGTATGGACATTATGAAGGAGCATTGGATTTGTTTTATCAAATGCAAAGTGAGAGGTAATAAAAGCCCAATGGATTCCCATCAAATTTTAGTTGTTTAAATCCTTCATAGCCATGTATGGAAAATATAGAAGATTATAAAAGGCATGTGAATTGTTTGACAAAATGCCTAAACAAAGTGCCAATTTTGGAGCTATGGAATTGTGAATGGAGAAAAATTGGTGAGGTGGAACGTGGAAGCGGATCCTCATTGGGACTCTAGTAGAGCGCGGCTACATGATTTGTATGTAAGGAAAAATTGCTTGCTTGACATCCGCATAGGGCCCCGACCCTTTACCTAGGCATATGAATCTACGTTACAGCAAACGGGCCCACCTTCCTACAAGTTTTCGAACCATGGAAAACATCGGTGGTGATAAGATGTGGATGGTGATGATGTTTACAAAATTACAACAAACAAGTTCTCGAATTGCAAACCGCCACCCAAAGAAAGAGAACGTGAAGAGAAAATGACAAAAATTATTATAATTTATAATTCTTTTCTCGTGATCGTGACTTGTACATTAAATGTGTGGTACCTTTAAAAGTCGGTGGAAATGGAAATCGGAATCTAGATATTTAGTGGGTACTTACCAAGCAGAAGAATCCAATGTGGGGCATAATTAGGTAGGACGTTCTCTTCTTCTTCTTCTTGGTGGGGGCACTTTTGTGGGTCAAGGATTGAACTAGTGGTACTGTGATTAATAATGGACCCCTCTTGGTTCATTTTGAGGTTCTAGATGATTGATGAAGGCAAAAATTTACGCACATCCACATAGGAAGATAAATATTACATTAATCCAGGAAAACTGAAAATTTTTAAATGAAAAAGGGTGAGATTACAATTGAGCACCAACACCAACTCCAACTCGGGGATGGGCACACCCTATGAGTGTTTCAAGAACAAAACATAATGTAACAACAGCAGACCATGTGCCAAAATCCATTGGGCCATGAATTCAAGAACCGACCTTCAAAGAAAAGTAACAATAACCAACCCTCCAGGAACAAACCAAGAAACCAACAAAAACTGGTCACCAAGGATCGAGACAAATTGAAACAAAAATGCAGAAAACAAAACAAAACCAAAAATTGTACACTGTACAATGATGCATACCTTAGTTCTAAGAAATCAATCAAGGAAATGTTTCAAGTGCTGCCATTAATAGGAAACTCAAGCATTTCTCCATCTAAAACTTTTAGGAAAAAGGTATGCTCACCAATTCTAATGTTAATGGAAAAAGGGCCCATCCATAATGAGTCAAACATTCCATGTTTTCCCTTATCCTCATGTCTGCTATCCCACAGTAGCACAAGATCTCCCACACTTGAAAAATCTTGGGGTTACCTTTTTATCAAACAATTTCTTCAACTTCTCCCTAAAATTCACATGTCTTTGATGGGATTCTCTTCTCTCTTCATCTAATTCAACAATTTGATTTATACAAGCATCATAGGGACTAATCTCTTGATCCTCCAATTTTGGATAAATTGATAAGAAGATAATTGCATATGCAGGGGGAGGAGAGCTTGAGTTCCATATACCAATTCAAATGGGCTTTTTCCAATAGCTCTTTTAATATTAATTTCTGTCAGTCAAACAACAAACTTCAACTGCACACCCCACTTTTGTTTATTTAATTCTAAGGTCCTCCTAATTATCTTCAACATATTTTTATTACTTGATTATTCTTGTCCATTACCTTGGGGATTGTAGTTGGAAGCATATACTAAATTTATCTCATACTCCTGACACATGGCTACCAAAGGTTTATCTCAAAAACTCATAGCATTGTTAGCAACTATTTTAGTAGGCACTCCAAACCTGCAAATTATATGATTTAAAATGAAGTCCATGATAATTTGGTGGGTTGCTTTCTTAGTGGGGATTGCCTCTACCCATTTGGTGAAGTAGTCATTGGTTACCAATATCCATTTATGGCTAGCACTTGAAGAATATGAAATCTCCCTAATGAAGTCCATCCCCACTGCTTAAAAGGGGCTTCAATTGATACATGCTACAATGGGAGGGATCCTGAAGCTTTCAATCTTCTTGAGAAACATTGGTAACTCTCGCATTTTCTTACCAATAAATTTTTATCCTTAAAAGTGTTGGCCACCAGTAACTAGCCCTTAAGATCTTATGGGCTATCACTCTTCCAGTGAAATTTCCCCACAAACTCCTCCATGGAAGTCAGCAATTAACTTCGGGGCTTCATCCTCAGTGATACACCTTAAGAGAACTCCCTCAGGGTTTTTCCAAGCCAACCCATAATCAGTGATGATATATTTTTGGGAAGCCAATCTAAGTGCTCTCTTTTGATTTTTTCTTAAATACTCAGGGCATTGCAGATGTCTGAGATAAAAAATAATATCCCTGTACTAGTCGAAATTTATTAATTTCTCAAGAATATTTAGCCTTTCTTCATCAACCTCATTTATCTCAACTATCTGCAGATTACTTTCTGTCATTAGCTTTTCCAGGCCCAAACCTCTAACCAATTTTGTAGTTTGGATGTCCATATCATATTCCTACAACTTATTTTCCCATCGGCATCTCTTACTAGAAATTTCCATTTCTGACAGGATATCTTTGACCATAGTATGAGGGACATAAGCTATGACTTTAGAACTTAAAATATATGGCCTAAAGATTTTTGTTTCTCTGACCAAAGCAAAGGCCTATTTCTCCATAATAGTATACTTAAACTCTTCCCCTTGTAATGCTTTACTAAAGAAAGAAATTGGCCTTTTAGCTCCTTCATCATCCTTCTGTAGCAACACAGATGCAATGGTATTCTCAGAAGCAAAGGATATCGAAAAGATGCGCCAAGGACAATATTCAGGGACACGACAATGATCGATAGACAAGTAAGCCAAGCATCAACACTATGGCAAACAGACATGAAAAATCGGCGGCGACCAAAATAATCGGCGACGACCAAAACAAACGGCGTCGACCAACAAAATCGGCGCCGACCAATCCAGACGCATATAAATATGCGAACGGAAAACGTAAATGATTTATTTGCAACATGACGATTGATTCAGAGAGAGACAGATTTGTGATTTGAGCATCATGGAAGCCTCTGGGAGCGGACAGAAGCGCAGGAGGACACGACCTGGGGTAAGTAGCCATTTTGAACCCTTTGTTCTTTATTAATTTTTTTTTTTGTTTGATTTTTTGTGCATGGGAGGCTAGGGTCTGGTTTTCTTCCGGCCAAAGCGATCGGCGCCGATTGGTAGAATCGGCGTCGATTTGTTTTGGATCGGCGTCTATTGGTAATAATCGGCGCCGACTAAAATGAACGACGCCGATTTTACTAAATCGATGCCGATTGAAATATAGTTAGCATTTCTTTCTTATTTTTGATGTTATTGTTTTGGAAAATGTGATTTATGAAAATAAGAGACTAATTATGCTTTTGATGTCATGGATGCAGGCACGAGAGGTTCTTCATATGAGGGATGCCATCCCTGAGCTATTGGAGACGATCCTCCTGATGTGACAGATGCAGACTGGCAGCATTTAGAGCTAGCCGGGCTCGGGGGTTTCAGATATTATAGACGAGTGCCACGAGATGTGGAGCTCATGTGGGCACTAGTGCGACGGTGGGACAGCCACACGTGCACATTTTGGTTCAGGACGGGTGAGATGACGATCACCCATGAGGATGTATTCAGGATCCTCAGATTACCGATTACTGGGGACCCGATTGAGATCACACCCCGGGAGCAGCAGCAGAGGGCCCTGGTGCGATTATACAGAGGGAGGGCAGATGACTCGGAGATAGTATCCGGGGCAGTGAGGATAGCCTCACAGTACAGGCATGGGATGCCCTCGGAGCAAAGGCGGATCGCCCCGATGGATGGCGATATCTTATTTTGCCTTGCCAGACTCAGGAGGTGGGAGATTCCCATTATTATCTTGCTAGGCTGTGTGTGCGACATCTTGCAGTATAGACAGGTTTTTGCCTTTGCCGATGCCCTGATAGCCCAGATTTATTATGAGCTATGGATGTATACCACCAGTCGGGAGGACGAGGATCGACGCGCTTTGTGCTTCATTAACAGGCTGGGCGTATGAGCACATAGCAGTGATTAGGCCATCCGGGCTTCCGTGGATGCCAGAAGGAGTGGGAGGGATCGATTATGGATTTCGGAGATGGCGGGCCGACATGGCCGCTGGGGATACAGGTAGACCAGCCGGGTGGTACGGCCCGAGTGTTTGAGACGCTTACACTGACTGGTCATCTGGAGACCCTATCGAGCATTTCCGACATGGGCCGGTCAGGATGCCCACTTGGTAGCATTGAGACGGAGTCGGGTGGTCAGGGGCCGGAGGCCAGATATGTGGGAGTGAGTCCCATTCATGCGGATATCGAGGCGATTCGGCCTACTAGAGACAGTTGCCGGCCACCTATACGCCCTATAGGCGGGATAGCGAGAGAGCACATTTGCCGATTTTGATCCCGTGAGACCCATTGCGAGAGGCCCCACCCTCTGCTGCATGCGGTGATGATGACGCTGGGGTGGATGGGGTCACGCAGCGTGGTATGACACAGAGCTTCCACGACATCTCCCGCCCTACAGACGGCGATGAGGAGGACGTAGCTGCTACGCTAGGCAGATTAGAGGGAGAGCATGCCACACCGATCTGGACACATCGAGGGTAGCTCGGAGGAGATCGGGGCTTTGACGGAGGAGAGGGACTCCCGATTGTGGAGAGAGACACCGCTCGCCGGGGAGTGAGATACAGCAATCCAAACAGAGGGATCGCTATCTTCGGCACAGGGAGGCCCTTAGGGCCAAATACGAGAGGCGGTGCCACATCGAGTCCGGTACATAGGGCACGACCCAGGAGGGCACCACCAAGCAGCCGGCAGCCCAGCAGCACCAAAGAAAGATCGTTACGAGCACCGGGTATGGTGAGCCCGAGCACATAGTCGCCTCTCGCCGAGGTGAGATATTATGAGGATGCCCTAGCGCAGCATGCCCCAGATGTGCCTCGGTATGGGGCGAGGAGGAGAGCAGGGACGGCTACAGCGAGCGGAGCCTCAGGCGGAGGGAGCACTGGGAGAGATCGAGGTGGGCCGAGACCTCCAGCAGCAGGTGCATCGAGCTCGATAGGCGGCGGTCAGGAGAGACAGCCGGGTGCAGAGGAGGGTGGAGGAGATAGTGTCCTCCGTGCATCAGATTTCACCATATAGAGATTTGATAGATTTTGTATCTGTATAGTGATGTAGCCTCGATTGGAAGGCATTGTATAGATGGCTTGATTGGAAGCCACCCACACATGCATATATATATATATAGATTCGTCATGTTTATTTGTCATATACTTGTACTCATGTTTTTAATTTTGTATATACATGAATAGATGGATACTGAGATATAGGTGATAGAAAAATAGATGTGATTGGATAGATATAGACTGATAGATGATAGAAATAGATGTGATTAGATAGATTGAAATGTGGATAAAATAGATGTGATTGGATAGATATAGACTGATAGATGATAGATGTGATGTGGATAGAACTTTGATAGATGGATATGATGTAACTTGGATGTACATGTGTTTAAATATTTTGATGGATAGATAGACAGATGTGTTTGATGTATGGATTAGATATAGATAGATGTAATGTACCTTAGATGTACGTATTTTTCGATATTTTGATGGATAGATAGATAAATGTGTTTGATATATGGATGTAATTGTAATGAGAAATGAATACAGATAGATGTTTTGATAGATAAGATGAACTTAGATAGAAGATAAATTTTGATTGAATTAACATGTGAAATGCCAATTTAACAGGATGCAAGACAAAGAAATGGGGAATACTCTTCATGAGAGCCAAAGATATAAATGGAAACAACCGTGACTTAGAAGAGAAGATACTCGGAGAAGAAGAAAAATGATAAGTTGGACTTCCAACCGCCCATATATAAAATCCGAAAGGAAACCGAAAGACCAAGCATACAAGGCCCTATATAAGATTAAAATAAGTCGACACTAACTAGTCGCAAAACCAGATCTAGGATAGAGACGGAAAGAAAAGTAAGTAAGTATCTTGTCGGAATTTACGGGGACATAATACATGTCCATAGTGGGAAGATAGGATTCTCCATATGATCGACAAGAGGTCTTAAATCTCAGCTTCATGATTTTGAGAAAAGCAAATTGATCGATGCGGGAAGTTTGCTTGATATGGAAAGACCGATCGATGCGGTGAAGTCTTTCAAGGTGATCTTTGGAAGGCTAATTAATTACAAGAAGCCTTGAATTTTCTTTGAGAAATAGCCGTCCTTGAGGGAGCGAGTCTCGTGTTTTGAATTTGAATGATAGCCATCCTTCGAGGGTATGGTCTATATTTTTAGAATTTTTGATTCACTTGATAATATATGGATAGCTGTCCTTCGAGGGATCAGTCTATCTTTTTGGATAGCATCTTTTTCTTTTCTCTTTTTTTTTTTTTTTTTTTTTGAAACTTTTTGAAAGAAGCTGAGTTTAGACCTAGATAGATCAGATGGAGGGGAAGAGAACATAGAAGAACATGTACTCATGCCCCGAGTGGATCCGATTAAGATAAACACTTGGGACGAGATGAAGTGGTGATTAATGTATTCCTACCATGAGGAGGAACATATCCAAAAGAAACGTGCAATGAGTAGAGCCGCGATACTCATATTTAAGGTAAACGAGGCAATAGGCGGAGAACCACACAATTTCAAATCACCACGAAAGTAGATGACTGGTTATTAGGACGGATGGAAGATCTGAGTTGCGACTAGATTTGTGTAAGATAGATTTTAACAATAGAAGGGCCGTAAATGCAAAGCATTAAGAGGTTCCGCTTCAGGGATACCATCCATGGAAGATAAACGATAAGCCCCAGACCCATATTTATGAGTGATAATGTAGGGGCCCATCCAGTTGGGAGCAAACTTACCACGTTGACTTCTTTCGAGTGTAGTGACATTTTGATTTTCCTTAAGAACCAGGTCACCAATTTTGAAGTCACGGTGCTGCACATGCTTGTTATAAGCACGCTTGACACGTTCAAGATAGACTTGATGATGCTCAAGAGCGTTGAGACGCGCTCATCTAACAATTCAGAAGTTGTGCTTTAGACGATTTTGGCGATAATCCTCATCGGAGACAAATTCTCCGAGAGAAACACGGAGAGATGGGATTTGGACTTCCAAAGGAAGGACAGCCTGCACCCATAGGCGAGAGAGAAGGAGTAGCACCAGTAGGAGTACGAATGCTAGTCCGATAAGCCCGAGAGCAAAAGGGATATGTAGATGCCAATCCCTACCGGCCGACCGATTACCTTTGCGAGGATATTACGCAAAGTTTTATTGAAGCTTCGGCTTGACCATTAGCTTGAGGATAGTATGGAGAAGAAAAGCTGAGCTTGATATTGAAAGCATTGCAGGAGTTTTTACAAATCGGCGTTCTTGAAGGACTTACCATTATCGTGATGAGCTTGTGGGGAACACCGGCGACAAATGATGTGTTGATAGATGAAATCAACTATGGGCTTAGCCTTTGTTGAAGAAAGAGGGATAGCTTCACCCACTTAGTAAAGTACTCAAGTGCAAGCGTAATGATAGAATGATGACGCTTGTGAAGAACGGGGATTGATGAGACCAATAAGATCAAGACCCCACTGCGAAAAAGGCCATAAATGCTGCGGCGAGTTCAAAAGCTTGACTAGGGATGTGCGTGAGATTGGAATGTTGGCCGACACTTGACGCACTTCTTAGTGTATTCACAACAATCTTGATTAAGAGAAGGCTAATAATATCCCAAACGTAAGATGCGTTTGGCACACGCCTAAGCCACTAAAATGTCCACCACGATACCGTCATGGACCTCTGGATGGCTTTAGATGATTCGTGGGTTTTGAGGCATCGAAGCAAAATACCATCAAAGCCACGTTTGTAAAGAATTCGCCTAGGATAGTATAGCGATTGGCGCGTTGGATAAAAGATCTTCTACCATTGGAAGTCAGATCTCGAGGAAGCACCTTACGAATGAGATAGATAATCAACTATCTCGTTGATACCACTCATCCTGAGTATGGGTTGTGACAACATTGATTGAAGTTAGTTGTTGAAGATGAGATGGTTGATCTAATCGTTGCACAGCCACATAAAGACGTGAGTCTTCGGTAAAAGGCGGGATAAGTGAGGCTAATGAGGCCATGGTATTTGCGAATCGATTTGCGGTGCGAGGAATGGCTTGGATAGTGAACTTATCGAAAGATCGAGGAGCCGAGCAAGGACGATGTCACGATATTTTTGAAGGATATCATTCTTGCATTGATAGACACCCGTGACACGATTAACGATGAGTTGAGAATCACCGAAGATGTCATGATATGCGCCGAGATTAATGGCATTTTGAAGACCTAAGACAAGAGCTCCGTACTCACCATATTATTGGTGCACTCAAAATTTAATTTGTGTGCAATGGGATAGGCGTACCCAAGGAGGAATCATCACAAAACCCGCACCTCCCTCCTTTGGCACCTTTGGATCCGTCAAAGAAGAGTTTTACTTTAAATGGAGATAGACCAAAATCGATTTGTTGGATATATTCATCGGGGAATTGAGCAAGGGGGTCACGAGTGTCGGAAGAGGAGCATCAGCTAATTGATCTGCAATAACCTGACCCTTGATAGACTTTTGTGGGATAAACTCGAGGTCAAATTCTGTCATGAGCATAAGCCAACGAGTGATACGATCATTGTGATAAGGCTTTGCATGAATTGTCTTAAGTGGATTGACACTTGTGACAATGTAAGTTTTATGATTAAGGAGATAATGACGAAGCTTAGAAGTTGCAAAGAAGAGAGCACAACATAGTTTTTCAGCTTCGGAATAACGTGTTTCATACTCATGGAGGGTGCGACTGATGTAATAGACAGCTTGTTCTTTACCACAAGTGTCCCGATGCGAAATCATGGCTCCCAGAGCATGGTCAGTCACAGAGATATAAAGATAGAAAGGCTCCCCCTCGCGTGGAGGTGTAAGCACAGGTGGAGAAAGAAGATAAGCTTTGAGATCATCAAAGGCCTTTTGGCAATGCTCATCCCATTCAAAATGAACATTCTTACGGAGGAGATGGTGAAAAGGTTGACAACGGTCCGACAATTGGGAGATAAAACGACGCACTGATTGAAGACGTCCTTGGAGACTGCGGAGTTGCTTTAAGTTAGAAGGGGAGGCATCTCAAGGATGGCTTTTATTTTTGCGGGGTCGACTTCAATACCCCTGATGGAAATGATAAAACCTAAAAGTTTACCAGTGAGAACGCCAAACACGCACTTAGCTGGATTTAGACGAAGACAGAAGCGGATAAGCCTCTCAAAGAGAGGTGCAAGGATGAAAAGATGATCCTGACGGTGCTTGGATTTGCCGAGGAGATCGTCAACATAATCCTCCACAGTTTTGTGTAAGAGGTCATGGAAGATGTAGGTCATTGCTCGTTGATAGGTTGCTCCTGCGTTCTTAAGACCAAAGGGCATGACACGATAACAAAAGGTCCCCCGGGGTTATGAAGGAAGTCTTATGTTGGTCTTCTCAGTGCGATGAGAATCTGATTATATCCAGAGAAACCATCCATAAGAGAAAGCATCTCATGACCCGATTAAATCTACGAGTTGGTCGATATTAGGAAGGGGAAAATCATCTTTTGGACAAGAAAGATTAAGATCCGGAAGTCGGTACAAATTCGAATTTTCCCAAAGAGCCTTAGTTTTGGTACTACATGGACACCCATTGTGGATAATCGATGGGTTGGATGAAGTTAGCCGAGAGCAAGCGTTGTAATTCTTCTTTAACAAGAAGAGCTACTCTAGGTGCATTTTACGTAATTTTGCTTAAGCTGGTTTGGACGTTAGGAAGGGTAATGATATTGTGGACCACAATATCGTGGATCGAGCCCTGGCATATCTTCGTATGACCAAGCAAAGGCTTGACGATGTTTAGAAAGAAAAGTGGTAAAGTCTCCTAATTCCCGTGGATTAAGGGATTGGCCGACCTTAATGATGCGAGGATCTTCGAGAGGTCCCTATATTAAGGTCGATAGTGGCTTCGTTGAGAAGGGTAGACGTGTCGAAGGAATAGTCTTGGGAAGATATGAATCCTCCGCCCTAGATAGGTGAGGACGAGAATCATCATCCGCACGGTGGATGGTGTTGATAGTAGGAGAATCGTCTCCAACCATTTCAGGGAAGATTAATGGTATAGAAGCGGACCGATTGTTAGTCTCATAGACTAACGGCCCTAAGGAAATGGTATTGATCAAAAAAAAGTTAGGTGGGATGGAAATGTCGTCGTCCACATCCGGTGAGGCTTCGACTTAGTGGGGAAGATGGTTCTTCAAGAGGAAGAGGCTCATCAAGAATAGTGACGGTGGCTTACGAAGGGGTTTAAATCCCAAACCAAATTTTTGATGTGGCATGAGAGTGGGAATGGATTTGAGGTCATGTATACCTTGTTCATATTTTCCCAAGCCAAAACCTTTCCACGCGCATCGATATAGATAGGTTTTTGCAAACGTGGGATTACGTAGATAATCAAACCCCGTTGAGTAAGGTTTGGCCCTAGGAGGAGAATCGGGTGATAGTGAGGCGTATCAAGACCACCATAGATGAAATTGGTCCATTGATTGGGCGAGACCAATAGTGACGATGCGACCGAGATCTGGATGATATTGGGTTGTTTATCCGGTCTACCATACTCATTTGGTTTGAGATGGGCATCAAAAGAAAGGAGAGGAAGCTCTCTAGTGAGAAACGTTGCGAATGTCTCTTCCCATTTTGTAAATCCGGTAGTTTGGTTGCACAGGTATGGAAGAAGATGAGGCCCCGTCAGAGAACATGCATTTTCTTTTAAAGGGCAGATCTTGTGGTCATGTCGCATTGTGCGGAAGGAAAAGGATCTCTGGATGAGTATATATTTTGCCCTCATATTGATATTTTAAGCGGCGATGGAGGGTGGATGGGACACAATGCATTGCGCGAATCCGGGAGCGTCCGAGGATCATATTATAGTGGAATTTTCCTTGACAATATAGAAGAGTTCATGAAGCGACTTCTTACCTACTCGAATGGGTAAGACCACGTTCCTAGAGTAAGCGCTGGCAATTTGATCGTTAAATGACCGAAGGGCTAAAGGTGGGGTGACACCACATTCTTTGGTAACTTAAGTTGCTCAAACATGTGCGAGGAGATGACGTTGAGTGCAGCTCCACTATCGATCATGACACGTTTTAAGGTAGTGTTATTGATTTGGACTGTGATAAAGAGGGAGCCTCCAAATCCCTCGCGAAGAAAGAGGAGGAATTTGAATCTTCAAAAGAAATGGCGGTTGATGGTCCATTCAGTCCAACAACCAACTCGAAGGGCTGGGGCTCATCGGAATTCACTGCGATGTGACGCAGATTATCAATTAGGGCCTGGCGATGTTGTGGAGAGGATTGGATGAGGTCAAAAAGAGACATTTTGACCGGAGCCTGGGTGAGTTGTTTCATAACACTCTCCTCAACAGACACGGGAACTTGAGCCCAAGGTGCAGCACGAATAGAGACCTTGGGTCGTGGGGCTGATGAGGAAGGAGACACGCCTTCAGGGGCTGCAGAAATGACAACCCGTGGTCTAGATGCTGAAGATGAAGATGGGTTATGATAATGTTGGGTTCTAGTGGCGATATGGATTGTGTCAATTTGGGAAGGTGGAAGATCAAGTGGAGTGGGACCACCAGAGGTCCGAGTGGATTGTTGAGGCTCGAGATGGGGCTAAGATGACGGGGAGGTACTTGTTCTTCCTCCTCCAACAAAGGTCACTTTCTTCCGAAGGTTTTGATAATGGCTTGAAGAGCTTTACATCCCTCGTATCATGACCCGAGTACGGTGGTAAGCAAAAATCAGATCGAGTTAAACCGGGTAGGTTTGACTCCTTTAGGGTTATAAGGTTTTATTGGAGGGAGGGTTATGGATGAAGATTGGATAAGTTGATGAAGGATTTTGGTGTAGAATCCTGTGAGCGAAGATGAGGATAGAGATGATGAAGGTGGTTCTTTTATATTAACCGACTCGCTGAGGTAGAAGAACTTGCATGTTAGGCTTAACAGTCTTCTTAGGGATCCTCTTATTTGTTTGGACATTTGGAGGAGCCGTCTTGGGCACTTGAGATGGGAGCAAGTGAGACATGATTGACTTAGGTGGAGGGGGAGCCCCTAAAATAGACTTTGAAGGTGATGGAGATGCGACAAATTTTGTGGTTTTGGAGACAAAGGGGGTTGTTTGGTTGAATTTACTGATGATTTAGGCAATGTAGATTTAGACGAGGAAGAAGCCCCCAGAGTAAGTGTAATCGGAGGAACATAGGGTGCCTTGGTTTTTGGTAATGAAGATGATGATCCTGATAGAAGAGGTGACGTCTTTTTAGTAGGTAATTCTACTCTTCGGGGTATTGATGAAGAATGTGTTGTAGAAGAAGATGATGGCTTTGATGGGTGTGTAGAAGAAGACGCCTTCTCCGCGGGAAAATCCAATCGTTTATGAGGCGTGGAGAGAGATTTTTGTGGAAGAGCACCAAGAGTTTTGATGGTCCGAAATATGGGCTTTCCTTTTTCAGGGATGGTGACAACTTCAACGGCATAAGGTGATTGTAACCTTTTCGGAGGAAGCAAATGGGGAGATACTGATGGTATAATGTTAGATTTTGGTTGTCTCGGTTTAGGTTCAGGAACCGAGCGTATAGATGTTGGTGCTACTTCTTTTGATTTTTCCTTAATAGGTGAAGTAACATTAGTGATGGAAGAAGTAAGTGATGAAGAAGTTCCTTTGCAAAGGGACCACTTTTGGTGTAGTGATCATGGGTGGAACTACGTAGGAAAAGAGATAGGAAGAGTGAAGTCGAAGACACTTCCGTCGAAGTTGGCACGATTATAGGTATGTTCACCAAAGGCATAGTTGTAGCGGGAATGGGAACAATAAGTAGATGTGTCTATAGTGGAAACTCGAAGGGATGTAATTGCCTCGAGCATCGAAAGAATGTCCGATGATGAGACAGATGAGGAAGATATCTTGTCTCGGGTATGGATGGGAGATCGCAAGGAGGAGCGGAGAGAGATGACTCCGTGCTTAGGAATGTAGGAATATTCAAAGGTGGGCTATCCGAAGATGGAGGAATTCCGGTGATTGATGAAGTGGAAGAGGGTTCGATTTGATTGTTTGTGTTTGTAGATGACGTGGTTTTGCGGATTCTTGAGAGAAATGAAGTTGATAGTGTGGGTATTTGGTTTTGGGATTAGAAGAATTATGATTTGGGGCATGATTGGGGAAGGGTTGTTTAAAAACGTCCAGTGCTTGATTTGGGGGAGCATTTGGGTTATCCAGAATAAGCTCGCCTTTATCAATGAATTTTTGGACAAGGTTTTTGAAAGTCTGGCATCGTTCGATGTCATGACCCTTGGTTCTATGATAGTGGCAAAAATCGTTTTCCCTGTACCAAAATGGACGTTCTTGGCTTTCATCGATGTTCCTAATGGGGGGAAGCTCGATCATTCGAACCTCCAACATTTTTTCTAAGATAGAGGCATATGATTCCCCCAATGGAGCGAAGGATCGAGATGATGAAGCCCCTTTCCGAGAAGATGAGGAATCTCTTCGTGGTGGTTGATTAGGAGTACTATCGGTTCTTGATGTTTTTAATACGATAGCATTGGTGGACCCTTGATTCTTATCTTTAGGAGGGAAAGAATTTGGTTTGGTGAACCGAGAGAAATCTGGTTTAGATTTGGAGCGAAGTTTTAGCTTTCCTTGTTCAATGGCACGAGATTCGAGTTTGCGTGCCATCGTGAAGGCTTCTTCGAAGGTATGAAAAGTTTGGATCCTTAACGTGGAAGAAATGTGACTAGCACAAGATCGGGTGAACAACTCGATCTGTTGGGATTGAGGAAGGGAGAAGGATAATTGGTTGATTATCCTCTCCAACGAGCGACAAAGTCTGCAATAGACTCATCGTCGAATTGGCGAATGTTGTAAAGATCTGTAATTGAGATCTTATGCGCAATATTTATTGAAAAGTTTTCAACAAACATCTGGGCCAATTGAGAGAAAGAAAATAAGGAATGTTGAGGAATATTATTGTACCAGTCCAAAGCGGGACCCGCTAGAGACATAGGAAAGGTACGGAGCATGAGTTCCCGATCTCGGGACGATGAGGTAGCAAGCATGTTTCAATGCTCGCAGATGTTGTTGGGGTCTTCCGACTATGAAATTTTGAGAATTTGGGAAGTTCCCATTGGGAGGATAAGGCTTAAAAGCTACCGAAGGATGAATGGGTTCATTGCACACTTCTTCAAAGGAGTATGAAGGACGGGCTCCTTTGTGGAGGCTTCCAAGTCTGTAATTTTCTTGAAGAGAATTTGAACTACGTCGGATTGGGGAGGAGGCACATAAGAAGCGAGATGGTGGATGTTGGTGAGATGTCAATGGGAGATTTATCTCTGTTGATTGGTGGGATGGTAAGAGGAATAACCAGGGGGTTACGGGTGACACTTTGGTGGGGTATTTGTTGTGAAGTAGCTTGCGTATAGGTAGAATTTGTGAGATAATGAGTGGATGAGAAAATGAGGGTTGGGTGACGGGTGGAGCTTGTGATTGGTGGACTCCTATGTTTGTTGATTGGATCGGGACAGATTGAGGAGCGTGTGTGCCGACTTGATTAGACATAGTGGGGAACAAGACACGAAAGGGGCCTTCTATGCCGGATTAGGTATCAAGGGGTGCCGATACTAGAGGATGGGCGAATGTCACATTGCGGGAATATTAGAAGAAAAACCCCTAGAGGATGAGAAGTGGGAGCCAACCGACTATTTGGAGGGGTTGACTCATGAAGTGATCTTGACCTTGGGACACGATGGAGGGCATAGATGAATTGACGGCAATGTGCGGGTGTGCGAACACATTCATTATAGTAAACTGGGTAAGCGAAGACCTCTCGAAATGGGTTGTGGAATATGCGAGGTAACTGCGGTGTTAGGGATAGGTAAGACTAATTGAGAACTAGTCGACACGGTAGGTGGAAAGAAAAAAGGGGGCATAGGGGCCTCGCCCTTCTCGTGGCTCGAGGCAAGAGAGATGGTGCAAAGCTTGCTCTACAACGGCTCGGGATGATCTACGAGGATAATCGTACACTTGTCGGATTGGTGGGTCTTGGTCAGATATTTGGATCGACTTGTGTACTAGGTAGTCCATGAGGGCTATTGGATTGCGATCGAGGAAAGCCTGAAATTCAGGATCCCCGCGAGGGACATACTCCGAGCCAGATGATATCTCGGAGGGACTAGGAGAAGCTGGACGTGATGGAGGCGCTTTGGTTTGATAGAAGGGATTATACGACCATGAGCGGGAACCAACTAAACGGCGGTCCCAGGAAGATTGGAGGGTGCCGAAACATCCACGCTGGTGGTGATTTCGGAGGAAGAAGGAACCTGTTGGGCCATTTTCCTAGATTGTGACCGGGTGATAACCGTCATAAACAAGCAAGAAAGAAGATTGTCCTAACTAATGCACAAACAATTCAAGCAGCGCAAGTGATTATCTCCTTTAAATTTTGATGCTTTTAAGAAAAGAAAATGTTAGGGAAGGCTTTTTAGAACAGGAACTACTCAGATAGCCAAACTAAGGATGGTTTGGGTAATGTTTGGTGAGGAGTCCCGAAGGCACTTCAGTAAAAGACCGGTACGTGGCTTGATATAGGGGCCTACCCCCGCACTTCACACACCGCTGCGATAAGGGAGTCGGGTGCTTTGCCAATATATACCAAAATCTTTCGTGAATTTATAGCGCGGCCCGAGTACCGCGTAGGCTCTTCCTCTTGGATATCACTTCCAAGTAGGCGAGGCCAGGGAAGGAGTTTTGTTTAGATGCTTTATACCTAGTGATTTTGGCTTTGTGTGCAAGGGTGAAAAATAAAAATCAAATAGTGTCACTACCGATTTTGATCAATTTTTCCAGCCTATTTAAAACTAGGTGAAAAGCATGCAGCAATGACAAAGAAAAAGTTCTTTTTAAGCACTTAAAAATGAAGTGTTTGATTTCGATGAAAACAAGCCAAACAGATTCTTTCCCCAAATGCGATTAGGTTCTTTTTAAGCACCAAAAACTGAAGTGTTTGGATGTGATAGACAACCAACAAAGAAATCCTAAAAAGGAGAAAACACCGAAAAAGAGGAATACCTGTAGGTTTAGCTCTCCAAGGTGTGTGGACTTCAAAAAGCGTGTTGTTGAGCTCTTCCCCTCTAACAATCCACGAACAAGGAAAGTGCTCCGCAAGAAAAGATCAAGCAAACAACAAACAAGATCCGGAAAGATATATCCAGATAATGGCGAAACGAAAAATTTCTATTTTAAGGAAATAGAAAAATTTCAAGATAATGATTTCGCCTAAAAGCAAGATTGAAATGATGAGCAGAAATGCTCAAATAGGACTGATAGAAATCAGTGAAGAAAAGGAACAAAGTTCAAAACTAAAAAAGAAATGAACTTACCAATAAGGGACTTTGGTTGGGTCCCACCGGGCGTGCCAGAATGTAGATCAAGAATTTTGCGCTTGTTACCTGTCCAAGTTAATGCACCAAACTAAACACAAAAACCCTGAAAAACTCCAATGAAATCGATACCTGATGAAGATGTAGATGGATAAGGAGATTGATGTAGATAAGCGGCGCACACGAGCAATCCACACGATAGATCCGGATAACCCGCAAAACACCGATAAGCTTGACAAAAAAGACCACGTTAAAAGATATTTAAGTGGACTGCCCTAGAAAGCGGGTCCGAGAAGCGATAAGCTTCCTTGGCGGATGTCATCCACGTTTTCAATAAAGAAAGGAAGCATGCATGATAAAAGATGTAAGTAAAAAGTTAGATTTTCCGATTGCAGTAATAAAAGCGAAGCAATGAGCAGAAAGTACGAGAAAATAGGGAACTATGAAATAATGCTGAATTAGTGTTACTCGTGACCTTTACCTATCCGCAGGAAATCGGCGTCGATCGGGTAGAATCGGCGGTGGACCGATGTGACCGGCGTCGATTGAGACCGATCGGCGTCGGGGTAAGATCAGCCGATCGAAGGCGATTGATCGATCGGGGCGTGCGATAAGATTTGGGAAGTGGAAGGTGAATGTGGTCTGCTAGATGTGCCGAAGATGGCGAGACACTCGAACAGAGTCACCAGATGATAGATGGTGGTGTGATACGGGCGGAGTATGCAGGTGCTCCTCTCGGGGATTGATTCGGACAGGATCTGTCCTAACCGAGACAATTGATGCTAAAAAGATCTCTCCTTCTTGCAACCTATATCCTTCTCGCTCTCTGTTCGTGCGGAAGTGCTTTCTTTTTCACTGTTCGCTCTTTCGCTCGTTCGTGGTCTCTTTTCGGTCCTTAGAACCGAGCTCGGACTCAGCGCTTTTATAATCGGCGCCGATCAGAAAATCGGCGCCACCATATGGAGTCGGCGCCGATCGAAAAAGACTCTCGAGATGGCCAAAATGGTTGATTTCTAGAAAGATGCGACTTGCTCCGAATACGGGAAATATCCCG
This sequence comes from Taxus wallichiana var. yunnanensis, assembly GCA_018340775.1. Lineage (NCBI taxonomy): Eukaryota > Viridiplantae > Streptophyta > Pinopsida > Cupressales > Taxaceae > Taxus > Taxus wallichiana. Next base: position 348,060,844 of record CM031241.1, on the reverse strand, counting down.
CTTAGGAAAGAGGAAAAATGGGTGTGATACATAGATAGAATAAATTTGGGGTAGATAAGTGATTAAGATGCATGGGAAGAAGCGTAATTAAATATTTAATATTTAATTACTCATGGGTAAGATGTGATGGAATGAATTGAATTTAGAGTAAGTGATTTAAATCACAAATTGGAAAATACCCCAAGGGGATAGTTGGACGCAAACGTGCCCCAGGTTACCTAAGCAAGTAAACGGATGAGAGGGACACTAAATTGGGTAACCAATTTTAGGTGTCTACACTAAGGGAACAAAATCCCACATTTGGCACAAATTAAGTAGGAGGAGGTTTTAAAAGCTTGGGCGGTGTATGTTTGAAGTGGCTTAAGAGCCACCTTAGCCACTTGGGATATGGTGGTTTGCATTGCCAATGTTTGGCACATGGAGGATATTTAGCCTTACTTTGTGGAGTTTGGCACCTCAATTAGTAATATTAATTACTACTTGACTTGGTAATAGTGTATAACTTGGGATTTAATACGTGGAATATGTTTTAGCAAATAAAATGCATGGAATATGGAGGTTTAGATAAAATGCGTGGAATATGGAGGTTATTTAATTGCATAGTTTAAATGGCATATCAATTAGTCCCACATGCATAGTAAAAATGCAATTAGAGGCATATATATACACAAGTTGGTATAATGATAATATGAGAAGGAGGCTAGACACCCCTCCATAATCAAGTGTGTCGAACCTGGCTGAGGGCCCCCAACTAGTAAATAGCGGGGTCCATTTGTCCATGAACGAGTGTCCAAGATCGGCGTTCCAAAACCACTTTTAGTCCATCACAAAAATTGTCCACGTGTCAATATGATTGAAACACTTGGCGAGTGTGCACACGTCCAACCTGCACAAAACTCCAAATTTTGCCAGCTTGCCGAAAATTTCAGCGGGCTATAACTTTTGCAAATGAGCTCCATTTCTGCAAACAAGATATCAACGGAATCATATAATTTTTCTCCATGCTTTAAAAATGATTGCAACTTATTCTAAGAAGATCTTAGATCGGTGTTTCTCTGTGAGGATCCTCTGGATCATTCCTCCCCATTGAGAAAATTTTGGACCCCACAATTCAACTTAATTGGTGAATAGGTTAGGATATTTTCTCCGCACCTTCCGGTTTCCATCCATTTAGCCTTGTTTGGATGCATGCCTTTGAACCCAACACGAAGATAATCAATATCACCCCTTCGCGAAGTTCTTACTTTCTGTCCAAAATGATGTCTTCTCTGACTCATCAAGATACTCGGGAGAAAAATCATCAATGGAAGGCATTATGTTAGCATCATCATGATCAACAATCATAGGTGGTTCATACAATCTTAAATTCTCAACATTTACAACTGAGTAGATTTGCATATATAAAGGTAAATCCAACCGGAAAGCGTTGTTACCAATTTTTTCAAATATTTTGAATGAACCATACCGTATAGGTTTCAATTTTTACCTTCACACATCGGTCTTTCCTTGCTAATGTGAAGCCAAACTGAATCACCAACTTTGAGCTTGTGATCGAGTTCTATGTTTATCATGCCTATCTTTGTACTTAGGGCGACATTTCTCCAATTGTTCACGGACATACTTGATGAACTGTTGTATTCTCTGCGCACAAATCTTTTAGCCTTGTTAGAATCACTTGAACCATTAACTTGAGTTTCATGTCCATAATATACATCTAATGGAGAATTAGGCAAATATCCACAACAAGTCTCAAATGGAGACTTCAAAGTAGAAGAATGTAAGGCACGGTTATAAGCTGTTGCACATAATATAGATGTTCATCCCATAACTTAGAATGTTTGCCACAATGGCCCCTAAGCAAATGTACTGCTTGTGCGGTTTATAACCTCCGTTTGACCATCGATGTGGATGAAAAGTAGTGCTCTTTTCAATTTTGTGTCCATTAACCCCACAATGTTGACCAAAATTCCCCAAGAAATCTAGAATCCCGATTAGATATAATTGAAGTAGGTAAACCAAAATGAACCCAAACAAACTAAAAAAACAAATGTGCAGTTCCCTCACTAGTTATTTGTTTAGTACATGGAACCAACACACACATTTTGCTAAATCTGTCCACTACCACATATAAGTAATCATGTTTCTTCGTGTCATGGGCAAGCCTCCTACAAAGTCCATGGAAACACTTTCCCAAGGCCTTGTTGGAACAGGAAGAGGAGTGTAAAGTCCTAATTTCCTATTGCTTGGATTTCTTATGGCACAAAGAACACATCCCTTAATATACCTATTTACATGTTCATGCATTCTAGGCCAATAACAATATTTCTGTAAATGTGCAACTATCTTACTAATACCAAAATGCCCTGAAATAAGAGAAGTATGTGCTTCCCTAATCATATGCACACGTTCATTTTCTGGAATACAAAGTTTACTAGAATGATATAACAATCCTTCATGCAAATGATAATCTTTTTCTCCTACTTGTTTCCCACTTACTAGATCCTCATACACTTCTCTAAAATCAACATCATTTACATATTGTTCCTTGTAACTAACATGAGCCAAAGAACTATGCTGCAAAAGAATAGATGCTACTACCACTGGTGGTCTAGATAACATGTCGGCAACCTTGTTTTGAATACCTTTTTTATACCTGATTACAAGATGAGATTGTTGCAAAACTTCCATCCACGAAATGTTTAGATCGCTGCTGCAATTTGGTTTGTGTTTGTAATTACTAAAGCGGTTGATGGTTAGTATGTATAATTGTTTCTTTTCCCATTAAATAATGCTTCCACTTTTAACACTTTGAACCAAAGCATACAACTCTTTATCATAAGTTGTATAGTTTCTTACCACACTTGTAAAGGTTTCTGAATGGTAATACACTGGTCATTTTTTCTGCATCAAAACTCCCCCCATTGCATAGGCACTAGCATCTGTATCAATCTCAAATGAATGTTGTAAATATGGAAGTGCCAAGATTGGAGCGGTACTTATCTTCTCTTTCAATGTATCAAAGGCTTTTGTTGTTTTCCTCCCCACTAAAAGACATGTTTAATACTTGTCAAAGTATGTAAAGGAGATGCTGATATATGAGAAGTTAGCAATAAAGTTTCTCCGATCTTGAACTACACCTAGAAAACTTCTAACTTCCATCACATTAGTGGGTCTAGGATATTTCACAATAACCTCTATTTTTGGAGGATCAATTCTCAATTCTCCATTTCCTACAATATAACCCAAGTAAATTAAAGATGTTTTTCCAAATTTACATTTTGATATCTTCAAATACAATTTCTCTTTCCTTAGTGCATCTAAGACTTTCTCGGATGTGTTTAACATGTTCATCCCATGACTTACTAAAAATAAGAATATCATCTAGGTAGACAATCACAAAATTATCAATGAATGGTCTAAAGATTTCATTCATAACTCTCATGAATGTTGTTGGTGCATTGCACAAACCAAAAGGCATCACTAACCATTCAAACAATCCCTGTTTCGTTTTAAAAGTAGTTTTCCAAACATCACCTTCTGTAATTCTTACTTGGTGATAACCACTTCTTAAGTCTAACTTAGTGAAATAAATTGCATTCTTTAATTTATCCAATAAATCATCTATTCTAGGAAGAGGGTAACGATTCTTTATAGTAATCTTGTTTAAAGCACGGAAATCAACACACATTCACCAAGTGTCACCCTTCTTAGGAACCAATATAATTGAAAAACCACATGGGGATGTACTTGGATGAATTATACCTTGAGCCAAAAGTTCCATTACCTATCTCTTGATTTCCTCATTCTCTACTACTGACAACCGTATATTCCGATATTGGGAAGAGGTGCATCCGAAGCAAAATCGTATCTCATGTTGAACCTCTCTTTTGGGAGGTAGACCATGTGGATCTGAAAAACATCATCAAAATGAGAAACATTTTTTACCAATTCATACTTATGTTTCAGATCACAAGTCTCAAAACCATCTCATGTTCTTTCTCTTTGGCTTTGACTACCATGAGCACAAAAATTTTGCTTGAGTTTACAAGCCTTTTCATTTGACTCATGATTACCAAGGATCGATTATTCTTTTCATGGTGAGCTCTAACAATAAACTCAATTCCATCCTTTACAAGCAAATATTTATTTTCTTCCCTATAGAAGATTGCTTTACGATCATACAAATAAGGACTTCCCAAAACCACCCCACAAATATCCAAAGGAACTACACCCAATTCAACCTCATTTATAAACTTGTCTATAATGGCAAATATGAAAGTACAAGTTTTAGTTACTGCAGATTTTGCATCATCGCAAACCCAACCCAAAGGATAAGGCTTAGGATGTGGTTTAGTTTTGAGTCCTAATTTCTTAACAACCTCCTTAAATTAGATTAGCTTGAGATCCACTATCAAAAAGAGTATCAATTTTCGTATGCTTTGAAATTACTCTAATGTAGAAAAGCTCATTCCTTTTCTTATCATCATGTATAGTTTTTTTACTAGAAGAAGATGCAACATTTGTAGTACTATTGTTGGGAATTGAAAGAGTTGATTTACCTTGAAAACTCATAGCTGTGATTTTGGTTTCATCACCTGAATCAGAACCAAGATCTTGTACTACAGTGTTTGTTTTCTTTTCTTTTCCTTTCTTAACCATCCATTTAGGCTTCTTTTCAGGATGTAATTTCCAACATTTAGACTCATCATCTTTTTTTTACAATTATTACAAAATGGTTTTTCATCTTTCTTCTTAACAGTAGAGTTTTTTTTTATGCTTACCCTTTCCTTTTCCTTGTTCTTTTGAACCTTTTCCTTCAGATTTCTTGTTCTTTTGATTAAAAGAAGAGAAAGAGGACTCCTTTGTCATTTTCCCTCGTGCTTCCAAATGGGTTGCTTGAACACATACTACATCAAGATTAGTAGGACCTAAAACAAGTATCATATGCCTTAGATAACTATGCAATCCACCAATATATTTGAGTAGTGTTTCTTCTATGTTTAGGGAAATTCCTAGAATTAGAGCCCTTTTCCTAAATTCCTATGTGTATTCTTGAACACTTTGTCCCTTAGTTTGTCTTAATGTTTGCCAATCCATCATAGCTTGTTGCTTATAACCAAGAGGATAAAATTGTTGCCTAATATTTGAAACAAATTCAGACCAAGAAGTGATTTCTATACCTTTGGTTTCTTCCACTTCTGAAGCTTACTCTCCCACCAAATGAGTGTTGTGCCACCCATCCGAAGATTTTCCAGATGAATCTTTGCTTCATCATCAACAATTCTCTAAACCTTGCAATATACTTCTATCTGCTTGACCTAGTTATCCAACTTCTCTGCATTTAGCTCTCCAGTATACATAGGCAATTCAAACTTGATATCTAACTTTAATGAAGGAAAATCATATTTTAAAGAGTATCTTTTTGGAATATCAGAACTAGAGCTTTCTTCTTTCTTACCTTCTCTAGTTCCCTTTTCCCTTTGTCTATCTTGGTACATTTCTTCCACCATTTCCTTCATCTGTAGGAATGATTGACGAAAGTTTTCTTCCTCTTGATCCGCCATTGTAGGACTTTGAGATCGTCTGGTACCAATTTTGGGATCTCCTTCAACTAACTCTCCTTCACCCTTCTTAGATCAAGACCTTGTTAACATCCAACACACAACTTGCAATCCAAAAACAGTTAATCTGAACCAAAAATCGGTGAAAACCAGCTCGATACAATGATTGAAAATCAATTTTAACTAGCAATTGTGCACACACACAACTTTTCTTTGTATTGATTTTCGATGTAAAAATTGAGCATTATATCCTTTTGTATTTTTAATAAAAGAATTAAAACTGCAAGTACTGTGCAAAAATATAGAGAAATGAAGAGAATTCACCAGCAATTTGACACAAGAATTGATAATGGAGTTCGGCGCTTGAGGCCTACATCTTCGGGTCGGTTGAATGGGACCGATCTATTAAAATATTGAAAATAATTCTTTACAAAGAATTCTACAAAATTATGACCTTCTCATAGTCTTCCTCTGTCAAAAATAACAGGGTTTCTTTTTACTTCTCCTCAAAATTCCACTCCTAGCTCAAGTTATGAGCATTTCAATTATTACACAGTCCCCAATGCCACTTCAAATAAAATAAGACTCCTTTTATAATGTTTCCAAGCTCACTAGCATACTAGCTAGGTGCTTATCCTTTACACATCCCACTCATGTTCCATTCTCCTCCCAACGCATTTGCTTTATCTCTAAGGGAACAAAATCCCACATTTGGCGCAGATTAAGTAGGAGGAGGTTTTAAAAGCTTGGGCGATGTATGTTTGAAGTGGCTTAAGAGCCACCTTAGCCGCTTGGGATGTGGTGGTTTGCATTGCCAATGTTTGGCACATGGAGGATATTTAGCCTTGTTTTGTGGAGTTTGGCACCTCAATTAGTAATATTTAATTACCACTTGACTTGGTAATAGCGTATAACTTGGGATTTAATGCGTGGAATATGGTTTAGCAAATAAAATGCGTGGAATATGGAGGTTATTTAATTGCATAGTTTAAATGGCATATCAATTAGTCCCACATGCATAGCAAAAATGCAATTAGAGGCATATATATACACAAGTTGGTATAATGATAATATGAGAAGGAGGCCAAGACACCCCTCCATAATCAAGTGTGTTGAACCTGGCTGAGGGCCCTTAGCAATAAATAAATGGGGTCCATTTGTCCACGAACGAGTGTCCAAGACTAGCATTCCAAAAACCACTTTTAGGTCATCACACAAATTTTCCACGTGTCGCAATATGATTGAAAAACTTGGTGAGTGTGCACATGTCCAACCTGCACAAAACTCGAAATTTTGCACGTTATCGAAAAATTCAGCGGACTATAACTTTTGCAAACGAGCTCTGTTTCCGTAAACAAGATATCGACGGAATCGTATAATTTTTCCACACTGTAAAAATTACCTGCAACTTATTCTCGAGAGGATCTTAGATCAGTTTTTCTCTATGAGGATCCTCTAGATCATTTGAAAAGGATTGAGTTCCCTTTTTGGTTCTTGAAATAAGAACTTTGCTAATGGCTTCCACTCTCTCAGGATCAATCATGACCCCTTCTTTTGATACGATATGTCCGAGCAACTTAACCTTTTGAACCCCAAAATGAAATTTCTTAGGGTTCAGTGAGATACCATATTCCTTGCATCTTAACAACATCTTTTCTAAATGTTGCTAGGTGATCACTTATCTTCCTTGAAAAAATGTCACATCATCCTAATACACAACAATGAAGTCATTTATATATCCTGAGAATGATACATCCATTGCTCTTTAAAACATGGATCTAACATTCATTAGGCCAAATGACATTCTCACATACACATAGGTACCCCATGGAGTAGTGAAAGTAGTTTTGATTCTCTCTTATTGCTTCACAACCACTTGGTTATACCCAGAAAAACCATCCAAAGTAGATAACAATTTGAACCTATAACCAATTGCAACATGTTATCCATATTTGGCAAGGGGTAGTTATCCTTAATTGATGCCTTATTTAAATTTCTAAAGTCCACACACAATCTTATGTCTCCATTCTTCTTTCGAACAGGTACCAAGTTTGCCACCCATGAAGAGTACCTCGTAGGTTGTATGATTCCTCCATCCCTTAACTTTTTCAACTCTTCTTGCATTTTTAGGGAAAGGAGTGGATTATTTTGTCTTTACTTTTCCCTAAACGGCTTGGCATTAGCCTCTAGGGGTATCTCGTGCTGAAAAAGGTCTTCCCTATATGCTTTCAATTCTGAATACGACCATGCCAAGCAGTCCTGGTACTTTTTTAACAATTGGACATATGCTTGCTTTTCCTCTCTAGAAAATTTTTGCCTAACCATATTTTCCAAGGTTTATCCTTTGTGCCTAGGTTATGTTCTTCAACATCTCTCGAGGCTAACATGTGTCTGTTAAAAATGCGGTTAGCATTATCAAAATTTGATTCTAGTGCAACCAAACCTCTAGGAATAGTATTGGTTTTCAATTAAATAATGTCTTTACCAAATAGGGTCTCTTTTCCTTCATTTGCACAAACCATTGGTTCCCAGTCCATACTTTGATTGGTAAATTCTCCTTTATTTTGCAAAAACCTTTGGACCTGGGCATCATCTTCAAAAACTTGTCAAGTGCTTGATATTATCAGGGACAGATGGCCTAGTCAATATTTCAATATCATATTCACAATAGGGGATACTGTACAATTCTCAAACTTTGATCCCAATACTGCCAATTTGTCTTTCTGCTACAATATTGTATTTCCTATCATGATGTATTATATTGAAAGAATCAAACATTTCAATTAAATCCCAAACTGCATGCTTATATTACTTCATTCTTTGATTTTTTGTTACATACAACTTTCTAACTTGTTTGACTATCAACTATAAATCCCCTTTAACAATAATGTCTTTGACACCATACTTCCAAGCAATCCTTAAACCCAAGAGAAGTGCTTCGTACTCTACAATGTTATTTGTGCACTCAAAATTAAGTTTAAGAGAAAAGTTAAACTCCTTATGGCTTGGAGATATTAGGACGACACCAACACCATTACATGATCTAGAACAAAACCATCAAACATCGAGTCTAGGAAAACCAACCTACTCGGGATATTTACACACATCAATTATGTGCTCCTTAAAATTAGCATAACCCACAAAGTTATCAACATCAACGTCTGTGTACAATACTTCATAAGAAGCATTGTTAGGATCCTCAATGAGGTGTAACATTTTATTCTCACCATACAACTTCACAAGGTTTCCCTCAATTGGTATGGTTGCAAATCACATGTCCATTTACACACTTACCTACACTAGCTTCCTATTTTCTAGACAACAACATTCTCCACTTAGCAAGATAGTCCACAATAACTACATTCATGGTTAGGCATTTTCTTGGATAAGCTGCTAGTTGCACTACCAATCCTTTGACATATCCAATTACTGGAACTTCTCTTGAATCCATAGTAGTACACTTCCCAAAATTTGTTACTTTGATATTTAACTTGTTCATTATCTCAAGAGGCATTACATTACATGAGGCTCCTGAATCAAACATGTAGCTATGTACCATCTTGTCCTCAATGATTAAAGTGGTAAAAATGGATCCACATCAAGATGAGATTCAACCAGAGATGTACCCAAATATACCTCAGATGATTCACCTAGTTCCTCCAATGCTTGTGGTACTTCTAATTATGCAATAATAGGAGGAATCTCTACATTGTTTACACTTTTGCCCTAGGTAATATTTTCTTCCTTAAATCCCAAATATTTGAATTCCCTTTTCCTATGCTCAGGGATCCCTGAGTAATTCAACAACAATGGGGGAAGATAACCTTGATCTGACTCAAGATTTGGGCTATGTCACAAGGAATATATTTGGGTAAGACAAAATTAGGAGGAAGATTCATAGTTTCATCTAATAGTATAGGAATTTTCATAGTCTGGGCATGGGCAGGAGCACAGTTTTATTTGGGGTAATTAGGCCTTTGCTAGATGTATCTTTCTTAAGGGTTTCCTTCGGGATATTGGTAAGAATTGGAATTTTGGCTTAGGTTTGTGGCCCTCCCCTTTGACAACCTTACTTCTAGTGTTATATTATTTCTCCTGAGAAACTACTGCATTCATCAATAGTTTCTGTCCTCTTCGGAAGGGATCCCTCCATCATACTTTTTAATCATCAAGGCCCTTAAGTATTCAAAATCATGATTAGGTAAATAAAATTCTTATACCATATCAATTTCAAAAGTATTAATAGGAGGAAGATGTAATACTTGATGAACACAATCCCAAAAAATTTCAACAGTTATGGCACTTATCAATTCAGTTGATGTTGCCCCTTGTTATGAGTTCTTAGGGAACTCCATCATACACACGTCATCATATGCCTCATCATCATTTGTTTCCTCAACTTCCTTATCTACATCACATGGGGAATGTGGTAAGAAACACCTATCACACCACTCAATAACATTTGCCTCTTCAACAGTAGCAATCCTAGTAGTCAAAGGATCAGGAACCAATCTATTATCCCTGGGTTGAGGCTGTTTATTTCCTAATCCCATGGGCCCCTTCCCTCTTTCATTTGGTCTATGATCACCTCTGGGATGATTTCCAAATCTCTCATGATTGTGTGGCTTGTGTTGACCCTAGGAACTCTGTCCTATCCCTTTTTCTACTCTGGCCAGTTTGTAGGATATCTCTTTAACCACTCGGCCAAAGTCTTCACAACCTCTTCCAGATCCACAACTTTGTTTGATTGAGGCCTCTCAAGATTGATCAACTTGACACCCTCTCTCTTAGGAGGCTTTCCAACTACTTTGATGTTATTTTCTATTTGTAAGGCCATGGTGAAAGCTTGCCTCAATGTTCCGGGTTCTTATCTCTCAAGTAATAAGCAACTTTTTATCAAAAGTGTCGAATATTTTATCAAACAAGACTCATCACTTGGCCTTAGGATTATAGGTAACCTATTCAAGGTCTTGTTGAACCTAGTATTAAAATCTTGGACAGATTCATTTGGGTTCTTCTTTATATTTTCAAACTCAGATAGAAGGAACCTGGGATCAGTATTATCCCCATATTGCAGTCTAAAAGCATTTTTCATCTCGAGTCCATGAATCTATTGAATTATCTGGTAAAGCCTTGTACCAATCACGTGCATCCTCTTTAAGAGTATGAATGAACAACTTTATATACACGTCTTCAAAATCAATTTTGAAATATTCCATTATATTGACAAAGAGTCTTAAATGTTGGTCACAGTGATGGCTTTATTCCCTTGAAATTTTGGCAACCTATTTCTGACATCTTGTGGCACCATATTAGAATATCCAACCATACCTCTGAAATTTATTGTTCCAAAAGTATTGACAACAAAAGGAGGTCTAGGTGGAGGCTAAGCCATATTGTCTTGAGGAGGTGATCTTGTAGGAGAATCAAAATGATAAGGGATGAGGAGTCTCTGGGGCACATGAGTATAACTCTCAAAGTATATATCCTCTAATGACTCAGTTTCTTGGAAAACCCTATGAACCTCGGAAGAAGAAAGGAAAAACTGAGTGACACATTTTTCAGACACAAATGATGGCCCCTCTCCAGTAGGGAAGTTTAAATTTACACGAGGACTACTTGGTTGAAAATAACTTGAAGGCGTATGGTAATCTTCAACCACAAATTGGTCACCTTTCAAACCGATATCTACTTTCTTGATTTGTTTTTATCCAACCACTTTCCATACTTGTTTTCCTTCTCGAATTTTCTTTTCCTAGTTTTAGAAATAATTTTTAGTATGATCCCTCTGAAGAAAGACCTTCTTCCTCAACTTTGCAAATATTAATGACTGATTTCACTTGACACAAGTTAAGACTTTGGTAATCATCAAAATTTTAAAAAAATTCGGGGTTGCCACCAAGGATTCTCACCTTAGATGTGCAAATGCACTATAATTAGTTTGTCAAATGTCTATCAATAATTAATTTCTGCAAAGCTTAGCAGATCGACCTTCCTTTACCCAAATTTATCACTATCGTTGCAAATTTAGTACAATAACCACTAAAAGCTGGAAATCGCATAATGAACTCGTGATCTTGCACAAATCTTACAAATCTCAGCAAAGGATGATGTTTAAACAACGTAATTGTAATTAAATCATGTAAGAAACATTACCAGGGTTGGTATGTGTATGCATTTGTAGAAATATTCCCGTGAATGACGCTAGATCGGTGTTGGTACCCAAATTGATTCTCCCTTTGCGACTGAGTAGCACCGTAGTTTGAACAAGATGCTTGGAGGTAGATAAATCAGAGTGTGAGTCATTTTGTAGTACGGGGAGGGATTTAGCTAACTCTTCATTCACTCAGGCATGGAAGAAATGGATAGCACCGTGAACAGGGTTTGACCTACCCTGACTACTTTAGGTTGTGCCTTCAACTAGGGTGAGAGGACCCATTTTGTAACCCATATTGGTGGATGACATCTACAGATTCATAGTATTTTTCTTTCCTTTCACAAAATTGATAGGAGATATTTAGAAGGTATGGTCAATACAACATAGTCTAACTCTCACGAGTTGTCACTTTAGAGGATGAAGAAACCTTCTAGACAAGATCCTAAGTTACTAAAGGCAGTGGTAAAAACTAATTGCTCCTACATATTGAGGTAAGGGATGGGTAAATCAATGAATTCCCTCAACATTTATGAAGCAGACGGCTGTGAGGGTAGTTCATGTATGGTTCATTTCTAGATATGTATTTTGTGGTGGGGAAATTAAACAGATAAAGTTGATTATACCAAATATCTGAGAACTTTTAAACAAATGTTAACAGATCCACAAGGAAAAAGACGAATAGCTTCAAATAGTAAAGATGAACCTTCAACTAGAAAATTGTGCATATATGAAAGCTCAAAGACACAAAACTTCACACATTCTTCAAGGTTTTAACACAAGAACTGTGTTAAAGACTCAATTAAAATTTAGAAGACCCGTGCTTTATATCACACTCATGATACACTCATGAAATGACAAAAATCTGTATCAACTTGAAATGACAGTAAAGTGAATTTAAATTGTTTATCGCATTATGAATGGAAAGCTCTCTTCATAATGTAATTGCAAATGCCACAATACTTGTCATGAGGATGAGATTTTGTGTGATTTCAAAGGATTTCTAATGTAAGACTACAACAGGGACATAGATAACTATTTGAAAATATCTCAAGATGAAAATGGACATAACACAATTCATTGATCTACATGAATTACTCAAGGTTTCTCAAATTTGATCAAGGGAAAGTTTTTTTACAATCTCAAAGTTTTGTCAATGGCTATACATCTACAACCAACTTGACATGATCAATTTTGAAAGGCACACAAGAAATAATTGGTTTCTCAAAAAAATTCCCATAAAAATGGCTTCTCTCATCTCTTCTCTCATTTTTCTCTCTGACTAAATTTCACAAAGATTAACCCCCTCTTTTCTTCATGTCCTTTTCATACTTTTATATCACTCGCTTTACTTCAAATATTTTCCCCCTAAAAAAGAATATTTCAAGGAATACTTTGTTCGCTCGAGGCTTGAATTGGCTAAGTGCAAAAAGGCGGTGGAAGCCTCCGCATGTCTCTTTGGCACAAATTCAAATATGAAACCCAGGAGGAAGGTCCCCAAACAAGCACGGGCCCTCCACGTGGTCAAAACCTAAGAGAGTTGCACTAGCCATTGAAAATTCTAAGCATGGGTAGAGCTAGCGGAAGCCTCCATGTGTCTCTTTGGCACAACTTCAAATGTGAAATCCAAAGTCAGGTCCCCAAATGAGCACGGGCCCTCCACATGGTCAGAACCTGAGAGAGTTGGACCGGCTGTTGAAATGTCTAAGCACGGACAGAGCTAGCGGAAGCCTCCACGTGTCTCTTTGGCACAACTTCAAATGTGAAATCCCAAGGTAGGTCCCCGAATGAGTGCGGGCCCTCCACGTGGTCAAAACCTGAGAGAGTTACACCAACCATTAAAAATTCTAAGCATGGGTAGAGCTAGAAAGACTCCACATGTCTCTTCTAAGACAACTTCAAATGTGAAATCCAAAGGTGAGTCTCTAAACAAGTGCATGCCCTCCACATGGAACAAATTTTAACTGAAGTGGGCTTAGGGATATGTACTTTTAGACACTTTGGTCTACCCATCCGCTCTTGATTACGGCTCAACACGTGGATTTTTGACCTCTTTTAAGAGGCTACTCCTCTTTGACTGATCAATGACAACATTTCGCCTAATCTCTTTATTCTATTTTCCTCTAATATTTCCACCATGGACCCACTGGCTAGGATTTCTTTGTATTAGGATCGAATACCAGTGATCTTAAGACATTTGAGAATAAAGTGTGCTTTTGTCTCAATTGCCCATGTACTGCTCTGTACACAAGTACTCTCTTCTCTGTAACTCTTCATTTATTGCAACCTTAGTCCATTTTCCTACTTCCATGTTTCCAAAAAAATTTCGGGTAACCTATGAGCCTAGTCATGGCGATTGCCTTGTGGGGAAAGAACATGTTTTAGCCAAGATGATTTTATAGTGAACTGTAACCTTGATTCTCAACTGGTGTGTTATAATCCTTTTTTGGATTCTCTCTAGTTGTCTCCAATTTATATTTGTCATTCCACTAGCCCATACCTCGCAGCCATACAACAACACTGGAATGAAAAGCAACCCAAATAGAACCTTAGTGGTCTTCCAATCCCATAATTCAACATTTTTGCACCTGTTTTGGAGCAAAGAGGGCTTTCCATCCACCTTGTATTTGTTTCATCCTGCATATGTCCCTCTTGAGCTTGCTATGAAAATCAAGGCCTAGATATTTATATTCTGACACTATCTCCAAAGGCTCACCTTCGAACTAAAATTCAGGTTGTTGGCTTGTCTTCTTTATAGAAAAAATCACAATTTTGGTTTTTCCAATGTTTACCTACATTCCTACCTCTTTGCAGAAAATCTCTAAAGAGTGAAGGTGGATCCTTAGGTCTTGGATTGTTTCTGCCATTAGAATTAGATCATCTGCATATAACATGAGTTTCACCACATACTTAGCCAGGGGCACTCCATTACCTCCAAATTTGTTTATCCACTCTTCCAATTTGTCTATGTATAGTCCAAATAAGGTTGGAGAGAGAGGGCAAGAGCCTTGCTTAACCCCTATATCACTCCCAAACCCTTCAGATAACCCTACATGCGTTTTGATTTTAGCTTTCACTTGCTCATATAGTCTATGAACGACATCCCTATAATGTGTTGGAACCCCTAACTCCTCCATTTTGTTCCACATTTTGTTCCTTGGAACTGTGTCAAAATATTTTTGAAGTCCACAAAACAATAGTAAGCATCCTTCTTTTGATCCCACCCATTTTCCACTAGATGTCTGAGTGTGACACAATGATCAATGGTTGAGTATTTGGGTCTAAAACTAGTTTGTACCTTTTCTCTATTCCCTCCACTCTCTTCCCAACTGTTGATCTCGTGCTCTATCCCGTGATATTTATGAACATCATCCCGTATGGCCATGTGTATGAAACTTGAGTCTTTTTGATGTATTTCATGTGCGGCTGACTCGAAGATCTGGTCTTCACTTTTGGCAGGTCATCTGAAATGTTCCCTTATGATTTTGATTTTTTACTCGAGGCCCAAATTAGATAAGTATAAAAAGGCCATGGAAGCCTCCATGTGTCTCTTCGGCACACTTTTGGTATGAAGCTTAAAATAAAGACTCCCAAATGAGTGCAGGCTCCACGTGTCTAGGGTCCAAGAAAGTTGCACTGGCCATTGAAAAGTTTAAGCATGGGAAGAGCCATTGGAATCCTCCACATGTCTCTTTGGTGCAACTTCAAATGTGAAATCTAAAGGCAGGTCCCCAAATGAGTGTGGGCCTCTACGTGGTCGAACTCGAGAGAGTTGCAGACCGCCATTGAAAATTCTAAGCATGGGAAGAGCCATCGGAAGCCTCCACATGTCTCTTCAGCATAACTTCAAATGTGAAATATAGAGGTAGGTCCCCAAACAAGCATGAGCCCTCAACATGGTCGAACCCGAGAGAGTTACTTGGCCGTTGAAAAGTCTAATCATGGGTAGAACTAGCGAAGCCTCCACGTGTCTCTTTGGTGCACTTTTGGTATGAAGCTTAAAAGAAAGACTCCCAAACAAGCACAGGATCTCCACATGTCTAGGGTCTGAGAAATTTGCACATCTGCTTTTGATGTTGGCTCAACATGTGGCTTTACCTAGGCATCGGTGGGGTAGTGAATTACTTCTACAAATTTTCTCCCTTTTAAAAAAAAAGCCACACAAAGGAGACACGATCTGGAACACTCCACGAATACAAAAGTTTCACCATGGATAGGAAAGCGTAAATAATACCAAGACTTATTGTGTTCCATGACCCAAGGAAAAGACTAAAAATGACACCTTAGTGAAGGAAAAAATTTAAGCACATCCACACGGGAAGGTAGAGATTACATCAAGTCGGGGAAGCTGAAAAATTTATAAATGAAAAAGGGCGAGATTACAATTGAGCACCAACATGTTGCACATCACCCCGGTGAAAGAAAATTTTTGCTTCAGAAATTCCTCCAAGGGTGTGGTGATCTTGGCATATCCTTTAATAAATTTCCTGTAGTACCTTGTATGTCCAAGGAATTTATGCACTGCACTCTAACTAGTAGGATCCCCTAATCCCATAATAACTTTAACTTTGGTGGAATCCACTAGCAATCCTTCCTTACATATAATATGCCCCAACAAGGTTCCAAATGGAGTAGAAAAGACACATTTCTTAATGTTGAGGGATATCCTCAACTACCGACATCTCTCAAACATCAACCTTAGGTTGTCACAATGGTCTTTTACTAGTTCATACATTGTCCTGTCATCAAGATAGACTTGAAGAAACTTATGGATGAAGTCCTGAAATGCTTGTACCATGATGCATGAGAACATAGCAGGTGCATTCTGTAATCCAAAAGGCATGAACATGTAGCCAAAAATTCCCCATTTAGTGGTGAAAGTTGTCTACTCCTAACTTAGTGATACCCGAGAACCCATCCTTGAAGAAATAGAACTCACGCTCATTACTCCTTCCAGGATTTCTTGATCAAAGGGGTTAGAAAAGGGTCAATGACACACACCGCATTCAAGTCCCTATAATCAAAATAGATCCTTATCCTTCCATCCTTTTTTATGCTTATGACCATTGGACTTATCCACTCTAATTTCTCCATAGCTTCAATGATGCGTGAAGCGATCATCTTGTCTATCTCTTCCTTGACTTTGTATGCACAAATTTGGATTCATGTGATATGGTCTCTTTTGAATTGGGCATTCACCTTCCCTCAACATGATCCTCATTTTCCCCAAGGAGGGGTGAAACCTTTGAGCTCATGGTCCACACGCATGGGAACAAATCTTGAAACTCACGTAAAGGTCAATGATCTTGGAAACTTCTTTCTCGACCAATAATCCCCAATGATAGCTTCCTTAGGTTCTGCCTCTGAACCAATGTTAACCTTCTTTTTTTTAAGGGCTCATGGTAGGCATGCACTATCTCATCAATGTTATCTATGACTTCACTCGTACCTTTAGTATGGTTAGAATCCAAACTCTCCATTTATTTACCATCTATCACATAGACCATTTTTCCTATTTCCTTATCCATGCATGCACGCTCAAGCTATATCTCTTCGATTCCTTTTCATCAAAGCGTGTCTCTAAAATAGGTTCACCCAATAACTCCAGTAGCCTATCTTACGCCATGGCACTATCTCCCATTGTAAGGCATTTGACAACTTGCGATTCCTTATCCACAATGGCTTTTACTCCAATACTCAAAATCTCGAATGAGATCAACTGCTAACTCCTACCAATCACCTATCTAACAAAGCATGTCTACGAGTGAATATACCATGCACATGCATAACCCTGTAAGGTGGAATATAACTTATGCATCCATAACGAAGGTGGTAAAGTGTATGTGCCTCTATCCATACCTTCTCACATGTTTGGATTTGGAATGAGGCGGGTTCCTTTTCATGGTAGTCTTGTATGACAGTGGGTGTGTTGCTTCTTGAGAACCTAATAGTGAATGTGACTCTCACCTCATGCCATTCGCCAAGACTCTCGCAATGTGTAGCCCACCAACGGGGTGCGATCCCAGCGAGTTATAGCTGAGCATCCATCTTCTTTCATTCTCATTTTTCAACTAAGCCTCCATTTCTCATAAGAAATCATCAAGGTTGGATTCTTTAGAGTAACTTACCAACTTCTTCCCTCCTAGTGCACTTTACTAAGTGCACATTTTTTTACCCTTGTTATAGATCCTCTCAACTATTGCCCAATTAACTCATAAGTCCCATGCTCCCAATTGTCACATTCCACGCTAGTTGTATCACTCATATACTAAGCATCTTAAAATTGGATAACCCCCTTGTAGGATGAATTACCTGAGGGTCCCGGATAGAGCACACATAAATCCTATCAAGGACATCCTCTCCCAAGGGCTCAAAGTATAAGGTGTCAATTTCCCATCTATCAAGGGGGTGATGACCCATTCTTCCTTGTTCTCAAAACTTATATACCCCTTGTTATATCATATTTCAACATTTTTTTATAACACTAGGGCGCCAAGCAATCTTTGGAAAGTTTTGTACATCGGCTAGTGCCAAGACTTCAAAGTCTCTAGTGAACTTAGCCCCTTGAATAGTGATAACCGCATCCTTCAAGATTCCAATGGGCATTTCCTTTTTCTTGTTCACCATATACAACACCTTCAAATACGGTTGTAATGCAGGCCTTCCCATTTGATGCCAAGCATCTATTCCCGTGTCAATCAAAATATTTCACATAATCCAACCATCTACAATAACATTTAAAGTGATCTCCTTTTCATAATCAAGGCTATGGGGAGGGAGGTTAGCATGCAGAACCTACCTCTCGCACTCCCCTCTAGCACGTGGTACCTTCTCCCGTAACCATTCTCCTAGCAAGGGAATAATATTCTCTTGCCTTAACATCCTACATACCTCCCTGACCTCATCCAAATCCTTCTACGGAGCCTCAACATTCTTCCTTTACTCCAACTTCCTTGACTACTCTTTTAGGCACTGGATCTCTCCTTGTAAACTCTGAATCACATCCATAGTCTCTTGATACACCTCTTTTTGATGAGTAGGGTCCGGATACTTCCCATGTACCACTTCTTCTCTTGTAACCAGTGTTCTTTGTCTTGGTATCTCACGGCGCGTGTGGCCTCCGCTCACATTTTCACTAGTATAGGTTCTAATCCTAACATACACGCCACTTCGGCATCCAATGTGACTCTACCTTCTTTATGCTTACCATCCCAACACCTTTTTTTTCGTTACTACTAGCTCATGTGCTTAAACAACTAAGGGCATTCCTTGTACTTATGTTTCTTTTTGTACCACGAGCATTGCAATAGATCAAGACACTCACACCTATAATGCTCTGTAGACCCACAGTTATAGCGAGGTTCATTGCAGTAACACGTTCTTCCTCCATAGTTTCAATAACCATTGAACCCTCCACAGAAACCTCTTCCACGTGCTCCTCCATCTGTGTGCCCTTCATAATGGTGATCATCATCCTTGGAACTACTTATAAGGCTAGTCTAGCACACCAAGATCAATGGCATCATGTATCTAGTCAATTAGCCTACAATATTTGGTGTCATGGGTCATAGAGGTATATATCTTGCAATATCAAGACACATTCTTATGGATCATGTGCTTTTGTAATAGATGACACCTAGTTACATCATGATCTATGTGGAAAATTTTACAGTCCACCACCATGACACGTACCAATCTCCTAGGGAAAATGTCCTTAGTATGCCCTTCTACCTCACAATTTGTGCACCATAGGCCACTACGAACCTCATGCACCAAGTTCACAAACAACTTCTCCAACTGCTTGGCCATTACAGTAATTTGAACTTAAAGAAAGGGGCTAGCACTAGTATCAATGCTTCGGCTGCCTCGCGTGTAGGTAGCCTCTAAGGCCTATTTTGGGTCCATCAATGTCTTGTGTGAAAGCACTCTTCTAAATGGTGTTATCAACCACCCAACAAACCAATGAGCATCTTTGAGAGGGATGAATATCATAGGATAGTTTTGACAAGAGAGTTTTAAAATGTGTGTCATACTCACACACACTTTCTACCATTCCTTGTTGGATCTCCTTTAGAGTGTTGATGCTATTTTATTCAAACTCGGGGATATGGAATTCATCTAGGAAGGTATTTTTCAAGCGCAGTGTAATCCACAATTGTTTTATGGGGTCATACTTTTAATACTAACTATGTGCACACCCTACTGCAACATTGTAGTAAATTGACTTGCCTTCCACTCCTGGGTAGTGATCTCCTTCACGCACCATAGAAATTCACACTTTTTCACATGCTTTGCAGCATCCTCAACACCCTTTTAATCTGAAAAGTGAAAAGACATCTCAAAAAATACTTGCGGAGGTGGCTAAGGCCCTTTTCCCCCGATCCAACACCTTGATTTCCTCCGGTGTTTCCTCCACCACCAGATCCACCTTGAATCCACCGGTTATTTTTCCTCTATCTCACCAGATCCTTGAACCACCATGCCCACCAAGTTCTCTAGATCTTATACCACCGAGATCTACTTCCTATAGCTAGAAAAGGGCACGAAGTGGTTGCACCTAGCATCCCGAATGTCCCCCTTTGAACCATGCGGTAATGGTTTTGATATTGCTCCACTACGGACATGTATCTCATTTCAATCCTAAACATAATACCCAAACTTTGTGTACTTACACTTTTCCCAAAAATTCCTCCAAACACAAGAATTGTTTATGCAGCCATATATGTCCCAAACAAGAAGTTATATCTCCTAGGAACATATCGTTACTTCCTCCTATACCAATTGGGTTATCAATACTTATCTCTTGATACGTCAAAACAAAGTGCCGGGGTTTCGTCACTAGGTGGGTTTAGATGCACATTGACGGCTTTCCTTTCTTCATGTAACGAACTCTCATTAGAATATGAAGGGGTATCTCTCCCACACTTGCCAAGATGGAGTAGCACAAACTACTTAGGTTCCACGTCCTCTGCGTGAACCTTAATTCCTTCCCGCAACATCTACCTCCATAGATCCATCACTCCTGTAACCTCACATTGTTTACCCAACTCTCGTTCACGTGCTTCACTATACTTGAGTCCTCTCTCTTCCCTCTCCTTTTCATTCGTAAGTTATGCCATATTTCTCTACCTTAGCTTCCTCGCTCTAGTGCTTAGATAATCTTAGCCATCCACAGGGGATGCCTCCAAACTTAGCGTAATTATCAAGATATTTATAGCCAATGGGATAGACTGTAAAAATGATCCTCTAGGCTCCCTTAAAAACTCAAACTCAACAACCTTTGAACAAGAATATGTAGAAATGATGTATTCTAGAGTATATCTAGTCAACACTCTTCTCCCCTAATGATCAATAACATGCATCCAAGTGAGATCAACATCATGTGGCCTCTAATATTCCTCTTGGCTCCACACACAAGATCTATAGTACCATATTGATCTGGATATATACGTTGAAATCCATTCATACAACTCTACTAGAAAATAGCAAAAGAAGGTATCATACAACTCATGATATGGATTCTCTTCTACCCATTTACGTGCATCAAACTCAGGTCCAATACTAAATCTTTGAGAAAACTCATCCTTCATGCTCTTAAACCATGCTTCAACACTATCTAAGGTCAAGCGCTCTATCATCATGCATCATCCTCACAACAACTTTGAAAAGATCTCCAAGCAACGGAACCAAGATTTAGTCATTTTTATGCCCTTAAAATAACACTTTAATCTTTTATGCATCAGCCTATCACCGAGTGGGTGTTGGCGCTCACCGAGGCACGTGCGGGATTCGAGCCCCTCATTTATGTGATCATTGTGAGAAGATGATGTCATTGATAACAAATTAAGTGCAGAAGAGTAAATGATCATGCATACATTCTTAATGCATAGGATGAGTTATTACGCAAACATATTCATTCGGATAATAAGAGAGACATCATACGAGATAGTAGATCTAATCCATAATATAAAGAATAAGGCACTAAGGTTACACCCCTAAGCAATATATTGGAATAGAACCATATTAATATTGAATATAATCTAGCAACCATATTACATTCACAAGGGTCATAACAAACCATTATATTAATGCAACCAAGACTTATGTATCGAAGCCCTAGTTATGTTTCCCATATTACAATAATTTAGTAGACTCATCCCCTAGATATGCTAAAATTCCTACAATCGTCTAATGAGAACCCTAACCTCTAGAACCTCCTTCCATTTTTGGAGATTTTTGCCTACTCTATCTTGGGTTATCGTACCATATCCCTCTTCTTTAAATGCTCACTCGATTATCCCTCCTTTCTCTCCTGTTGGGTTTTTTTTTCTTCCACGGGCATATCTATAAATAGTTTATCACTCACCACCATGCCTTCCGAAGTAGCATATCACTTGCTAAGTGTCTATGTGGTCCTCCAATGGACAATGCTCCCGATCTGATCTCTCCACTCTCTGCAATGATTTCTTTCGGATCCTTCCATCAAGTGGAACATACCTTCTTTGATCACCAAGTTGTCAGTGGCACCTTATCCACTCCGCATGCTCAGTCGGGTCATGTTTTCCTCATGTGCTTCTTGGAATGTTGAATATGGATAAGTCCTGAGATCCCTTGTTTTACCGTACGCACATGTCGTAGTTTCTACTAAACCCTTCTAAAACCTCACACACCCTTTTTCTTACTTGTCTCGTGTGAGTGCACTTTTGGCACTTATCCAATATTACGAGGCCTAACATATGGATTAATAAACAACATACTAATTGCTTTGAGAGTTAATTTACACCACCAAGAAGCATAAAAACATGAAATGAGGTCTAGTAGGTGCGTTGGTCATACTAGTTGTCATCAATGTTTTGAAGTGGTTTCCATCATTTGACAAAGGGGAGATTGTTGACCATTTTGTGTTTGTGGTGTCATTGATATCAATTCCATTGATGGAAAAGGGTGTCATGGTGTCATGTCATATTCCATGAGGTGTAAATCGAGGTCACGTATGAAGGTTGATTGGTATTTTCCAAGTTTAGTGAAGGTCTATCATGTCTTGGAGCATGATTCAAGTATGTATGGTCATAGTTTGAGTTCTACCAAGTTAATAAAAAGGTTTTCATGAGTTCCATAATTTTTAGTATGATGTGGAAAGAGTTTATAAGAGTCTTCATGAGGTCAACAAGGTCGTACATGTGAAGTCATGGTTGAGTCGGGTCATTCTAGGCCTATCCTAGCCCTGGAGCACGTAGAATGGTATGGAGCGTGAGATTTGGTGTTAGTCGGTCATAGTAAAGAATGGCACCATCATGGTGATAGTGTACATGAGGTGTCTGGTGAGTTTAAAGTCAGTTATCGGTTGTACAATGCATGTATGAGGTCCTTGGGAAGTAAGAAGGTGAGAACATGTAAGATAACATGGTTAAATGAGATTGGTTTGAGAGTTTCAGAATTATTTTGGATATGTGGTTAGTATGAATAGTTATATGATGTTTTCATGATTCTTCATGACAAGTTTTAGGTCATTCTGAAGATGGAATTACAAGATATGAATATTTTGGAAAAATGGGTGTTCTAGAGTGAAGATTTGAGTTAAATGTGAACCTTATGATGCATGTTGTGGATTTTATGCTTTTGCATGGGGACCTGATATCTTTCACATATATTTTTAGGTCAGTTATGAAGGTTTCACAAAAATAATGAGGTGGTTTGATCATTTGGTTTTTATGAACAATCGTTAAGAAGATAAGTTTCTTTGAAACCCTAGCTAAACCCTAGATCAAAGAGACTTAGAAAAAAAGGTGTATATTGAGTCTATCTTGATTTATTTTGAAATGTTTTGATTTGAGGTTGTATATATTCCTCCGGCTTTCAGAAAGGTGTATTAGATTATGTGATTGTATGTGAGCCCCACTGAAAATGTTTATTTATGAAGAAGTCCATTTTAAGGAAAAATTATTCAAAGAAGGTGATAAATAAATTGACATATTTTTTAGCATGGGAGTTTTACTAGATGTCCATATTAGTTTCAGATCATGGTTGAGGTCTTAAATGGTAAAGTGTGCCCTATTTAGGTAGACTCATTTTGGGGTAGTTTGGAGTAAATTTTGGTAAACTTACAATTGCAGGAGCTACAAATAAAGTTAGGACTTGGTTAAATTTGTGTTGTGATCCCAATTCATAGAAATTTCCAATGATATATAATTTTTTTAATTTTTGATATAATATAAATAAGTTATGACATGTTCTTCGAGGGTCTCAAATATCTTCATGAGGTAAGATGATTTTTTGAGTTCTTCATGATTGGTGAAGGTTTTGATTTCTTATAAAACATGTATAATGGTTTTATATTACTATTTTAAGCTTAGAAGTTATTTTTGAGGTGATGGAGAAAGTTGATCTCAAGCTTAGTTCTTGAGTCCTAGAAGGATAAATGAGCTATTTCAGAGGTAGACCTAGTTAAAGGTCTTCCACTTACATTTGGAATAAAAAGTAAGATACTATGGAAATAGGATTCAGATTAATTTCCAATGGTGTATGGTTTGTCTCATTTTGATGAGATTGTATGGGTCATCTAGCTTGATTTGTGAGGAAGAAGGTTCTTGATTTTCATGACAAGATTCTTTGAGGCTAAAAGATTGAGGTAAAAGAGGCATGAAATGGATTATTTGATGCTTGATATCAATTGGAGAGTAAATAGGAATGAATTTAATTTCTATTAAATGTTTTTTTATTATTTAAATTTACAATAACGGTGAAAACCAGTTGAGTTTGTAAAACTACTTTCTGGGTAGTTCAGTTTGGTGAAGAGGAAAGTTGGTGTGGTTTGCACATATGGATGTTTCAAGAGATATATAATGCATGGATGAGATATAAAGGTGTAGGGTATTCCAATTAGTTTTCACATTCCATAGTTGAGATTTTTTTTTTTTTGGTCACGAGGCTCAAAGGTGAAGACAAGGTCCTAGAAAGCAGTTGTTTTTACAAGGATATGATCCTTCTTGAGTGAGTTATAAGGAATTTGATTGGTGTAAGATAATGTATGACCATGGATGGTATTTTTATGTTATATTTTAAATTTTGGGTTAATTTTGGATCTTTAATAATCATGGTTATGGTGTTTGTGGTATTTTCTCATCCAGGTGATGGGGGTTTGAGTTGTTTTTGAGCTATTTTAGTGTGTTTGAGCATCACCGGCCTATATGGGTCCACTTTATGAATTTTAATGGGTGTATTATTATATTTATGAGTTTTTTGTTCAATATTAAGGTATAGGACCTACTTATGGTTTTTTTAAGGAAGAGAAGCATATAAAAGTGATGTTTTAGTTCAAATTTGAACTAGTGCTCTAAGGGGAAAAGGTGTGACCCAAGTAGAAGTGTGTACAGTACGATTATATGATTTGAGAGAATAAGAATGGTTTTAATGGTTTAGTAGTGATATAAATCATGTGATAAAGGCTTTGAATCCAATACAAGTTGTGAAAGAAGAAGAAATAACAAGTTAAAGGAGTGAGGGTTTGAAGGTGTATGTGTGAGCTGAAATTATGATCTCCATCAGTTGTGGAAGAAACAAAAATCAGATATATTTATCTTTAGATGGTTGATTTTTTTATTTATTATCTTATGGGTTATACCTTCCTTTTATAGGGGGTGTTTCACTAAATTTGGGATCGGTGCTCCTTGTAGGGTTAGTGCTCTACTAAACTAGGTGTTGGTGCTCCTTGTGAAGTTTGTGCTTCACTAAATCTCTTTGATTTGTGTAATATAAGAATATTTTTAATGGGTTTTCTTCCCTTGAGGGTTCCCACTTATATATGGTGTTCATGTGTCTTCTTCTTTGTTTCATGTTCTTGTGAATGCTTAATACACACCTAATGTACTCATATGGTTATGGATGTTAAATGGATGAATGAAATGATGAATGTATGTGATGGTAAATGAATTGAAATTTTTGTAGGATTGATTCACCCCCAGTCCACTATGTTTCTAAGCGGGATGACATAGATATGGAAGTAGATTCAAATGGTTATGTTGACATGGATACAATGGAAGGTATAGATGTAGAATGAACCATAGGAATGGGTATAGAAATAGATGTTGAGACTGATGTAGGGATGGCTAAAAATGTAGTAGACATCGGTGTAGAAGATGTAGATGTATTAGATGTAGATGTAATAGACGTGGATATAAGAGATGTGGGTTTGGTAGATGCATATGTGGTGGATGTAGGCATGATAGTTGTGTACACGTGTTCGGATGTCGTATAGTTGTAGAGATCAAATGAATAGAGGTAGATAAAGCGATGATGATTGCATATGATGATGTTGATTCTTGATTTAAAGTATTGATCGTGTGATAATTGGGTGATTAAGAGGTAGGATTATCCATTTGTTTATTCGGTGAGTGATTAAGGAAGGGATATTTGAATATATATAAAGGTTGATTTGGAGGGGTGTTAGGATTATTCATATGAACGTCCCCTAGATTGATAAGGTGTTGGAAAATTTATTTCAAGGTACGACACTTTTCAATGTTTTGACCACATACGTGATGGTGTTTGTAATAGTGGTATTCATGGTACCACACAAGTTTAAGACATGTGTCATGGATGAGATGGGAAACCATGATTTTATAAAGATCAAACTTTATGTTTCCTCGAGGGATATACTTGGGAGTAGGTGAAGGAGTATTTTTGGGGGCTTCGGTATAACACGTGGATGCGAAGAAGATTTATCAATGACAAAAATGGAAACATTTTTAGACATGTCATTCTGATTGGATGTCTTGGTGAATTCATGTTTTGGTTTGTTAGATTAGAGATTAACGTGGCCTTGATCGAGGGTTAGAAGTTCCAATTTTTGAGCCATGGTGAATGCCTCGTCAAATATCTAGAAACATTGAATTTGAATATTTGACGAGATATGTTTTGCACATGATTGAGAGAAAATCTTGATAATATCAGCTTGAGAAAGGGAGAAATATAGTTGATTGATGAGACCACACCACCTAGAAAAGAAATCAATGATAGATTCATCATCAAACTATTTAATGGCATACATGTCAGTGATGGGGATCTTATGCATAATATTAATGTAGAAGTGTTCTAAAAAACTGCACGAATTGGGTGAATGAAAAGATGTATTGTTGTGGAATTCCATTATACCAATCCAAGGTGAGTCCATCCAATAACAGGGAAAGTAAGGATAATGATGTCCTAATCATGTATGATGAGATAGTATGCATGCATAAAAGCACGAAGGTGTATTTGATGGTCCTCCTTACTATTGAATTTTGAAAATTTAGGGAGTTCCTAATGTGGAGGATAAACTTTGATAGGAAGCGATGGATGGATTTTCTCATTAAAAATTAATTCTTATGTGAATGAGCTTTTAAAACCCAATGTGATAGATTCTAGGTTTCCCAACCTACTTAACAAAGACAACATAAGGTCATTGAATGTGTGGGGATGGAGATTGATTGCAGATCATAATAAGTAAAAGGATTGGGTTGAGGATGAGCTTTATAGTGTTGAGAGTAGGTAGGTGTTTGTGGATATAGTTGGTAAGGAGGGATATAGTTGAAGGGTTGTGATTGAATATGCTAGGATATAGGATGTTGTTAAAAGATGGGAACATAATTAGATGGGTATGATTGTGTTTTTTGAGAAGTGGGGATGTTAGATTGATTTTTCATGGGATGAGTGGGGATGTAAGTATGAGATGGCTTTATATATTGATTAGGAAACATGTGGAAAAGGTAATCTAGAGAGAGGAGGTTGATGAATTTGGGTTGATTTTGAAGGATGGGGTTGTGAGGTGATGACGTTTGCGTGAACTTGAGATGTAGGGATAGGAACTAAAATTTGATCATGTTGTTCGGGTGGTGGAAGAAGTAGATGGGATTATTACAAAGTTTGGGTAGGGGTGCTAATGACGATAGTGGAAGAGGAAGTGATGGGAATGGAAGAAGTGTGGGCGGTATTGATGCGAAGGAGATTGGGTAGAATAGAAACCAGAAGTTGAGTGGATTGATTATATTGGGGGATCGTAGTGGAATATTTATGGGAGCTGAGTTCACATTACGGCATGACAAGATCATTTATATCTCTAGGGAAGAACAAACAATTTGAGACGTGAGGACTTGATTGGATTTAGGGTGAGAGTGATAAACATAGATTTATTGAAGAGTGGGTCTATTGATGGGAAGTTTAGTGGACTTATGGAGAATATAGTCATGTTGAGAAATAGGTTTAGCATCCAAGAGTTCTTGGAACTCCAAGCATCCGTGAGGGATAATGAGAGACCCAAAGGTCTATAAGGAAGAAACAAATGGGAGTGTAATTGGTCTAAAATAAATATAATGATGGTAGATGAAATGATTGGTTTCAATGTGGGAATGATTTTGACCGTAAAGAGATCACTAGAAGGATCCATAAAAGCGATAGGTTAAGGAACCAAAGAGGAAGTGATCAAATGAGTGGAAGAAACAATGGCAAGAACATATGTTTTATTGAGAAATGGTGGTCCAAATTAACTTGCAGCAATTAATATGTTGTTGATAAATCACAATCATTTAATCATCAAACCGGGGGACGTAAACTTCCAATAATGCCGGTGTTGTATGTACGATTACAAATAATTTAGGAGTCATGGAAATAAATAATTGTCACTAAAATACTTAAAATAAAAATTCTTAAAAGTATGATGCTTGAAACAAAACGTAGAACCGAAAGAAAATGGCTTCTAAACACTCTAACTAAAGCGAAGCTTGTATATTTAGAATGCAAATAAAGAGATAAATTACTTCCTAATCTAGTCATGTAATGAAACAGAGAAACAAAACTATGGAGGGGTTTAGCATACTACAATTGGGCCCTTCATTGGGTTTTGACCCCTCCTAAGGTACGTAACTAAAATCCATTGAACATAACTTAGATCACTTATTGAATTGGCATGAATGTTACATCTTAGAACAAAGCAATTGTTGTATCTGCATATCTTTTATTATCTAATTCCTCTATTCTCTATATTCTCCATCTATATTATGTATTCTGCTAGATATATTTCTAGCAGCAACCCTTTTCTTTTATACTTCTCCATTATAGTAAGATGTGAGAGGAAGATTTCAACTACGAGTTCAAATATACTAATTAAAATATCTTCGATAGAACAAGTGGAAGATCTAAAATAGAATAACAAGAGATTAAACACATGCGGTGGTACTAATAGCATGTGTTTAGATATCAAACACATAACTCAAGTAATCGACCAATTCCTTAAATCATGTGTTAGCTAATCAATAAGTTATTTAGTGAGTTGCAATGAATAATCAGATCTATTGTTGATTTATCTCCTATTTATTCATATTCCAATTGTAACTACTCCTCAAATGACATGTATAGACTTGGAGTGTCATTCTTCACGTTCAAGAAATCTTCATAATGCGGTTTCTTTACCGTAGGTGATCCCCTTGGCTGCGTATGGGTTATTGCGGATAGGTCCACGATGAGGGTCGTCAATCCTCTCCATTAATAATGTCAATCCAAGGCTGGTTTCCACTTTGGATGTATACATTAAGAGAGAAAAGATATTTGGAAAACAACTCCTTTAAACACAATCCAAACTTGCATAAAATAAATCACACATGTAGAAATGTAAAGGCACACTTGTAGAAATAAAGTTTGCATGAAATAAATCACACTTGCATAAATGAAATTTCTGAATTAAAAATAAAGGAAAGATAAATAAGACACCTGCAGGTTCACAAAAGAAATTGTACGGAAAGAAGGATTACATAACATAAAATCAGAAATCACAACAAAAGGAAAATGACAGAAATAAAGAAATAAACATAACACATTGATCCATCTTCCTTGGAATGAGTGGCCAACTCATTCCTTGGAAGAGGAATTAATTCATATTTTTAATTCAAAATATGCAGAACAATTTCACTCAGAAGATTGATGAGGAAGAACGGATATATTATTCTTGGTAGTGGAAAATTACATATAAGAGTGTGGGAGGTTGCATTTATAATTCATGCATCCAACCAAATCCTTATTTTGGGAAATACAATATGATCTTATCTTTATTCCAATCCTAACAACTAAGATCTCCATCTCCACAAAATATGGAGAGAGATATATTATTGAAGTCGAAGTCTTATTTTGCTATTTTAGGAAGATTTACTCTCAAATCTTCTCCTTACTTTTGGTAACAAGAATCACAATGATTTTATTCTCCTACTTTATTGGAAGGAGTTTTTCCTCAAAAATTACTTTGACCAAATACCTCTCCCAGATTTTCCATTTGACTTTGTTGTTTCTGATTGTGGAACTTTTGGTGCTCGTCTGATACACTTTTTCCTTGGATTGTAGCTCACTAAAAGTTAGATTTATCTTTATTGGTAAAACTGTAGCAAATATGAATGAGGTTTTTGTTAAAAAAAATTATATGAATAAAAACCTCTCTCATATTTTCTATTTGACTTTGTTGTTTCTATTTGTGGAACTTTTAGTGCTCATCGATACACTTTTTCCTTGGACTATAGCTCACTAAAAGTTAGATTTCTCTTTATTGGTAAAACACTGTAGCAAATATGAATGAGGTTTTTGTTAAAAACATTGCTATGAATAAAAAAATCTCTCATATTTTTGATTGGATTCTTTGATTATTCACAATTCTTCATTTTATGCAAGTTAAAACTAAAACTGCAAGTTCCAGAACTAAAATTGCAAGTTCCGGAACTAAAATTGCAAGTTCCGGAGCTAACTCCAATTATTCTAGAGCTAACTAAAAATAGCTATAAATTTTACACACGATCTTGGATTGAGATGATTCTTTTTTGAACTTAAATAATTTTTTTAGAGGAATCTGGATATGAAATAATATTTAAGTTTAGATATACTATCCATGATCAATTCCACTTTTCCCAAAACTAGCATTATCTTTCCTTTATGGCCTACATACACAAGACTTTGCATCTTTCCTAAATAATCAATAGGATTAGTCAAAAAAATAGATAAAAAAATAATTCTAAAGAATGAACAAGATATATATCCTATATTCTATCTCAAGAAAACTATAAGTTCCTAGATTACATTTAAATCCACTTTCAAAGGTAACTTGGAAGGACAAAATAATGGTAATTTATGGCCAATTTATGGCCTCATCAAGTCCTTTGGCTATAAGTGATTCCCTTTGGCTATGGACAAATTGTTGTGGATAAGTCCTTTCTTTGCATACGAGTTGTTGCATATATCAATTTTCTTACAAACAAGAGTGGCATCACACATATCATCATTCAAACAACTTATTACAACCATAAGAATAAATTCATACTCAAAATACCACAAAATAAATATAACTAGTCATAACTATATTAATCAAGTATTTATTCCATAAGTTCAAGTGGTGACGATAATGTTCAATAGTATAATAGGGAAATATAAGGACATAGCTTCAATGAATTAACCAAAATAAAGATGATGAGTTATTTCTAAAGGGGATTTTCACAACTCATCACACCCCCATGATTAATTCCTTGAATTTCCTCATTCAAGTGGCTCAATCCTCTCCTTTCTAATGCTACACTCACATATAAAATCAACTTGATTATCTATCCTTACCGATTTTATAAGTAACCACCGTTTATCTTGAACCATGTATAAATCTATTATGTATCCTTTCATTTAGTATTCTGTCACTGTCCATCCATGGTGGTATTGAAAAGGGAATATTGGGGTGATAGGTAATTAGAATCCATGCATTTATACATTTAGTATCAATGTCAATGTATGTAATCACTCTTCTTAGAGTTGGCATTATATTAGGGTAAGAGTGCATCTCTTTCTTTTGCAGTTCAAGAGACATATCATTCCAGCACATCCTACATGCTTGAAAAAATTGAATTTCATGGTCCCTAATCATGTCCCTGACTTCATTATGTGTTTCTTTCCTCATTTTCCACACTCTCCTTCTGATCTCCTTATTTACATACTTTGCATATTGTTCTACAACTTCTCCAGTTTTTGTAGCTTCATGACCATGAGTGGTTGTACCTTCTATAAATCCCTTTATTCCTCCATTTTTCTTTCTCTATCCAAATCATTCACAAAATAATAATAGAGGGCTTTGAATTGAACATATTCAATGTATAGTTTTAGAATCCAATCCTTATCATACTCAAGAGGATAGTTGTATATATAGAGTTCACATAGTTAGAATCGAAGTTCATGAGTTTCGTTCTGATATAACCTAAAGAAGCTCCTAGCTACACTGATATCAAATGGTATCTCATAATTGATACAGGTGAGTTTGAGTTGCAACATTTTTCCTTTAAGAAGATAGCATAAACATTGGATGGAGGCTGTATTTAAATATCTCATGGGCCATCCGAATTGTATCTTGAGCTTTTTTGCTTCAACATTTTGATTTCTCTGTCCTTTTCCTTAAATTCTTCCCGATGTTTAGAGATAAGGGATTCTTGTTCTCTCTATCATTTTCCTTTTATCTTATCAACATAGATCTCAAATTGTGACATCAAATAATTGATTTTTGGTAGCATAGTTTTTGTGGTCATCTCCTTACAAAGCGGTTTTATAGGTTCTCTTACAAATTCCTCTATAATAATTTTAGGGTTACTGGTCCTACATCCATCTCATTGTACATGCTAACATATGGTGTTTATTCCACCACTTTCTCAATTACATCATCCTAAAATACAGGAGTGTGTTATTGTACATGTTCTCTACATACATCTTCCTTTGCTCAATTCCATGAGCATGGTGCTCAATGGTATACTCAATAACTTATGGCACTTGTTCATGTTCACTTTATTGTTCCTATTGTTCAATGGTTTTCTCAAACATTTCTATAATTTGTTCGAGTCTCTACTTTTACTTCCTCATTCTAATGTGTCTCTCTCCCTTACCTTCCATATTAGGAATTTCCCCTCATTCGAGAGATGGCTCCTCATGCTCCTCCATCGGCTCTTGAGGATATTTTTGTCAGTTTCTCCTCCAATTTATTCTTTCATTTTCTCCACATGACCCTCCATTACATGCAATGTCTCCACATTTTTATATTTCTCCTCTTGTCCCTCCATGGGTTGCTCAGGGCATTGTTTCTCATGAAATTTAGCATCAATACCTCCATGTCATATTTCCATTAGATTGGGCTGAATGTTTTCCTCTGTAGCTTCCACGTCAATATCAAGTGATATGGGATGTGATTTTGTCATCTTTGAGGTTTTATCCTTTTTGTTTTGAGCCTATGAGAGTGCCTTAGTGGTGTAGGATTGGAATTAGAATACTTTATTTTACCCTTGGAGGTGGATGATTTAGGAGTAGAAAATTCTAGGAGGATTTCAACAATAAAAATTATCTAAGGGGAGATAGGTAAAGGGTTTTAATCAGTAGATGGAAAATTCTCGAAGCAAGGGGCTCTTTAGGCCGGAGGTGATGTTGCAAGCTCAATTACATGTGTGGAAGATCTCTCATTTTTCTTTCTCCTCTTTCTCTTGTTTCTAGTAACTCATCTATATTATTAGCCCTCTAAAAATCTTCCCATACTTATCTAAGGATAATCCCTTGGCAAGGAGTGATTTAATATCAAGGTGATGAGGCAATGGTGTGACATTGCAGACTTGCCCATATGTGCATCTCTACTCATCCTCTTTAATATATCATACAAGAAATTGGGTATATTCACTTGCCTGTTGTTCTTTAGGTGATTTAACAATTTGAAGTGAATTGTATTCAACCTAGAATATCTTCCCTCACAGGTAAAATACTTAATTATAAAATTTACAACTTCATCCCATAATGGTTTAAGGGAATTTATTTATGTACCTTATCTATCAATGATGAATGAAGCATCGTCATTTGTAAATTATCTCCTAGATGCTTAGAGTTATCCTTATTTGGAAATGGTTTTCCTGGGAAGGTAGGCGATTACTTCTTCCAAGATGTCATCACTGATTCTAATTGATAAATCCTTTAATTTTACCTCCCCATAGCTAAATGTGTTGGAAAACTCTTCAAACATTTCTTCATTGAAACCCTAAAACCAGTTTATGTAATCTAGCCAACCATTATTTTGAAAATACTATAAATTCAAGGGTGGTTAAGAAGTTGATAATACTCAATGGGTTCATATCGTATCAAATATCCTCCATTATGGATATGCACTATGCTCTAGTCTCGGTATGCAATAACACATCTCTACTTAAAGAAATGATACACAATTGAGTTGTGTTGAGTTGTTTTGATTATTTTTAGCTTTGATACCAATAGGACATGCATCATGGTTACGGGAGAGATCATTAATTGATGTGACCATGTGAAGTGTGCAAAGTGAAGTGATTTGAAAATATGGGCTTATGTGGAGGGACACATCATAGCATGAAAGGTAGTGTTATTTTTTTAATTTAGAAAATACATGATGACTTGGCATAAATGTTAATTAATTATAATAATTATAGTTATACTTTAATAAAGTGAGAATCGAGTGCACTTATCTTGATGTTCATTTGGAATGATGATTGTGCATGCTTATTTAGATTTGTGCCTTGGCTGCATGCAAGATTGTTATAATGTTGTGGACATTGTTATGATGTTGCGAGATGTGTGTTGAGCTAATATTGGCTAGTCCTTACTAAAACTAGATAACTCCCTGGAGAGGGAATGCTAATATGTTGGGGTGTTAGTTATCTCTTTTCCATTTCTCACACACGTAGATATCCTTGATCTTCTTTCATGCAATCACAATTTTAGCCAAACACAAAAGAAAAAAATGGGATTTTTGTATGTTGTTATAAGTGAAACCTTCATTCATTGCATTCTCTCCTTGTGATGGAGAACATGCACTCTTGCGGTCACTTTACATCAAACTCTATAAAACAAAAACTCTAATAAATAAAATGTGTTAGTAGAGTGTTGTTGATCACCAAAAAGGCTGATCACAACACTTTTATTTGACCTTAGAATTATCCAACAAGCTAAATGTGCTAAGGCCACTGAAATATCTCAATCTTCTACATTTTCAGAAGGTGAGCCAACAGGCTCAACCCTTGATGTTAACTATGATGTCCTTACTTCCATCCTGATTATACCTCCTCTAAATTGTTGCATGAATGTATGTTTGTTAACTAGTTTCTTGTATGATCTCAACTGTGACCATTGACCAATAGCTTGAACTTCATAAGATCTATGGTGGTGATTTTTATATCTCCATTGGGAAAAATATTCTCAATCTCATAGGGGCCTAGCCACCTTTTCTTGATTTTTCC
Organism: Taxus wallichiana var. yunnanensis; assembly: GCA_018340775.1. Lineage (NCBI taxonomy): Eukaryota > Viridiplantae > Streptophyta > Pinopsida > Cupressales > Taxaceae > Taxus > Taxus wallichiana. The sequence continues at coordinate 348,025,853 of CM031241.1, read as the reverse complement.
CATATGGTCCTTTATTTTGAATCAAACAAGAGCTTCTAGTCCCTTCTTGAAACTTGTCTAATCTTGATGTACCGGTCATATAATTTAACTCTTTTCTTCTCGCACTACCTTTGTATTATGTACGATTGTTTTCTCAATTATCCAAATCATTGAGTTGGATAATTCTCTACCTTTGAGCTTCAGATAAATCTATACCTAACTCAAGTTCCTTAGTGTTTTGTGCTCAAATTCAATTGGAAAAATAATAGTCTTACCATACAAGAGTTCAAATGGTGTGAATCCAATTGTTGTTTTCCATGTTTTTAAATGCCCATATTACCTATGGAATCCTATAAACCCAATATTTCATGTGGAGTACAATGGTCTTTGTCAAGATGGCCTCTATCTCTCTGTTTGTAACCTCTACTTGGCCATTAGATTGGGGATGGTATGGTGTAGACTTCTTATTCCTGATTTCATATTCCTTAACTAGATTATAAATTACATTAGCAGTAAAGTGTGTACCTTTGATCTCATTACAATTTCCTTGGAACTCCATACCGGTTAAGATGTGATCACATAGGAACTTGGCTACCTTCTCACTTTTCTCGATTTTGTAATTCCTTCACCTCTGTCCACTTGGATAGATAATCTATGCATACAAAAATGTATTATTTTTTCTAAGATTTAGGGTCTATAGAGCCAATAAAATCTAAGCCCCAATTTTCAAAAGGCTCCAAGACAAATTGAGGATGTAATGGCATCTCATCATATCTGGTGAGCTTTCCCATTCTCTGGCATCTATCACATCTCTTGGTGTATAGTGTTGCATCCTTGTGCAATGTTGGCCAATAATAACTAGTTTTCAACATTTTCTGTGATGTTCCTTTTACAGAAAAATTCCCTCCACAAGGTTCACTGTGGCAATATCTTGAGTACATCAAATATCTCCTCATCATCTATACACCTTCTCATTATTTTATCTTGTCCTGTATGAAATAGAAATCCAGCTATCCAAGAAAAATGTACACTCTTTTCAACTATGTATTTATTTTCAAAGTATAAGTAATGTGGTGGTGTTTTACCCGAGACCAAGTAGTTGGTTATATCTGCATACCAAGGTGTTTTAGTAGAAATAGAAAATAAATGCTCATTTAGAAAGGAGTCATCAACTACTTGTTCTTCACTATTTGTCTCCATCCTTGAAAGGAAATATGCTACCATATTGTCCTTTCCAGGATTGTCCAATATGGTGACATCAAATTCTTGCAAGAGGAGTAACCACCTTATGATTATGTTGCTTACTACTGGTTTGTTTATCAAATATTTGATTGTAGCATGATCAGTGTGAATGAACACTGGATAACTTTTGTGATGTAATTGTCTAAATTTTTGATAACATATATAAATTCCAAGAACTCATTTTTTGTAATCTTGTGTAATTTAATTTTTCATGTTGTGAATTCTTGCTAACATAATAAATTACATAATTCAAAACTCCATATTTTTTTCCTAAGACAACTCCAATAACATGGTCTAATAAATCACTATGGATTTGGAAAGGCGGGTTCAATTAGGTCCTCTAAATACAGGAGTAGTACTTAACATCTGCTTCAAATTTTGAAAATCGTCTTCACATTGTTGAGTCCAAATAAAATCAGCATCCTTTCCTAACAATGCAAAGAGTGGTGTTGTAATCTTGCTAAAATCTAGTATGAACCTTATGTAATATCCAACATGGCCTAGGAAGCTCCTAACATCCTTTTGTTTCTTTGGTGTTGGCCGGTTGATTATAACAGGTACTTTTTTTATCAACTTGAATTTCATCAGAATAAATGTAGTGTCCCAAAACTATACCTTCAGACATCAGATCATGTAACACTTCTCATTACTCAAGGAAAAAAATTTTCTCTTCTCATCTCTTCAAGACTTTGTACATATTTTTCATAGTTTCTTAAAAATTGCTAGCATGTATAGTGAAGTCATCCATGTAGACTTCCATTCGGTCATTTTTAAATCTAAAAAGATACTTAAGATTGTCTTCTTGAATGTATCAGGTGCATTACACAAGCCAAATGAAAGAACTAAAAAAGAAAATGTTCCCCATGGGAATGTGAAGGTAGTTTTGTCTTGATCCTTTGGTGTACAATCTGAATTTAATTATAGCCACTATATGCATCAAGAAAAGAGAAATACTTTTTACTAGCCAAAGTATCAAGCACTTGATCAATGGAAGGCAATGGGAAGTGATCTTTCTTTGTTGTTGCATTCATCTCCTGTAATCTCACGCAGATCCTCCATTTTCCATTCTTATTTAGAACAATGAAAGAGACGATACCCATTGATATGTCGATATGGGATACATAAATCCAAAGCTATAGAAACCTAAAATTATCACCGATAATTTGAGTGTTTTACATCTGCTAAGCACCCCTTCATTATAACATCAATATCATATTATCTATTAAATCCTTATCCTAAGTCTTATTTCTCCCCATTATATTTAATCCCCATAAATATCATTCTATAGCTATAAAATCCTATTTTACTCCTTTTTAAACCACTCAAACCACTTAGAAACCAAAATAAAATAAAATCAACAACTTATTAACCATTTCACAATCTACCTAACCCGCATAACATATTTCCAACACACACCCTTCATCAAACAAACAAAAATCTCAATTTAGGAGGTAGTTTCAACCTCTTTACCATAAAAACTAGATCACCGGTGATCCTACCGAATTACTAGGAGACTCTCCTAGTCGGTGGCGACCCTATATAAATGAGTTTAGGGCCTTCATTTCAGGTTAGCTTCCTTCCTTTCAAGCTTGCGGTTGGACGTGGATTATGGACTTTATATCACATTTTATTTTAATCATAGCCCTATCACAGAGCTAGAGATAATCCCTACAACATTCAAGGCACCAAGAAATTTTCTTCATTCTACAAATGTCATTTATATGTCCAGGAATCGACTCAACAACCTTTTTGCATATACATGGTCTCTCTCTCTTGAGTAATATCATCTTCTCGCTCTTCATTCATAAATTTATACAAGGTAAGTGGTTTCCCTTGTTTCATTATTTCATTATGCATTACTTACAAGATTAAATCAATCTTTCTAACATTCCTTTAGAGATCGGTCTTCATCCATTTTGGCATGTATAATTTCACGGTGATTGATGGCGATTCATCAAAATTGTTGGCAATTCACGGAACCACTAACGATTCCTCAAGGTCATAGACATGATCATTGAAAACCCATTAGCATCATTGATGACCGATTAGGATTGCTAAAGACTCACCAAAATCACTGATGATTCACCAAATTTTGTTGATGATTCACCAAAATTGTTGATGATTCACCAAAATTTATGATCTAAAAGGTCTTTTGACCCCTAAGATTTATTTTTAGACATCCGGATCACATAATTTATATCACCACAATGCCTCTCAAGTATATTTCCAACCATATCAAGCTTCTTTGAGCCATCTATAACACTTTATTAGTTATTTAAATCAAATCTATCATCTTGCTCACCTTTGTGAGTACATAGCTATCTACATCCTTTCTTATATGAGCCATTTTTGATCCCTAGACTCATATTGGATTAGGTATCACCATTAGACCATCATAAATCCATGGACCGTGTCAGTCCCTTTGCCTTTGCATTTTTGGTTATATCGTTTGTTTATAATTTTATCTTATAAATATCATATTGATTTCTTGAATGCGGATTGAAATCCTCGCGAGGAATTCCATTGACTTGGGACCGGCCTTTGTTAGAAATCCACCATAAATCTATCTAATCCTATCTTTTTCTGAGTGTTTGTGCATCACATGTAGATTATCTCATTGGAAAGAAGTAGTTCTCCGCACGTTTGGATCTATCAACATCAACTATCGTCATGGGTGTTGGTAAACCTGCCGTCTTCCAAGATCATTTTTTTGTTATTTAACTTCATTAATTTAAAGTAGTAAATAAAAAAATCTAAACACCACCATCCAATAGCTTTGTCAATTCTCCTTTTATAATTTCTCTCACTCTTGGGTTCATTCTCCTCTGTGGTTTCCCAATTGGTTTACAATTTTATTTCATATAAATATTATGAGTGAAAATCCTAAGATTAATTCCATGCATATCACCATAGTCCCAATCAAATTTTGTTTTATGTTTTTGAAGAAGAGCAATAAGAAATTGCTTTTATTGTCTATCCAACAACTTGTTGACATAAAGTGTTTTTCCCGGTGTTATTTCCACTTGTTTTTGAGATATCCATCATTGAATATACATTACTATTGACATAATTGAGAATGCATTCATGGGGAAGAATTTGATGAAGAATACAATTTTTACCTGGAATCTCCATGGTGTTTTTTTGTAGTAGAACCGGTTCAAAGGACATCTTAAACACCTTAATTTTTCATCTACTTCTTTGTTCCTTCCATAGTTATTTTGCAATACATTGGATACAACAACATCTTCTTCTTGTACTTTCAAATGTACAATACTTCTCCATCATCATGAGTTATTCTACTGAGAGATTTTATCTAATTCTCATTCTTCAACCCAAATTATTTGATCTTGACATTCAACGATTGGGTAGGAGGATAGAGCATAAGCTTCTTAAGTACTACTTCCATTGGAAATAATTATGTTGTCGGGCCTATAGCCTATGAATGCATCTATAGTGATTAACCATAGCCTTCCTATAATAATAGGATAACCTCCCAAACTCACTTTTTCTTAAAGGACAATAAATTCGAAAAGGTATTCCTAAGAGTCTACCACCACAACTATATCTTCGAGGACTCCTTTAGGTCTCACTGTTGACCTATCTGCAAGTTGTAAGATTGTAGATATTTTCCTTAGTCCTTCCAATTTCAATTCATCCATAATTTTCTTGGACATGATGTTAGTGGTTACCCCTAATTCAATAAGAATATTCTTTATTGTTGTTTCATTGATTGTAATTTTCACCAAGGGACTACCTGGATCTATGTACTTGGGTAAAACTAAATTTCCAAGCATGATATCAACCAACTATCTAATAACTTGTATAGTGGATGGATCCTTCTTCTTTTTCCTAGTTTATTTATGCATAGATCCTTAACCAACTTGTTGTAGATGGGTACATCCTTGATGTCTTGAATAATCAGAATTTTGACATAAATATCCTTCAGCTGATTGACAAAATAAGAATCATAATATGATTTGAGGTTAGTCTTTTTTCTGTAATATATATGGAAATGGTGGTTCATTAGCTTGCATTTTATCCTTGCTAGAACTCTATTCAGGTTGTGTCGGATCAACTTGTAGCGTGTTCTAGATTTTCTGCAAAACCAGTCTGCAAAAGCTGTGGTTCATATGTAGTCTCTTTAATGGTGGGTTTACTTAGTGGAGGAAGTTCTCTTCCTAACCGAAGATGGATATTATTAACATCAACTTAATACTTGCATGGTATTGAGATGATTCATTAGTAGAGGCTATTTGAGTAGCTTTATTTTTGGGGTTAGGTGTTGGTTGAGGTGGTATTTTTAGTTGAAAGCCTTCTTGGGTATTTAACATCGAGAGATTCTGTTGTGGATAAATATGTTTCTAGTAAGACAGGTTGGTAGTTAGGAGGTGGGTTATTCCATTGCTTCCCTCCTCTCCAAGGTTGTTGTCATGATTGAGGGGGTTGTTGCCATTTTTTTGGCCTAAAAACTAAGGTTGGCATTGTTGTTAGTCTTGGTTAGGGTATGGAACCCAACCTTGTTGTGTATTAGCCCAAGGTGGGAGTTGCATATATGGATTACTAGCCCAATTTTGAAAATATGGCATATGATCTTGTGACATACCTCCTTATCTTGGTGGCCATGGATTTATTTGAGAAACATAGAATACTTTTCCATCCTTTGTTTCTATCATCTTGAATTCAGGTGAAGCCTCCTTTTTCTTCAATGTTGGCCAATCCCTTGCATCTGCAATCAAATATTTTTCTTTGCGTGTGATGGCGGGACTTTGTAAGTGCTTCCTTTGCATCTTCTCTTTCTTCTTATCGTGTAAAGCATCAAGTTGGGTAGCCATGTCATTGAATATCTCTTGTTTCATGTTCTTGAACATGTTCGCAATCTCATATTTATGTATCTCACCAATCCCTTTGACATCGATCACCCTTTGATCTAGCACTTCTTATTCTATTCATAGTTGATCTGGATTAATTCTCATAGGATTCACAAATTTCTGAAAGGTAGATTTTGAGATATCTCCATCTTCTATCAAGTCCAAAGCATCCATATCCTCCTCACCGAGTCCTTTTTAGAATATTTTTTTAGGGACTCATTAGATAACCTTGTGTTTTTTTAATTTATGAACTTTGAATAAGAATATTTCTAGGTCAGCTTTCGGTGGCTCATTTTTCTTTTTGTCATCTTGAAGATTTCATCACCTCCTCTGCTACTTGGCTTGTAGTAATCTTGGTATTTTACTAAAAACATTTCCTTCATCTGCAGCCAGGTTTTCATAGAATTTCTTCCTAAGCCCATGAACCATCTCAAGGTTGCATCCTTGAGTGTAGAAGGGAACAAATTTGCATTATGTGCATTTGTGGTGTAGTCATAGCTCCTTCATAAAACGTCAAACTCAAACAAGAAGGTGTTTGGGTCTTTAGTTATGGATCCGTGAAAGTTAGGAAGGGATGAGGAGGAGATGTTCTTCACTATAGAATGTTGATTGTTGTTAGATATTGGGAACTCAAAGGTAGTTTCCTGTATTTAACATTTTATTTACTTCTTATGCCATGATTGGCTGATTAGGAATAGTCTCGAAGTCTCACTTGGAAGGTGATATTCTAATAGCAAGCCTTGCATAGAAGAAGATATGTCTCCTTGAGAATCGGACATATTAATCTGTGTTATTTGAGGAGGGGTAAGAATCTACCATGGGCCTCTCTTGTATGGTGAATGTATCAACTAACTCAACTCAACCAACATACATCGGTGGGGGTTTGGAGGAATAATTTTGAAACCTAAATTGCTTCTAAGAAATGTTAAAATCTCTTAAAAACCTTATAACTTGGTAGTATCCCTAGAAATGGTGCCAAAAATGGTGGTGCAAATTAACTTGCAGCAATTAATATGTTGTTCATTAAATCATAATCATTTAATCATCAAACCAGGGGACGTAAACTTTCAATAATGTCAGTGTTGTATGCACAATTACAAAGAATTTAGGAGGTATGGAAATAAATAGTTGTCACTACAATACTTAAAATGAAACAAAACTTATAACTAAAAGCAAATAGATTATAAACACTATGACTAAAACAAATCTTGTAAATTTAGAATGTGGATAAAGAGATAAATTGCTTGCTAATATAGTCAAGCAATGAAACAAAGAAACAAAACTATGGAGAGGTTTTTCGGACATGCAAGTGGGCCCCGCCTAGGTGTTAATCCCTCCTAAGGCACTGTAGCTAAATACTTCTAAACAAAACTCAGATCCTTTATTGAATTGGCATGAATGTTACATCTAAGAACAAAGGAACCTATGTATCTGCGTATCTTTTATTTTCTAATTCCCCTATTCTCTATATTCTCCATCTAGATTATGTATTCTAATAGATATATTTCTAGCATTTACCCTTTTCTTTTATACTTCTCCATTACAAGCAAGACATGAGAAGAAGAGTTCAACTAGGAGTTAGACTAAGTAAAATATCTTCGGCGAGAACAAGTGGAAGATCTCAAATAGAACAACAAGAGATTAAACACATGCAATGGTACTAATAACAGGTGTTCAAATATCAAAAACATAACTCAAGTAATCGACCAAATCAGTAAATCATGTGTTAGCTAATCAATCAATTCTTGATGAGTTGCAGTGATGAATAATTAGATATATTGCTAAGTTATCTCGAGCTTTTTCATATTGTAGTTGTAACTACTCCTCCAATTACACATACGAGACTTGGAGTGTAATTCCTCATGTTCCAAGATATCTTCATAACTTGGCTTCTTTGTTGTAGGTGATCCCATTTGGCTTTGGACGGGTTGTTGTGGACATGTCCTTTATGTCTCGTAGGTGATGATTCCCTTTGGTGTGGATAGGTCCTTTGTCCATATGAGTTGTTGCATATAACAAGTTACTTACAAATAAGAGTGGCATCACACATATCATCATTCAAACAACTTATTGCAACCATAAGAATAAATGCATACTCAAAATACCACAAAATAAAGATAACTAGTCATAACTATATTAATCAAGTATTTATGCCATAAGTTCAAGTGGTGATGATAATGTTCAGTAGTATAATTGGGTAATACAAGGACACAACTTCAATGACTTAACCAAAATACAGATGATGAGTTGTATCTAAAGTGTATTTTCATAACTCATCAAGAAACATTGTTGTACGTGGGGATGTTGGATGAGGTATCTTGTTCCATTTTATGTTTTGAGATCTAGTAAGAATGGGCATGAAACAAACAAGAAATAAATAATGGTGGTTGTTATTAAGACAAGCAAGGCAAGAAGCAATGTTTTATTTATCTTGTTTATTTAAGAAGACGTGGAAGAGAAAAAGAAAAGGCTCAAAGGGAACCTATGAAATGACCAATCTAGGGATGGTTTTAGGATGTTTTGGATGGTGTCCTCAATATACCCAAAGGTACGTGAGGAATTTTTTTTTGATGACTACTAGTACGAGGCCTGATATAGGGGCATATCCCCACACTTCACACACCACAGTGATAAGGGTGTCAAGTGCTTAGCCGATATACCGATAGTCAAAAAAATTATAACACAACTAGAACATCACGATGGCTTTCCTATTCGGTGATGAAATCCCAATAGTTCCACCTAGTAGAAGATGTTTAAGGTGAGAAAGTTGATGTGTGAGTTTGGATGTGTGTGAGAGAAGTGGATGCAACAAATTACCTCCTACTTAGATTAGATGAGCAAGCAAGTATGTATATGTTCATTTTAAATTGAGATTAAAATTTTATTTTCGACGAGTGGAAGCATACAAAGAAGGGAGAGAATATGTAAAAAGAGAAAATAAGGAAAAACAAAGAATACCTGAATAAATGTTATTTTCCTTATTTTATTTTATTATTTTAGAAAGCACAGTGTTGATTCAAGCGATTAAACCACCATGCATGTGAGAAATCAAAGCTCCCACCTACGAGGTTAGTGGAAAGAAATAAATGGAATACAAAATGAAATGAATAAAATAAAGGACTCACAAAAAGAAAGGTTGGGTCACACCAGTGCACGCCATAAAATTTTTGACGTGATTTCCCACTCTGTTCTACAAGTTGATGCAAAGGGTACAAGAAATCAAGAAAATTAGAAATATGGGAGGGTTTAAGGCGACCTCTTGATGTGGATGATGATGGTGGTGATAAAGGTAAGAGCGCAAAATATCCTCCTCACATCAGCCTCGAGCTTGATAATCGTACAACAAAGAGAAAGCTCGAATATGAAAAATATTAGTAAAATAAGATGGTGGGTTCCCGACAAGGTCGGGTCGAGAAAGCGATAACTTCCTAGGATGGATGTCAACCCACTTTGATAACAAATATAGATAAATGACAACCGATAAATGATGTAGATAACCATGTAGGATAGAGATCGGAGATGTTAACGATGTTAAGATATGGATCTAACAAATATAAATCTTTGAGAAATAAAACTAAACACGAGAAGGTTGATGGGGACGAGGTGAATAGTATGGTCAACAATGGACCGTTGTAGAGTTGATAAGAAGATGTGCATGGAACAAAACTATAATATACTCAAAGATGTTTAATCGATGCACGATTGGTAATGAATAGGGATGATGCAACTGGATCGGATGCAAGTTTGATGAGGGAGTGGTAGGGTCGACTGACGATGAGTCGGGTCGAAAGTGACAAGGGGTCAATAGGATAAGATCTAGGATGTTAGACATATGGGTGGCTAAAGGGGAGTATTATGAATTATGGGATAATTGAGAAATAATGGCATATGATGATGCAAATAGAAAAAAAGGTTGACATAGGTTGGGTCGATGAATACTCAGTGGGTCCACGGTGGTGGAGCGAGGATTTAGGATTTAAATAGGCTAGTTGGATAAAAGGGGGATATGTAGAATATCGAGATCGATAGATAGGCATAGTTCGGGGTAACTTTCAAACCGGAAAAACAGATATGGTGAAACAAAGAGAGATATCTAAACAAACTTGAAAAATTCAACTCTCCATGGATGACATGTAAATTTGTTAAGAAGAATCACAAGGTAATGGATATCACAAGATAGATCACAAGATCACAAGAGGAAGAGAGGCGGGTCAAATTCACAAGATAGCCATAAATCCAGCATTTTTTATCCATTTGAGAGGAGGGGTGAAGGTGTATAAATATGAATGTTTTCACCCTTCCACTAACTTTTCTTGAAATCAGTATAAGATTTTCCTTTCCTCTATTCCTCTCGCATGTTTAACATGGCCAATAATTTTTGTTCTTGTTTGATGGTCTTCTCAAGAACATGATCCATGCCTCTAGCCCATGCGCATCAACTTCTCTTCGTATAGTGGGTTTCAACCCCATTATGAACATGTGAATATAAAATCTCTTTCTTATGGTATTAAGGAATATATTTAAGAAGCCTTATAAACTTTTTCTAGTATTCGACCACGGTCAAATCTTTCTAACAAACATTCTAAACTCCATCATATTCTCATCAAAATATAGTTGTGGCAACTACCACTACCCAAAGAACTCCACAAACTATGCACAAGTTACCTCACCCACTACCAAGCTCATCTTAGACTTCATGTCATCCTACCAAGCCAAAACCTTTCTATAAAGTTGATATGCACCGGAGATGGATTTGGTTTCCTCTAGAAATATTATATGTCATAATACTTTTAGATTCTTCTAATAAGAAACAACTCACTCCGCAAGTTTGGTTCCATCAAACTTCATTGTGATGGTTTTATTAATATCCTTGGCTGATTCAGTGGCCTAAATGAGTCTTCTTAGCCCTAGTGTTCTCTTGGTGTTCTTCATAATGATCAAAACTTTCTTGAATGTCTTAAGCATCCGGCCTTTTTCTCCCATCATGGTTCTCTTCCACATCAAGTTCTAGAGGACCACAATCTTCTTTCTCTAGGAACCATGCCATTACAAGTCTCATTTAGCATGGTAAGGATTTGGTCAAGTTCCATTGCTCGAGTAGCCATACTATTTGCACAAGTATTCCGTAATTCTAATTTATGCCACTAGCATGAGTGTAAGACATTTCATCTACCAAGAGTTAGATTTTTTTAGTGAGCCGAGAGTTGCACACTAACTCTAATACCAAAATGTAATGTTATATGCACGAGTCCTGTGGATTAAGGAAACTATTCGCTGAAACAAATGGAAGGTGTTTTCATGGAGATTACAAACATTATCATGTAACTTTGAAGCTTTTTCTCCCAAAGAGTTTATGGTCTTTATAATATTTTTAAAAATCGTTGTCAAACAAAATATAAAATTATTTATGGATCAAAAAGATAATAAAATTTACATAATTATTTATACTAAATTTAACATGGCTACTCGAGCTATTTGATTCGCTTCAATCCAAGTATATTTGTCTAATAATTCTCTTAAATATCTTGAGAGTTCTCCATTCTTCGCCCTCGCTCACTTTTACGAAATATCCCTCGACTATTGCAGTAGTAAAAATTGGGCGCAAAATGGATTCTGGGCCGCAACATCGTTCGATCTCTTTCTTGTCGGTAACCACGACAGTAGCAATCCCTTCCCCTTCAATGGTTGCACGACCAGTGGTCCAAGGTATTGAAATGCAGGCATCATTCATGGAGGAGGATGACCGAAAGCATAATATGATTGCGCTCATTGATCCTGCCATCTTCAATTGGTCGTCCACAAAATCAATCATATTACCATGAAGCTCATTTACAGAGTCGGCATCGACTAAATCACAAAACAAGTTTGCATTTAAACTTGACTCCGCTGCGTCAGCACACATCACAGTGGTAACCTCTAACGGTAGTCTCTGAAATATTATATAAAAATAATGTGAGTTCTTCAATTGCAAGTGATATAGATGCAAGAAAAGTAGAGCTTTTTCCACCATAGACATTAAATACGGTGACATTCTTTCTTCTGTTTAACTGAAAATTACGTTGGTTTATAAGGTTAAATGGTTAACTAATTAATGAAAAAGCATTCAAAAAAGTGATCCGCCAAATATATATACCTGTTCAAAGCGTGCAATAAATAGTGTTTTCCACTGATAATGAGTGCAGAGAGAATTTAGTGCCTTCAGAGCTTAAATGGAATTCCATAACCAAATTCATGGCGTGCCACAAATAAAATTGTTTTCCGCTGATAATGAATTGTATAGTGGGAGAGAGAATTTAGTACCTTGAGAGCATAAATGGAGTTCCATACTTCAGATCCCTTTGTTCCGGAAAAAACCAAAAATTTCAATCCTTGCAACTCTTCAATGCCTACTATACTCTGCAGCTTATGAGGTCCACTGATGCTAATACTCTCGAGACACCTTAGATGCGCAAGATTGGGCAGCTTTTCTAATTCCCAGCATTCGTCTATGGCTAATGTTACCAGCTCATCCAGATCAGACAACCATGATATTGTTTTCAGCTTGATACAAAAGCACAAAAAGAAATGATTCAGTGTTGTTACCAGCTTTAAATCCTCCACCGCCAAATCTCGACATATAAGAGATCGAAGGTGGGGACAAGTCTCTCGACTGATTAATAACTTTGATAAATTTTCACATTCAATATCTATGGTTTGAAGGCTCTTCATGCAGGATGAATCTTCTGTGTTGCTGAGAATCAGTTCCCCACTTAATGAGACATAACTCAAAACTAAACTTGTAAGATTACTGAGTTTTGTAAGTGATCGTGACAAGGACGTCCCTTCAGTTACGCGTCCCCATTGCTCTTTGCTTTGGACGGGTTTTGTGTCATCAGTACTAAACACTCCAAATGAGTTAACTGTCCTGTTAAAATTGGAAGCTTCGGCAAAGAGGTATGATTAATAAGCACCAGCTTTTTCAGCTCTTCCAACTGGAAATTGGCCTAAAATTCACAGTTAATTTAGACAAACGAATTAAAGATCTCAATGGTAGAAAAGATTCCCCATATTGAAAGGTATATTCTGCCATTATAGTTGAAGAGATTTAATTTTCAGTGAACAAAACCAAAATACCTGGGTATGGCTCGACCGCTTTGTTTTTCCCCTGCCTTTGCTCTGCAAATTTGGGTTCCATAATCCTTCAAGCGGACCATGAACATATAAACCCTGCAACTTTTGAAGAGGAATCCATGAAGGAATTTTTGTAAATTTACTTTGAGGATCAAGCTCAAGCTCAAGCCACAATAGATCATGAGTTGCATCGGCGCGATCATTTGTATTTCCTTTAAAAATGTAATTTTACAACCGAGGGTAGAGTCACGAAATGAATGGAAACACCTCGTGCCATCTCTTTCAGCCACTATTTTCTCAAATCCCTTTGACTCCTGCATATAAATGATCAATCAAGATTAAAGAAAATAAACTGAAATAAATGTTCCTCGGGTTTTCTAAATTTTAATTTAAGATTTCTTAAGGAGAAACACACCATGGATCTAAGATGCTGGGACTGCCACAGCCGAGGAGGGCTAATTTTATCTGCCATATGTCTTCCAAGATCCCGGAGATGATCGTGCATTTTAAATACAAATTGGTCTTCCCAATTTGAATCTGAGGAGCTCGACTCCATTTTGACTTCAACCAAGCACTTATCTCTTAAAATTTGAAGTGCGTGCTCAGCGCTCCATCCCGAACCCTTCCATATTCTTACAGCCATATCTTTCCTTTGTCTATGAAAAAACACGCAATATCAATAAAAATCTGTTTTTGTTCAACGTCCAGCCTGTCAAAGCTGATTTTAAGCCTTTCAAGTATCTCTTCAGGCAGGGTCTTCCGAGCTTTTTCGAATGCCAACTGCCAGTACTCAATAGGACTACCATAAACATGGGAACCCAGAACTTTGAGAGAAAGGGGTAAACCTGCACAGATTTTCACAAAGTCTTCAACCAAATCCTCGTACCCATTATCTGGATAGGGCTGGTGGAAGGCATGCCGACAGAAGAGTTCTTTGGAATGAGGCATTTCCAGAAGTCTCATTTGATAACGAGCAGTTATTCCGGCGCATGTTAACACCCTCTGGTCACGGGTGGTAACAACTACCAAATTACCAGCGCCCTGCATATCTTTGAAACATAATTCTTCGAACTGCTCGTGACGATCAATGTCATCTAGCACAATGAGGAGCCCTGAACCGCTTTTCAAACGATTACTGAGATGGGCTCTTCTTTCATGTTTACTGTCTAAAATATTAGCATCTTCAGCGAAAAGATCATTGAGCAGCTTGGATTGCAAAGATGCATTTCACCTTTGTCGAATACTTCTCTTACGTCAAAGAGGAAACATGACGTATTATAGTGAGTACAGTAGAGGTTGAACAGTGTTGTGGCTAGGGTGGTCTTTCCAGACCCTCCCAATCCATAGATGCCAGCCGTTTTACCTTCCAAATTCTCCTCCAGTCTTGGATTAAAGCAGTGGGTTTCAAAATACTGCATGCAATCGCGAAGTCCTACGGGATTTTCTACAACATGTATAGGTCGTCTTTTTTCACCTCTTTCTCCACAGCCATCATAATAGCGTCACAGAAATCGCTGAAAACAGAAACGAAGTTGATTAGAAACGTGTTTGAGAGAATGAAATTATTTAACGAGCTGATAAATTTAAAAACAGAAAAGAAACATAGTACTGAGCTTACTAATCATTCTCGAATGAAATATTCAACGACCTCCGATAAATTTAAAATTAACAGAAAAGAAACATAGTACTGATCTTACTAATAATTCTCATAGTGACTGCGTATATAGCCAGATTTCTCTGAGGCAGAGTGAGAGCAGCATTTTCCATTCTTCCAACTTGTTGAGGTTCCTTTTTCTTCTTTTGTATTCAGAAAAGGCTTTGGCATAGCTGATCCCTTCTCCTCAATGTAGCGAAGCTCCCAAGGCTCCACATCATAGAAGACGGGAATAAACAGGGCCTTGGTTTGTTGTAACATGAGGAGGAGCTCATCCAGGCACCATTTAGACTCTGCATATCCTTTAGAAAAATGGCAATTTGAACTGAAGATGATTTGATGGCATTTTGAATGGTAGAGGATATAGAATCTCCGGCTTGCATCTCCTTTGAAGTCTAGAAAAGCCCGGCATGGTTTCTTTTGAAGACGGCTATAAAGTAGGAAGCCAGAGTGCGCTTGACGTCGGTTCCCCTGTGGTTGATGAAAACATCATACAATTGTGGAGATGCAAGCGCCTTATCTGTTTCCAGCACGGCTTCAACTTCACCAAAAGTTTGTTTTTCCACAATTTGCTGACGCACAAAGCAAAACGAGCCGCCATGAATGTTAGAATGGATCTCAACAATTTTTAGATTTAACAGGGCAAAATGTATCCCGAAATGGATTAATATTCATGAAAGAAGGGAAAAGCAGATTGACTGTAATTGATGGATGGGCAACACAGCGGCACCGCTGCAAAAGCACATCTTCTCTTCCGCAAGTGGGATGGATGATTTCGATAGGATTTTGTTCTCCTTAGATTGCAATTATATAGACATTTCCCTGTTTCTTTAACCGCGTTAATTTTCCACGAACTTTCCCGAACGTAGGTACTAGGAAGATTCAAGAATTGGAATCGACAAAAACAAAAAGGGTCCCATCATCCCATGTCTTTTCGGAGTCGACAAAGAACCTTTTTGTTTTTTAAAACGTAAGGTATGTGGGTCCCATACGGGCCTTTGCATTAACTCGCCGACATCTTTCACGGGGTGTTGTAATTCGTATTTTGTGGGAATTCAAATAATTAAAATATGAAGAATAATGTTTATATTATCAAATGAATAAATTGTTATGTTGATGCGTCATTTAATTTCGATTATAACTATATCTTGCAAGGGAGTCATGCAAGTCATATTGCGACCTCTTTGGGCATTGCGGGATAGTACCTTTATCAGAATTTTCTAGGGTTTCTCACCCTCTGGGCACACCTATATAATGGCCTCTTCCACCTCGAGCTCGGTTATTGAAGCCGTGGCTAGAGCTAGTGGAGACTCAAACAATGGCACCACCACTGAAACGCCCTCGGAAGTTCATCCCAAAGGTCTTCCACGAGGTAATGAATCTCCCCATGATGTTATTTTATATGTCCCTAAGTTTAATGTTGCATGTCCAGTGGTTAGAACAATTCTGCCTTATTGGGTATTTTGTGGGTCGCATCCCCTCTGAAAGCATGCTAAAATCATGGGTTAACTCGGCTTGGGCCACTCATGGCATCTATCTCAAGAGCGTATAGAACATGACCAAAGGTTTTTCCTTTTCCGTTTTCTAACCCATCGCATGCCTCAGCTATATTGAACCGCTTAGCCACTTGGTATGTGCATAACTCTCTTTTGGTCCTTTCTCCATGGACCAAAGATTTTGTGGTCTCTCGAATATGCGGCTCTCAAAGTGCCCATTTGGGTTGAGATTCCTTACTGTCATTGCCATGTGTCCATTTCCTGCATCAAATAGCTTCTTCTATAGGGTGGGTTGTTTGCATGAAACCTCAACTTTTATAATGCCGACCACATAAACACATTTGTGTTGAAGTCGACCTCTCTAAGAGCTGAAAGAGTTCGTGGAGATTCAAATGGGAGATACTCGATACTCCCAATGTATTTTATACATTAACTTGCCTAATACTTGCTTCCAGTGCCAGGCCTCTGATCATAAGATCAAGGATTGTCCTCTCTATGTCCCGTGCAACCGCCCAATGCCTAAGGTGGTTTATGAAGCGGCCAAAACCCTCAAGAGGAAGGGTGGAAAACGGTGGGAGGGCGAAAAAAATAAGAATAAACAAACTTAGACCAAGTTCACAAAGACCAATGACTCGAGTGAGTGAGTTGTTAAGGAATAGACCCGTGGCCAACATCTCAAGAGTCCATTTTGATGACTCATTTTTCCCCTTGCATAATTTCTTGAACACACCCAAGGCGGCTTCGGTTCTATGGAACCGACAAATCTCATCTAAATTTCCTCGACTCTTCCGAATTCGCAGTTTGTTTTAACAATTGATCTACAGGGCCCATTCAAAAGGGCATGAAGTCCTTCTCGTAACTCCATGCCCATTCAAAATCATAGCTTGACACATAGTGTGGATTCTTCAGAAGAGGAGTACAATATAGAATATGTCAGGTGAAGGAAAGTTGAGTTATGGGATTTCTTGAAGCACAATAATGCTCAATTTCTACAAAATCAGTTTGATGCCTTGGATGGCTTGGATGTGGACGGTATGGCCCTTAACCACTGTTTACCATGAATTACATGTTATGGAATGTGCGGGGTCTTACAAACTCTAACCACAAGTATATTGCTTGCGATGTTTGTCAAAAATTATCAATTTAGATGTATTGTGTTTACAGAAGTGAAAGTTACAGGTTTTCAATTGGCGATGGTTTGTAAATCCATCTCGCCTAACAACTTGAAATTTTGCATTAATCATGATGGGGGTGTGGGGTTTGATATCCCTTTTTGCTCCTAAATGGCAGTATTTTTCTATGGACCATGGCATTGACCCCGCCAATCGTGTCATCTAGGCCATATTTAATATTGGCAATCATCATTTTGGATTCATAAACATTTATGCCTCTAATGATGGTTGAAAGGGTCAATCTTTGGTGGTGGATAGCTAATGCAATTCCCAATGCTTACTAGGTTATATGTGGTACTTTAATATGGTGGAGTTTCCCTCTGATAAGTATGGGCACCTACCTATGTGATGGACAATTTGGTGAAAGGGAGGCATGGTTCTATATGTGTAATAAATTTAGGTTTTATGACCCTAACACCTCTCACACTCCCACCTTCTAAAGCATGGTTTACTTGGTCCAATCTTTAAGGGGGATCAGATCAGGTTCTCAAATGGCTCGATAGAGCCATGTTGTCAACTCAATATTTTTTTGAGTTTGACAACATTTACTCCTTGCTGTGGAAGTGATGTCATATTTCATTCTTTCAGACCACACCCCTAAACAATTTCGTATCACTTGGTAAGATAGACGACCTTTTTATCATAAAGGTCATTTTTTTCTCAATACTACCTTGATGGAACACGGGCCCACTCTCAATCACATCAAGTGAGTGTGGAATTTATCTCCTCAAAGAACATCATTTCCAAAACTATCATCCACCTTTGTGTTTCAGTTAGACCAGTGGTGGGAGGATGTTATGACTAGGACGACCAGATTCCTTAGAATCTATGATCAACAACTGGCCAAAATTCGGTGTCGTTCATACTCTACTACCTCCTCCACTATTAGTGAGTGGCGGTGGTACTTCAAGGAAATCCTTTTCTCGAACTCTACAACTCACAGTGGTAGAGCTTCGTTAAAAAATCTAAATTACGGACAACTACAATGCTCGAGGAGCTCAAATATGTGCCCGTCTTCACTGGCTTAAAGTGGGAGATTATGTTTCGAAATAATTTTTATTTCCCTCAAAACCAAGCATTTTTCTTAGCAAATTCATGCCATTTGTGATAGGTAATCTGGAGTCATGGACCCCAAGCATATGTTGTAAGCCTTTTTCAACCACTACAAGTGGGTTTTCAAGCTCAAGCTCCGTCGGATGAGCGATAGTGGCTCTTGACCAATTCTTGGCCACCATGTCATGCAAACACTCTCCGGCTCAAAAGATTGTCTCATGACCGCATGCTCACCCTTGATGAACTATATGAATCGGCCATGCAAATGGCTAACGATAAGGCTCCCGAGTGTGTTTTCTTCTCATGCGAATTCTATAAATCTCTTTGGGATATTGTTGGCCGAACCTCCATCAGGTCTATCTTGAAGGATTCCAAAACCTTTCTCTTGGAACTCACATCAATAAAGGGAGTATCAAGTTCATCCCTACATCCGGAGACCCCGAGCAACTTACCAATTGGCGATCTATCACCTTGCTTAATGTCTCCTATAAGATTATTTCCAAAGCCCTTGCGATTCGGCTATGCCATATTCTTGTTGCCATCATTCAATTAGAAGCAAACCAACTTCATCCAGGGGCATTATATTTTGGACAATATCATTGCATATCAGGAGGGAATGGAATGGGCTCATAAATCCATCCATCCTTCCATGCTCATTAAAATTGACTTTGAGAAATCCTATGATAGGATAAAATGGTTGTTTATTACTGCCATGCTTCACGCTTTGGGTTTTGGCCCTATTTTCATTCAATTTTTCAAAACGTTGTTTGTTAATGCCTCGGCTCAAAGCACCATTAATGGAAACATTTCAACGTTGTTTGTCCTCTTCCGATCCATATGAAAAATTTCCCCTTAGTGCCTACTCTTTATGTTCTTACGACAGAAACTTTTAGATATTTGTTTGCCAAAGCCAAATCCCAAGGGCTTGTCAGGGGAATTGTATTGCCTTCTGCGGATAGCTCCCAATTACTCAATAACTAATTTTTCATGAATCTTTCCTTACTTTAATTGAGGATGAAAGTAACATTCATAATGTCATGCAATGCTTAGACATTTTCTGTTTGGCTTCTGGTTATTCTATTCAATGACAAAATGTAATGTTATGGAAAATCCTTCCTCCCCACGCCCCCTTGGTTGGATTCTTATGATTGGAAAATGTTAGGCCATGGTGAGATGTTTAAATTTCTTGGCATTCCCTTTTCCTTTTGAGTGTCACCTACGGAGCTATGGCGAGTATGTTGCCCAACACGTGGCAAAAAGGTTGTAATATTGGATCACCATACCATTGCCCTTAGCGGGAAATTCCATATTTTTCAACATTCCTTGAAGCCTCTGAAATATCGCTTGTGGGATACTACTTGTAAATTTATGATTTTACAAAAATGACCAACTAGGGCAACAAATGGTATTTAATTGATATCTCACAAAATACATGCCCAAAGTGCATGAAATTTTGAGGAAGCTTGCGATAATAATAATAAAGACTAAAGTTTTATTTGGAATTTTGGAATAATATATTGCTGCGAGAAAATTACAGAATAACCTAAACAACTGTGAAACTTCAAAAATTCATAACTTCTCCAATAAGCATGATAAAATTATGAAATTTTTGAAATTACATCTATTAATATGGAGAATGAAAACCCAACCTCCAGATCTTAAAATGGACACTAAAAGCCCTAAAAAAACATTGTTGCAAATCTAGAACCGAGTAGATAAAACCCTAGAAAATAGATAAAAATATGAATTTCTTAAAATAACATCTACCAATGATATAAAAGAGATCCCAACCTCCAAATATGGTAATGGCACATTAAAACCCTTCCAAAAACCGTTGCAAAATCCCAAAGTGGGTCGCTCCCCTTGGGAAAAGGCCAAAAACCCTCAAAAGTGTCTCCAAATGAGGTGCAAAATCTGCTCTAATCGCTGCCACAAATCAGACTGAAAACTCTTTATTTTCTCCACAAAAGCCCTAAAAATATTTCAAAACCCTTCTCTAAAAATTCTGAAATTGATCTCTCGAAAATCATCCTAAATCGGCACCAAAATGACAAGCTAGGGTGGATCTTTCACCACTGAAGAATGCCCTACTAGCTAGGGATGGATCTCTCACCATCGAAGCTACGGATCTTGTAGGATCTTACCGCACAAGCTAGGTGATAGAAATCAACAATTGCTCAATGAAAATCATAAGTGTGCATGCAACAATGAGCTCTAAAACTCCCCAAATATCCTTATATAACTTTTCATTACCTTTTTCCAAGTTGGGAGCTCCATGTGGGACTAAAAGTAACTTAAGTGACCCCAACAAGGAAATAGAATAATAAAGTACCATAAGTCACCCCAACAAAGAAATAGAATAATAAAGTACTATGAGCCCTCCCCCAATGACAAAACATAACAATTATTACCACCAAGTTGCCCACTTAATGTCAACAACAAAATATAACAAAAAATTAATGTGGTAATAAGTCATCTATACCTAATAGCCTCCAACGCTATTAGCCCCTCAGGTATGTCCAAGGCTAAGATGAATGAAAAACTCCTAGGCGATGTACTCGGAATTGGGGACATTATAGCTATGCATGTGTATTACTCTTCTTGTTTGGTGTCATTCAAAACATCTATGCAGAAGTTGCAAAGATTCTCAAATATTTTATCGGGCCAATGCATCATCATGTAAAGGGTTCCATAGAGTTGTTTGGGATACATGTTGTCTTCCCAGGAGACACGGAGAGATGGGCCTTATTGATATCTTGCATCAAGGGCAGGCACTTTGTGCCAAATGGATAATTTACAGTATTGAAGGACAAGAAGCTTGGAAAGTGGGTAAGTGCACGAAGTTGGGGGGCTTAAAGAGGATCTTAAGTGGATCCATTTTTCTGAAAAATAAAAACTTCAACTTCTACGAGTTTTATTTAATAGTTACACTCAAAATTGGAAGATGTTGTATAAACACGAATCATAGAATTTTGAGTCTAGTTTCTAAGCTACTAAATTTTATTGAAAACGGATAAGTTTAAGTGGGTCAAATAACTAAAATACTAATAGTTTATCATGTTTTTGTTAAAAAAACATAATACAGTGACTTTCGTGCTCCCACCATTTTTTGAGCACCATTTAGTATTTTTGAAAACCCTTTGGTAGAAATATCTAGATAGGAGCATCTAGTTTGGGCTCCTTTTTTTAAAGATTTTTTTAGCGAGTATTTTTATTTTATTTTTTATAGTATAGGAATTTTAAATTTAAAAACGTAATGGAGCTCTGATCATGCCCCCCTTAACTACCTCAAAAATATCAAAAATTAGATTTTTTTAATATGTATAGAATTAGGCCTAGTTTGGGATAGTATAAATGTTTTTCAAATTTGATGAGCCAAAAAAATGATATACGACAAAAGATAGACATGTTTAAACTTTAAAAAATAGCTATAAAAAGGTATAGTTAGAAAATAAATAATATGCAAACCTTATATTAGTCAAAAAATTTGAAAAATTATATTTTTAGAAAGAAGAAACTTTGTTCTACGTCATGGTATAAGTTTTTTTAAACGAATCAATCGTTTTATGTTGATTTATCATGGTGGAAGTGGCATTTTTGCATTTTCTTGCCAAAACATCTAGTTTGTTTTGTTTGTGCAGGTCCATGCCTAAGGCTTGGGAATCGAAACTGAATCCCAAGACTGGAGGCATGGATTAGAAAATGGGAATAATATAACACGTACATGTCATATAACGTGTATGAATTCTTCATAGTATGAACATTGTATGTGAAATTGGCATACTTATATTTACAAAAAAAATGTTTAAGTATAATAAATAAACCTTATAAAACTAGTCTCACACTCCACGAGTCACGGTTTAGGAGATAGTTTTTTATAGTATAATCTGATTAGTACATAGGTAATTTTTAGGATTTCAACATTCAACCTAAATATTTTAGCGTTTAATTTCTACAATCAAAACCCTAAACCCGAGGCCCTAAACCCTACACCTTAAACCATGATCCCTAAACCATAAAACCTAAACCTTAAACCCTAAGCCCTAAACCCTAAAACTTAAACATTCAACCCTTACCCGTGAGCCCTAAACCCTAAACCTTAAGCCTTAAGCCCTAAACCCTAAGCCCTAAGCCCTAAACCATGAACCATGAGCCCTAAATGCTAAACCCTAAACTCTAAACCCTAAACCTTACCCATTAAACCCTAAACCCTAAACATTGAATCCTAAACCCTAAATTATGAGCCCTAAACCCTAAACCACGAGCCTTAAGCCTTAACTCCTAAAAGCTAAACCCTAAACTCTACTGACCTAAACCCTTAACCCTTAACCCTTAACCCTAAAACTTAAACCCTAACACCAAAATAGTAAACCCTAAACCCTAAACACTAAATCCTAAACCCTAAACTCTAAACCCTTAACCCTAGACCCTAAAACCTAAACCCTAAACCCTAAGTGTCAAGAGCCCTAAACCTTAAACACTAAATCTAGAGCCCCGAGCTCTAACCTTTAAACCTTAAACATGTAACTTTGATCATCGAAACTTGATCCATAAACCATAAAACATGAACCACAAACCCTAATCCCAAAACCTTAAACCCTAATCCTTTAACTTTACACCTGATCCCGAGCCCCAAACCCTAAACCTTAAACCCCGAGCCCGAGTCGTAAACCCTAAATCTAGAGCCCTAATCTCTAACCCCTAAACCTTAAACCCATAACTCCAAACCTCAAACCCTCGGCCACAAACCCTTAACCATGCACCCTAAACCCTAAACCCTAAGTCCTAAACCATAAACCACGAACCCTAAGCCTTAAATATCCCTACACCCTAATGCTTAATCCATGAACCCTAAACCATGTACCCTAAGCACTAAACACTAAAAAATAAACCCGAGCTCTAAACCAAAAACCCTAAACCTTAAGCCTTAAACCCTAAACCCTAAACCCTAGGACCGTGAGCCCTCAATGTTAAAACCTAAACCCTAAACCCTAAAAACTAAGTCCTAAACCATAAACCATGACCCCCCTAAACCCTAAACACCGAGTCTAGAATCGTAAACCTCGATCCATAAATTCTAAAACTTAAACCCCGAGCGCTAAACACTAAACCCTAAAGCTGTGAACTCTACGACACTAAACCCTTAACCCCCAACCCTTAATCCTGAGACCTAAACCCTAAAATATAAACCTTAAACCCTACAACTAAAATAATAAAATTTAAACCTTGAAAACTAAATCCTAAACCCTAAACCTTAAACCTTAAACCCTTAACCCTAAACCCTAAACCTTGAGCTCTAAACCATAAACCTTGAACCATGAGCCCTCGGTGCTTAACCCTAAACCATAAAACCCTAAAAACTAAATTCTAAACCCTAAACCATGACCCCTAAACCCTAAACCATAAACCATAAACACTTTGAATCCTAAACCCTAAACCCTAAACCCGAGCCCTAAACATTAAACCCTAAACTTTGAACTCTAAACCTAAACCTCAACCCTAAACCCTAAACCCTAACACCAAAATAATAACACCTAAACCTTAAACCCTTAACCCTAAACCCTAAACCTTGAACCTTGAACCCCGAGCCCTAAGCCCTAAACCCTAAACCCTAAACACTAAATCCGAACCCTAAGATCTAACCCCTAAACCTCATAAATTTTGAGTAGGTATCATGGTGAGTTCATCTTTTTGAATATCAATATTAGGACCATATTTCCTAGTCTCATGCCTATAAATATCATCGAGTCTAGTTGTAAAAAGACCTTGTTTATGAGAGGTGTGAAAAATAACTAAATGGATATGACATCTACATTATTTCTTCTTGATGCATATTACACATCTTTGTCACACCTATTTCTCCCCACATATGTGTGTTCTCTTGAATGTTAATTTGTTCACACTCTAGAACAAATCTCACATTTCTCATATTTCCATGTATGGTATTATGCTGAGCCAAGATGACCCACTGGAAGCTAGAAAAAATAACCATCACAACACAAAAATTAATCTCAAAGGAAATAGAAGAGACATAGAGAATATACCAACACGGAGGTGTAGGATCAAAACCAAATTTCTTGTAGTATCCTCTCCTTTGGAGAAAGAGAAAGATCTTCTACTACTAAATGGATAAAAATTTGACATAACTTCCTGAAGTGTTCAAAATAAGCATAGCAACTGGTGAATGGCTAAGAATACAAAGGGTTTATCAATCACCTAATACATCTTTCTTGTTTAGTTTTGAATGGGAGTCTGTTGGCCTACGAATTAGTGATATTCCATTCATTGATAATTCCTTCTATGATAAACCCATGGAATCTTTCAAAAGATCCTTAAAAAAGATAGGGGTAGTCATTAAGCCTAGTGAAGGGTGTGATGTGACTTTCAAAAAACTTGAAATTCATACATATTTAGAGGTCATAACATGAATCTACAAATATCTCTAGCATTATAAATGGAAGCCAACTAATGGTGTCTCCCTATATCTAAGGATTAAAGACTACTGGGTCCTGGCCCGGTAGGATTGGACATCCAGGAATCATTGATTGTTTGAATCATAATGTTGTTGCATTTGGAGAAACATTTTCAAACATTGGAGTAATGCATCTTGGAAAATAAACTTGAACCTTAGAAATCCTCTCAAATTTCCAGCTTACACAAGCACTGGACATATCAAGCTTTGTTCTTTGAATGAAACCTTCATTCCCGATAACTTACAACTAAAAGAATTATTCAAAAGAGCATCAAAAAAATTTCTTTGTACAAAATTATTCTTGGATATCTGGCATTTCCTTCTTCAAAATATCAATAGATAAAAGACATCAAATTGTGATGACTCTCTTTGAATGTTCTACCTATGAAGCAAATGAACCCTTTTTAGTTGAATACTATCTATCAATACTAATAAGAATGGGTAAGACATAAAACATTACAATGAGTGAAATAGTTCCCATGCGATGGGAAAAATAAGATAGATGTATTGGGTAACATTTCTTTGTACCGAATTGTTCTTGGATATCTGAAATTTCCCTCCTTCAAATATCAATAGATGAAAGGCATCAAATTGTGATGAATCCCTTTGAATGTTCTACCTATGAAGTAGATGAACCCTTTTTAGTTGAATACTCTCTGTCAATACTAATAAGAATGGGTAAGACATAGAACATTACAGTGAGTGAATGGGTAAGCCTAAACCCTGAGCCCTAAACCCTAAGCCCTAAACCCTAAACCCTAAATCCTAAGCATTAAACCCCTGAACCATAAACCCGAACCTTGGCCTTTAAACCTTAAATCCTAAACCCTAAACCATAAACCCTCAACCCTCAACCCTAAACCTCAAAACTTGAGCCTTAAACCCTAAACTGTGAGCCATAAACCCTAAACCTTAAAACATAAATAATAAAACATAAACCATAAACCCCGAGACCTAAACCCTCAACTCTCAACCCTAAACTATAAACCCTAAACCCTTAACCATTAACCCTAAACTCTAAACCCCTAACAGTTGATGATAATCATATCTTGCTCTATCATTGTACTAAAATCTCTCCAAAGAACAACCTCAAATGAGCTATTCATGCCACCGAGGTATCCAGGACCATCATGTGTGAATTATTAAGGCATCATCTATCACCATGAGATACATATGAGAAAATACACGTATGAGAATATTGAATTTAATTTCATGAAAGGATGATTTTAGAGCTAGGGAAAGGTGAAGGGATAATCTTTATATAGAGCACCATGTTTCTAAGCATTAGCAATCATCCGAGTTCACTTGATGTAATTCACTTGGTTCTTGTTGAAAATTTTTTCACTTGTGCAAAAATGGGCAACTTGAAACTTTGTTACGATGGATAGCATTGGTGAAGTGAACCTAAGCTAGGGGAAATTCTTTTAGTTCAATATTGTTTCTGATGGATTAATTAATGATTACATGAAATCTGCAGCTATGTGTGTTGTTACAAATCACATATTCTACAATTTCATGATTATCTTCAAGAAAGGAACACAAGGCCCCAAAGGACAGATGTGTAAACTTGATGAAAACAGAAAGTATAGAATAGATGAAGTGTTAATTTTTGAAACAACAACCGAGTTGCAGATTACAATGAAGATCAAAGTTCTTTATAGGTTACAATTATTTTAAAGTTCTTTCCTTCATGATTAAACACATTCGATAATGTTATTGAGTTGTTTAATTCATTGTACAATCCATATACAAAGCTGAAATGTAGAAAGAAGTACACAACTCAGTTTCAGAATTCAATGTTTTATTCATAAGGAATTTCAAATGTTCCCACACAAGTCGTGGGATGTAACTCAAAAGTAAATTACAACTACTAAAGTAAGAGGTACATATGCATGAAAAAGAAAGTAAAGGAGTATGAAATAACCCATCATTTCCTTGGGTTTCTTTCATTTAAGTTAATGCATTTCTAGAGTCGAGCTTTCTCCATCTTCATCCTCACTTCTTAATGAATGGCACTTTGTACACGAAAACAAGAAAAGGAAAGATTGTCAATTTTGAGCTCAGGGTTGATCCATATTCCTATACTATCCAAATTCGTGCAAGTGGATCTCTTAACATCAGGAGGTATAAATTACATGAGGATCAAAGGCACAATTGATAAAATCACTATTATGTAGTAGCAGACATATGATTTATTCACTCAAAAAGAAGGAGAGAAGAAAGAGGAAAACTATGGAATAAAAGAGAGGCCAAAAGCCTAATGTTTTCTAACCAGTTTATCTAAATGTGCAGATACAGGTAAGAAGAAAGAAGTGATACATTCTGTAACTTGAATCATAAAAGTACATTTATTTCAGTTCAAACTAAAGGATGAAGTTAACTGAAATGAGACAAGATTACACAAACAGAATGAAAAGGAAATCGAGAAAATTTTGATAGAGCTTCACCATGTAAATGGACATTTTACATCTTTCCATCATGCTATTTCAAACTAATACATGCTTGAAATTTGTAGATAAATCAAATAGTAATGTAGAAAGCAGATAATGCATGGTATGGTCAAAGATAATAGTTACCAAAATTCAACTTCCAACAACAAGCCATAATTCAATGGATGAAGGATACAGATGACCAACTCAAAGAAAATAAGTGTTACAACTTAATTGAATACAACTGAGAAAGAAAGGACCAAATTCACATTTCTAGGTAGTCTTTTCAAAATTTCATCAAGAAAGATTTAGTAATGCTCAAGTAATGCTTAGACATCAATTCGAAATGGATTATAAACAAACAAGTTGTCGAACATGGAAAAGAGCTCTCAGAAAGGAGCAGATTGATGTTAGCTATAGAAAACACAAGGTACATGAATGAGCATCTCATAGTATAGTTGAATCAAGATCAAGTATAATAAGAATTGCAGCAGATAAGCACAAGTACAAAAATAAGTCAAGATGCTACATCATTTCTATAGAGTACAAGTGCAACTACAAGTTACAAAGGAGCTATACAGTCAAAACTACATCCACATCTACAGTTTCAATTCTTGTACAACATCAGAATGATCATGTAATCAAGGTGGATAAGCATAAACAAGTATTTGCAACTCATGAAACAAAGTCATGACTTATGTTCGATGTAACAAAAAAAAAAAAAAGATGATGATATGGAATACGAGACAATACAATTAAATAGAAAAGGCACGAATATGATCTCAAGATGGCAAAAGTTCGAATCACTTTCAAGGTGCATTTTTTAAGAATCATCATAGAAGTGAATCTTATAAGATCAAAAGGATAACTATGATTGTGTGTTCATTATTCCATATTTGAGGAAGTTTGGAAGTCACTTTTCTAAAATAAGCTCAAATACGGGGGTAGAATGTAGTTCAGGGTTAACTAAGAAAAGTATACAATGCAATCATCTTAGTGAAACAACAACTAAACCATCCTCTGAGTTACAAATGATAACTATCAAGATACAGTTCAAAAATGGAACTATTTGAAAGTACATTATTTCAAGGAATGGGATTTGTATTTAGCATTTAGAAGCTACAAGTATCAAAAATTCAAGTAGACATTACAATCATGCTATAGTTATCCACTTGAGAATAAAATAATGCAATACAATGTTCAAGTATCAGGGTTTCAGAAAATGTAATAATGATTTCAATCATATTTCAGCGAAGAAGGAGTACAAAATCACATACACGAACAACACGGTAAAAAAATAATCCTGTCTTTTCTTGTATTGTTGTTCATGTGATTTTTGGGAGGCTGAAGGAGTATAAACAATCACATATGGAAAAATATTTGGTATACAGTAACAAGGAAAATGAACATTATTATCATAAAACCCCGAGATCAAAATGATGAAGCAAAAAACTCATACAGAGAAGAAGCCAGAGGCTCAACTGTAGAATGGCCCAGAAGGAATGAAATATTTGATGAAGCTCTCAAACCCAGAAAACACCGGATGAATGCACATGCCACCAAGTAAAACAGAATGAACCGAGCCCAAAATATCATCAATGGCTCAAATTCAGACCTTTAAAGGGTAAACACCAAGTCAACAGAAAAGATAGCTTTAAATTCTAAATAAGCTACAGTCAACATGAATTTGCTTGAATCAAGAAAATCAGACCTCATTAACAATGAATTCTACATATCATGATCTTTCGGCATAGCCAAAACATCAATGAAATAAAGGAAATACAATTTTATTGTTCTACAATGATGGTCATGCTATGTATCGACACTGGGTAAGGATTAGTCTAAGAGCAAACTTATTTTTGGAAAAACTCTTGTAAGGAAATTTGCATATCTAATGCAAGGAAAAGAGTATTCAATCTCAAGCAATATAGGAAATAGATCTATACATGGCAACTATAGTGAAAAGGAAAACTATCAGTAGCGAAAGACGGTGCCGAAAAATCAAATAAACACATCATAAAGTATCTGATTTATTGAGAATTTGCACGAATGAGAAATACATGAACTTACTAGTACAATAACATCAAAGCCATGAAATCCTCTTTAATATCAAGTACAAAATAAAGCAAAGAGGGCCCCAATGATTTACGAGCTCGGAGATCAAGTTTGTACAAAGAAGTGCAAAAAGAGAAGAAGGTTTTCATGGTGTTAGTGCTAATAAATCCAAACCAAATGAGAAAAATAATTCTGAAGCCAAGGAACCGGAGGTTCACCTTAGAGTTACAGTTTTTCTAAGTCACGGAAGAACACTCAAAGAAAGGAGTTTGAAATACCCGATAACATCAGCCACCACTAAATAATCTTGTGCATAACTTAGAAAGGCCTCGAGCAGTCAATGAATTCGTGCTCGAAGGGTGAAGCGGAGACCTTGAAAGAAGTTCCATGGTGATGAACAGCGACCGAGGTCTCACTCGGAAGCTCTAAACAGAGCAAAAGAACAATGTAAATATAAATACATTGAGCTCGAAAACCGATTTAAAGAATAATCGAGCTCTACGAGTCCATAGAGCTTCATAAAGTGATACAAAAATGAGCTCAAAGGATACGACAATAATGGTGAGCATCGATCAAATCCCACTCGAGAGAACTCAAAAGCGAGTAGAGACATTGAGGATACGGATGCACGAGAGCTTAGAAGGCCGATTCTCGAGTATACGAGCTTAGGAAGATCAACAATGGCTTCTTGGATCAATTTTTCTAGGGCTCCGCCACTCGAGCGAGCAAATAAAAATGAAAGTGATAAGCTCGTTGAGCTTATACCCAACCTAACCCACTTGGAGTTATCATCAATGGCTAAGATCAAGTCGCGCAATGATCGACGGCCGTGAGAAAACAAAACCACGACTAACCATTATGCCAATCGAGTTAGAAGATCCACGGTAGAAGTCAATCGAATGCCGGAAGATCAGCGATCAAGGATAAATCATCGGTTTCTATCTGAAACCACCTTGAATTACGATTTCACGCGACCATATTAAATGTCAGGTCGAAACCCTAATCAAGGATCAAAAGATCTATGGTTAGAGATGAAGCAAGTTAGAAGATCAACGACCAGCGTTGGAGTTAGTTTATCAATCCAGACTCAAGGTTATAGTTAACTCGACTGATTTAGATACCGCTGACAAAGCTCAAGGGTGAGTCACCATGGGAGGGGCCAACCCACATCATTCAAACAAAATTATTGCATTGGTCGAATAAGGTCTGAACCATACACATGTTGATAATGATCACCAAAAGGTAAACTTTACCTTTTCCCATGTTTTTCCATGTTTTTAAATTGAAGGGGGCCGAACAAACTTTACATTCAATGAATATCAAAGGGTTCGATAATATGTTATTCCAATGATCAAAAGTGGCTACTTATCCAAAGTCCGAGTGTGATGTAATCAAACTAGGGGACCGAAATAATCAAGTTTATAACTATTACTTATGCCATGGTCAATGCCACAAAATTATCAAAGGGGGTAAACATTACCTTAGCCTATGCATGAAATAATCATATATGCCGACCAAGTGAAAAAGGTGAAAGCTTCATGTAATGCAATGATTATTTCAAAGGATCCCAATAAACTATATGTGCAATGATGGACCTAATGTGGGCTAATAATCCAATGATGGGCCTAATGTGGGCCAATAATCCAATGAAGACCAAGTGTGCACATCAAAGGTGGTCCCCACATGGGAATTGAGAATAAAACAAAAAGTATTATATTTGCAGGAATAATGTATTGCATGTGATCAAAAAGGTGACAAAAGGGATTATTTCACCATGTAGGTAAAGAAAAGAAAATGTCAACATAAAAGCACTGAAGATGTCACATCAAGCACAAGAAGACAGAGATTGCATGCATTGAGAAGACTTGCTCATCAAGCAAAGTTTATTATTAGCCAATTATTCACCCAACTTTATTTAAAAATAGAATAGTCAACTACAGTTTGGTGAGTTGTAACTAAGGCTATTAATGCCTCATTGTATTAGCATGCTTATTTTTATTCCTTTATTTATTCATGATAAAGGATAAAAATAGGATGCATGAGTGAAATACAATTATTAGTCTATTTTTAGGATGGGTGGGTTGAAAAACTTGTTATATATTGTGTGCATTAGCAAAGCACAAGAGAGAACTTTTAGACACGGAGTCTTTGACGAGTTTTCAGTTTGCCCTTTGAATAAGAAGTATATTATGCCTTTCTAATTATTTGCAGTCTTGTGTATGTTTATTAATCCTTGTGAATGTCAAATTCCTAGTTAATCATCTTACCCTATTGCAAATTTAGTAATTTCGCATGATATTAGTGTGCATGTGTAGCTTAACAGTATTGTTGTGATACTTTCCCTCAATGCATCAAGTGTTTGCCTTAATATTCTGCTGAAAACTATTGGCTTGTGCATCCATAATTCATTCTCATATCAATTGTGCATGTACTCAGTCAAAGACCTCAAACAAATTTGGTGTATCACCTCAATTTTAAATCCATTTACAGTCATCCTTCTACCCTCAAACCCTAAGAAAATTAGTTTAGGATACATCAAAAAGGAACCGAATTTATACCAGGAGACTTACCTCAAAATAGGTATACCCATAGACACGAGTTGCTTCCATTGTATCTACGAAAGAGAGATCCAGAGCAAGCTTAGAACACCTACATTCATCTCTACTGGGGTGTACTTTGAGAGATAACAATGCTATTTGTAAAAACTCATTCAACACCTAGTAGTGTGATCAAACCTTAAGGAGGAGGCACATTACAATCACCTCATTTTTTCCATAGGATAGGAATCCCATTCAGGGAGAAATCCTCTATCTACAAAGTGAGGATATCATTTTAGTAAGAAGTAGACAAGCATCATAGAGTTGATTCGTGGTCACTAAAGTGAATTATGGACCAAATTTAAAAATTAGTACCAATTCAAGCAGTGGTAGGGCTAAAATCCAATCCAGAAGGTAAAAAAACCTACAAAATGACTATATGTTTTCGTAAAACAAATACCGACTATAATATATATGGCCTGAAAGTTTTAGGTAATTGATAAAATTCTGAAAAGGTGTAAGTAGTAACCAAATTAGATTTTGAAAAACTATCTTCTAAAATATAACTATCGAGCTATGGGACCACTTCCATCGATGCAGAGTGACCTAACTTCTTATATTTACTAAGATAAATTTAAATACTTGACATTTATTTTAGTAAATATGGCTCCTTCAGGCCCTCCTAAACTTCATATATCTCAAAACATGTACACATTTTATAGCACTAGAAAGCATACGTTATAACGTGCACACATTTTAGGTTCGTGCATTCCCAAGCCTAGGAAAACATAACGTGGTCACGTTTAGTTCATTTTCATCTTTTTCCACTTTTTGGCCCTCCAACTTGGTGCACTTACTCAAGTGTTTCTACACCATGGCATTGAGGAGGTTTCCCTTATGGTGCATGACCTAGAAAGGTTTAGTGTTTGTCGATCTCCTCTTTGTTTGTGTTCCTATCAAAGTGGCCGGCACCATTGTGCTCAAAAGTATTTAGAAAACATGGGATCAAATCAAACCATGGCTTAAATTGAGAGGAAACGAATTTCACAATGGCCTTTCTGTCAACCAACACTCCTTGTGGTGGTCACCTATCATTCAAGTCCAGGATCGATGTCTTGTAGAGGTCTCAGAATTCCTACACTCAATCTCTTCAAGCACGGAATTTGTTCCATTCAGGACCTTTATTGCAAGTGTATCCAATCTTGGTGTCCTTGGAATGAGCTAAAAACTTGATTCAAACTTGCTACGCATGATCGTGCTAGTATCACTGACATCATTTCTTTTGTCCCTGATCATATGAACCAAAAAATTGTTGTGCATTCCTCTCATCCTTGGTGGACGGATTGAAAATAGTTCGTGGATACCCCATTCTGGAACTATTCGGCTAGTAAAGGATATTGTTGGTTGTCTCTGCATCTGCCCATGGTCGTTAAGCTCAACACTCTGTAGGGGCTTCACTCTTCTCCTTCCAGTTGGAGAAGGAGATTTGACATAATTTGGTCTGTCTGTGTGGAACCCAAAATTGTACACTTTTTTTTTGATGTGTCTTACATCAAGGCATCCCGATTTGTGCCCATCTAGTTCAGATTGGTGTCTCGGCTCCCAAATTCACTTTCTTTGGACACTTGGAAACCTTATCACACCTATTCTGGTTTTTTTGCAAAGCCCAACAGCTTGGAATTAGATTCATTCATTCTTTCTTCCCTTCCGGCTAGAGTGTTTTACTTGACAACATATTCTTTTAGGAGATAATCCCATATTACCCCACATGTTTTCCTAGATTTGGCATGCTTTCAAAGGGGAAATTCTTTTTTTGGTTATGGAAAGAAAGGAATTCATATTTATTTGCTAATGTTGAAGTTGATCAACATTTCTCTATATATAATAAGTCGGTGGTTATCTCAATGTGTTGTTGCAGATACAAGTGCAAGCGAATAAGGTGGCCCTTGAGGTGGAGCACCTCCAGACCCTCTGTGTCATTGGGGTGATGCCCCCTATAATGTTTCTCAAGAACCACCTTCACCCTCTTAGCGCTCCTACGCCATGGCGGTTGTCCTTGAGGTGGTCGTTAGAGCCGTTCCCAACAGTGCTCTTTCGGCGTGCCGCCTCTCGTGGAGAAGTTTATATCCCTTAGCTCGCCACCAATGTTGGAGCTCCCCGCCGGCCTTGTCAACTCGGCTCGGTTAGGGGTCACCTACTACCCCCGATCTATGCACCTACGACGAGTGAAGCCTCCCGCCTTTTCCTCCACCGGATTAGTCCCCCGATGGCTCTTGCCATCTCTCCCACGCGGGTTCTGGCGATGATGAAGAAGAAGACTCCCGAGCTCGGTTGGGATATCTTGCACACTTGGAAAAGACCTTCTTGGTGTTGGTTGGCCGAGATGACCATGATCCTCCTTACGCTAGTCATTTTTTAACAACAACATAGCTCCAGTGTTTGTTAAGTTGTTTTGTTCATTTTCCTAGGTTTGGCCTAATTTGTTCATGGTTTTGGGGCGTGCTCTCATACTAACCATTTTTGTTGAATTATCGCATATCATGTAATTATTAATATAATATAAGATCATTTTCATAAAAAAATATGAAAATGAAAAGTCGGTTGTAGGAAGCGAGTAAAGGCATTGGTAAAATCATGGATTAAGTAAAGTATATTCTCCAAACTTATAAGGTAATTGGTTTGAGTTTATAAATATTGTTGTCAATGGGAATCGGGAATTGAAATGATTTAATATCTCTCCTCATCTTTGTCATCGACAGCGAGAGGCCAATTGATGATGTATAGGAATTTAGTAAAGCTGTCAATATCATTATGGACAATGTCAAGATAAATATAAGTGCGGCATGACATAAAGATTTAAATAACATATATTACGAAAAACATGTTTATATCGATCCCATAATTCATGAAACTTGCTTGACACTCATAATTACAGCTCAAGAAAAAAATTAATCATAAATAAAACTAAAAAAAAATAATAATCATAAATACAGCTCAAGAATTTTTTTAATTTTTAATTAAAAATAAACATGTAAGACTAGAACCACCATCGAAAAATCTATTGACATCATAAATTTTTAGTCTCATCCCCTAATTGATGATGATATAGTTGTACATTTGGTTTGAGATTTATGTATTGGAAAGACCATTATCGTATTTCATGTGGCAACTGACTGACCACTTGAATAAAAGTTGAAACTACGTTCAAAGTGGTTCCTCGGCGGCGCGCCGGCACTCCCGAGGGGCTGGCCTGGGTCCTTTACCTTTATTCAAAATGGTCAATCACTTGCGACGTGAAGACGATTTCCTCCGTTCCCCACGAAAGAAGATGCGGACTGGTCTGAAGTCGTACATTTTGTAGTCATTCATAGCTTTCTTGGAAATTGGCGTGAACTCGTACATTTTGTAATTATTCATACTTGTCCCTTTTCTGATTGGCAATTTGACCGACTACACAAATTTACATAATTATCTCTTGGGCTGTTCACGAATCGCGCGTAAGGTCGTCGAGATTACTAGAACAGCCTTCCAAGCCCAAGTCCAAGCCCTTGGCTAGTATTTTGTTTTTATAGCCAGATGATACTTTGAGATTTAATAAAGATATTATCCAAATACTAATCCATTTCAGAAAAGGGTGAAAATATATACAGGCTTTAAGGACATGGACATTGGGAATAGACCATTTAAGCGTTGTTCTACTCCATATGGGTAAAATTAGAAAAATAGCTTTTGCTAATATATGCAAAGCCCGCTTTGTCAAAGCTAGAAGGCTTTTTCATGCTTGCACCATTGGCTCAGGTTTTTGACTTGCAGAAGCACTTCCAAAAATGTGATACACTGTTAGACCCACACATGCAGTGTAAAAACAGGGCTTTGAAGTGCACCCCTGGGTGGTGTCAGAGGGCTCTCCTACCCTGTTTGCGCACATGGAACTCAAAATATGCCGAGGCCAAACACAGAAAGTTTAACAGGGGTTAAAATATGATTGGAGATTTTGAAATTGAAGTGACAGTTTTTTGTCAGCAAGTAGAGAGCCGCAGGAGAGCCCGAGGCGAGCCCAGGCAACAATCGATGCTGTTGGAATGCTTGTTGGCCACGAAACCCAAGAAGTCTCGAGCGCTTACTAGCCCGATTTGTCACTTTTGCATGTGCGGGTCTATGTGTCGGAGAGTAGTAGATGCCAAACACCCAAAAAATCTCAAAATGCATTGAGGTGGGTTTTTTGAGTTGACAAACAACATGTAAATCCTCAAAAACACACACATGACAAGAAAACTATAGGGATAAGAAAAATATAGGGAACACTTCAGATCATGAAATATCCTTTAAAAATCCCTATAAAAATTAGTAAAAGATCCCAAGGTTTTTGAGATTTTTATTCAAAGCACCCGTAAATTTGAAAACCCTCAATATTGAAATTAACCAAATTTGCACATAAACTTGTCGATTAAAAACTTGAATAATACCACAACTTAAAAACAAGACAAGTGTTTTACTAGCAAGAGTATGATACATATCGAGTTTCTTCTAGGATCTCTATAAAGACTGTTTGCACATATATATTTGGATGAATCCAAGAAGATCTAAAAAGTAATGCAATATGAAATTAACTCACAAAAAGAAGAATGGTGCAAAATCAGGAA
Organism: Taxus wallichiana var. yunnanensis; assembly: GCA_018340775.1. Taxonomy (NCBI): domain Eukaryota; kingdom Viridiplantae; phylum Streptophyta; class Pinopsida; order Cupressales; family Taxaceae; genus Taxus; species Taxus wallichiana. Next base: position 347,989,143 of record CM031241.1, on the reverse strand, counting down.
CCTCTCAATAGCTCAAGTGGTGTGTACATATAGGAGTGTTGTGTAACTCCTCCATGAGAATATTCCCATAATAGGAAGGGGAGTTACACTCCAGAATGGGAATGTAACTCCTATGACACACTATGACACAATATGACATGTAAGACATGTCATAGTAACTCATATGATACTCAATACACCTAAGCAAGATGAGTCACCAAGGGTGAGGATTTATTCCAAGTAAATAAATACGAGGAAAAATAATATCCTACACCAACAAGAACATCAATACAAGATCAATCAAACCAAGCAACATAGGATAGAAGAAGAAGGGGCTATGTCACTAAAATCTAAACTAAGGGTTCATAATTCATACATATGCAAGTGTAATAAAACATGATGTAATAATGATTTTGTGTAAATTTGAGTGTTTACATGAAATAAGAGAAAAATAAAAGAAAGAGAGAATCTGAATACAAAAAGCATTTAAAAAGAAGTTACACACACACACACACACTAGATGAGCATATGAATACTTTAAAATAATATATTTTTACTACTAATAAAAGACCCTATCAAAATTTATTTCTACATCTTAAAAATATTTCAAAATTTGATAGGTCGTGATTAATGGTTTTAATTTAATAGGTAACTTTAAAGCTTGTTGTTTTTCCATGATCAAATTAAGAGTTATAGTCTTTATAATATTTTAAAAATCTTTTTGAAACAAAATATATTATTATTATTACATTGATATATGAAATTTAGTATCAACCTTTGGCTTTACGACCACCATCAACGATTTTGGGAATCCTATCCATGCAAAGGAAAGACCATGAGGGTCTTGTAGATTGTGAATTGTCCAAATAGCCTCGAATCATCTCTTATCTTATTCCTTTTGAACCATATTTATTCACATTCATTTTGAATATATTGCATGTCCACATACAACATATGACAAGGAAGAAACCAAGTTCCTTATTGTCCTTGAAAGTTGTGTGGCGTAAAGAGTGACCAAGCTATGTTATGATTTTTCTATCCATTCTATTGTATGGAGAGCATTTCTTGCATCATGGCTTATAGGATATATTGGTCACTAGTTTTGCTATAGGATATCATGCCATTAGATTTACATTTTTATAGTTATGAATGGTTAATGGTGAATAAATTAGATCATAATATCCCATTATATAAACCCATACATTCCTCTTTATTAGTGTTTAATTTCCATAACTTAAGCAATTGATCTCATTAAGTTTGGTGAACTATTACACTATGACACCATTAATAGACAAACTCCTTGAATGGAGATATTCTAGTGAAATAAAGTGATAGTTATTTTTCATTGATCGAGAAACGGATCCAAACCACTACTATATAGTTGTTTTTAGAGTTTTTATCCATTACCTTCTTCAAATGCCTTAAAACATGTTAGTTATCTTAAAATTTGTTGTTTTTATGGGGGTTTTTAGTAACCTTGTGGTGGCACATTTTACCCACTAACTATTTTTCCTAGTTTTTTTACTAGAGTTACTAAAGTGATCCTCATATAGAGCACAAATTCGTAATTGGCTTTACAATTACAATGATTCAACATTCATTTTCTTATGATATGGATTGATGACCATAGGGATAGTATTATGTGTTGTGTATTAATGTATGGGTGCATGATCAATCTGGTTACCAAGACTCACCAATCTCATTACTTTTCTCTCTTCTCTCTCCCTAATTATATGCTTAAGAGAAATTTGTTTGTGCATTTTTTCATGTTAGGCTAGAAAAATATATTTCCTAACTAGTTTGGTTTTATTTACACACATATGGGTTAAGATAAAATTTGAAGATATTTGTTGAGTGATATATGCATATATCATTTTTTAAGTGCATATTTAGTAACTCCCACTATTAGTTGTAGAACACACACTTATACTAGGGTGAATCATTATTATCCAATTTTTATTAATTAAAACTTTGAAATTCATAGTTCAGAAACAATCGCATAAGGTATAATAGTTGCACAACACAATATTTATGTGGAAACCCTTTCAGGAGAAAAACCTCAGATAAAAGACTGTTTGAAGCTAATGTGCAAATCCAACCACAAAATAATTGTTTTTACAAATGTTTGTAGGCACCAACCTATTAGAGACACCAATCCCCAATGCCGATAATAACTCGGCTTAAATCATGAGCACCAAATCACTGGAGACACCAATCTCCAATTGTATGAGGCACCAACCTCAACAATATAAGGTTCCACCTACTATAATTACTTCTTCAACCTAACGATGGCGGTTAGATACTTCTTCACTCTTCTTGTTGTCTTCACACACCCACGCTTCACACTTTCCTTATACGATGTTTGGTCTTCATTCTTCTTCAACAACTTAGCATTCTAGTCTTCTTGAGTTTTCTCTTCCTTCCTCTTCATACATTCTCTTGATATGTCTTCATTAATTTCTCATATCTTATTCTCTCTTTTTCTCTTTCTCTTTTAACGATTCAAAGACATTATAATACACTTTCGAGCTCTCACTTTGAATTTGTAAATAAATCCATTTATATACCATTTTAATCTCATTAAAGGATGTGAATTTTCCCATGAGTCGAGAGATAAGTATCATTCTAAAAATTCATCTTGGGTCAAGGCGTTTGTAAAATGAAATTTGAATATCTGAAATTCTTCTAGGCCCCCACGGACTTCCCCTATTTTCTCTCTATCCCATGGAATTTCATGATCATCACGAACTTTTCTTGACTTTTGCAATATTTTGATACAACCTAGAATTCACCAATATAAGCCAGTGCGCTGAACATCACACAGCCTAGACTAAGAGCTCACCGAAGAGTGCAAAGGTACCAAGTCACTCTTTAGGGTTGTTGTTGCAAGATGTTAACATGATGAAGACTTAAAACATTCAAATCTTTTCCTAATATATCATTCTTAAAGTGCATGTTCAGATCTAGATCTAGAACATAATAGACTTAAAAGATAACAATAATGGAATCAAGCATGCAATATTGAATTATAACCATGATAACACCTTATTTCAGATCCATAATATCCATTATATTAACTACGGTAAAGAAATACATATAAGCTTCCTTACTAATAATAGTAGTATACGCTCATGCACGTAACAAATCTAGCAACATAATCTCACTATAACCTAGTTCTCACACCTATATCTATGTTCTCTCTCTCACTCTACTACACATTTCAATACATATTTGTAACACTGATTTTGTATGTTAACTTGGTGAATGTTTTACATACTGTTATAGCTCTTGGAATGAAAGCAAACATGTTAAGATACGTTTTGATCTTAAGAGAATGTGTTGCTAATTTGGATTCTTGCATACTGTGATTTATTGCATGGGACAGCAAATATTGTACTTGTGTGTTTGCTGATGTGACGACAGATTGTCGTATAATTGCTTGCTCTTGTGCTGATTGACAGCATACCCTGAATCAACTCCATTGATTCAAGTATGCTGAGGTCCTCTTGTGTTTTCTATGTTAATTCACACTTGAACTGGACTAGGATTATTATGAGCGTGCAGCGCCTGATTACAGGTGTGAATAGCTAGCACGAAAATGCCAACGACAGGGGTTCGATTCTTGAACCCTGTACTGTCGAATTCGGGACCTCGTGGGGCGAGAAACGCCTGGACACGGGTGGCCTTGGCCTGTAATCGAAGGACTAACGTCGTCCGCTCTCTGCGTTAACGTGAATGTTAGTAAGGGGCTGGAAGGAAGTTGTTAGTGTTAGTGGTTAGTGTGAATTAAACCTAAACTAACCCTAAGACCTAACATACATCCTACACTACTATCCTAAGTGGATTTTTAAATTACAAAAAAAAAAAAAAAAAAGGGAAAAATAAATCTAAATTCTAAAACCTAAGGTTTAACTAAGACCTAGGTCGAATGAGTTATGTAACCTAAACTAATCCTAAACTAAGGGGTACGCAGACCCTTGGGAAGAAAGGGATAAGGATGGGAAGGAGGCATTCATTGGAATTAAATGAACTGTCCCTTCGTGGACGGCGCCAGTTTTGGCGGGGCAGGTAAGGAATTTAGAGGCATCTATTTTGAAATAGAGCCAAGTTCAGTTTGCTTGGAAAATTTGAAACTTAGAACTCGCCAACCCAAGTGGCGGTGGCGCGGAAAGTGAGGAAAAAGGCAAAGCCTTTAATGCATTAATGGTTTTTGGTCCTCGCGACCAGTTCGCCTTGGAAACAGCATGAGGAAAAATTGATTTTCATTTTTGTTGGTTCGAGCCTTTTGTAAAGTTGCTCTGCATTTGGTTTTTCTGACTGGTTGGTCGAACCAGCTCTTGGCATTTGACATTTTGTGGAGATTTGGAGGCTGTTGTTAAGCCTGAAGAAGGAAGGAAGTGTTGGAGAGATTGTGCTGTTGCTGTGGAAGGAAAAACGCGGCAAACAACGTTTTCTTCGAGTTCTGGAAGAGAGAATACAGGCACGTTAAGCCCTTCTCTTTAAAATCTTTGCTTGATTTAAATGTTTCATTAAAACAACCCTGCTCTTGGGTTGGAATTGCATGATTGCTGTTGGGTTGATTTTGAAATGGATTTGCGGATTCTTGCCTTCTTTTCTTTGGAAAATGATAAGAAAACGGCCCTGGTTGCTCGGCCTTGATTTGTTGTTGCTCAAATTGGGTTGGAATATGAATTACTGTTGTGGTTGCGTACAGTGTTGTGGAATGAAATAAACATTTTCTTTCTCTGTACATGTAGTATGGAGTGGACAGGCTGTTTAATCTTTTCCTTATAGTGTAATCGTTCTCCTTGTTGTTGTGCTTGGAACTGCTATTACATGTGAAGAGAAAAATGGAATTACAATCGTGTTATATTGCTGTCATTTTGGAAATAATATGAATTATTGTTATGGGTCGCTGAGTTCGACTGTTCTAATATTCACGGATGAAATGATTCTGTCGTAATGTTTTTCGTTTAACATTAGCAATATTGGTTTGCCGTCATTTGTTCTTATTGAAACTTATAAGGAACATATCCTCTTCCTTTTACTATTATGGATTTTAATGAAGATGGTATTTGGGTTTTCTATGAGTATCTGGTTTCGCTTGAATGAAGTATTTGCGATATTTCCATTGTTGTGTCTTTACTTGTTTAAGAAATAAGCGAATACGTTTTGGTACCCGTGAGAATAGAGAAAAAGCAGCTATTTTTCCTTCTGAGGTTGTTGCTGGATTATGTTTTCTCTTTGCTGTGAGAATGGGTTGGTTTTATGGTGATCTAATGATGTTGTTCGGTCTCCCTGTTCGGACTGTATACACAAATACAAATTGGGTTGTATTCAGTGCAGTGAATGATTATATTTCTTTATTCTGTGATGGAAAGTTGATTCCATGGCGACTTGTAGATGAGGTTTGACCTTCTGTTTGAATTGTCTTGTGAATGTGAACCCGACTTGGATTTCTGTTTTTAATAAATGGAAAGTGTGGGAATTAGCTTGTTTTTCGAGTCTATTTGACTGTACCAAGCTTATGCAATTAACCCCCTAAACGGTTTGTCCTTATAGAGGTATTGATATATGAATGTTATAATTGGAGTTCTGTCCCTCCTTAAGAAAATGGAAAATGCTGTTTTGGAATTAACGGTTGATCGAGATAGAACTCGAATTGAGTATTCATTGTTGAAGCATGTTGGATTGATATTGTACAGGCTATGTGAGTTGCTATTCAATAAGGACAACTGTTCTGCTATTTTTATAATTTGAGTTGTCATGCTAAGAAAAACATGATTTGAGTGTTTTTACTTCATTCTGAATACAATGATTGTTTCTTAATGAAATCATAGAGAATGAATTCTTCTCTTTTGCTATTTGGGACTCTGAAAGTGACATTGGAATTATAGTGCATATGACTTGGTCTTGCTGTAGGTAACAGCAATGTACCACTTGTTATTAAGAACTATATGCGTTCAGAGGTATAAAAGATCATATGAATATATACTTGCGTGGTTGCATAATTGTTGTTGGTTAGCTATACAGTGTAAGAAGTAGGGAATCTTCTAGTATAGCAAATACCTAGTATGCATATTGATATGGCTTGCTCAACGATGAATATAATGTCTTACTAACCTGTTTGGTATTCATATGAACTGGAAATAAATGAAATTATTCTTGCTGCCAGAAAGTGAATTCCGAGTGGATTTTGTAAGTTTCACTCTGAACTGTTATTTTGATTTGTCTTTCGTTTGGATTTCACTGTTAGGACAGTCATGTGGAAAGAAATAGAGATATGAATTAATGTTTTAGAAAAATGATCTTTCTTCTTTCATTCAGTTAGAAATCTGGAATTCGTGAATGAAGAATTTTATAGTGCTTAGATGGGAGCTACTATATGCATTGCTGTTCGCTTTCTTGTTTGTACTTGAATGCTTTAAATTTAACATGCTTCATGAACGGAAAGGAACGTAATGGATTTATATTCAGTTAGTTTCATCCTTTGCATTTGTTATTAATGAAAGGCGTGGAAAGGATAACTGTATGCTATATAGGCAGCAAACTACTTGTATTCCTAACGTTACAAATATTGTAAATTGATACTTGCAATGATTATGTGGAAACGGGACAGCAGTCCCTTGGCTGATTGTGATGATATTTTTCTGATAGTTCAGTTGTTATGCTGATCTCTCCTTTGTGCCTATTTTGAGATTGATGTTTTCTGTCGTTTCATAAAAGCAGGGTTCTTTTATTGAAACAGTTAGTTGAAGCATCTTATTTTAAGGATAAGTGCTTAATGTGCTCAGTTCATTGAACTGACCCGTGCAATTCATTTTGCAGATGGAATTTGATTAGAATGAAGGCTTGGCTGTTTTCTGATGCCTCTTGATTAGATGTAAAATAACTTGTAATTGTTGCTTTTACTCCTCTTCGAGGAATTGTGAAAAGAAGAAAATATATTCTTCTGTCCATGAGTTGAATGGATGCTTTGTATAAACTATACCCAATCAGCTGGATTGGCAAATGTACAAATTATGTCTTGAAATATTGAATACAATTACAGGTGTGATATTTTCAATAATTATATCAGTTGATTTTGTTGTTTAAATTGGAAATATGATGTTATTTCCTGATTTGGAATTGTTTCATTATCCTTGGATGGATGTTGAATTGAAACTGATATCTATTCTTACTTAAATACAACTTTTAAGTTGAACAATGCAATTAGTTCATACTTGGGTAAAGATGAATTTTTAATTGACATTAAAAGGATTAAGAGGAATATGATTTCATAATCAGAGGGAATTCAGGATTAGCTTAGGAGCTAAGGAATATCAATTTAAATTGGGAGTATTCGAACTTCGTTTTCGAACCTCATTAATGATCCCGTTTGATAAAATTCAGAATAAAGGATATAGGATACATATATCCATAACTAATGATCCTTAACTATATAACGTTAAGGGGAACAAATGAATTCATTTCTCGAAGATTAGACCTCGTTTGAATGACGTCTAATAAGTTAATATTCTGAAATTAGTTGCAGTTGGAAACATCTTGGCTAAGTTTAATAGGTTAAACTTATTATGTCCGTCGGTACGGACTGCTTAATCCAATGATTAAGAAATAAACCAAGTAAGGAAATGTAGCCCTTCGATACGAAGGAGACGATACTTGGCAAACTAATGGACAGTTTAGTCCCTCTTAGTTATATACAACTGCAACGGAAACGAGGATCAAGGGATCAGCGTGGATGCTGAAAATTGCTTTAACTATTAACTCGTGGCTAAGTCACTTGGGCAGGATGTGTATTCTCGATGGGAGAATTCTGCAGGACATTGGCATACGCCGCCATTTGCATAAAGAAGGTGTCTTCATGAAGACGGGGTCTTCATGACGACACATTCATTTGCATTGACATATAGCAATGCCCTCCGAATTAAAACATTTAGAATACATAGGAATTTAAATGTGTAGATCTTAGTGGGGTGGGGATAGGGTATGATCGGTATACGGAGTGATTTCAGGAATACTAAAGATAAGTAGACACACGGAGTCGTGGGGTAACGACACCGTATGTCTGCGTATCTTTAGTTACCAGGAGTGCCTTCCTATACCCGTTCATATTACTAGTTGGAATTGAAAAGTTTAAAACTGAACTTAAACGTTGAGGACTGGTAGGAACCAGGAAAGACCATTCTAGATAACAGGTGAAGTGAAGTGAAGGACGTATTCCGTAGATGTGTATCACATCCAGGAATATGATCATGCAAAGCATGTGAAAATCTTTGGCCAAAGTATCGCAATTGCTGGTTGCGTTGTCCTTATCACTTAATTTAAGATGCAGGATGTCAGATGAATATCAGTAACAGATATTCAGATAGGCTTCTTAAATGGATCACTTCGATAACCGGGGAAGGTTATGAGAACAAGTATATAAAATATACTATGCATAAACAAACATGAAGGATCGGTTGTTGCCGAGTCATGAAATGAAGGATCGTTGAAACTCCGAGCCATGAAAATGGAAGGATCGGCAGTTCATCGAGTCATTTACAGCAGCATATAGAATCTGTTATAAGATTGAATGGCATTGAATGTGTGTTCCATATTGTAAATATGTGAACAGGGAACATTCGTTTTAAAAAGAAATTGTATGATCCAAACTGTGTTGTTTGGGCAGAGAACAATTATTAAATCTTGAACGTGTGTTTGAATTTTATAATTCATAACAGAGAACGTTATATAAAAAAAAAAATTTCCCTTGTTCTGGTGTTTTAAAATGGGGATGTTATAATATTTATATGGGTGGGGACTTACCCTTCACCCCTCATCTAAACCCAAAATAGGTCACATGTTATTATTAGCCATGTGTCGTTACAAAAATAACCACACATGCAAGTGTGCTAACAATAGACTAATTTTAGTTAGCGACAAAGAGTAGATCTATTCCGGCTCGTGTCCATGTAAAGCACTTCGTAATCGATCCTCCAAAAATAGCCAATGCATGTCACACAATTCTTTGACCTATTTGTGTGCTCCGTCAAAACGTTACCTCCACAACTAGATCCTCACCGTGAAAATGGCTAAGTCCTGAACGTTTCGTTTCTTCACGCGTGATCCTTTCGATACTTCCATGCCTTTGAATGCACTTTTCTTTCCCACGATAACATTATGTATTTTCTTCGCTAAGTGCAGTGGTGATCAACATTACCCCACACTAGTTGCATTGTCGCCCCAACAATGGTCGTCTAAAAAACGAATCAAAGAATATGAGTAGAAGAATAGAAAGAATTTTGATGAATAAAAGAATGTCTTTACCCTGTAGTGTTTTCTTCTTCAACCTAAATAATAAATTCAGGATATTCTTATTTTATCTCTGCCTCTAAGGTCTGTCATTCATTAAGCGCGGTCTCTACCTTCTCTGGAATATCCACTGTAATTGATTCTAATTCATCCCTTGTAATCTCTCCCTTCTCATTCGTAAGACCAACACAATGTTAGACATGCCAGTCATTCTCCTTTCCAACAAGTCCATCTTTTGAGCGATGAGTTTCCCAAGCTCATCCAACCTTTTCTTGTCTTTGTTGTAAGGGCCTCACACTTTTTCTTAACAAGTGTTAATCATTATACATGGCCCAATGTCTCATCTTGATCTATAAACTCTTCAACTTTGGAATTATCCATAGAAACACAAATAAATGTTGTTGTTCTACTTTCTATTAGAAAATGACAGAGATAGCTAGTGAATGAATTATGCTTATGCTTAGAATCCATAATTGCAAGAAAGGAAATAATTTAAGCTCATAAACACCAACCAATTTTATCTTGGAAACCTCCAGAGGAGGAAAAACCAGTCGGGAAGGGCAATTGCTCTTTCTTCCCACTTTTATTGGCCAATTCAAAATAACAAGTACATAATTTATAATAACTATGAAAGAGAAGTAGATAATATCTCACACTTCCTCCCAAATACTTGTTTGCTCTATCTCAACACTCCTTTCTTCTACAAAACACAATTCCAGCACTAAGAACTTCTTTCTCACTTGCTTTCATGCTTCAATGATCCTATTCTCTTCTATAAACATGTATTTATAGCCTTTCTCATGTCCTCCATGCACTGGAGGATGGGAAAGGTCATGGAGGAGAAGAGACACGAACAACCTTCCAAATTCTAGGTTGTTCATTTCATATTTTGTTTTCTATCTAAAAGAGCTAGGATCGCCACCTATTGCAAACCGGTGGTCCCAGGACCACCGCCCTGGTTAGGCGGCGGTTCTCAGTGTATCGCCGCTCGCATGAGTGGCGGTCCTGTTACTAAAAAGATAGAACCTCTGTGTATCATTTTTCCTTCTTTGTGCTGATTGTTTTGATGAAGTAGATTCATTTTGGATCCCTATGTATCACACCTCCCATACTTAGGAGGATTTTGGTCCCATAAAATCTTAGTGGGGAAGTAGATGAGAAAATAATTCCCTCACTTTCTCCTTTGAGTACCACCTGGCCTGCCTTGGTGTCTTTCCTTTCAGTCCAATCTGCCAAGACTCCTGCGGACCTCTCCTTATCTCTCTGACCTTCTACTATAGCACTACATCGTCCTCCAATTCACCTCATGAGTCCAAGATGTAATCCATAATAGAAGGTAACAATTGTAGACCTTCATCTTCATCTAGCATGGATGGCTCATATAGGTGCAAATTCTCATAGTTTACTACAGATTACATCCTCATAAATGGTGGAAAGTCAAGCCAAAAAGAATTTTCTCTACTCTTTATAATATGTTGAAGGGCCCATATCGTAGTGGCTTGAGTTTCCATGCTTGACCTTGTAATCTCTCCTTGCTCAAGTAAAGCCAAAATCTATCTCCAACATGTAGCTTATGTTCTCTCCTATGTTGATCATGCCTAGCTTTGTACTTGGCTTGAGATTTCTCTAGTTGTTCTTTGAATTTGAGATGGATTTTCCAGATCCTCTTAATGAATTTGTTTTCTCTAGTCACCTATGTGTCTCGTGTCTCCTCCTCATCCTGCTGCCCAACTGCTATGTCCAGTGGATTTGTAGGTAGATATCCCAAGCATGCTTCAAACGGTGACTTCATAGTGGATGTGTGTCTTTGCCCAATTATAGAAATGTTGAATGTAGGCTAAGGACTCATCCCAAGTCCTTGGATATTTGTTGTTATACCCTACGATCAACCGTACCAAAGTCCTGTTTACCACCACTGTCTGTGTCCATCCATTTGTGGATGGAAAGTTGTGCTCCTCTTGTAACACTGGTATCCATCTTGTCCCACAAAGTAGTCCAAAACTTCCCAAGAACCTGGAATCCTGTTAGGAATAATAGACTCGCAAACCAAAATGCACCCATACATTAGCAAAGAAAATATTTAACTTTGCCTCATGTGCTTTTTGTCGTTTTTTACATGTCATAAGAATACACATCTTATTGAATCTATCAACAACAACATATAGATAGTCATGGACATGTTTATACATAGGTAATTCTCCTACAAAATCCATAGAAATGTTCTCCCACGGATGATTAGGTGCTGACAAAGACATATACAAACCCTCCTTCCTAGTCTTAGGCTTGCTAGTACAACAAATTTTACATCCTCGTATAAATTTTGATACTTCTTCTTACATATTGGGCCAATACTCATACCTTTGCAAGTGGGCTAGGGTCTTACCAACACTGAAATGTTCCACTAATTTTGAGGTATGTGCTTCCCTCATCAATAGAATTATTTCCTATTTTGGCACACAAAGCTTCCCCATCGGTAGAGCAGCCCGTGTTTGAGATAACAATCTTCAATCCTTGTCCTTTCAGCCCCTTGTGACTGCAACTTTTGAAATATCACCCCAAAGTCTTTGTCTGGGCATATGGCTCTTCGTAAGCTTCCTTCATGAAGGGCTCGATCCGAGAGATAGTAGCAGAGACAGGGAAAAATTCTCTGTGTGGGTGGCCTAGATAACATGTCTACCACCAAGTTTGTATTACCCTTTTGTATTTGATAACCAGATGGAACTGCTGAAGGAACCCCATCCATTTGTAGTGACTTTCCTACTAAAATTTAGACTATGCTTGAAAATAATGGAGAGGTTTGTGGTCAGTGTGCACAATAATTTCTTTACCCAACAAATAATGCTTCCATTTTTTAATTTCTGAACTAGTGCATACATTTCCTTATCATATATTGAATATCCTTTAACTGCTGAAGTGAAAGTTTCAGAATGATAACATATGGGTTTACCTCCTTGAAGCAACACTGCGCCCATGGTGTAATCACTGGCATCTGTCTCTACTTCAAAAGGTTGTTGCAAATTAGGAAGAGCAAGTATTGGAGCATGACTAATCTTGTATTTCAATAACTCAAAGGATTTGTCTTGTTCCTTACCCTAGTCAAAACTCTTACTCTTTGCGGCCACTATGTGTAGAGGTGTTGCGATCATGGAGAAGCCTGGAATGAACTTCCGCATGTACTGTATTGCTCCCACAAAAATCCTAGTCTTTGTGTTTCCTGTTGGTGTTGGTCGGTTTGTGATGGCTTCCACTTCTTTGGATCCACTCATCGCTCTCCTCCTCCAACCACGTTCCCAAGATAGACAAGTTATTGTTTGGAAAACTCACATTTCTTCATATTACAAAGTAGTTGTTTGTCCCCGAGAACTTGCAAGACTTACTATAAATGGGTTAGATGTTCCTCCCATGTGGCACTAAAAATTAGAATATTGTCTAGATATCTGATGACACATGAATCTATGAAATCCGCAATACATCATTCATCAATCTCATAAATGTAGCGGGTGCATTGCATAACCCAAAAGGAAGTACTAACCATTCATACAAACCTTGATTTGTTTTGAAGGCGAGTCTTCCATATATCCTCCTCCTCCATTCTAACTTGGTGATAACTGCAGACTTGAGATCCAACTTCGTGAAGAATTTTCCATGTTGAAGTTGGTCCAAGATATCATCTATGCAGTGGGAAGTGGATATCTATTCTTTATGGTGATCTTGTTTAAAGCGTGGTAGTCAATGCACATTATCTCGAGAACCATCCTTCTTTGGCACCATCACAATAGGCAAACCACATGGTGAGGTGCTCAGACGTATCACCCCTTGGTCTAATAGTTCTTGGAGTTATTTATTTACTTTAGTTCTCTCAAGCAAGGATTGCCTATACAACCCGATGTTCGGTAGAGGGGACTCTGGAAATAGCTAAATCTCATGCTCTACTTCTCGTTTTGGTGGTAACCCACTAGGAGCTTGAAAAATTCCTAAAAGGAGTGAATAATACTATCCAAATCATGATTTCCTGGTTAGAAATCTATGAAACTTATACCCCATCTTGTTTATCCTTTAACAAAAGTAAACAAAACTGATTATGATTTTCTTGAATAAGTCATTTTGCTTGGTTAGAACTCACCATAGTAACCCGTGTCTTACGTTGGTGTGCCCGGATGTTGTAGCTGATCCCATCCTTGACCCATCGGTACTAGTTTTCCCTTCTCATAAATATAGCATCCCTGATATACAAGTAAGGACTCCCAAATACAACATCAAAAGCATCAAGTGGAAAAATGTCAACTTCCAAAGCATCAATATACTAGGAATTTATCCCAAACTTGACCTTACATCATCTTGTTACCTGAATTTCAACACCCTTCTTAACCCAACCCAAAGGATAAGGGTGTGGATGCTCATAAGTCTCAAAACCAAGCTTATTTACAACTACTTCAAAATTAAGTTAGATTGAGAACCGGTATCCACTAAATCATTTACCTTAGTTCTCTTGATCTGGATTTTGATTTAGAATAGTCTACTCATCTCCTCTTCCTGGCTGTCCATGTTGGTGGCTATGCATCCAAGCCTTTCATCTACATCAGAGTCATCTTTGATTTCCACCTCCCCTTCTGTTCTTACAGTTGTCATGGACTTCTTCGAGTCCTTGGTTTGGTTCTTCGGATGCAACTCTGGATGCAACTTCCAACATGTAGCGTCAGTATGACCATTAATATCACAGTTCTTGCAAAAATTCTTGGGATCTTTACAAGTATTTAAAGTAGTGGCAGCTTATTTACCTTTCCCTTTACACTTACCCTTGTTATTTGTTTTCCCAGGACTCTTTTCTCGCTGATTTGTTGACTTGCTTTTCCTTAGCTCTGCTTCTCCTAGCTTCTTTTCATCATCTATGTAGTATGCTTGTACACACACCTCATTGAGATATTTGGGTTTTTGGAAATGACTTTTCTTCAAATGTGAGTGTGAATTCCTCCTAAGTACTTAGTCAAAATATCCTCATCCTCCAAGTCCATGTTTAGCAACATGGTTTGCCTCCAAACTCCGTAGTATAGTCCTGCACACTTTGACCACTTTGCCTTGTCTAAAATACTACTATTTAATCATTTGGTGGAGTCTTGTGTCCAATAGGATAGATTTTAGCTCTATGTAATTCTTTAAATTCTTAAAGATTTCACAATAGGATGCTTCTTCTTTTCACAAGTGGTCGGATGGGTTTCCCACCAAACCAGAGAATCTCCCTCCATTTTGAGATGTGCAAAGGTGATCCTCTATGCCTCGGTGACATTGTGGACACTAAAGTAGACTTCTAAATGTTTTAACCATTTATCAAACAACTCTGCATCTACTTTTCCTTCAAATATTTTAATATCAACTTTCGTCTCAACTTTAAAAGGAGTATGATCAGATTTTACCGTTTCTCTTGTGTTTGAAGTCTCTTCTTCATGCTCTTCCCCATAACTTTCCTCATGGTGGCTCCTTCCTATGCCAAACTTTTCAGCTAATCAGCAAGTTGTCTTTTTAAATCAGCAAGCTCTTCTTGCCTTCTAAACATCCTATCCATCATGGTCTCCAGCATCTCGATTCTACGGACCAAGTTCTCTTCCTCCATTTGTCCCCGAATTCTCTGTTTCCACTTCTTTGTAGAAATTTCTGGATCACAAGGTAAATCCTCTTCACCTTTAGATCTCATCAGCTGTCACACAAATCCAAGATCGAATATCAAAGTCCTGGATAATTGTTAGCTCTGATACCAAAATGATCTGTAAAATCTTCAACTTTGGAATTATCCACGAAACTCAAATAAACACCGATGTTCTACTTTCTATTATAAAATGATAGAGATAGCTAGTGAATGAATTATGCTTATACTTAGAATCCACAATTGCGAGAAAAGGAAAGAATTTTAGCTCATAAACACTAACCAATTTTATCCTGGAAACCTCCAGAGGAGGAAAACCTAGTCGGGAAGGGAAATTGCTCTTTCTTCCCACTTTTATTGGCCAATTAAAAATAACAAGTACATAATTTACAATAAGTATGAAAGAGAAGAAGATAATATATCACACTTCCTCCCAAATACTTGCTTGCTCTATCTCAACACTCCTTTCTTCTACAAAACACAATTCCAGCACTAAGAACTTATTGCTCACTTGCTTTCATGCTTCCATGATCCTATTCTTCGACAAACATGTATTTATAGCCTTTCTCATGTCTTCCTATGCCAGCGGAGGATGGGAAAGGTCATGGAGGAGAAGAGACACAAATAACCTTCAAAATTCGGGCTGTTCATTTCATATTTTTGTTTTCTATCTGAAAGAGCTAGGACGACCACCCAATGCAGACCGATGGTCCCAAGTCCATCGCCTTACTGGTTGGGTGGCGGTTTTGTAACCGCCGCTCTGCATAGAGCAGTAGACATGCTACTAAAATGAAAAAACCTTTGTGTATCATTTGTCCTTCTTCATGCTGATTGTTTTGATGAATTAGATTCATTTTGGATCCCTATGGATCACATCCTTCATGGCCTTCAAGACCTCATTGTCTTCAAAAATGGTCCTAGTCCTTATAACGGCTTATGCTGTACAAATATTCAACGCTTGATCTGCCTTCTTTAGTTCCTCCTGTAAGCTCTGAAGTAACCCTTCATATGATGCAATCTTCCACATCACTGAAGCCTTTTCCCACTTTGATTCTGTGCTAGATCCTTTGGTTCTAGCATGCACAGAGTTCATCTTCAAGCACTAAGTCCACCAATGTACTTACATAATGTATTTCCGAAGGAAACGTCTTGGGTACCTTTGGCTCTAAGTGTGGCCTAGCCTTCATGACATTGTCACCAATCTCCTCTGTCATGCTGATAAACACAACATTCTTCTTCTGTGCCAAATCTCTTTCCTACTTTAGGCACGTTATTTCCTCATCCTTAGTCTTGATCTCCTCCCTTAGCACCCTAATTTTTGTAGCTTTATCCATATTCCGTCGTGTGAATTCTGTCAAGACTTTCACCAAATCATTGCTCACCTATTCATCTGACATAATAGTAGGCTTTATTGTTATGTGTCTAGCCTGAGGTGTCTTTTTCAACCTCCTTGACACATATGACTCCTCACACACATCAAATTTTGGTTCATCCATGTACGTGTGCATTGACCATGACAATTGCTTCCTTGTGCACATGGTTTCCATATCTTCATCCATTAACTCCCAACCATACAACTCCTTTTGTTTCATTATGCTCTAGAAACAGGCGCGGACAATTTTACTTGTGTCCTCAATGTAACCCATGGCTGGTGGAATATACTCCCCACTTTTTCTTCTTGATCTAGGCTACTTAGGAACTTGGGCTTCAAGATTTGGAACTTGTGTTGTTGTGTCATGAATAGTCTCGGTTGATGTCTCATCTGCCTCCTTTCCTCCTTTCTCTCGATATTTCATATCTTTGTCTTTTTTTCTTCCACGTTCTCTAGAGGTGTAGGAGAATTGGGTGTGCTTTCCTTAGAATCTTCCACTTCCTCATTCAACTTCAATTTCCTTCTTCTTTTCTTAGTTGTCTCCTTATGTGGAGAGATTCGATGCAATTTGCGCACTATTTTCGAGTAACACCTTGGGTCCTTGTTCTCCTAAATACTCTCTTGAAATGACACTCTCCTTGGACTGCATCAAAGTCCTCATCATCTCCCTCTTGTGGCTAAGGTGGTGTAGTTGCACACTTAGCTTCTTCCTTATTTGGAGGCTGTCATTTGCCTCTGTGTTCCAAACCACCACTATCTTCATGGTCTTCTTCTTCATCATCTACTTGAATTGTTTATGTGGGCTTAGGTGTTGGAACATTTTCCATTATACTCACTTACCCTTTGGCATACATCGGGAGCAAACTCATTCTCCACATACATAGTGGATTTGAGTTACAGGTACACAAGCGCTACTCAATGTCCCAAACTACTAAGGTTACGGGCTTCGTGATTATAACATCGAAATAAGCCTTTCAATGTCGGCATTCCACCTTGGATATACATACTTCTTCCTAAGAGTGTGGTAGTCGTAATCCATCTTATCTGAATTGAAGGTTAGGCGGCGTGCATCGAAAATTGTTGAAGTGATGCTGGAAATATCATGCTATGAAGTCATACAAAAGTTTTCACCATGTTATCAAGCTATGTCCTTCATCGAAAATCGTGCTATGCAAAAATATTGATAATTTGCAAAATGAACTACCTTACCCACCACCAAAGGAAAATCCTTGGGTATGCACCACTCTTCTTCAAACACTGCGTAGAGTCTATCATACCACATCTCCGCCCTCTACTTGAATGGTCCACTCATTGATCCATCACATAAGTACTTGCCAAATCTTTCCAGGTGACTTAATTTCCACGGGGTATTCCCAAATCTTCTCCTTTAGCCCATCAGGTACACTAATCTCCATAAATACTAAAGACAATAATACAACACCAAAACTTATTCTATCACCTGCGCACTTCTTCAATGATTGTATTTTCTATGTGATCTCGTAATATTATAGACCAATCCTTGTGACATTTTATTTGCGACGTGTAACCACATTGTGTTTACTGTGACCACCTTTATTACAAGATAGGTAGTTGCCTACACTCTTTGGGTACTTTTAAAATTTTCAATGTCCATGCCAAAGGAACCTTTAGTATACCCCAACTCTTTCCTTATCTCTAAGATAACGTCCTTATCGGTTAAATCACTATCCATATCCAGCCTTGAGGCCCTTAGCCATATCACTATTGAAATCAAAGAAACTACGATTCTTACCCTCCATTTGGTGAAGTAGAAGAAGTCCTCATGGAATCTTCTCATCAACCACCGACACAATGGTTCATACTTCCCAAAGTATGGCAACTTGTAGAAATGGTAGACTCTATTTTCTTCAGTAACTTCTCACCAACATCATCGTCTCTTGGCATATCCTCTACCATGTGCTTGTTCGTTTTCATGCTCAGCAACACATCGAGCTCATTATTATTATCTGATGTTTGATGGTTGTAATCATTGATTTTACATTGGTGGATATGGGAATCCCATTCTTGTCCCACAATCATGCCCTTTGGATACTACATTTATGAGAAATTACTCTCGGGAGTAATTTCTTCTTCCACTTCAACCTTCTTCTTCCTTTTATCTCTGTTGCGGGTGCTTTCTTTAGTGCCATTTAAAAAATCTCTCTTTTCTTCCCTCTGTAATCAAGCAAGTGAAACCCTAGTTCAAATCTTTGTGCCCTAGTGGAAATTGCATGCCCTAGCTCATTTGTAATGCATCTACTTCACTCAAACCCTTCACCTATGGGAATGCAAGCTTCTCCTACACACAACCCTTCTCTCCATGTCTGGTTTCACACTCTTCGCACCTCAACATGATTTCTCGGCTCGTTCGCACTTAACCCTTTTCAAATTATCTCAATTACAATGGTAAAAATGAACTTGCATCCCATCCTTATATAGAATTTCAAAAATTTAGTGCATTTATTGCTCCTCCACCTACCAAAAATCCTCTCATTAATTGACCATTTTCATTATTTCTATGCGGTACATCTTTGTGCCCAAGCTATAACCTTCTAGCGCACCCTTCTACCTTTTGGCTACATAATTCTCTTCAGCTCGCTTCCATACGCTTGAGTACCTCATCACTATGTCTTCCCGACCTCTGCTTACCTCACGTTATACTTGTTTCTTCATTCCTCTCTATCTATGGTCCGTGTGTCCAAAAGCAATCTCTTGTTTTTCAATTCTCCAACCTTGAATAACACCTTTCGATAGTTCCTTTCATGTGTACTTATTTTCAATAGTCCTGTACCTTGATATCAAAAACCTACCCCACACTAAGAGTATGTGCAGTCCTCTGTGCATAATAATTCTTCTAATAGTAATTAGCTTCAGTGCGTAAATGTGCTTATTACACAAACACACCAACTAAATTGAAAAAGCATAGCAACAAAGAAGGAAACACATGAAAGAAATGCATGATTGAAAACCTAATCTAAATGGCAACACTACCTTATTACAAACACCAAGAAGACTTATTTATAGTAGGGCTTAAGCCTACTCCTGTTGAAAAGTAAGGGTAATCGTATTCTATCAAGTGCCTCTAACCGACAAGCACCTAATTCGAGTATGTGAGTGATAACATATGGCTCTAACAATGTACCTTAAGTTTTCCTAGATGGTTCAAAAAAATTAGAATCGTAAAGGAGCACCATCTTTCCTATCTCAAGCTTTTTATCACTGATGTACTGTCATGCCATGCTTACTCGCCTGGCCTTCTCTTGTGTTTGACTCCAACATTTTATGGCTTGTTGCTCATCAACTTGATTAACTATGCAATCCATTCTTCTAATGCTTTCTCATTAGCTAGACCTCAGCGCATGTAATACATAAAGAAGGTAACATAAATTCCATAGGAAGAAGCATGCTTCGCACCAAACACTAAGCTTGAAATGGTGTGGCTGTGTTCAACCTTTTATATGTTGTCTGATATGCCTAAAGTACTGCAGATACTTTATGATCCCAATCCTTTCTTCCAACATCACATATTTTTGTCAATGTCTAGCTCAAAATTTTGTTAAAAGCCTCAGTAGTCCCATTTGCACGAAAATTATAGGGTGTAATCTTATGGTGTGCAATCATGAATTCATCCAACAAAATTATGATTGTCTCATTAAGAAAATACGTACCCTATCACTTTGGTCAAACTTAAAGGACATCCATACCTTGTAATAATATGTTCTCAAAGAAACATGGTTGATGTAGCCACTATACAATCCTTTGTAGGTGCTTTGCCTCGCCCACTTTGTCGATTAAAGCGTGCGAGTTATGATGTAGAGCGATCCAATTCTACGTGCGGTTGGTGAAATAGGACCCAAAAAAATCTATAGCCCATTTCTTAAACATTTTTGGACTAATAATAGGTCTTAGAGGCATTTCATCTTGTTGGTCTAGTTTCCCAAGATGTTTACAATGATCACAAGCCTTAAAAAATTCCTTACAATAATTATACGGGGTATCCCACCATAATCCAGTGAGTAGAATCTTATGCATTGGCGCATCACTCAACCTAGAATGAGTTCTCACACGAAGTGTGTAAAGGTACCATGCCCCTCTTCAAGTTTGTTGTTGCGGGATGTTAACATGATGAAGACTTAAAGCATTCAGATTTATTCCTAATATATCATTCTACAGTGCATGTTCAGATCTAGATTTAGAGAATCACTGACTTAAGAGATAACCATAATGGAATCAAGCATGCAATACTAAAATATAACCATGATAACACCTTGTTTCAATCCATAATATCCATTATATTAATTACAGTAAATACACAGAAGCTTCCTTACAATAACAGTAGTATATGCTCATGCGCGTAACAGATCTGGTAGCATAATCTCACTATAACCTAGTTCTCACACCTATATCTATGCTTTCTCTCTCTCTCTGATTTCAATAAATATTTATATGGGTGGGGACTTTCCCTTCACCGCTTATCTAAACCCAAAATAGGTCACATGCTATTATTAGCCACACACCATTACAAAAATAGCCACACATGCAAGTGCGCTAACAATAGACTACTTTTAGTTAACTGACAGTAGTAGATCTATTCTGGAATGTGTCCATGTAAAGCACTTCATATCTGATCCTCCAAAAATAGCCAATGCGTGTCATGCAAGTCTTTGGTGGTTTGTGTGCTCTGCATGCTACCTCCCCAAAAAAATCCTTATTGTAAAATGGTAAGTCCCGAACTGTTTCTATTCTTTGCGCGTGATCCTTTCTAATAATTTTGTGCCTTTGAATGCACTCCACTTTCCAACGTGAACCTTCTATTTTTTTCTCTAAGTGCTAGATTCCTACTAATCAAAATTACCCCACACTAGTTGCATTGCCTCCTCGATAATGGTTATCTCAAAAACAAATCAAAGAATATGAATAGAAGAATAGAAAGAATTTTGATGAATAAAAGAATGTCTTTACCTGTAGTATCTTCTGCTTCAACCTGAATAATCAATTCGGGATATTCTTATTTTATCTCCACCTCTAAGGTCTGCTAGTCATTGAGCACAACCTTTGTATTCTCTGGAATATCCACTGTAATTGACTCAAATTCATCCCTTGCAATATCTCCCTTCTCATTCGGTAAGACTAACACAATGCTAGACATGCCAGTAATTCTACCTTCCAACAATTCCATCTTTCGAGTGATGAGTTTCCCAAGCTCATCCAACCTTTCCTTATGTGGTTCCTAAGCTACGAGTAAGGGCCTCGTGCTTCTACTTAACAAGTGCTAATCATTCTACGTGGCCCAATGTCTCATCCTTCATGGCCTTCAAGACCTCATTGTATTCCAAAATGGTCTTGGTCCTTCTAACGACTTCCAGCGTTGTAAAAATATTCAGCACTTGATCTTCCTTCTTTAGTTCCTCATGCAAGAGCTCGAAAGCAACCCTTCATACAATGCAATCATCCACATCATCAAGCATTTTTCCGCTCTACTTCCTTTGTTGGATCCTTTGGTTCTAGCATGCGTAAAGGTTCATATTCAAGCACTAAGTCCGGCAATGTACTTACATAATGTATTTTCGAAGGAAATGTCTTAGGTACCTTTGGCTCTAAGTGTGGCCTAGCCTTCATGCCATTATCACCAATATCCTCTGCCATACTTGATAAACACATCATTCTTCTTATGTGCAATTATATTTCCTACTTTAAGTGTTCTATTTCCTCATCCTTAGTCTTGATATCCTCCCTTAACACCCTAATTGTTGCAACTTTATCCATATTTTGTCGTGCGACTTCTGTCGAGACTTTCACCAAAGCATGGCTCACTTGCTCATCTGACATAATGGTAGGATTTACTATTATGTGTCTATCCTGAGGTGTCTTTTTCGACCTCTTTGACACGCATGACTCCTCACACACATCAAATTCTAGTTCATCCATGTATGTGTGCATCGACCATGAAAATTGCTTCCTTGTGCACATTGTTGCCATATCTTCATCCATTAACTCCCAGCCATACAACTCCTTTTGTGTCATTATGCTCAAAACGGGCAAGAAAATTTTACCTATGTCCTTGGCGTAGCCCATGGCTAGTGGAATATACTCCCCACTTGTTCTTCTTGATCTAGGATGCTTAGGAACTTGGGCTTCAAGATTTGGAACTTATGTTCATTGTGTCCTGAACAATCTTAGTTGCTATCTCATCTGCCTCCTTTCCTCTCCATCCTTCATATCTTCATCTTTCTATTCTTCCATGTTCTCTAGAGGTATATGATAATGGGCATGCTTTCCTCAGACTCTTCTACTTCCTCATTCAACTTCAATTTCCTTCTTCTTTTCTCAGTTGTCTCCTTCTGTGGAGAGATTCGAGGTGATCTGCACACTATTTACAGAGTAACACCTTGGGTCCTTTTTCTCTTGAATACTCTCTTGAAATGACACTCTCCTTAGACTGCATCCAAGTCCTCATCATCTCCCTCTTATGGCTGAGGTGGTGTAGTTACGCACTTAGCTTCTTCCTTATTTGGAGGCTGTTGTTTGCCTTTGTGTTCCAAACCACCAATATCTTTATGCTCTTCTTCTTCATCATCTACTTGAATTATTTCTATGGGCTTAGGTGTTGGAACATTTTCCATTGTATGCTTACCCTTTGGTGGCCCTGGGAGCACGAACTCATTCTCCACATACTTAGTGTTCTCCAGCTTGGGTTTGAGTTATAGGTACACAAGCGCTACTTTGATCTCCTCAACTACCAAGCTTATAGGATTCATGCTTATAATATCTAAAATAAGCCTTTCAATGTAGGCATTCCACCTTGGATATACATACTTCTTCCTCAGAGTGTGGTAGTTGTAATATACCTTATTTGCATTGAAGGTTAGGTGGTGTGCATCTGAAAATTGGTGAATTGATTCCTAGAAATATCATGTTGTGAAGGCATACGGAAGTTTTCACCATGGGCTTCAAGCTTTGTCTTTCATCACAAACCGCACGATGTAAAAATGTTGATAGACTGCAAACTGAACTACCTTATCCACCACCGAAGGAAAATCCTTGGGTATGCACCACCCTTCTTGAATGCCACCATGATTCTTTCATACCACATCTTTTGCCTCTGCTTGAATGGTCCACTTATTGATCCATCACGCAAGTACTTGCCAAATCTTTCCACAGGTGACTTGTGTTCCATGGGGTATTCCAAAATATTCTCCTTTGGCCCATCAGGTACCCCAATCTCCATAAATACTAAAGATAATAATACAGTGCCAAAACTTATTCTGTCACCTATCCGCACTTCTTCAATGATTGTATTTTCTATGTGATCTGCAATATTATAGACCACTCCTTGAGACATTTTCTTTGTGACATGTAACCACATTGTGTTTACCTACGACCACCTTCCTTGGTCATTCAACTTTGTTACAAGATGTGCAACTACCTGCACTACTAGGTACTTTTTCAAATTTTCAATGTCCATAATGCACGGACCTTTAGTATACCCCAATGCTTTCCTTGTCTCTAGGATTGCAGCTTTATCAGTTAAATCACTATCTAGATCTAACCCTGATGCCCTTAGTCCTGTCACTATTTAAATCAAATCAGTTGTGATTCTTACCCTTTGTTTGAAAAAGTAGAAGAAGTCCTCATGGAATCTGATCATCAACCACCGATATAATGGTTC
Organism: Taxus wallichiana var. yunnanensis; assembly: GCA_018340775.1. Classification (NCBI taxonomy): domain Eukaryota; kingdom Viridiplantae; phylum Streptophyta; class Pinopsida; order Cupressales; family Taxaceae; genus Taxus; species Taxus wallichiana. Next base: position 347,965,173 of record CM031241.1, on the reverse strand, counting down.
ATACTTCCCAAAGTATGGCAGCTCATACAATTGGTAGACTCCATTTTGTTTCAGTAACTTCTCACCAACGTCATTGTATACAAGCATATCCTCGACATGCACTTGTTCGTTTTCATGCTCGGTGTTGGTGTGTGTTATTTTCCACATCATTAGGTGAGTCATCTCACTTAGGTGAGATCGTAGGTCCATGTGTCATTTAGGGGTCATTATGAGATTCTCTTATGTTTCAGTGCATCATTGCGTCATATACGTCATTGGGAGTTACACTTCTATTTTGGGAATGTAACTCCCCCTCTCTACTCGAGTTGTCATGATTGCGCATGCTTTGGGGTTACTCAAAGGCACCTCCTATATGTACACCCCATTTGATCTATGACATAGAGGAGAGCTATATGGCTTAACTAGGTTCTACCCGTGTTTCAAATCTTTACATGCATATTCGGTTGATGCTTGCTCCTCCCGAGATCTCTTCACGCTATCGTTCACACATCCATTGATGTGCACATCATCCATCGTGATCCTCACTTGCAAGTTTTAAACCCTCTTTCATGGTATTAGAGTGGATCTTGTGGATCCGTGCTCCCTTCAATGTTTCTATGCATGTTTTCCAGCTTCTGGCATGATATCTAGTTCTCGTTGCATGTGTTGTAATGGTTATTCTGAACGTGCTCTTCTTGCACTGATTTTGGGGTTCATACCTCCAGTTTTCTTGTTCGTGTGATTGTGGTTATTTTTGGGGTCTTTGTGGTTTTCTAGCTTTTTGCATACGGTGTTCGAGAGGTGATTTTCAATTTTTGGGTGTTGTTTAAGGGCTTAGATCTGGGTTTGAGGTTTTGGGAGTTGGTTTTGGGCCCAACTCGACCCCGACACTCACCCTCTGTACTAGTCTATGTTCTCCTTGATAGCTTTCCATGTTGTTTTGTATCAAGTTTGTATCCAATATTCATTCGCATGAGTTTTTCTACAACGGGTTGGCCATTTTCCTTTCCTTGGCTCTTCATACTCACGCATTGGATTTCATCCTTTTTTTTTACTTGAAGCCTATGCTACCCACTCAAAGCTCACTCTACATCATTTCACCCACTAATCTAAGCTTTCCCTGGCTTCTCCACTGACTTGCTTGACCTTCTCACCTCTGGTTTGCCACACACCGTGCCTGCCTTGGTTTACCCTTGACTTGGTGTGCCTCGATACTATGTGCATTTGGTCTATAACTCATTTTTATTTCTCTCGTGGGTTACCACATTTTTCATTACTTGGTTGAATTGGGTTGTGTTTACAATATTTCTCTTGACGGCTCTAGATTTGCATTCTTGTGCCCTACTTGCATGTGTTTGTTTAGGTGCCCCATCCTGCTAGTGCCATTTGCATTACTCGGTTGAATTAAACCTACTTTCGTATTGCCCACCACACTCTATATTATTCCTACTGATTCAACCTACCTTGATCATTGCAACTTTCCTTAGGTGCTTCTCAGCATAGCTCATGGATTACGATTTGTAGTCTTGTGCTCATGCCGTTCCAACTTACCTCAAGCGCTTCTCCAGTCGGCCGACATCTCACCTCTGCCCAGATGTTACCCTCCTTGGAATATTCAATGGCTCCTCCAACTTGTGCAAACCTATAGCACTCTCCACACATGGCCTCATAATCAGACCTGCTTCAGACTTCCACCTGCTGCTCCACCATTTCAATCTCTGCCATGAGACCCGGTCGATAACTTGCCTCAACGTGGGGAGTGGAGTCTCCAACTTGAACACATCTTGGTCCAACTCCATGTGGTCCTTGACAATAGCTGACCTTTCATTCCAAACGTGGGCCCCCTCCTTACTCTTTTTTAATGTTTTGAGATCAAAAAAAGAACATTCATGGCATGTAATAATTTAAGGCTGTAATTTTGCTTGTATTTAATACCTTCCTGAGCATTGAAGATGGAGGGCGAGGTCCAGGGTTGGCAGGAGGCTAACCCCCTCATAAGAAAAAAACTATGCCTAAAATTCTGTGCCATTTCAATAGGTACCCACACGACACCATTTGCACCCATTTCGGGCACTTTTTTAATGCGTTTGCAACATTTATTGACTTTTTCCATTAGTTGCGGGAATTGTTTTAATGCTATAACTTTTGACTTGTTACTCGGATCGAGCACTTCTTTATTCAAAGTTGCATGTTTTTCACATTCTACATGAGGGGATTATCAGTTTTGTAAATGGATTACTTTATAAAGTGTCACATTCTAGGGGGTTGACTAGTACTCTTGGGCTTTCACATGCAGACGCATTATCGGCCGAGCCCGATGTCTTGATTTTGCATCTTGCATTTTTCATCATGGAGAGTGCTCTTTCCAGACTTGAGCATCGTAGGATCACTTTATAGCCTCCACCACTTCTCACCGGGAGAGGGAACTATTCTTCTTGGCATGCTTCCATGGAATGTTACTTCAACCACGAGGGTCTTTTACCCTTCTTTCTTGGGCCAGTTCCTGCACCTACTAATCATCGTTATCTGGAGGACTTCCTTGACACTTGTGACCATGTATTTGGTCACATGATGATGCATGTATCTCATTCCCTTTGGTTTCACGTGGCAGACTCAGATCCACCTCATCGTGTCTGAAGCATTCTTCAGTCCCTCTATGGAGACCCTTCACATACTATAGCCATTGTTGTTGTTGTTGATTCAGTTGTCTCCATTTTTTCGTGTGATGGTAGTTCCGCTAACATAGACTCGTTTGGTTCTACTCTGATTATGGGGATTATGCACCCGATTATGATGTTGAGAGTACTACAGAGGACTCTTCTCCTCTTTCTCTCACTATTCCAGAGAGTGTTGGCACATCCCACATCTCATCAGATATCAAGCAATCTCTGACATAGTCTCATATAATCATCACACCCACCTCTTTTCCACCTTTAGTGTGTGAGGCCCCTTTCACTCCTCTACCTTGAGTGGATGACTCATACCTATCGACATTGCTCTTCTATTTGTTGATCCCCCTCATTGGGACAGTATCGCACGACCTTAGTCTTATTTTCACGAGTACACTTGTGATGTACTACATTTTTCTCATCCATCTTCGGGTGCCTTAGAGGATTTCATCATCTCCATTGTTGGGAGTGCCCCTTCTGGGACTCTTACCACTTCCACTTTTTGGAGACCTTCATTGATCCACCCTCATTTGTGGATCCCTTTTCTATTGTGGAGGATGTTTTGTTCCCTTCACATCACTTGGACATCATTTTTATGGGTGTTCTATTTTTCACTCGGCTGTGATTCTACACACGTGGCATTACCTTCAACTCCTTGGCTCATTCGCTAGACCTATGTCACACTTCCATGTACGGACTCGAGTTCTTTGTGTTGCTTTGCCTTAAGTTTCCTTCGTGGAGTGGGTAGACTTCCAGCACTCCATTTCTGTCCTTCCTAAGGGCAGACACATAGTTTGGTGTGGGTGGCTCTTCTTCAGTCTAGAGGTAGAGGATCTCATCATCAACATTCTTCTGGGAGACCTCCTAGAGCTGCAGAGTTCAAATCCATCCATGGCATCTTCTGCATTCCTCTCGTCTCCCTCTTCTTCTCTCTTCTTCTTTTTCTAAGAGATTTCCTCTTTGTACATGGGTACCTTTTCAAGCTCGTCTAGAGTTGGGACCCATATTTGGCATCTTTCTTAGATTAGAGAGTGTTTTGTTCTCTTATGGTGGATGTTTTTCCCATTGGGTTTTCCTTCACTGCTTGGGACCTTTTTCTTGTGCATGGGTACCTCATCAGGCTTTGTGCCAAGACCCATTTCTCATTTCTAACTTGCCGCCTCATCCTAAGTTATGATGAAGGGGGGTGTTGGCATGTGTTATTTTCCACATCATTAGGCGAGTCATCTCACTTAGATGAGATCGTAGGTCCACGTGTCATTTAGGGGTCATTATGATATTCTCTTATGCGTCAGTGCATCAATGTGTCATATGCGTCATTGGGAGTTACACTTCTATTATGGGAATGTAACTCCCCCTCTCTACTCGAGTTGTCATGATTGCAGCACTGGGGGTTACTCAACACCTCCTATATGTACACCCCATTTGATCTATGAGATAGAGGAGAGTTTTATGGCTTAACCAGGTTCTACCCATGTTTCAAATCTTTGCATGCACATTCGGTTGATGCTCGCTCCTCCCGATATATCTTCATGTTGTTGTTCACACATGTGTTGATGTGCACATCATCCCTCATGATCCTCACTTGTGGGTTTTAAACCCTCTTTCACTTAGCAACGCATTGAGCTCCTTATTATTTGATGTTCGATGGTTATAATCATTGATTTTACATTGGCAGATATGGGAATCCCATTCTTATCCCACAATCACACCCTTTGGATACTAAATTTTGAGAAATTATTCTCAGGAGCAATTTATTCTTCCACTTCAACCTTCTTCTTCCCTTTATCTCCTACTGTGGGTGATTTCTTCGGTGCCATTTGAAACAATCTCTCTTTTCTTCCCTCTGTAATCAAGAAAGTGAAACCCTAGTTTAAATCTCTATGCCCTAGTGCAAATCACATGCCCTAGCTCATTTGTAACGCGTCTTCTTTACTCAAACCCTTCACCTATGGGGACACAAGCTTCTCCTGCACACAACCCTTCTCTCCACATCTAGTTTTACACTCTTCACACCTCAACACAATTGCTCAGCTCATTTTCACTTAACCCTTTTCAAATTATCTCAATTGCAACGGTAAAAATGAACTCGCATCCCATCCTTATATATAATTTCAAAAAGTTAGTGCATTTATTACTCCTCCACCTACCAACAATCCTCTCATTAATTGACCATTTTCATTATTTCCACATGGTACATCTTCATGCCCAAGCTATAACCTTCTAGTGTACCCTTCTACCTTTTGGCTATAGACTTCTCTTTAGCGCACTTCCATAAGCACAGTACCTCATCACTGCACCTTCCACTGGTAGTCTTCCCGGCCTCTGCTTACCTCATGTTATACTTGTTTCTTCATTCCTCTCTATCTATGGTCCCTGTGTCCAAAAGAAATATCTCTTGTTTTTAATTCTCAACCTTGAATAGCACCCATAGATAGTTCCTTTCATGTGTACTTATTTTCAATCAGTCATGTACCTGGATATCAACAACCTACCCCACACTAAGGGTATGTGTAGTCCTCTGCACATAAAAATTATTCAAATAGTAATTAGCTTTTGGCGCGTAAACGTGCTTATTACACAAACACACCAACTAAATTGACAAATCATAGAAACAAAGAAGGAAACACATGAAAGAAATGCAAAATTGAAAACCTAATCTAAATGGAAACATTTCCTTATTACAAACACCAAGAAGACTTATTTATAGTAGGGCTTTAGCCTACTCCCATTGAAGTAAGGGTAACCGTATTCCATCAAGTGCCTCTAATTGACAAGCACCTAATTCAAGTATGTGAGTGATAAAATAAGGCCCCAACCAATGTACCTTGAGTTTCCCTGGATGGTGCAAAAACTTAGAATCGTAAAGGAGAACCATCTATCTATCTCAAGATTTTTATCCCTGATGTGCCTGTCTTATGCCATTCTTTTTGCCGGCCTTCTCTTGTTTTTACTCCAACATGCTATGACTCATTGCTCATCCAACTTGATTAACTATGTAATCTGTTATTCTAATTCTTTCTCATAAGCTAGACCTCCATCACGTGTAATACACAAAGAACGTAACATAAATTCCATAGGAAGAACTGTTTCTATGCCAAACACTAACTAAAATGGTGTGGCTTTGTTAAATATCTTAAAAGTTGTTCGATATGCCAAAATTACTGCAGATAATTTATCATCCCAATCCTTTCTTCCAACAACACAGAGTTTTGTCATGTCAGCTCAAATATTTTTGAAAGCCTTAGGATTCCCATTTTCCTTGTAATAATATTTTCCCAAATAAACTTGGATGATATAGCCATTGTAAAATCCTTTGTAGGTGTTGCTTCTTCCCACCTTGTCAGATAATCTATGCAAGTTATGATGTAGTGTGATCTAGTTCTATGTGCAGCTGGTGAAATAGGACCCACAAAATCTATAGCCCATTTCTCAAATGGTTATGCACTAGTAATAGGTCTTAGAGGAATTTCATCTCATTGACCTGGTTTCCCAAGATGTTGACAATGATCACAAGCCTTACAAAATTCCTTACAATCTTTATACAGGGTCTCCCACCATAATCCAATGAGTAGAATCTTGCACGTAGTAACATCACCTGCATAGTGGCCACTTGCAATACCACCATGAGCTTCTTCCATAATATTCATGTGCTCATGTTCCAATACATAACGACACAATACTTCATCTTGACCTAATTTTGCAGTGTCACTTGCTAATTAACATATAGGGGCTGCGTGTATAGAAAATTGTTTCTTATCCAAGGATTTCATTTCTTCTAGTGCGATACATGTTCGTAGAAAGAAAACAATGTCCTCTAGTTCTAATGGCACTCGTTGTAACCTATATAACTATGCATCTGGCATGGTATCTCTAATTTCCTATGCTTCTTATCCTAATTGTATTCTAGATAAATGGTCTAGTCCAAAATTACTTTTACTTGGTTTTACCACAACTGTGACCTCAAATTCTTGAAATAAGAGCACCCATCTGCATATGCACCCTTGTAGAATGGGATTGTTTACCAAATACTTCAATTCCATGTGATTTGTATAAAAGATGAATGGTGTAGCTAGTAGGTACTTGATGGAATTTATGTAGCACATAGATCATTGACAAAGATTTGCACTCTATAGTTATGTAATTATATTATATAGAGTCAACTTTCTACTAGCAAAATAGATAGGATGATCTACAATACCTTCTCCAGGTTAAGCCAACACTGTGCCAATGGCCATGCCAGAGGCGTCAACATGTACATGAAATGGTTGGTCCCATGAAGGAAAACACATAATAGGCATGGTAGTAAGTTTTTCCTTTAATGTCTTGAATGCACGTTGTTGCGGTTCTCCCCAGTAGAACGTACCTTTCCCTTTCAGTAACTCCTCCAACGGTGCAAAAATTTAGCATATCCTTTGATAAACTTTCTGTAATATCATGTATTACCTAAAATCCACACACTTCACTCGTGGTAGGCTCTCTTAGGCCTATAATGACTGCAACCTTGGCTAGATCAACCAACAAACCTTCCTTATAGATTATGTGTCCTAATAGTAATCCAAACGCGTAGTAAATATGCACTTCTTGATGTTCAAAGAGATTGTCACGATGATCCTTAACTAATCCATACACCATCTAATCATCTAAATAGACTTGTAAGAAGTTGTGAATAAATTCCTTGAATGGTTGAACAACTATGTGTGAAAATACAACAAGCGCATTTTTCAGACCAAAAGGCATTACAATATAGGTGAAGATACCCCATTCAGTAGTAAATGTAGTCTTTTCTGATCCTCTGGGAAATCCAAACCTGATGATACCCAAAGAACCCATCTGTAAATGAATATATTTTGCGCCCTGTAATGCCTTCTAGTATTTCCTCAGTGAATGGCATGGGAAAGGGATCAGTCACACATGTAGCATTTAACTCCTTGTAGTCCACACAAATCCTAATCCATCCATCCTTCTTGATACTGATCACCATTAGACTAACCCATTCATGACTCATCAAGGGGCTTGATAATTATAGACTTCAACATTTTGTCAATCTCTTCTTTGACCTTTTCATACAAGTTGGGGTTCATCCTGTAGGGTCTCTTTCTAACTGGGCATGCACCCTCTTTAAGATTTATCTTCATCTCCCCTAATGATTCATGCACGCCTTTAAGTTCATGGTACCCCTAGGGAATAAGTCCGATAATCCCTTAGTAACTCTATGATTTTTGCCACTTGAGTCGACCAATAGTCCTCAATTATGGCTTCCTTTGGCTCAATATATCGATCCAATATTCACCTTCTTTATCTTCATAGGTTCATGATAGGTGCATGTGGTCATATCTACACTATCTAATACCTCATGCCTACCTGTTGAATGGTTTACATCCATATTTTCTACTTCTTTTTCATCCACTAAGTAGACCATTTTCCCCTTTTCTTTCTCAATGCAGAACATTGAAGAAGTGTGGCATTGGCCTATGTTTTGTCAACAAAATGTGCTCCTTATTTTTTTCATCCAATAACTCTGAAGGATTTCTTCAGCCTTGACACTATCTCCCATAGTTAAGCACTTTATGACTTTTAATGCTTCTTCCACTAGAGGCTTTGTAGAGAAGAATTCAAACATCTGGGCCATTCCTATAATTAAATCCGCCAATTTCAATCTCTCTACGAATTTATGCATATACATACCAAGAATGCACACAACCTTGTAAAGTGGAATAAAACTTGTGCACCCATAGTGAAGGTAGTAAAGCTTCTTGTCCCTCTACCCAGAGTCTCTTACACTTCTGAACGTGGTGGTGAATAGGTTGATGACCATGATAAGTGTAGATTTGAGTAGGTGCATTTCTCCTAAAGAACCTAGTAGCAAGAGTGATCCTAATTTCATTCCATCCTAAAAGATTATCCTTGTGGGCCACCCACCTAGCGTGTTACTATCCCACATAGTGTATATGCTAGCATATTTCTTCTTTCAAAGGGTCTATCCATTGTTCCTCCATGACACGCAAGAATACCATAGGATATCCTTCTCTGGTGTAACAAGGTACCGAGTTGTTACCTATCCTCTTGACATAACGTGGTTTGCTACCTCTAGGAAATATGATCTTTACTTCGTGCCCTACCAACTCATAAATGCTATAAGCCCAATTATCACAAGAAACACTTGTAGTATCGCTAATGGAATGTGCATCCTCCCACTGAATTATTCCTTATTTAGATGGCTCAAGTACTTATAGATCCCGAATGACATTTACATAAATCCTATTGATATCTTCTTCACTTAAGGGCTCAACATAGGGCACAAATTTTCCATCTGTTAAAGAGATAATAACTCTCTCCTCCTTATTTTTAAAATGGATATAACCCTTGTTGAATGAAGATCAACATTATTTACATAGCACCAATAATTCCCAATAGAGTTGGGAAGCTATCCAACTCTACCAAAGCACTAAAACCTCAAAATCTCTAGTGAAGTGGCTCCTTCTATGGTAATGGACACATCTTTCAAAACTCCAATGGGAGTGGCCTTAGTCTAATTAGCCATGAACAATACATTAGAGGATGGCTACAATGGGGGTCTCCCCATTTGTACCCATGCATCTAAGGTAAGAACATTGACTTTTGCACTGTATCAATCAATATATTACTCAATAGCTACCCATCCACAACAACATTCAAAGTGATTTCCTTGTCATAATCTAGGCTATGAGGGGGAAGATTCACATGCAGGATCTGTCGTCTAGTCTCAGCACTTATGCACATAGTGTTTCCTTTTAACCAATTCCCTAACAATGGAATGATATGTTCTTGGTGCAACAATTTACACACTTCTCTCAAGTCATCTATATCAATTTGGACCATCTCGATTCTTTATTTTGATCCATCTTCCATGATTTCTCCTTTAAGTATTGTATCTCACCCTGAAGATTCTTGAGAAATTCCATGGTTTCCTGATAAACCTCCTTTTAATGGGCAGGATCTGGGTACCATGCATGTAGAACTTCCTCCTTAGTGATGGTAGGATTTTTACTACAATGCTTCTGCAGCACGTACCACCTCGGTAGCAGTCATGATATTCACTTGCAATACCTCAGACTCTACTTCCAACTTAGGCATCCACTGATTTTCAACAACGTGTTGTATCCTAACCATCCTGCGCCTTTGTTTTCTTGTTTATGCTATTTACTAAGATGCTCATACAAGTCCGGGAACTCCTCATAGCTATGGTTCTTTCCACAAAAATAACATGTAATATTTTGAGGACATTCACACCTATAGTGGTTAGGAGATCTGCATGTATAACATGTTCTGCAAGGGAACTCACTTCTTCCACTACCATGGCCTCATCCTCTAGAATCCACCGTGGTATCCTCGACCTTTTCCACGACCACCTTTAAAACACCCTTCATTATGATCATAGCATACCTGATTGTGATCCCGATCGATGCTCATTATTTCCCTTAGAGTTATCTGAAACTCCTGTCTATCGTACACCAATATCTATAGCATCATGGATCTGACCAATCAGTCGGTAGTCTTCTATGTCATGAGTCGTGGACCTGTAGATTTTATAGTAGCTTGAAATGTTCTTCCTTATCACATATTTTAATAATGGAAAATGACTAGCATTATGGTTAAAATGGCATATTTCACAATCCAACAAAAATGAGTGTACTAATTTGTGAGGAAAACTATCCTTTGTGTGACCTTCTACTTCACAATATGTGCACCAAATCCCTGTGCGCGTCTCATGTGCTAAATTTGTTGATAGTTTCTCAAATTGTTTTGCCATAGCTATGATCTGTGCTTCTAGAAATGGGCTCACCCCATTATTTATGCTTCCAACTACCTCGTGTGTAAGGAGGCTTAAAGTTCTTTGCGAAGATTTGTGTATGTCTTATGTGATAATGCCCTCCTAAAAGGGGTAATCAGGCCCCCAAAAAACCATTGTGCATGTTGGCTTACGTGTTGTTTTCCTCTCAAAATTTCCCCTCTTTTGAAAGTCATAAAATTGAAAATTTTGAGTTGACACACTTTAGTGATGTTCTAGTAAAGTGAAAAGTTGAGGAGATAGTGAAAATTTGCATTTTTTGGGGTATTTTGGTAATTTACGGGTCTGCCAGACATTTTTGTCCCTAATGTCCCAAGTTCGCTGTGCCTTCTATTCCCGATCAAGCTGTATTCCCGGAAAATCTTTTAACTTTCAGTTTGTCAAAACTTTTGGTCTATTTGTCCCAAGTTTTCTGAGCTTTTGTTCCCCGATCACCCGCATTGGGCCCTTCACCTAATTTTTTCCCATCTATCCCAAAAGTGTTTGTGCCTTCTGTCCCCACTTTCCCACATCACGCGTATCGGCAAAATCACATCTTCACGTCCCTCATGTTTCCAAGTTTATGAAGCGCCTGCGCTCATTTGGACCTCTTTACCGCGCATCGCCGCGTCGGCAGATTGTGTCTTCATGTCCGTCGTGTCCCAAATGTACCAAAGACCATCCGGGCGCTTTTTTCCATTCTTCCGATTCTTATCTTTTAAGTCGGTGCAATATGAATTGAATGGGTATTTAATGACCTTCTCTCTCCTAAATGGCTATTTAATGGGACTATCCTCTATGCATTTGATAAACTACTCACTTGTAATCATTCGCTCGAATCTTGCAATTAAGGCTATTTTCTCGTGCTCTTGTTCCTTTGTATTTTTCATTGTGAATTCGATCCTTGAAGTATTTTCCTTTATACATTGCAAACATGAAGGTTAAATTCAAAGGTCAAGAGCATGTTTCACCTCTTGAGTCCTCTATTCCCGATATCGGGGATAGTGAGGTTCGACACTGGATTTTGGGGATTTTGGGAAGTTGAATTTCCTTAATCCTTCCCCCTTGGTACAAATGATCAATGATAATGGAATTTCCTATGCAGATGGTTTCCTATCTCGTACAATGTGTCGATACCGCACTCACTGTGGAGCTTATTTTAACTCAGAGACCAAAGAATTGAATAATGTGCATGGGGAGCTGATTGCCAACTGGATCTGCTTACCATTCTTTGCTACTCTCACGGATTCAAGAAATCGAAGATTTCATCATTATCAATCGGGATCAATCTCGGACCCTATTTGAGCAGACGGTGATAAATATAAGGAAAGAATAGAAAAATCATGGTTGAAGAACCCTAAGAGGAGCATCCCAACTTTCCAAGGCATTATTTAGGGCTGATTTCAATGAAGAGCTGTCTAATTTCATCATCTTGATAGCTTTGTGTCATGGGATTACCCTCTACCAATGAATTTTACTTACGGATGTGTCCTTTCATCAACATCATTTGCAAGCATCCTCGATAGTGGTTTGGATTCACATACATGGAGACCCAAAAAGATGAGCCCATTTATGCATACTTCCCTCAATTCACCCTTGAAACTAGCAACCACAATTTTAGGAGAGTTAATGATGCCTTTACCATGTATATTGTAAGGCTCTTAGAAGGTGATACTGTCAGGAGATTTTCCGATGAAGCCATGAACATGATAACTAAGTATGGAGCTTTCTTCATCTAATTCAGGAAGGTTTTCATATATTAGGTTGGCTGGTTATGAAAACACACCTCTCAAGCTTCCCATGTTTTGTAATGACAAGATGGCTCTAATTGAAGTATGCAAGCAATTGGATAAATTGCATAGAACCTACAGGGACAAGAAAATATTTGGTTTGCACTTCCCTATTTCTTTGGGAAACTATACATGTAAAACAACCTTGGATGCCCAAAATATAGAAAGGGCCCTTACTCCCATCACTGTCCACTTTTTCAGGCCTAGGAATTGTTTTGATTTGAAGAAGTTCATTGAGTAGAACCTCAGAATAAATTATCATCACAGGCCAAAACCGAGGATTATTGGGCTGATTGTGCAGATGATTTTGAAGCAAGGCAGAGGCACTATGGCAGATTCTCTCTACAACTGATTAAAGAACTCAATCTCTATCAAATTCCTGAAGGGCTCTAGGATGATGATGTAAACTTGCTATCTTTTGAATATGAGACATTAATCAAACATACTCCTTTGAAATATCTGGATTGGTACAAGAAGGAGAAGGATGACTTGGTTGAGATTTTGGCCCCTGTCCTTGTAAGAACTAAGGTTTGGTTTGATAGAAATGTTTAAGAGCTTAAGAAGAATCATATTGGATCTTCTTCCAGAGAGACTTCAACACCTAGGAAGGAATCACATACACCTAGTATAGAGGTACTTGTACAAACCCCTCCTCCTTCCTCAATTAAAGAACTTGAATCATCTACTCCTTCTTCTTCCACTAAAGTATACCAAAAGAAGATAAAAGAGGTTAAACAAGAGCCAATTGAGGAATAACCCCTTCAAGGCGTTAAGAACTACCTTGAGGCCAAGAGAACGTTATTTTCTCGGTGAAAGTGATGATGGTGAAGTACTGGACCTACTGCAAGAACTTTAGAAGTTACTGATAGAAAAGAGAAGGAAGTGCCTAGCATTGAACCTCCAAGTACCATAAATTCCTCTACTCAAGAAGCTCCAAATGCCTCACTCACCTCTTTTCTGGAAGAAACAGTGGTGAATACCTTAAGTGTCATGGGCTCACTTGCTCTTAGACCTCTTGTTCCTTCTTCTTCTTCCTCTACTTTTTCATGGGTGCAACCCTTGGTTGAGAAACAGAAGAGAAAACCTTCTTCTTGTTTGTGACAGGGGCCAAATTTTGATATTGTGGCTGCTTTTCTAGTTAATAGTCCTCATCCTCTAGCAAAGAGAGCTAAAACAACATCAATAATAGTGAAAGATGCTCAAGTCCAAAAATTTATAGAGGTCAGTAAAGCCTAAGGTTGATAAAGCAGAAAGCAGGGTCTATTAGCCTCTAACCTGGAGCTTTCTAGGATTCCAATGGGAGAATCTACCCCTGAGAGTGAGGTGCATAACCTCCAAGAAATAGTAACCAAGGTTATTGAGAGAGTGTAGAAGGGTAAACCGACTATAGAATAGTTGGAAGAATAAAATCAAGTTCTTTCTAGCTTCATCAAGTCATTATTGACTAAATATAATGTTTTGGATCCTGCTCCACTTCGCCCTTCCACCTCCTATGATTCTTAGTTAGGATGAGGTTCGAGTATCAAAGATATACACAGGTATTTCACTTATGGTAGGGCTATGGAAGCCATGGTTTATGACATGATCATTATAGGCTTGAATTTCATTATAGAGGCCTTAAAAATCAATGAGAAGGTGGCCAACATGTAACAAAAACTCTCTGCTCTATTGGAACTATGGACAAAGATTTGAAGCTTTGGAGTAGTTGCATCATATATCTTCGCTTGATGGAATAGGCTGATGAAAATATATTGATGGCCCGATAATTTTTTTATGATGCCAAGGACAACTTGTCAAGGTCATGGGTTTTCAGTGTTGAATGGAAAATTAAAGTTCTGGAAGAAGCCTTGGGAGAATTGAGAAATAGTTGGAAAAAGGGAGAATCTTTCAAGACTTGTGTTGCATCTGCCTTTAAGGATATTCAATGTCATCTTCATGATGAAACTTCAGGTGTTCCTTTCTCTCTTCAAGAGATTAAAACTCAATTCAGGACATTTGTCAAAGAAAACCTGTTCAAGGAGGAATTGATTACCAAAAAGAAGATAAAGGATATTTGCTCTCTTCAATCTACCATTGAAGAGGCTAATAAATAATACCTTGAACATACCAAGTTTGATAAGGACATGGAGAAATGTCTAGGCACTTTGTCTCAAGCCACTACCAACACATCAGTCCCACGAGGCAGGGAGATAGTTAAGGCATTAAAAATATTCAAGCAACGGATTCTCAAGTTAGTGGGCCCTCCTCATCAATAAGCGGATGTTTCCTCTCCTAGTTTCTCCTCTTCTCCTTCTTTTCCTAAAATTGAGCTCATTGTAAATTAATTAAGGACATTGTGTTGAGCACTTCCTTAATTAATATTTTAGTTAAAAGAAATGGTTGCCAAGTGTAACTAATTTGTAAGCTATATAGTGGGCTCTCTACGCCATTTTCAAGCACTTTGGAACTCTGTTTTATTTTTGAAAGTGTAAAGGAGTAAAATATATCAATACAAGAAGATCTTTCTTTCTATTTCCATCTGCTCTTGTTCCTTCATTGATATCTGTTATAAGTTATTAAATCATTATTGTTTTACTTCAAGAAGCTTTGTATTCTTGTGGATGTCATCTCTAGAACTTTGTGTCTGTGAAATAACATCTTGTGGTTTTAATGCAAATGATTTTGTTCTATATGATTCCATTCTGGCATGCATAAGGAATTATTTTATTATCTATATTTCCTAAGAGTGCTATTCTACCTCCTTCCATTCCTTAATTATTTTATCCTTTTGTATTGATGATTTGTTATATCAAACACTTCCATGATATTAGAGTTCCTCATTAAAACTAAACATTGTACATTTGTAAATAGGATTTTGCCTTTAAATAAGGGAACCTCTCCCATTAAAGAGGAGGGAATTTTGTCCCCTGACTATTGCTTTCAATAAATTCCTATTTGACAACCAACAAATTTTGGTGACTCTATTGGGGATTCATTTTGAACGTATTCCAGTTTTAAAAACAATTTCTTGATCATTCTTTGATTTGGTGACTCTATGATTTACTCATGGTAGGAGAGCCCTTGATATTGAAGATTCTTAGTTTCAGCTCTTAGAGCAGCAAGGTTTCCTCTTCCTTCAACAGGGGAAATAGAATAGCTCATTCTACAAGCACACCTCCTATTGAAAATAGAACCCTGTTGAGTGGTATCCCTCTAGAACAACTGATCCCTAATATTTGTGCTTTGATTCTTGCTAGTGTTTCAGTTCCACTTCAAGATGTCTTTCCAAGGATGGCAGTTCCATTACCTTGGGGCCATCGTGTTGGGCCTTTTTCCCTTCCTCAGCCTTTGCATGAGTTACCTAGGGGTAACAAAAAGAACTTCCCCAAGTTCAGAGGTGATGGCAAGGTGCACCGATGAACATATTGCAACCTTCATAGTTGCATGTGGAGTCCTCAGAGTTGAGCATGAAGATGTCTCGGTGAGGATTTTTGTAGAAAATTTGCAAGATAATGCAACAGATTGGTTCTATCACCTTCTTGCCAGGGCCATTACCAGTTGGACCATGATGAGAACAAGATTTGAGAACCGTTTCAAACCTACAAAGGATGTGCATGCTTTGCTGGCCCAAATTTCTCAAATAAAGAAATAATCACAAGAGCCCATGAGGGAATTTGTGGCCAGGTTCAACAAGTTGATTAAAAAAATTCCACCAGATACTCAGCCTGTAGATCAAATTCAAAAATGTTTCTTCTTGAATGCTCAATTGCTTGAAGTTAGCTACACATTGAGAAGAGCCAACCTTGCAACATTGGCTGAGGATCAGAGATTAGCTGTTAGTGTTGAAGATGACTTGATCATGTCTCGGTAAGTTGAAAAGAGATCCTTCCAAATCTAGAGCTTCTTTTTCTTCTTCTTCTACTCCCGGAGCTAATACAGACCCATTAGTACAAAAGCTTGCTAATGACCTCATTGCCATCAAGAAATAATTGGCTTAGCATGATCCTTATGTAGATGTTCCAAGGAGGAATTTTTATCCTAGAAATCATTTGCCTTCCTCTCAGACAAGGTTGGTAATTGAGGGGCCACCCATAAAGGTCCCTGTTAATGCCACTTGTGAGGTTGAAGAACATGAAGATTAAGAGATTAATGAAGATTGTGAAGAACCTGATGAAGAGGATAAGGAAGAATTGGAGGAACTTGAGGGATCTCAAGTTAATTTATTCACCCTGAAGGTGTTGATGAAGAAGATGATTATGATGAAGTAGTAGCAGATATGAATAGCGTGTCATATGTTGTCATGACTTCAGAACAAAAAAATAAGAAGGAGAAAGTGATGCAGCCCGCTAAGAAGTCCAAGGATCATCCCATGACTGTCCCCATTGTTGTAAAAAGAGGATATCCTATTCCCATTACATCCACATAGAAGGTAAGTCCTACTAATTCTTCTTTTCCTAATTCTCTGCTAAAATTTTTTCTTCTCCAACTCCTAAACCGATAAGCCTAAGATTCCCAGTGATGATAGCCCATACACCTTTGGATCTTTTGATATCATTGATCACCTTAAGAAAACAAAACTTCAAATTTTAGAGGTGAGTATTATCAAAATCATCCAAAAGCCTTTGCCAAGATGGTCCACTTTGTCAATTCCCATTCTAGAACTTCACCCAATACTTCCAAAGGTATTTTTACTACTCCATCTTCCACACCCCAACCTAACCTTATAGCTGCAGTCACCTCACCCAATGAGGAAATCAAACCTTTTATGTAACCCTTCTTATAGTTGGCCATAAATCAACAACTATGTCATAGACTCAAGAGCGTTAGATAATGTCATCTGCTAAAGTGGCTCATGCTTTGGTTCTCACTCTCACATGCACTTATGGTGACTGCTATTCTATGGAAAGTAAGGAGGTGCTTTGGTTGGAGGGATTAAAGATGCACAAGTAGCTTTTTGCTTTACCGAGAGAAGAAGGTTTTAGCTACTATCTTGGTAGTTGATATCCCTCCTCCATATGGTATCTTTGTTGAGTAGGAACTTCTGTAAGGATGTAGTAGGATAAATTCAAATGGATTGGTCACATGCTCTCATACAAGTCAATGGAAAGATGAAGAAGTCTGTTTCGAGAAGCAATCTAAGTATATTGTGTAAAAACGGATGATCTCAAAGCACACATACTCTATGAGGATATTGGACATGGTAACTATATGATTATGTCTCCGGAGGAAGCTCAGCTTCCCAAAGTACTTCATGATCCTAATGGTGTTTGGAATTTGATGGAAGTTGTTCCTCAGTTGGTTCTGGAGCTGGCGTAGTGTTGATATCTCTTGAGGGAAAGGTTCATCCTTTCTCATTCAAGCTACTGATTCGAAAATACCAATAATACGGTAGAGTATGAAGCCCTCATTCTTGGACTTAATGTGGCAAAAGAAAAGGTGTGAAGAATCTTCTAGCTCGTGGAGATGCGAGAACTAGTTGTTAAACAAGTCAAAGACCTTTTCCAAGTAAAGAATAGAAGGTTGAAGCATTATAGGAATCTAATTTGGGATTCTATTGAATTTCTTGACGCCTTCTCCATTGAAAGCAGTGACGTGAGAGAAAAGAACACAGGGCTGATTCACTAGTTGTCTCAGGATCATTGCTTTGATACTTCAACCTGATTTCTCTCAGGAAAAATTCACCATTGAAATGATCCATAGGCCAAGTGTGCCTGATAATGCAAGTAACTGGAAAGTTTTCAATGATGATCAACATTTTATTTCTTTCTTGGAGCTTAGGGATAACTTTGAACAATTGTACTTTGAGGAAGTGAAAATTTGCCTCGTGAGGGTGTATCTTCCAATGAGGAAGGTGTCAAAGAGGAGATAGATCAAGATGGGTGCATCAGACTCAAAGGTAACAAGATTCCTAAAGGGATGGTGAGTTTGGAGGAATTTTTGATAAACATGACAGGTATGTTAAGTCTAAAGCTTCTGCAGGAGTGCGGTAATCTGTTGAGTATGAAAAGATTAACATTGGGAGCTCGGTTGATCCCAAAATGGTGAACGTTGGAAAGTGTTGTATGCAAGAAGAAAAGAAGAAGGTAGTGAACCTCTTGAAGAAGTATATGGATGTTCTTGCATATTCATATGATGATCTAAAATCTTTCCAACCAAAGGAAATGCAACATTTCATTCCTCTCAAACCTGGGATTAAACCTTTCAAGCAAAAGCAAAGGCAGTATAATCCAAAGATTGTTGACACCATTTTTCAGCAAATAAAAAAATTATTGAAAGCCAAAATTATCTTCCCCATTCACCATTCGACATGGATTGCCAACATTGTACCTGTCATGAATAAAAATGGTGAGATTCGTATCTATGTTGACTTTAGGAATCTAAATTCAGCTTCTTTGAAGGACAACTATCCTCTGCCCATCTTTGGATCAAGTTGTGTAAGTTGTTACGAGGATTTGAAATGTTGTCCATGCTTGATGGTTTTGTTGGTGCAAATCAGCGGCACCCCTAGATGTTTACCAGATTTCTAGTTTGCTAATGGACATCCAGTGTCATTGCACAACATTGAATCTTTTCCCCAAGTGTGGGACTTGTAAAAATAGGAAAATAATCTCCAGATTAGAGGTTGGTTCCTCTTCCTAAACTACCTGCCACAAGCTATTCCAGTGCAGGCAAGCTAATCTAATCCTAATCTAACTTCCAAGGAGATAGGGAGAGAGAAAAGAGGAAAAACAAAAGCCTACACTAAAACAATGATACACCAGAGAAGGAAAATTGTTGAACATTTATCAAAAATGCCATGGAACAAGAAGAGGTGAGCAATGGGAAGGATGGACAGATGCATCATAGGCCCAAGGATAGATTTCACACAGAAAATGTCCCAAAAACTCCATGAACACAACTCCAAACCTGCAATGAACATTCAAACATGCACAAATACCTACAATGAAGAGAGGCAAGAAGAAAACAAGCAAAAAACGAGCAAGGGTGGACAGATGCACCACAAAACACATTTTTGTTGCTCCAGAAGTTTGCACAGAACATCATTTTAATGGTAAAAGGAAAAAATGCCATTACAGAGTAGGGGAGGAAGTTCGAACTCCATTTTTAACCCTGGGGAAGAAAATAAGGGAGGGTAGAGCGAGAAAAGATGAACAACCTTTTACAATTGAGCCAAATTTGTCTTTTAATAATGAAAAATGCGAGCCAGGAAGAAGAAACACAGGAAAACATGAAAGGATGCTTCAACCACCGACCAAATTGCATTAAAATAGCATGGGTACCCTTGAAATTTCATTCCCCAATGTTTTTGACCATGCTGGGAGAGAATGCGAGCCATACTTCATCAAAATGGTGGTTGAGATGTCAGTTCTATTTCTTTTCCCCATGCCAGAGGTGTTTTCCATTTTTCTCTCTCCAAACTTTACCAAAACATAAAATTGAACCCTCCATCATGTAGATAATTTCACCATCTTTCCAATGACACCAAGAACATGAAAATCTAAGCTCTGGATCAAAATTTATGCCCTTTTGAAGATTTAGGGAAAAACTAGGGCAAATTTGAATTGGCGGGCCGAAAATTTGAAATTTTCCCTCTTTTTTGACTTTGGGAAAATTTCCCCAAAAATCTCCGCCACTTGAAGTTCCGGTGTGACATGGCAAGTTTTGATTGGTTGTGGGCCTTCCCTACCCTTTTACACCTTTTCGGTCTTTGGAAAATTTTCCAAAAAAAAATTTTCGTCGGCCGACGCTCCAAGGACACGTGGCATGTTCTAATTAGCCTTTGGGGCGCGCTTCCAAATTTTCCTTTGACTCTGACCATTTCCTTGAATGGGACATGTGGCACCTTGTCATTGGCTTGGGCCTGAACAAGCTCTTTCTCCTCTGCGGGCCCACCTTAATATTTTTGCTGGCCACATGGACACGTGGCAACTTCTGATTGGCGTGGGATATTGGGACGGGCTTCCATCGCTTTATTTTCCATAATTTGGCAAAAGGGAAAAATTTCCCTTTATGCCTCCACCTCTTGATGCTTCAAGAACATGTGGCGGAGTTATGATTTTTCGATGGGCCTTCGGGCCGAGATGTTCTATTTACACCAACCTTTGGGAAAATTCTCAACCTCCTCCCGATGCTTCGATCTCCATGACCCCAGGACACGTGGCCTCCTCCTATTGGCTGGAGGGCCTTCGGGCCAAAATTTTCTTTTGTGTGCCCCACCAATACTTGGAAAAATTTCAAAATCTCTCTCACCTCCCACCATTTCACCGACGTGGCACATTCTGATTGGTCCGTGGACCTCCTATGGGAAAATTTCCCTCCCAAACTCTGCCGAGCCATAACTTGAAAAATACAAGGAGTTAGAAGGAAAACTTTACCTTTCTAGAAAGATGAGAAGATTCTCTATCCAATGAAGCCATTTCTAGAAAATTTTGAGTGCCTAAAAAGTAAAAAAAATTCATCTGAGACACAAGGGAGGATGGAATGAAAGGAAGTTAGTAAAAAATGAGCAAGGGTCTTATTTTGGATAACAATTTGGCAACTCAGAGGGGTCATTTTCTGCTAGATGAATGATCAGTAGCCTTTGAAGCATCCATTGGGCATGGAGTCATGAGTTGTAGCCTGTAAACTAATTTGAACTTTGAAAACTTCTTTCTGAGCCACTTGAAGCCCACTAAACTTAGAGTTGTTCTCACCAAAATGCCACTAAAATGGACTGTGCAAGAGCAAAACCAGCAGCACCAAAAACTATGTACAAAACTGAAAATCATACATGCTCCAAATGGAACATGCAGAGTGTGCACAAGCACTTCTTTTGCTGAAAGAAAACCTACCTACTCTACTCTAACTGGAAGCAAAGGTGAGCTAAACAAACCCTACAATTGGTTGTGCAAAATAGCTTCCTTTCTTCAAAATGGGCAGCCATGCAACTAATTTTAGCCTGAACATGGCTGGTTGGATGAGTGGAAAATCAACAAGAAGCTGGTCTTCTACCCAAATCAGCAAGGTGCTAGCTGAAAATAAATCCAACACCTCTTTTAGTTTCTCTGCATTTGGATTGAAGAGGTATGACAGCTGATCCTTGGAAATTTGCATATCATCCTCATGCTTAGAGGCAAGCATGACTAGTTGTGGCTTCTCCTTTGGCTTGAATGAAGCCAAATACCTAATTCGGAAAGGTCTGATTCATTTGATATGCCCATAACTCTGATTTTCCATTCCAAAAATTGAATCTTCTTGCAAACCTTCTTGAGTGGATGGTGTGGAAGAAATGGTAGAAGTTTTCTGCCCTTTCTCTTCCTCCAATGAAGAACATGGAAGATTTAAATCTTCTAATCTTGATCCAAAAGAGCTGCTATAAGATGTAGGTTACTCCAAATGAATGCTCTCCTCCATGATATTAGGTTCTTGTGTTTGGAAGATGGATGATGAAGGAGAAGATGGTTTGATTTCAACCGGTTCTTCTTCATCTCAATCCTCCAAATCAAATAGGTAAAGCTTGCCTCATTACTTTATCCTATTGCAAATGTTCAACCTCTCCCATGGTGTTCTCTTGATCGGTACTTGATCATCATGGTTTCTTTCATCCTCCAACATTGAGTTTGAGAGATCAAACTCTTCTTCAAACACTAGAACTCGAGAGATGAAGTAGAAAGAAGAAGCGAAGGTTCTCCGTAGTCCGCTTTGTGCTCAAAGTCCTTGGATCTACACTTTTCTCCTTCACCGATGGAATGTTCTCTCTGTTCTTTTGGATTTTGAGCAGCTTTTCCTTCCTTTGCTACTTGAAGACAATCTTTCTCTTGATAGAACTCTTCCTCTAACATGAAGTTTGTCAAGTCAAACTCTTCAATTTGCTGCTCTAGAGGACAAGTTGGGACTATAAGATCTTCTTCAGAGCTTTCCTCCTCCATGGCTGATTGTGCAACTTGAATTGGATCAGCATTCTCTTTGGGAAAAGTGCCAACATGGACACTCAACTCATCACAAACAAGCTGTTGTTTTTCTTGCTTCATTTTTCTGTAAAATCAACCTTGTTTGCCACTTGTTCTCCAACTCTAACATCTTCTGAAGGCTTAACCATTAATGGGATCCTTGTGATCCCATATTTGAGAGCCAAGCTTACCAAACTTATGATTTTTTCTTATTTGTTTGGCTCTTCTTCTTGCTATCCTTGATGACTAATTTTTTGATTTTCATTCTCCCAACATGGATTTGGGAATGCAAGAGGAGGGGTGGGTTGTAACTCAATTGATTTTGTAATTTTTTGTGGTGGTGGAGGAGGTGAAACCTCTTGTTTCTTTGGAGGAGAGGGTATTTCTATTGGCTCTTGTGGAGGGGATGACTGTTTGGAAGGAAAGAGGAAAGAAGAATTGAGATGGGGTGGAAGACTAGGGAATGGAGAAATGGATTCAACATTTGGGACAACATTCAATGGGAAGCTTGAAAATTGAAGCCCAAATTGAGATGGTGCTACTTGAGGAATGGAAAGAGAAGAACCAGTTGATGGTGTAGAACTTACCCATTGACAAGGTTGTTCAACACCAAGTTTATAGGCCTCTATCTCTATTGTCCATTGTGCAAGTTGGGGCAGCATCTCCATCATGAAGTCTAGCTTCTCCTGAGGGCTGAAGTGTCTTGGAAAAGGCCTCCCCATGGACAAGGAGTCCTGTAACCAATTTTGAAAGCCTTCATTTGAGCTATTGCTCTTGATTGCACCATTTTTGCCTCCATCTTTTGGATTTTCTCCACAAAATCAGCATCTTCCATTTGATTTTCTTCATTGCATGCATACCCTTGCTCTTGATGTGCTTCACAACCAAACTAATTTTGGTATTGCTCATATGGGTAAGCATGTTGACCTTGAATTTGACCAAAATGCTGATTTAGAGGATTTGTAAAACATGTTGGAGGTGGAATATACTGCTGTTGTTGTAAATGTGAATTCCATGATGGAAATGAAGTCATGATTGCACAACTTCATGGAATGGAAAAGAATGAAAGAGATGGAAAGAGGAATGAATGAAAAATGAATGAAAATGAATGGAAAAAAGGTTTGCAACTTTAGAAATGGGTTGTTGATTGGATGGAGTCACCAGATGTGTTTGCAAGTGCCTCCAAAGGTTGAAATATTCACGGGAACACACCAACCTACAAAAGATGAAGTGAAAGACCTCTACGGTCCCACTAGGCGTGCCAAAACTGTTAGTGCAAATCAGCAGCACCCTAGATGATGTTTACTAGATTTCTAGTTTGATAATGGACATCCAGTGTGATTGCACAACATTGAATATTTTCCCCAAGTGTGGGACTTGTAAAAATGGGAAAAGAATCTCTAGATTAGAGGTTGGTTCCTCTTCCTAAACTACCTGCCACAAGCTATTCCAGTGCAGGCAAGCTAATCTAATCCTAATCTAACTTCCAAGGAGATAGGGAGAGAGAGAAAAGAGGAAAAACAAAAGCCTACACTAAAATGGTGATACACCAGAGAAGGAAAATTGTTGAACATTTATCAAAACTACCATGGAACAAGAAGAGGTGAGCAATGGGAAGGATGGACAGATGCATCACAGGCCCAAGGATAGATTTCACACACAGAAAATGTCCCAAAAACTCCATGAACAATGAACATTCAAACATGCACAAATACCTACTGATGAAGAGAGGCAAGAAGAAAATAAGCAAAAAATGAGTAAGGGTGGACGAGATGCACCAAAAACACGTTTTGTTGCTCCGAAGTTTGCCTGAGAACATCATTTTAATGGTAAAAGGAAAAATGCCATTATAGAGTAGGGGAGGAGGTTTGAACTCCATTTTTAACCCTAGGGAAGAAAAGAAGGGATGACGAGCGAGAAAAGATGAACAACCTTTTACAAATGAGCCAAATTTGGCTTTTAGTGATGAAAAATGTGAGCCAAGAAGAAGAAACGTGGGAAAACGTGAAAGGATGCTTCAACCACCAACCAAATTACATTAAAATAGCATGGGTACCCTTGAAATTTCATTCCCAATGTTTTTGACCATGCTGGAGAGAATGTGAGCCATACTTCATCAAAATGGTGGTTGAGATGTCAATTCTGTTTCTTTTCCCCATACTAGAGGTGTTTTCCATTTTTCTCTCTCCAAATTTACCAAAACACAAAATTGAACCCTCCATCATGTAGAGAATTTCACCAACTTTCCAATGACACCAAGAACATGAAAATCTGAGCTCTAGATCAAAAGTTATGCCCTTCTGAAGATTTAGGGAAAAACTAGGGAAAATTTAAATTGGCGGGCCGAAAATTTGAAATTTTCCGTATTTTTGACTTTGGAAAAATTTCCCCAAAAATATCTGCCACCCAAAGTTTCGGTGCCACATGGCAAGTTTTGATTGGTTGCGGGTATTCCCCCTACTTTTTTATGCCTTTTCGGTCTTTGGAAAATTTCTAAAAAGTTTCTATCGGCTCGACGCTTCGAGGACACGTGGCATGTTCTAATTGGCCTTTGGGGGCACGCTTCCAAATTTTCCTTTGACTCTAGCCATTTCCCGAATGGGAGATGTGGCACCTTGTCATTGGCTTGGGCCTAAAAAAGTTCTTTCTCCTCTACGGGCCTGCCTTAAGATTTTTGTCGGCCACATGGACACGTGGCAGCTTCTGATTGGCGCGGGCCATCGGGGTGGGCTTCCATCGCTTTATTTTCCATAATTTGGTGAAAGGGAAAATTTCCCTCCATGCCTCTACCTCATGATGCTCCAAGGACTTGTGGTAGGTTATGATTCGTTGGCAGGCCTTCAGGCCGAGATGTTCTATTTGCGCCAACCTTTGGGAAAATTCTTAACCTCCTCCCGCGCTTCGATCTCTAACGATCCCGAGGACACATGGCCTCCTCCTATTAGCTGGCAGGCCTTCGGGACAAAATTTTATTTTGTGTGCCCTACCAATACTTGGAAAAATTTCAAAATCTCTCCCTCCTCCCGCCATTCTGCCACTGACGTGGCACATTCCTATTGGTCCGCAAACCTCCCATGGGAAAATTTCCCTCCCAAACTCTGCCGAGCCATAACTTGAAAAATACAAGTTGTTATAAGGAAAACTTTACCTTTCTGGAAAGTTGAGAAGATTATCTATCCAATGAAGCCATTTCTAAAAAAATTTGAGTGCCTAAAAAGTAAAAAAAATCATCTGAGAAACAAAGGAGGATGGAATGAAAGGAAGTTATCCAAAAATGAGCAAGGAGCTTATTTTGGATAATAGGTTTCTCGAGGTATAATCAAGTGGAAATTAATACCACATATCAGCACAAGACTACCTTCACCACCCCCGGGGTACTTTTGGCTATAAGAGGATGTCTTTTGGACTCATTAATGTTGGTGCCACTTTTCAAAGGGCTATGGACTTGGCTTTTGTAATCCTAAAAGGAAAATGTATTATTTTGTATCTAGATGACTTGACCGTGTTTTCCAAAACAAGAGCGAGATAATTTTCAGCATCTGGAAACAATTCTCTTGAAATCTGAGAACATGGAGTTTCTTTGAATCCCAAGAAATCTATCTTTTGTGTCATGGAAGGAAAATTGTTAGGGCATGTTGTCTCTAAAGATGGAATCAAAATCAATCCTGAACGAGTTCAAGCTATTCAATGATTCCTCTTCCCACAAGTAAGAAGGGAGTGCATTCTTTCTTCGGTAAGATAAAATTCCTGAGAAGATTCATTCCTGATTTTGTAGAGCTAACTTTGAATATTTCCCAAATGATGAAAGGTAAACAAATGTTATGCTGGTCCTCTGAAGAGAAAGAAGCTTTTGAAGGTATTAAAAAGGCTATTGCTAGGACTCCTATCTTAGCATGTCTAGATTTTAGTAAAGATTTTATTATTTATTGCTATGCCATAGAAAGCACCCTAGCTTTTGTATTGACCTAGAAAGGTTATGATGATCATGAGCTCCCAATTGCATTCATGAGATACATTCTTAAAAATCATGAGTTGAAATACACCATGATGGAGAAACATGCTTTCGTAGTGGTTAAAGTTGTCAAGTATTTTTGATTTTATATTCTTAACTCTCACTCTGTGGTGCTTGTGCTTGATACAACCATAAAGTCTATTCTTATGGAGCAAGAATTTGGAACTAAGAGAGGAAAATGGGTAGTAAAGGTTCACTAATATGATATTGATATGAGACCAACCAAACTAGTCCGGGGTGAAGGCTTGTGTGAGCTCATTGCTGAAGGAGCTGGTCATGAATTACCTAAGGATGAAGTTGATGTTCCTATTGTTCTATTTCTTAGCTCGACTGATGAATGGTATGCTGATATCATGCATTTTCTCACCTATGGTGAGTTTCCCTCTCACTTATTTGTAAAGGAGAAGAGAACTATCAAGCTAAGACCAGCCCAAGTATGTGTTGTGGGAGAATGCTTTATTCAAACGTGAAATGGATGGAAGATTTCTGAAATGCGTTGACAAAGAGCAACAAAAGAATCTTTTCTCAACTTTCCATCATCAAGCATGTGGAGGTCATTACTCATATGCTATTATTCGATCACAATATTCTTCATGTTGATACTATTGGCCTACCTTGTTTAAATATGTATCAAAATGGGTTGATAAATGTGAAGCTTATCAAACCTTTGTGGGAAGACCCAAGTTGGCTGCCTTGCCACTTAAACCAGTTGTAATTGAAGAGCCCTTTCAACAACGGGGTTAGATTTCATTAGAACACTCAACCGATCTTCGAGTGTAGAACATACTCATGTGTTGAATGCCACATATTATTTTACTAAGTGGGTAGAAGCCATTCCAGTAAAGTACTACTACGAAGTAGTATTTAATTTCATCAAAGAAAACATCTTGGTAAGGTTTGGAGTGCCAAACAAGATCATGATTGATAATGCTTCAAACTTTTCTTCTCTTTGAGATCTTTGGATTTTTGTTATGGATATGGCATTTCCCTTGCTCACTCTTCAGATTATTATCCTTAAGGAAATGTATAGGTAGAATCAACAAACAAGAACCTAGTGGCTATAGTAAGGAAACTAGTTAATGAATCTTAGAGGAACTGGCACAAGAAACTCTATGATGCTCTTTGGGCAGATAGGATTACACCTAAAAGAGCTATTGGGATGTCCCCTTTTCAAGTGGTGTATGGTGTGGAAGCCCAATTACCAGTGACAATGGAGCTACCAGCTTTGTACTTAATGAAGGCCATTGAAGACACTAGTTTCAATGATTCTTTAGATAAAAGGATCATGTATCTTCATAAGTTGAATGAAGATAGGCTGCAGGTTGTTGATAGAATATTTTCCCACCAACAGAAGGTGAAATCTTTGTTTGACAAGAAGGCTAGATCTAGAGATTTCAAAGTTGGAGACATTGTTTTACCATGGGATAAAAGACATGAGCCACGAGGAAGCCATGGTAAGTTTGATTCTCTTTGGTTTGGTCCTTTCAAAATCAAGCACTTTCTTTGGTGAGAATTCTTTCTATCTTGAATACATGGATGGTTCCTCTCTCCCACTTCCTTATAGTGGGTAGGACCTGAAATTGTTCAAGTCCTAGGTGAATAGGAAGTCTCTTTATATATTATGTATAGGGTGTGTTTACTTTCCCTTGCCTTTGGTGTGTTTCTTTTCCTTGCTTGTGTGTTGTATTCTGTATTGGTTTACCTTTTGACTCCGTGGCCTAATGGATAAGGCATTGGTCTTCTTCCCCTAGGTTTTCTAGAGTTCTTTCCTTGTCTCATTCTTCTGATCTAGCCAAGTCATCCCTAGACAAATTCAGCTATTTTCCTCTCAAAATTTCTCCTCTTTTGAAAGTCAAAAATTGAAAATTTTGAGTTGACCTGATTTAGTGATGTTCTAGTAAAGTGGAAAGTTGAGGAGATAGTTAAAATTCACGTTTTTGGGGTATTTTGGTAATTTGTGGTCATCGGACATTTTTGTCCCTCATGTCCCAAGTTCTGTTAGGCCTTTAGTTCCTCCATCGGCCGCATTCCTCAAAAATCTTTTAACTTTCGGTTATGTCAGAAATTTTTGGTCCGTTTGTCCCAAGTTCACCCGAGATTTCCGTTCCCGATCACTGCATCACAGAGCATTGGGCCCTTCACGTAATTTTGTCCCATCTATCCTAAAAGCGTCGTGCCTTGTCCCCACTTTCCCCACATCACACGTATCATTTGAATTGTGTCTTGGTGTCCCTCATGTCCCTCATATTTCAAAGTTTCTGGATCACTGCGCTCATTTGGCCCACTTTACCCGCATCACCCGCATTGGCCGGATCACGTCTTCACATCCCTCGTGTCCCAAATGTACTAAAGACCATTCGGGCTAGTTTTTCTGCTCTTCCCAATTCTTATATTTTTAAGTCGGTGTAATATGAATTTAATGCGCATTTAATGACCTTCTCTCTCCTAAATGGCTATTTAATGGGACTATCCTCTATGCATTTGACACACTTGCTCACTTTCCATCATTCCCTCAAATCCTTGTAATTAAGGCTATTTGCTCGTGCTCTCATTCCCTTTACATTTTTCATAACAAATTCGATCCTTGAGGCTTTTCCTTTGTACATTGCAAACATGAAGATTAAATTCTAAGGTCAAGAGCATGTTTCACCTCTTGAGTCCTCTGTTCCCAGTATCGAGGATAGTGAGGTTGGGCACCTAGATTTTGGGGATTTTTTGAACAGATTGACTTGCCCTAATTCTTCCCCCATGGCACAAATGATAAACGACAACGGACTTGCCTATGCAGCTGGTTTCCCTATCTCTGTATAATGTGCCGATATTGTGCTCGCCTATGGAGCTCATTTTAACTTAGAGACCAAATAATTGACTAATGTGCATGGGGAGCTGATTGCCAAATTAGACGTTGCTGCCATTACTACTACTCTACAAATTCTAGAAATTGAAGACTCCATCATTCTCACTCAAGCTCAAGCTCAGACCCTATTCGAGCAGGAAAATGATAAATATAAGGAAAGAATAGCAAAATCATGGTTGAAGAACCCTAAGAAGGGAGCATCCCGACTTTCCAAGGCATTATTTAGGGTTGATTTCAATGAAGAGCTATTTGATTTCATCATTTTTCTAGCTCGTGTCATGGGATTGCCCTCTACCAATGAATTTCACTTCTGGATGTGCCCTTTCATCAACATCATCGTGAAGCATCCCGACATTGGTTTGGATTCACATATATGGAGACCCGAGAATGATGAGCTCATTTATTCATCGCCCTCAATTCACCCTTGAAACTAGCAACCACAATTTTAGGAGAGTAAATGATTCCTTTACCATGTATATTGTAAGGCTCTTAGAAGGTGATACTTTCAAGAGATTTTTTTATGAATCCATGAACCTGATAGCTAAGTATGGAGCTTTCTTCATCCAATTCAAAAGGTTTTCATATATCAGGTTGACTGGTTATGAAAACAAACCTCTCAAGCTTCCCATGTTTTGTAATGACAAGATGGCTCTAATTGAAGTATGCGAGTAATTCGATAAATTGCATAGAACCTGCAGGGGACAAGAAAATCTCAGTGTGCACTTCCCTATTTCTTTGGGAAACTATACATTTAAAACAACCTTGGATGCCCAAAATATAGAAAGGGCCCTTGCTCCCATCACTGTCCACTTTTTCAGGCCTAGGAATTGTTTTGATTTGAAGAAGTTCATTGAGTAGAACCTCAAAATAAATTATCTTCAAAGGCTAGATACCAAGGATTCTTGGGCTAATTATGCGAGATGATTTTGAAGCAAGGATTAGACACTATGGTAGATTATATCTGAAATTGATTAAATAACTCAATCTCTATCAAATTCTGAAGGGTCCCGGATGATGATGTAGAATTATTATCTTTTGAATATGATACGTTAATCAAACATACTCCTTTAGAATATTTTTTCCCCTGTCCTTGTAAGAACAAAGGTTTGGTTTGTGAAAGGTTTGAGAGATTAGGAAGAATCAAAGTGGATCTTCTTTCAAAGATACTTCAACACCTAGGAAGGAATCACATACACCCAACACAGAGAAACTTGTACAAACCCCTCCTCCTTCCTCAATTAAATAACCTGAATCATCTACTCCCTCTTCTTCCACTCAAGTATACCAAAAGAAGATAAAAGAGGTTAAACAAGAGCCAATTAAGGAAGAACCCCTTCTAGGGCATTCAGAACTACCTTTAGGGCCAGAGAATGTTATTGTTCTTAGTGAAAGTGATGATGGTGAAGTACCGGACCACTGCGGGAACTTCGGAGTTCTGATAGAAAAAGAGAAGGAAGTGCTTAGCATTGAACCTCCAAGTACCACAGATTCCTCTGCTCAAGAAGCTCCATATGCCTCACTCACCTATTTACTAGAAGAAATAGTGGTGAATACCTTAAGTGCCATGAGATCACTTGCTCTTGGACCGCTTGTTCCTCCTTCTTCCTCTACTTTTGCGTGAGTGCAACACTTGGTTGAGAACACGGGAAGAGAAAACCTTCTTCTCATTTGACGAGGACCAAATTTTGATATCTGTGGCTACTTTGTTAGGTACTACTCCTCCTCCTCTAGCAAAGAGAGCTAAAACAAATTCAATAATAGTGATAGATGATCAAGGCCAACAATTTCTAGAGGTCACAAAGCCTAAGGTTGATAAGGCAAAGAAAGATCTATTAGCCTCGACACCTGGAGCTTTCTAGGATTCTAATGGGAGAATCTACCCCTGAGAGTGAGGTACATAACCTCTAGGAAACAATAACCAAGGTTATTGAGAGAGTGGAGAAGGGTAAACAAACTATAGAATAGTTGGAAGAACAAAATCAATTTCTTTCTAGCTTCATCAAGTCATTATTGACTAAAGATAAGGTTTTGGATCCTGCTCCATTGGCTTCCCTTCCACCTCCTATGATTCTCAGTTAGGATGAGGTTCAGAGTATCAAGGATATACATAGATATTCCACTTATGGAAGGGCTATGGAAGCTATGGTTGATGACATGATCATTGTAGGCTTGAATTTCATTATAGAGGCCTTCAAACTCAATGAGAAGGTGGCTAACCTACAACAAAAACTCTCCTCCTCTATTGGAACTATGGAAAAATAACTTAATCTTTGGAGTAGTTACATCATAGATCTTCGCCTGATGGAATAGGCTGATGAAAAGATATTAGTGGACAATTTTTTTTTTGATGATGCTAAGGACAACTTGTCAAGGTCATGGGTTTTCGGTGTTGAATGGAAAATTAAAGTTCTGGAAGAATCCTTGAGAGAATTGAGAAACGGTTGGAAAAGGGAGAATCTTTCAAGACTTGTGTTGCATCTACCTTCAAGGATATTCACTGTCATCTTCATGATGAAACTTCAGGTGTTCCTTTCTCTCTTGAGAGATTAATACTCGATTCGAAATTTGTCAAAGAAGACCTGTTAAAGGAGGAATTGATTACCAAAGAGAAGATAAAGGATATTTTCTCTCTTTAATCTGCCATTGAAGAAGCTAATAAATAATACCTTGAACATACCGAGTTTGATAAGGACATGGAGAAATTTCTAGGCACTTGGTCTCAAGCCATTGCCAACACATCATCCCATGAGGTAGGGAGATAGCTGAGGCATTAAAAAGATTCAAGCAACAGATTCTCAAGTTAGTGGGCCCTCCTCATCAATAAGCAGATGTTTCCTCTCTTAGTTTCTCCTCTTCTCCTTGTTTTCCTGAATTCGAGCTCATTGTAAATTGATTAAGGACATTGTGTCGAGCACTTCCTTAATTAATATTTTAGTTAAAATAAACAGTTACCAAGTGTAACTAATTTGTAAGCTATATAGTGGGCTCTTTATGCCATTTTTTAGGGATGGAACTCTATTTTATTTTTGAAAGTGTAAAGGAGTATAAAGCTATCAATACAAGAAGATATCTCTTTCTGTTTCCATCTACTCTTGTTCCTTCATTGATATCTATTATAAGTTATTGAATCATTAGTCTTTTTGCTTGAGAAGCTTTGTATTACAGTGGATGTCATCTATGGAACTTTGTGTCTATGAAATAACATCTCATGGTTTTAAATGTAAATGATTACATTCTATATGATTCCATTTTGGCATGCGTAAGGAATTATTTTGTTATCTACATTTCCTGAGACTGTTATTCTACCTCCTTCCATTCCTTAATTCTTCTATCCTTTTATATTGATGATCTGTTATTTCAAACACTTTCATGATATCAGAGTTCCTCATTAAAACTAAACATTGTACATTTGTAAATAGGTTTTTCCTTTAAATAAGGAACCTCTCCCATTAAAGAGGAGGGACTTGTCCCACATTTCATTGCTTTCAATAAAGTCCTATTTGCAAACCAACATGTGTATATCATAAGAAAGCTTAGATAACATTGTTTTAAAATGTGCATCATACTCTCGACAATTTAGAGTGCCTTTTTAATATGCTTGAGTGCACTTATATTCTTTTCTAAAACTCGGGGATGTGAAACTCTTTAAGGAATGCATCTTTTAAAGTTGTATAGTCTCATGCAAGTCGATCGAGTCAATTGTTTTGTACAACTATGTGCGCGCACCCTTGTAACATAGTAGTAAATTTGTTTTCCATATCTAAGAAGCCGTGATTCATTTTGTGTGCCATAGTATTTCACACATATGCACATGTTCAACAACATATTTTATTCCCTATACTCTGGAAGATGAAGAGACATCTCCATGTAAATATTCTAGGGTTGGTGTGGACCTTACCCACCTGATCCAAAACCTCATGTGTTTCCTCTGCCTCCAAAACCACTAGATCCACTGGAACTAGAGCTACCTAAGCCTCCTGATCCCGAACTTGTAGGCGGGGTCGGACCAGGAAGATGTTCTTCCAAGTGTCTCAACAATAGAACTAAAATGTACCTCAAAATTTTGCGATGGATTACTACTCCACGAAGACAGTCAAAAATTATGCATCTAAATTATGTGTAGATGATACACCTGAAAAGGTACTCCCATATAACAATGAATCTATTTGTGCTACCATTATTGTGCCTCTTATAAGAATCACTCCTACTCTCCCAATACTTGAATTAGCTTGCTAAGTGTGTGTTGTACTAGATGTTGGAAAACCAAGTGCGAGGAAAGGTTTCTAGGTGGATTCGATTATGCACCTATGGCCCAAGTTGTCTCTACTGGTGTGCTTCTACGTGAGGCCGAGGAGGGTTCCCTATCATGTTTTCTCAAATGGGGGAGTTCCTAAGGCTCATGTTCCATGTCTTCGGCGTGAACTTCCACTCCTTCCCAAACTATCTTTCTCCATAATGACATTTTTATACTGACCTCCGTTGCTTCTCTATCTCCCTCTCGCATGCCTCATTATACTTAAGCCACCTTTCCTCTCTTTTTCTTTCTACCACTAGGTCTACCATCTTTCACCAAACCTGCTCCTGCCCTCGTACGTGGTAGGGTTTAGTTAGCCATCGGTTTAATCTCCCAATTCAAAGTTACCATAAGGATCTTGATCGCCAGTGGAATGCCTTGCAAATAAGTTCCCCTTGGATATCATAAAAACTAGAATTTAGCTACCTTTGGGCATGAATAAGTGGAAATTGAGTACTCCAAGACATAAGCTGTTCAAAACACCCCGAACTACGTATCTATAGCTCAATTCCAAATCAGATCAGCATCATAAAGGGCATGAAATTCTTCCTGCTTCCAGACAAGTGCATGATACCTCCAATTCTGCTTAGATGCATAAGCAAGTAGCCACTCATACAATTATATTGGAAAGATATCGAAGAAGCTCTCATATAAACTTTCATACATATTTTATTCCACCCACACGCGTGCATTAAACTTAGATCTAGTGTTGAACCGCCATGCGTATTATTCTTCCAGATCATTTATCCACTCCTCGACACTTTATAGGGTGACCGATATGTCTTCATCGCGAACCATCCTAAAAGCAAGCTGAAAAAATAGGTCCGGCAATGGAACCAATGATGCATCCTAGAATTCACAAATACAAGCCGGGGACGCTAGCACATCACTTAACCTAGAATGAGCACTCACAGAAGCGTGCAAAGGTACCAGGCCTTTCTTTAGGGTTGTTATTATAGGATGTTAGCATGATGAAGACTTAAAGCATTCATATATATTCCTAATATATCATTGAGTAGTGCATGTTCATATCTATATCTAAAACATAACAAACTTAAAAGATAACCATAATGGAATCAAGCATGCAATACTTAAATATAACCATGATAACACCTTGTTTTAGTCCATAATCTCTATTATATTAATTGTGGTAAATACACGAAGATTCCTTACAAGTAGTATATGCTCATGCACGTAATAGATACGGAAGCATAATCTCACTATAACCTAGTTCTCACACCTATATCTATGCTCTCTCTCTCTCTGTTACTGAGACTTCAATACATATTTATATGGGTGGGGACTTTCCTTCATCATTTATCTAAACCCAAAATAGGTCGCATGCTATTATTAGCCACACGTCGTTACAAAAATAGCCACACGTGCAAGTGTGCTAACAATAGACTAATTTTACTTAGCGAGAGTAGTAGATCTATTCTCGGCATGTGTCCATGTAAAAAACTTTGTAGATGTTCTCTCGAAAATAGCGATGCATGTCACATAAGTATTTGACCGGTTTGTGTGCTCCCTACTCTACCTCCAAAAATAGATCCTCATCGTGAAAACGGTTAAGTCCTGAACCTGTTTTTGTTCTTCATCTGCGATCCTTTTTATACTTCCATGCCTTTGAATGCACTCTGCTTTCCCACGTGAACCTATAAATTTTCTTCACTAAGTTCAGTCAGTGATTAACACATTCCTTGAATTCTGTGGCATTCATTTTTCTCAAAATCCCATAACACACTAAAAGGAAAAATTCTTTTATCATGCACGACTATTTACTTTGATCAACATGCAATATTTGTTACGTAGCTTTATCTCATATTTAAAAATCCATGAAACACCATACCAAATCCATGGTATAGTACAAACCATCTTCAAAAATGTGAAACACTACAAAACCCCGTGATATACTACAAAGCCCACAAAACACTACGAGAATCATGGAACACTATAAAAACTTACAGAACACTAATTAATAGTTTATTTTTTGCATGGCATGCATAAATTAAGCTAAATCATTTTTTTCATGAATGATACACTCCTTAAAACATAAATTACAATATTTATAATTTATGAAATACTTATTAGCATTCTTTTGACATCAATGACAATACTTCCAATAATCTCCCCTTTGTCATTGATGGCAACCAACCATCTTTGTATGCTATTTTTGATCTGATATATTTCCCCCTATCTTTAACTCTCCTCTTAATGCATTACTTCTCCTAGATTTTCATTCTCCCCCTTTGACATCAATGGAAAAGGAAAAATTCTAAGAATAACCCCTTATGGAGTTTATAGAGACAAAAATTTATAAGTTAACTCTGATATGGAGCTAAAATATTTATGAAAGGAATAGCTCCCCTTGAACTTATGATTCCTTTTAATGACCTACTAAAAGAGATATTACTCCAAAATTTTGTATGATATATTCAATTTTTTCTTCTATAAGAGGTTTGGTAAGTACATCGACAACAATATGTTCTTTTTAAGTAATGTATTCCAACTTAACTTGTCGATCAACAACTTTATCTCTCAAGAAATGATACTTAGTTGGAATATGATTTGATCTATAATACATGATAGGATTATTTGAGATATTTATCACACTAATATGATCACGAGTGTGGAAATATGAGAATAAAATTTTACTATTGGAGCTCAAAATTGCACCATGCCTTGAGTCATAGACAACCTAGGATTTTGAGGCAACGTGGGATTGTCTCCAAATTGTGGGACTTACACTTTGTGAGAAAAAACTCCAAAGAAGGATGGTTCCTCTACCTATTACTAATGCTAAACTACTTCTAATAATTGAAATTAAACTATCTAACTCTACTCTATCATTCCGAGGATCGGGGTGAGAAGGAGATGCATGGAAATAAAATCCTAAGCTATGAAAGAGGTGATAACACCAAGAAAGGGGGAATAAATCTCCATGACAAAGAAATGAGGGAAGGAGAGGGGAAAAAAGTGTTCCACAAGCCCAAAACAATCAAATCTATCTTATTTCAAGCATTACAAACACAAATAAAATGGAAACCTATAAGTATAACTCATACACAACATAAAATGAAAGAGAAGAGAGGTAAGAGACAACAGATGCAAAAAAAGGAGCAGAGAAGATCTAAAATTTCCAAATTTAATTTCTTTGGAGCATACACAATTTTTATATCCATTTGAGAGGGATTGAGAGCATTGCGAAGCTAAAAATGTGGGTTTGCAACTCAATTTTTTTTTTGACACCATTTTGGCATGGTGCCTTTATAAAAAATGGAGAAGGATAAATTTACAATAAGAAATGAGTTACATATATAGAAGAAGAAGAAAGAGATCAAATTCAAAATCAAGGAGCCAAACCACTTCTTCGACCACCTAGGACCAATCAACATTCAAGTTTGCAGACCCAACATGGGTGCCATCATTTTTGTTAGAGCCCATACACAAAAATGACCATGTGATTTTTTTACAATTGTAACTTAGTAAAGTACATTTTCATGATACAAATCTACTCCGTCATGTATTACTCTTTAATACCTTTTTGACAATATAAAATTTGTCTTATTTGGCAACATGGATAAAAATTTATGACCATTTGAAGTTTCCCATGTTGTCCACACGGTTGACGTCCACGGGATCATCAAATTTAATCTTGGGGTCACTCCTACTAATGTATCGATTCCCATTGGTTCATGGAGTCCATCCATTTTGATATGGGGAATTTTAAGAACTAACAAAATTTAGGACCCGTGGAAAAGAAAACCCCATGAAAAATAAGGATGCACAAAAAAGAAGGAACATGTGGAAAACTAGGACCCATGGAAAAAGTGAAACCCATAAATTTTAAGGATATGGGGAAAAGAGAAACCCACAGTTATAAGGATCCCTTGAAAATAAGGAACCCATGTAAAATTAAGATCTACGTAAAATAAGGAACCCATGGAAAATATGGATCTACGAAGAAAGAAGAAACTCGTAGAAAACTAGGACCCTAAAAAGAAAGAACATGTGGAAAACTAGGACCCACGGAAAAAGAGAAAACTGTGATTTTAAGGATCCACAAAAAAGTGGAAGATAGAAAAAGAGGAGATGAAGAAAATAGGAAGAAGGGGAAAAAAGAGGAAGAAGAGAAAAGAGGAAGAAGGAGAAAAAGAAAAGAAGATGAGAAAATCCCTCATTTTTGAATCAGATTGTCCAAATAAAAATGAGTGTTTATATGATAAAATTTTGATGACCTCTTGGGGACATCTACCTACTAGATGATGAATACTAGTATCCTTGAAGCATCCATTGGGCATGGAGTCAAGCCTAACCTTGAAGAAAATTGATCTCAAACATTTGATTTTGTCCCTGAACTTGCATAACTCATCACTAATTTGAAGTTGATCTCTTGAAGCTTTGAATGTGTTGGTCGAAAATCATGTCACTGGGCAGATCTATGGATAGGCAGAGCCAACGGTGTACATGGTCATAGCCCCTCTTTGAGTCAAAGCATGGCCCGGTTTATTGCTATTCTACTACTGTAAGAATCTACATGAAGTCTCACTGAGATTTTGCCTTGGGGGTTTGGGATCTCATCCGGTGGGGGTGTTTCGAATGCGAAAAGAAAGGAAAGGAAGAGGGGATGAAGAAAGAGCAGGTCCGAAGGAAGAAAGAAATGAATTCCAAAGTAGAAAGGTCGGAAGGTTTATGTTTTGGGATTGGTAGTATGCATGAGCCAAACCTACTTGCATAAACGAGAAAAGCAATACGATGATAAATAAATGACAATAAAGCGAGAGCGCAGATCTAACAGAATAAACACACAGATCTAACGTAAGAAAGATCTAATGCACATAACACGTATTCAAAGCACAAAGTCTAAATATTATATTAATATTTTCTTCTATTACAAAAAGCTCAAAGTCTTTTTCTTCACTTCTATTTCTCATCGAAAGACATTCATCCATGTTATAATACAACAAGTATTGGGATATATATAGAAGACGAAGAGAAAAGAAGGCAAAAAGGAGCCAACAACTATTTACAAAGATATTTACAAAATATCTAAAATTCATGTTGACTTTTACAACTTGATGGATGACATCATCCCATGATGCAACATGGATGACGTCATCATTTGCATCAACATACTTCAGATATTTCCAGAAAGACGAAGAAGAGAAAGAGAAGAAGAAGAAGAAGAAGAAGAAGAAGAAGAAGAAGAAGCAGCAACAGCTATTCGTCATCATCATCTTGCGGCCGAAAGGGGGTGGACTGCTTTTGTTGCTCCTCAGGTGATGAGATATGGGCGAGAGCGGTATTCCATGAACTTGTTGATTATTGGCCCTAGTTGATCCTGAGAAGGATCCTTGTGCCTATCGCTTATCGCCTCACAAGTCTCCCGCTCATCTATGAGCTTCTCTGGGAGTTTGGAAAAGTCCTTTTCCGCCTCAATGAGGAACCCGACGAAGTCCCTACAGGCCAGCAGGTTGTTGATGGACTCGTGTCAAATGTGACCTCGGCCCGTTCTTGAGAAGCGATCTCCTTGAAGATCTGGGTGGTTTCATCATCTTTCCTTAAAGTGAAGGAAGGAGTAAGCAACCACAGTGACATATTGAGAACAATTCGTTCCATTTGGTGCATCGCATCCGGGCTTCTTCTTGACTTTGTCAATCTTTTCTAGAATAAATTCTAGCTGATCCACCCGGTAATCCAGTGGACATGATTTTGTTGAGGGCCCTTGGATGGCGAAGGCGCCGAACTTGACCGGATCTTCAAGTGAGCAGTCGAACATTTGTTAGAAGGCCTCGTCTTTGCGATGGCATGTTCGGATCTTCGATATGGGCCTGCTAATGCTTGGAGCTCTTTATTCACCTTCTTGATATTTGGTACAAATCGAAGAACTCGCGATCACTTTTTCGCTGTCTTTGAGGATTTGGCTCCTCCAAGTGGAAACAGCCATACCCTGCTCGCCGATCTTGGCATACTCATTAATTTTCTCCTGGCTGAGAAGCTCAGAAGTTTCGGCGGCAGTTGTGGGAGGCGCACTACCCATCTTCTGTAAGGCTTGGAGCAGATATTTGTTTTGCTCCTTCAGTTGCCTTTTCTCTTCCTTTATCTCTTTAAGCTTCTTGCAGAGGGCATCAACTGCAGAAAGAGCCTCCCCCTGAAGACTTTTGGAAGATGTCCCCATTGTGACTTGGGTCACAGTAAAATCTGTAGGAGACAGATCCTTTTTCTCTTTGAGGGGATTGGGGTATGCGATTTCCATAACTCTCTCTCCTACAACACTTTGAGAGAAGTGCGTGACAGGCTTCTGCTTCTTCGCCCCCTTAGATGGGATCACGGAAAAGTCCATCGGAGTGATGGGAACTTTCCTCTTTTGCTGACTTAGCTACTGAGAGATCCAGGCTGGACCTATGGTAGAAGGACCGGAAACAGAGGAGGGGACAGCTGCAGTAGTAGAGGGGAAAAACGTGGAGACACGTGGCGACGACATTGAGAGAATAGCCGAAGAAGTGCCCACGGAAGGAAGGGAAACTGCAGCTGTGGAAGACATAGGAAGGGAAGGGAGCTCGGAGATGAGGGAAGAAATGGAGGAGGACAGATCAGCGAGGGAAGAGAAGATAGACGAAGAGGCGGGGGAAACAGTAGAAGAAGGGGAAGAGGACATGACCAAAGGGATGGTCGCTTGAGTCACTCGAGGAGGGGAAGG
Organism: Taxus wallichiana var. yunnanensis; assembly: GCA_018340775.1. Lineage (NCBI taxonomy): Eukaryota > Viridiplantae > Streptophyta > Pinopsida > Cupressales > Taxaceae > Taxus > Taxus wallichiana. The sequence goes on along the minus strand of CM031241.1, from coordinate 347,925,154 downwards.
AAGAGAAGAAGAAGGGACGGAAGGAACCTCGGTTGTTGTGGCAATGCCGACATCCTAAGTGGATGGGCCTATTGGAACTTCCTCTTCTGCTTCTTTCTCTGGCGAAGCCAGAGTTATTACCTGTTCTGGTGTGGCGGAAGGAGGACTTGTTGGAGCTTCTTCCAGAGTGGCCTGGATTCACCTTCTACGCCTTTGCCCTTGCCTTTAGGCTGCTGTTTGGATCGTGGAGGTGCGTTACCCAATGGGGAGGTTGTGAAATCAACCTCGAGGTAGATTAGGTCATTCATCCAGCACCAATGTTCTGTCCTACGCAAAGTCTCCTTGACCCTCTCCTCAATTGTCTGAGGGGCCTTAGTTCTATCAATGGCCGAGAAAGGGCCAATCGTCCCCATCTGTGTCAGTATATACCTTGTCTATTTCATCTTCCGTAGTTTGGTAGCCTTTGGGGACAATGGCTATCCCATATTGGACGATTTCTGCCAAGGCTAGGTGAGAATGATCCTTTCTCCTGAGCTCCACCTCATGGATGATGTCAATGTAAATGCCCTCAATCTGAGGGACATGGATTGGATCAAGTTTCGCCTTTGGCAAACAGCTCCTTGGGTCGAAGGTAGGCCTGGCTGGGAAATCATGTTTTAGATTAAGTAACTCCAGCTCTGCGAACATTTCCTTCGCCTTGTGGTGGGTAGAGCATGTATATCGGCCCACTGTGAGGGGGAAAGGAGTTCCACCCTTCTTTCTTTTCAGGCATTTCTCGTGGTATGTGACCATCTGCCTTGACAGCTCCAGCAGAATCAGTTTAGGCCCAGCATACCTTGGTAGCCTGGTTGGCTCTCCTAAAAAATTAGCAGCCCTTAGATAGGTGAATGTGGGAAACTGGGTGAAGAAGGCCCCCCATTTCTCAGTGGCTGCTACTATGCTTTTGGTCGTGTGACCATAAGTCATATTCGGCCTCAATAGGCAGATGATGTGATAGAAAAACACATCGTTAATTTTTGTGAATTGGGAGATGCTATTCTCCAGCCTCAATTCCGGGTAGTACTCGTATATCTTGACCTGAGGCCAAACTCCACTCCGCGTCAGGCCTGGATAGTCCCTCTCTGATGCTGCAGCGTAGACCATGTAGGAGTTCATATGGAATGTCCCCGTTGTGCTAAATTGTTGTAGCTGCTCAGAGATTGTGCTACTTATAATCTCTCCCCAGCAAAAGCGCTGATCAGGCATATTCTTGTTCATGGTCTCTAAGTACCGCAACATCCATTTATGGAAATAATGGGCGTCAGAAATCCCAAAGACCCTGCTCAGGAACGTAATGGTGTCACTGAGCTCCTCTGAGAAGTCGCTGCGGTGGATGATTTGGGGCCACCGGGTTACTACCTTTTTGTTTTTCAAGTAAACCTCATTCATTAGTTGCATACACTGATCTGCATTGTCATCCCATGCCTTAATGCAATCTGCTTGACTGACGGCCACAAAGTGCCGGTGGTGAGGTATGCCGAGTATTCCCTCAAAGTGACGGGCAGTGAGGTTAATGATTACCTCGCCCTTGCTGTTTACGACACACCTTGTGTCTTTGTTGTAACATTGGGCAATCACCATCAAGAATTCATTGTTGTGGCTGACTGGGATTCCACCGGTGAAGTGTAGGGCACTGCCTATCAGTTTGTCCATCCATGGACTCCTTGTGACTTTCTGAGTTCTAGCCCAGAATTCCTCCATATCAATATGTCCCAATTCTGAGTCTCTGACGTCCATGCTACACTCGGCCTGGGACTCGGGCATTCTGACCCTCTGATATTTATATTTCATCTCTTCTTCTGTAAGTTTGGCCTTTCCTTTGGATTTGGTAGGTCTCTTGCTGGATGTAGACATATGTTCTTTCGAACTTAGTTGCTGATCTGCATGAAGAAGAAGCGAGACCCAATCCGAAAAGGTTGAATTAGCCATTTGATCTTCCATTGAAATGTTAGCAGAAGAAAGAGTTAGAGATTTTGAGACTCAGGGCGCATGGCGCATGAAAGCTGCAGCTTACAGGGCTAAATAGGTAAGGCACACAGAAAAGCGGTGTCGCAAAGGTTAAATCAGCGCCAAAGGCGCATGGCGCATAGGGACTGCAGGGTACATTTTTGCAAAGGGCGCATGAAAACATCGTGTTGCATAGAGACAGGATGCGCCAAGAGGCGCATGGATTTTGTATGTTGCATGAACATTTGGTGCGCCCAAGGCAGTTTGGCGTGGCGCACAAAGGGTTTACACAACATGATGCAGCTGTAATGGGGAATGCGCTTGCGCTTTCAAAGCTTTGTACTTAGCACGGATAAAGCTGATGTTGCAGATGCGGGGTGCGCTAAAGGGCGCATAGATATGCGATGCAACAAGGAAGGTTGATGCGCCAAAGAGGGCGCAAGGCTAGTGTTTGCAGCATGTGAAGGAGGCGCGCCTTGAGGGCGCAAAAGTTCTTGATGCAACAGGCATGATGGGTGCGCCATTGGCGTGGGTTTTATTCATGTTGCAAGTGGGACAGATGCGCCAAAGGGGCGCAACTGTTTTGATGTTGCAAGACGCGCCGGTGCGCCAAAGGGAAAAACAGTCCTTTTCTCCATTTCTCTCTTCTTTTGTTTAGCAGGGTTATTTGGGCAGTGAAACAGCTCAAAGATGAGGGAAATAAAACTATGTTTTTTAGATGAGTTCCCTATTAGCAGATCTGGATAGAGGGAGAGGGATATGGGAAGATAGCAAAAGGAGGAGGCTAGATCAACATTTTGATATTTCAATACTTCCAAACCATAACCAGACCACGAGCACACCAAGAACCAAAAACGTAAACACACGAGAGGGAGAAGAACCTCTTACCTGGATAAATAGCAAAAACTTGCAACGGGTCCACAAGGCGTTGAAAACGATGAGGCAGGGGCTGACAGGCTCAGAGAATAAAAATCACGTGCTATGCGACTGGTGAAAATGACATTTGTGGGCGCGAAAACACATATATATAGGTGAGCAAGTCATAAATGCGCCACCAACTTTGGAAAGGGCGCACCAAAGTTGCTGTCGACATGGGAAGGCATGCGCCCTTTGGCGCATGAAAGCATTTGCCAGCATGAAACTAAGCGCCTTTGGCGCACCAAAAGTTGTGTTGTCATTAGATTATGTGCGCCCTTTGGCGCACCGAAAAGTGGCGCAACAAAAGTTGTGCTAACATGAAGGCGCATGCGCCTTGGCGCACGCATAGAAGACTCAACATACAAGGCGCACCGAAAGGTGTGTTGACACAGAAAATATGCGCCAAAGGCTTTAAAGGGGGCGCACCAAAATTTGGTGTTACATAGTAATTCCATGCGCCCAGCCAAAAAAGACCAAAAAGACTAAGTTCGGAAAACCAAATTTTCCTGGAAAGGGATTTGCAACGTTCCGAATGCAAGGGATCCCTAACGAGGGATCAAAACAAAATTTTCGGTATGGTTATCGGTAAAATTGCCCTTGTCAATTTTATGGGATAACAGAATGAATCTTTAAAACTACCCCAAAACCTTCTAATTTTCACCATGGAAATGATTTGAACTTTACCGTGAAACAACAATAACGGGCCCACAAAAACTATCTACAAACATGAAAATTCATACATGTTCCAAGAGGAAACATGCAGAGTGTGTGCAAGCACTTCTTTTGCACTAAGAAAACATACACTAACCTATTCTAACCAAAGGAAAATGAAGCTAAAAAAACCAACAATTGGTTGAGAGAAATAGCTTCCCTTCCTTACAATATTAGACCATGTGATTAGTTTTGCAATGAACATGGTCTTTAATGAGAGTGGAAAACTATGTTGGAACTGATTTTCCACCTCAATCCCCAAAGTATCGGTGGAAAGATACATAATACCTCCTCATACTAATATGCACTTATTTTTGTAGGTATTTCAATTGAGCTTTGGTAATTTTATGATCTTCCTCATGCTTTGAAGTGAGCATGACCTATGAAAATTTTGATTTTGGCTCCAAACTAGACAAGGTATACGATTGGACAAGCAACTTTGGGGAACCAATGGGCTGGTCCTTTGAATTTTCTCACCTTTTTTCAATTAACTCCAAGATTATGGCTGGTGGAGACACTTTCGTCATGCTTGTAGATGCTTGCAATTTTTTTGAACCTTTTCTTACTTCTCTTTGTGTAAACATCCATGTTTCCACTCCTATAGATTCATTTTATCCTTCTCCACTCTAATTTTTTGCTAAAAGTGTTGAAAGTTCTAAACATGCGAGAGAAATGAGAATCCTTTCATTTTATTAAAAATTCTTACTCACTTTGCAAACATTCTTCCTCAAGGCATTATATGCCATTAGTTTTTGAAAACAATTTCTCTTCCCCTCTCGATTCGATCTAACATTCCTCCAAATCTATCTTTTCTATTTTTACATTTAGCTCCCCCTTTTGCATATTTTCACATTCCCAACCTACCAATCTAAATCATTTCAATCATCAACTGATATACAATTATCGATCTGGTAGAATCAGTTGGAGAAGAATCATAAAAAATGGGTTGCTGATTGGTTGCATGCTTGGGCAAAGATGTTTGGTTTTGAAGAGATCTGATTTGATCAATTAGAGGAGTGAAATGATCCTCCAAAACACACTCCCTACTTTCTTGATATTCCCTTCCCAAAACTACTATGTGATTTTTCATAAAAACGTGTTATTGGGAGTGTAGCATGGGTTGTTACTTCTCTCCAAAAGCATAACAAACCTCCTGTTCTACCAACATCGTAGGATAAGTTGGTTTAGTGATTGTTGGGTAGAAATTTGGGAAAACATATAGTATACCACAACCCTTGAAAAAATAATGACGAGGTTTAGGAGGAATGGGTAATGCCTTGGGTGGATATGGGAGGAAAATTTGCAAATCATGAGGGATGTTTCAAGTGTGATAAACTCATGGATCATAAAATGAAGGATAAGGAAGCAAAGGATATTCCTACTTTTGGAAAGAAATAATGGATTTTTCTTTATTTGCACAAGGGGGAGAATTTGAGATGGTGAGGGAGGAATGGAAGCATTGGGGATGCATTTCATTTTTCCATCCTGAATGAGCATCTTCTCATCTTGCAATGCAATAGAAAAATATTAAGGAAGACTACTACCTACTAGGGATTGAATTAACATAGCTAAATCAACATAAAAGGACCTTAAATAATACAATAATGCCATACCTTGTGAGGTTTTGAATTCTTGAGGAATTCTATGCTAATTCCTTATAAATATGATGTTGAAATCAGAGATAAACTCCATTGGATCCCACAATATTTTGTTGATATGTTCCATGAGAGAAATGAAATCTATATTCTCCTTAAATCAGTTATGTAGTTGTTCTCCCAGCTGATTCCATGTGGAAATGGTTTGCAAAGATAAAGGCGATGTACCAATATCTTTCTTCACCTATGAATGATGAAGCAAGAATTCATACAAATGTTCTCTTCTATGATATTGTGAATGACACAATGGTTTCCTATATCTTGAATGTGATCAACAAGATATTGATTTCCATTTCCATGGAAGAGAGGAAAATTTTTAAGGCTAATTAAGGAATATCATCCCACTCTTTTGTAAATGAAGGGGGCTCAAAATGAAATGAGAGAATGTAAGATATTTTTAGAGAGCCATAAGAAAAATGGGAACATGAAAATGAGTGAAAGATAGAGGGAATGGAGGAAAAGGTATGACACCTAAGAAAATGTGTTTTGAATCGGTGGAGTTTCCGGATGTGTTGAAAGATACCTATAAATTATAAATACCACCTAGAACACATCAACCTTGTTAGTATGAAGTTGTAAAGTTCTTGAATTGGTCCCACCGTGCATGCCAAAAATGTTGGAGCTCAAAATTGTACCTGCTTTGAGTCATAAACAACCCAAGATTTTGAGGCAATATGGGATTGTCTCTAAGTTGTGGGACTTACATTATGAGATAGACCTCCAGAGAAGGTTGGTTCCTCTACCTATTCCTAATGTTAAACTACTCCTAGGAATTAAAATGTAACTATCTAACTCTACTTTATCATTCCAAGGGACTAGGGTGAGAAGGAGATGCATGGAAATAAAATCCTAAGCTATGAAACAGGTGATAACACCAAGAAAAAGGGGATCAATATCCATGAGTGAGAAATGAGAAGGAAATGAAGGAAGGAGAGGGTATAAAAGTCTACCAAATGCCCAAAACAAGAAAATATATCTCATTCCATGCATTACAAACACAAAGAAAATGAAAACCTACAAGTATAACTCATACAAAACATAAAATGAAAGAGTAGAGAGGTAAGAGACAACCAAATGTAAGAAAAGGGAAGAAAAGAGCCAAAATGTCCAAATTTAATTACTTGATTATAAAAAGTTTGTTATATTCGTTTGATAGGCATTGAAATCATTGCAAGCTCTAAAATGTGGGTCTGCAACTTAGGTTTTGTTTCAGACACCATTTTAGCATGATGCCTTTAAAAAAATGGAGAAGGATCACCTTACGATTAGAAATGATTTACATATATAGATGAATAAGAGGAGAGAGATCAAATTAGAAATCAAGGAGCCCAACCACTTCTTCAACCACCCAGGACCAATTAAAATTCATGTTTGTAGACCCAACATGGGTTCCATAAATTTTTCCAAAGCCCATACCAAAAATGACCACATGATTGTTTTTAAACTTATGGACCAATAAAGTACATTTTTGAGACCTAAATCTTCTCCCATCATATATTACTCTTCAAGACCTTGTTGATGATAATCCTTACGAGATGAACCATAAGATTCATAGGAAACCTTAGGTTGGTGAGACATGTGCCATAAGGTGTCCTCCATATTTTAAAGAAACCGGCTCTTCTCTAATGGTTGGGGTAGGGTTAGAGGAAAGCATGTAAATGACTTAAAAAATAAAAAGGTGATGCACAATCTAAGAGAAAGGAAAATGATATAAAACTTGAGATATTTATCTAGAATAGTTGAAGGGCTAAACAACACAATCCACTACTCTGATAATGCAAAACCGAGGAAATAAAATTATTAATAATAAATGAAACAGGAAAATTCTAAGGGCGTTAAGCACGATGAATTTCTTGACTCATTTAGAACTACTTCTCATAAAAGAAACAAAGGTTCAGAACATATGAAAATCCAATTGCACAGAATAAGAACTCTTTATTCATATAGAGAATGGGTACATAAGGCCCATGAAAGCACATATTACACTTCTCTTCTATGAAAGAGGCTTACTAAGGCTAGATTTTACAAAACATACAGAACTCTTCGCTTCCTCCTCCTCCTTCGGCCCATAATTCTCTCCCTTTGAGCCTTCTTCCCGCCTAATTTTAAGGACCTCCTTTCTCTGTCACTCTCAGCTACCACATTTTTTTCCTTTAATTTTTATAAGGCCCTACACTTATCCTTCTGGATCCTACCCCCAATTATTTTAAATGCAACGCTACCATTATCAGTGTATTAATTCAAATTTGGAATAAAGATTTCTCTCCTTTATAGAAGTTCGTGCATCTGTCCCCTACTTGGTATTTCCACTGAGTCTCTGATCGGTGAGGCTCCCTCTTTTCCACGTGGAGGGTTTACGCTCATTTAGGGTCCTCTATTCCTAGGATTATATCAAACATGTGCCAGATAGACATGTGGAGAGCTTCCGCGAGGCAGTCGTATCTTTGACTCTTCAAATTTCTTTGGGAGTGACCTCATTAGGACCTAGACACGTGGATATTTTTCACTAGTTTGAGAACCTGCTTCAAAGTTCCATCTTTGGGGCCACACCGATGGACACGTGGAAGACTTCCGCGGGTCTTTTCATACTTAGTCGATTTTGGCCTTGAGCGATCAAAAGAACCTAGAGTCGGGAAACAAAAATGCTTGATAAAAGAGTCTTAACAAAAGAATATAATTAGTTTGGTGACTCACCAAGGGATTCTGTGCTGGTCATGGAAGAATCCGACATCTCTCACCTTTCAAAAATAAAAAAATGTGGCTCACAGAGGGCCACTTAGAGCTTCTACAAAGAAGCCTAGTATCCAAGCCATTCTTTCTCTGTTGGGTAGGTTCTTCATTACAAGGCTTGAAATGCTCGAGTCGATTGATTATCTCCTTGTGGGAGAAACCCTAGAGGCTTTGCATTACTATATGCAGGAGAAACTCTAACTGTATGATAGGATTAATGATGGTCTCAACCTTAGTGACCTTTGGATTCCTACTTCAAATCTTTGTAAGACCATCTTGTCTTGGCGCTTAGCGATCAAAAGCTATTGGATTTGGTCCTTTGATAAGACCATGTATTCATCTGGGAAGGGAGAAGGGAAACCTAGTTACACTAATTCATTGATATTTTCTTTCTTTCCTTCATTCCCTAGCAGAGCTGTGCCAAGATATTTTGACATTTGATAGAAGCTTTGTTACAACTCAAAATCTCATTGATCTTCACCACTATTAACCACCTGTCAGTGATTCCTACATTTTAAAGGGCGGGGTTTGAGGCATCATAGAGTTTTTGAATCAAAATATTCGACTCTTGGACCTTAGCGGATAAAGTGTTGCGATGGTGGAGACTGAATTTTCTACCTTAGAGCACAACTCCTATGCATCAGATATAAATCCAAGTGTTGGGGCTAGATTTGCAGTAGTGATGGAAATCCTGTCACAACATGAGGCATACAATCCCTGCACTAATGATACAATTCCCGCCTTCTAGGATCATTTCCCTAATTGATTGGTCAAGTCCTTGACCATTTCATCGAGAAGATTTTAACCTAGCCTAAAAGCCACTCTTTTCCTGTGAGAGTGAATTGACCAAAGGCCTCGGATGTAGCGAGCTTAGCTTCTAGATATTTTTCCTTTGCTTGAGAAGTTGCGAGGGCTTATTTGGTCGATGTATCCCTCAACTCCTTCTTGAGTTGATCTACCTCTCTGTCCTTGGCCTTAAGATCAGCCATGCGGCCTGCCATTGTAGCCTCTACCTTTTGAAGGCTGGCTTGTGCCTTTTTAAGTTGGTTGTTGAGTTTCAAATAGTCGGTAGTGACTACCACCACCATTTCATTCATTAGCTCGACCTTGTCCTGAGGCCAAAATTCAGCAAGGTGTATCATGCGATAGCACTGATGGAATAGTCACCATGTTGCATGTGTTCTGTGGGCTTAGATACCTAAGGGACAATGTGAGAGATGGTCAAAGAGATTTGTTGATAATCATACAAGGATCACACATGCTTAGTTGATAGAGCTACCATCTCCTTCTTTCTCTACTTTAATCTCCTCTGATCTTGGGTTGACTTAGAAGACTCTGTTTTTATCAAAAACTTAGAAGGAGAAGAGAACATTTCCCTACAAATGGAAAACTGAGTGGTAGGTCGTATGGTACAAAGATGGCGTAATTGAGACACTACATATACTAGGGATGAAGAAGGGGGCATGATCAGGTGGGTTGATAAGCTTGGGATGGCAGTAGGGAACTGTGGAAGTAGAGGAGCGATAGGCGGAGGAAGGGTCTGAGATGGAGTGACAGACCGAAAGGGGCTTTCCAAAAGGAAAGTTAGAAGTGGAGGCATTACCGAGAGAGAAGTCCCAGGTTGTGGTGTAGACAACACGGGGACTTGCGGTTGACTTAAGCATTTTTGGGTCGGGATGGTAAATGAGTCTCCATCTGCTATTGATATCGAGAGGTTAGGAGATGGAAAAACTAGTGGAGTCGAAAGAGGAGCGGTAGAAAAAGGTGCTTCCGGTATCTGTTGTTGTGGAAGCTTGGAATATTCTACGCTTGACTGAGATATTTCTCGAAGTAAGCACAACTTCTTTGTCGTCTATATCAGATTCATGTTCCACGTCCCATTTATCCTCCCACTTATTATCAGTAAGGACCTCCTCAAAGCTCTGTGTGGTCTGGCCAATTTCCTGCCTATATTTCCAAAAGGCCTCAATTTTCTTGGGGCTCCAATCCCTTCTTTTTAAGGCCGCTCGAAGCCCTTTTCTAATTTTCGAGTAGGGTCAAATGCATATTTGACCTAGTGGAATGACTCCCAGTCCGGAGTTGGGATGTCCTGGAGTTTGATGAAAATATCAGGTGATTCAGCTTGGGGGCTCCATCGTGAATCAAAAAATGGCCTCGGCTCATGCTTGCAAGAGCTAGAGATTTTATTTGTAGCCAAAGTAGTAGCCATTTTCCCATCCAGATCATACCTCCATGAGTCCTCGATCAAGAAAAAACCATAGAGGCCAAATTTTGTGATAGACAATGGTCCTGTTCATCTTTTGAGTATGGTAATCCCTCCCCTACTAAATGGAAGCTCATAGAATACTTTCTTCTTTTTAGTAGAGTCGACCTCCGAGTCCAGGAGGACAAGTCATGCAGTAATTTCAAGACCCACAATCTAAGGTGTGAGAATCCTTGGGAGCATGAAGGATTCACCCCTGAATCCATGGACCCGAATCATGGAATGACCTCTGGAAAATAAGTAGTCGCGCAGTGTGCAATGGGTCTGAGAAGATAAACCATGTAGATTCATTCATTATGTTATTTATCCCTTCAGGATCAAGCTCTAGCAAAAGAGGCTCCACAAAAGCATTGAAAAATTCATAGACATCTAAAGAACAAGACAGTACATGGGTCCATGTAGATACCGAGGATAATATTTTGGGATTTACTTCCGCATCCCACAAGGTCAGAGTCATAAAATGGCCAAAATATTGAGCATTTTGGTATAGGATGAGGTGGAAAAGAAAAGATGAATACCTGAAGGTGGATGCCATTGAGAAATGACTGAGCTACTCACAAATTGAACCCGCGATGACCTCCGCAAAATCAAATTTATATATCCTGCCTCAGGCTAAAGGTCTTCATCTAGAATAGTGCCGCCATCTGCCAATCCTCAATGCCTTTGTCAAAGTCCTTCCGAAAATAAAAGCCAACATAGAATAGGCATCCTAAGCATCAATCATGAGAGATTTTAAGGGAATGGGGAAACCCAGAATCCCTGAAGCACTGGTGTCTAACAACCTTAACTCCTTGGCAAGGAAAGGTGTAACATTCCCATTTTAAGACTTTAGAAACAAGGGAAACAATATTTTTTTTACACAATGTTCTCTGTTCTAAATAGAACATCATTTAGAACACACATTCCTTGCCAATCAATCTCATAATAGATAACCATATGTAGCTGTAAATGACTCGGTAAACTACCGATCTCTCATTTCATGACTTGGTTTCTAACCGATCTCTCATGTTTGTCTTTAAGTATAGAATACTTTATGTATACTACATATACTTGGTTTTCCTACCCTATTCAGGTATTGAGTGATATGTTTAAAGAACCTATCTAAATATTTGTTACCAATATTCATTTGACATCATGTTTCTTTAAACTAGGTGACATAGGACAACACAACCAATAACTTGTGATACTTTGGCCAAAGATTTCCAACATATTGTTCATGTTACTATTCCTAGACGGCATACTCGTCAATTCAGAATATGTCCTTCACCTCACTCTACTATTATCTAGAATGGTATTTACTAACTTTTTCGTCCACTTGCCCAAGGTTTGACCCTAACCCAAGTTAGCGACATAATTTTTATAGGGAGATGCTCATGATGACTTAGGGTATATGGGCATACTCAACCGACCTAAGTTGACCAAATGTGCCTAGGTACCCTGAGTCATAGAAAGATACTTCCTATTCTAATCATGCTACTAACTTGACCTAGAGAGAAACTATGTTCAAGTCCAGATGTGTGTAGATCTAGATGAACAAATACGGAAGGGTGTTGCCACATGTCAACTATAACATTGTATCCTCAAGAAGCCCTTAGTCTTCTCGAAGGTACAATCCTGCAGTTGCCGTGTGCCAACATCCATTAGAACTACTTCATCACGATGTACATACCCTTAGGTGGCCTTTAAATCATAATTAAATTTGGATTAAGATTCAGATTACGGCTGACCTTGTAAACCCTAATTCCAACATTCATTAATTTCTTCTTCCATATTTAATCGATTAATATTAAGAACTTCATTAACTCGGCATAATAAGCATTTATCCAAAAACAAGGTAGCAAACATCATAAGGTTAGTTTAATATATCTTTACTATTCAAGATGGTGTAGTGTCCACATAGGTTCAGCTAGAGTAGACTTCATGGAAATGAAGTACAATGATTAATGATCATAAACACCATTCCTTTTGTTTTACATTCTTTTGAAAGAGGAAGAGTCTTCCTCTACATGATTAAATGTTAGGGTTATCATACCCTTTTTATCTTTCACAATTCATATAGTTTAATTGTATGTCTAATACACATTCCATAATTATACTATAATTTTTTAGATTGAGATTGACTTCTTATGCAACTTAGCAAGTTGCATCTTAGGAGGAGATTGAACTATTCCCTTAATCCAACTTATTAAATGATAATAGTAATAAGTATACAAACAGTTATGAAGAATATCAACAAGATAAATTCCAATTTCCTTCATAAAAAGTACAAGAGAATTCACACAACAATTTGGAGTCAGTCTCCAAACCTTTCAATTCATCATGATAAAAATATACACTTTACAAGACTATGCATTTTAGGCATACTGCATGTCAAACAACATTAAGATCATAGAAGAATACAAATTTTCTTTTTCAATACAACTCATGAATGAATCAGAATTCTTTACAAAAGAGCTAGACTTTACATCAACCAATACATCATAAAAATTTTTGCCTTCTTTTATCACTTACAAAGTCCATCTACAAAAATTGCTAGCACGGGCCAGTTCATTGAATTGAGCATGATAAGTACTAAGCATTAAAACGAAGTGCATTCCACTAATTGTTCCATTAAAACAACTCTACTTTAATGAAACAATTAATGTATCATACAAATTAGCATAAGTAATAACAATCCTAAAAGAAGTACAATAATAAATCAGAATTCACTTTTAAGAAAAGACATAATATAATCAGCAACTACTACATTATACCAGATAAGTATTGTCCCAAAAAATTACTTATTTATATCAAACAATAGCTCTTGACAATCCATAATTCTTTCTGAATTTAAAATACAGATTTATCCTTACTACATAAACAAAAAGAGTTATTTCCATAATCAAAGACCTTATTTTCATTTTACCAAGTTTCCAGAAATCATGTACAGACAAGTTCATTTCAGCATAGTACATATTTAGGATGATTCATCCTACAACTTAAATAAATAAGAAGAAGAATCAATACGGACTATCCACAATTCACCATTCATCTAAGAGATAGAAATCAGGTTCAGAAAGTACATAATTGATTGCCTATATAATCGTATCGATCCGAGTAACTAATAAAATGATTCACCATTTAAGAGACAACAACCATTAACAAGAATCCCAAACTAATTTGAAAGCGGGAGAGAAACAATACTGATCATCATCCTACTTGCAAGCCTTATGTATTATTCTACATTATTGGAGATATCATTCAGTGATCTGAAACCATACGTTCCATAAATCAAAGCAAGACTTACAAAAGGATTATTTCTTACTCGTGTCCATCTAGGGAAGGTTCATATTTATTATTGAGTGCACAGAGAGGATTCCATCTGAAAACAATATCCTAATGATGCATGACTCATTCATTCAAAACAACAGGACTAGAAATGATTACGTTTTCCTTTCTACATGACAGACTCAGCTGTACACTACCCTGAATTGACAAGACAATTGATTCCATACAAATTAGCTGAGATCAAGAAAGATCAAAAGGGAATGGTTTGGTTTTCCCCTGTACCAAAAATGACAGTCCCAAAAGTTGCCTGAACATTCTACTATTCCCAAGAACTTTCCACAGTCAACTAGCAACAAGTTAAATTAAACAACCACAAAGAAGTTTCTAGTTCTAGAGAGTGAGTTCTCATTACCTCATCCAAGATCAAAAGGGAAGAGAGCTGAAATCAAGAAGTCAAACATGCCTAGGATGGTAAACACCCTAACAACTTGGGAGAGAGATTCGATCTATAGAGTAGTTCAAGAAAACAAAACTTAACTTCCCAAAATTTAAAGGAAACTTCAATAGAAAGGATCCAAACCGAGAATTCATTCACCATTGTTTTATCAATTGAATTCCAAATCCCTTTTTAAAACCTAGAAGTTCTTTCAAAATTTCCAATAGAGAATACAAAAACCCAACACGAAGTTTAAATTCAAACAATGTTTCTATATTCCCTCGAATTCGAACTGTAGTAGAGATTCCAACTACAATAACTTTCACAACTCCATCAAAAACATAAAGTTTGAGGTAGAGAAGTTCAGTGTAGAGAAGGGGTAATTATTCCTTCCAGATTTAACACAAGTTGAAGTACGAAACACAACACTTCCAAATACTTCAAAAACCCATTAATGATTGCTTTCAAACGAGTTCAAATTCATATCGAAGGATAAAGTAAACAATACAGTCCCGAACCAGAGGTATTATATCCTCACAAACAAGATATAGTTTTATAAAAGGACATGCACCTATCTTTCAAAACATTCAAAGACAATCAGTTGAAATAACATAGGTTACCCAGAACAGAGGGAAACAAGACCTCCATAACATGATTCCATGCAAGTTCGAGTTCTTGGAATACATTAAATATATATCCATACAGACCGAAAGAGAAATAATACAAATTTTCAAACTCAATTTCTAACGAGATTTCCAGTTCCAAAACTCAAACCAAAAACCATTTACTCAAGCTCTTTTCGAGCAGACAGTCCAGAATGCAAGTTCTAATCAAAACACAAAAGCCTCGAAAGTTCCATATGCATTTCACCATTGAACTTACTCAAAGAAAAACATCCAAAAACTAACATTATCATGCAATGGATTCATATCCAAAAATCACAGAGATTCCTTCAACATGAAAGAAAATAACTAGAGACAAAATAGCTAACCATTTATCTCATGAGAGTAAATTTATTTTAATGAAACATTTAGAGAAAAGCAAGAAATCTTAATGGGTAGAGCCTATCGTACTGATAGTGCTTCGCTGGATTGGAAGGAGACTACTAACCGAGCTTCCAACTCTTCTCCTCAAGAAAGATCAACAACTAAACATCTCTTTCCCCAATGCCTCATATACTTTCCCTAAATCGAAAATAGACCAGGGAAACCAAAAATAGCCACAAAGTGAAAATCGAATTGTTGGTTCAAAGAACCAGATAGCTCCATGCAGAGAAAAAATTGTAAAGCATGCATGACCAAACAACCTCAAAAATTCCGCCCTCATTGTTTCCTAGATGGTTTTCGACAAAACTAAGGCTCATTAATGCCGTTGATTCCAAAGTTCCCGCCTATCTCTCCATGCCACCGCCATCCAAAATTGGTGAATCCTAATTCGACATTTGCATGCATTGCTAATGTTTCACCTGATTTCTTAGTTTTTCTGAGAAGTACTTGATGAAACAAATAAGGTAAAGGTGGTAAGAGGAATACCTATTTTTGGGATGGTTGAAGGTTGTATGTGCATGTATTTGAATCTTGAATCAAAGTGATTGTGAGGCCTTCCTTTTGGCTAGGAGGAACTACCTGTATAAGAAACAAAACAAGACCACCAAAGAGAGTCAAACAATATATGCAGTGGACTGCCTAGCATGTGCTAGATCCTAGAAGTACGATACTTCCTAGATGGTTGTCATTCCACTGTTTAAAACAATTCAATGCTGAAATAAAGTAAATATTGTCCTACTGTAGTTTAATATGATTTAGGCATCTCATACAAACGGAATAGGCCGGATCGAATCTAATGAGACTAGGCTAGAAGGAGATCCAAAGTTCAAGTAGGCTAGTTATAGGTGAATCTAAGCTAACAAACTAGGTTAGATACATATCTGAAGGTCAAATAGGTGTTTAGGTAGGTATAGGCCGGGAACAATGAGGTCAGGTTGAATGTGAGTCACAAACAGGTTGTTGTTTTGGCAGAGATTAGGGAAAATAGAGAATGACCACGGTTCGACAATGCGATGTGAGCGGTCTTCCCATGCTTTGGTGACGGTTAGAGAGAACCGATGACGGTCAAGTCGGGAACTAGTAAAATCACACAGTCTAAGTTTTGGGAGTTTTGGGGCAAAAGTGGAGTTGGTGGAAGGTAGGGATTGATCACAGAGGGGGTGTAAATATGTTGTGAAGGTCTGAGATTACTGAAGAGGTCAGATAGATAATTGGGCAAGGTATTAAGACGATTGGGTATAGAAGGTGGCTAAAACTGGAGAGAGGGAATGGATGAAGGGTGAAGGATTAAGTTCCTTTACCAAAAATATTACAGATGTTGATAAGTAGATGAAATAGGTTAGAGGAGGATACTTACTCTTCTGTGAGGTACAGTCGAAGAATGATGAAGAGGTTGTGTTGGAGAATTCTGGGTAGAAAGTTTCACTGTTGTGCCAGTGTATTTGGTTGCCTTTGTTGATCTCCACTCAGTCTTTGTTACATTGTTGCATTTGTAGAGATCGAACTCATGATAAAAAGTTTTTTTTATCAATGATGAAAACCAACCTCTATTAAAAAGTTGGAGATGGGTCTAAATAGGCCATTTGGTCCATTCCAGTATAACTGGCATCTGTTAAGAGTGAACCAGCTTCGATTTAGGGTTAACCGACATCGATTTAGGTGAGATATCTCGAGTTGTTCAAAAGTTGCCTAGGAAGTTGTTCGCCATTTGATAAGGGTCTCTTCTTTTCTCGGGGTGAAAACCGACCTTAGGAGGCTTTTAATGTGAGGTGAGGGGATGGGTGTAATGTTAGGTTTTATTTAGGGCATTGGTTTAGGGTTTAGGTTAATGGGTCAAATGATGGGGGTGGTTAGGTGAGGTGTATTTAATAAAGGCAATTATATTAAATAGGTGTGTGAGGGTAGTGAATTAATTTAATGTAAATAATTAAATTATTATGTGTGTGGGAAAAAGCCTATTGACTTAATTAGAATAATTAAATTAATATATATGGAGATAAATGACATTAATTTAATTAAAGTAATTAAATTAAAATGTGTGGGGTGTAGGAGGTAGGTGCTAAGGTGTTGAGGATAAGGAAGTGATTATAGGGTTGTGGTAGGGGACCAAGGTGATTACGACATGATTTTGGTGTCTACATTTTTCCCCTTCTTGTTGCGTAGCTTGTATTGGTAAGTGATGTGAACAAGAATAGAGTGTGGTTGCCCCAAGTGGGAATGAGGGTGATCCCCCTCAAACCAGGAATTGATGAGGTGGCAAAGCACATTGGCGAGTGGTTTGATAAAAGTGGATGTGAAGAAGAATAGTGAAAAATGGGGAAAGGAGTAAAGGGAAAATCGGGCATATAGGTAAGCAGTAAACGGGCCAAGGTCAAAGGTAGTGGTAGTTGAACACACACACATGTATAAATTACGACACGGTACCAGGTTGAAGAGCATGCAAACTCTACATTGTCTAAGGTCAATAGGTTTATCCAAACAAGGTTGAAGTGATTCCGGTATCCAAGGTATAGGATAAGGTCAGGAAGCACAACGTAGGTTAGGTGTAGGAACGTTTAGGTATGTTCTGGTACACCAAAGGTAGGGTAAGGATAAACGGTCATGGAAATAGGCTAGGCAAGTGCATTAGGTCAATCAACATAGAGTAACATTATCGCAAGGTATAGCGAGCACATGGGTGCAAAGGTCACAAAGAGTTTTATGGGTCTAGGTAGACGGAGGTTACAACACGGGTAAGGCCGATGTAGGGGTAAAATAAGGAGATGCCAATCAGAGAATGAGGTTAGGGTAAAGAAGGTAGAGGGCCAGAGAAGAAGGTAAAGTGGTTCAGGTAGGTGTAGGGGAGGAAAAAGAAAAAGGAGGTAAGAAGAATGCGATCAATGTGAGGGTGAGGAGTAGGCGAGGCTAACCGGCATAGGTCAATATGAATTGATGACGGTGGAGAGGAACCAACAGCGGTGAGCTAGGGCATCGAGACCGAAGCGGTCAAGGGTTAACCGATGTCAGTTGAGTCAGGTAGGGTATAAAAGTGGAAAACCCGTGTTTTAAAATTCATTTGTGTATGGTGAAAAGTAGAAAATGACAAGAAAGAGTAGAAAGAGGAAGAGGACAAAAGAGAGTGTCGAGAGGGCTTGGTTGGTGAGCCACATAGGTGAGATTGATTAGGCAAGAGGTGGGACCATGAGGTCGGGTGGATTGAGTTGATTAGTTGGAGAGTCGGAGGTGATTTGGTGATGGCAGAGGCAAGAGAGGGATCAAGTGGAGCGGCGCGGAGGCGAGAGGTTCCAACATGATGGTGGTAGAGGATCGGGTAGAATTTGAACCTTTGGTATTGATTTTTGAGTTGATTGGCTAAAAGATAAGAAAAATGAAAAAAATGGGGGTTTGAGGGGGAAGAATTTCAAAGCAGAAAAAAATGGAGGGCAATGGGAATGGGGAAGGGTAGGGGGTAGTGTAAAAGGGTAATGTAGGAACAATTAAGGGTGTAAAGAGGGATTTTGGTGGGTAGAATGTCTAGGAAGGGAAATTGTAGGGTTGGAAAGTTAGGGTGGGTGGTACGATAGTGACCGATGTCGGTCAGCTTGCCGCCGACATTGGTGGGTAGAGACCAGTATCGGTCACAAGAACAGTGACTGATGTCGGTCAAGGGGAGATCATGGTCAATTAGGGGATAGTTGGGGTCGGTTGATGATAGCAGGCACCGATTAACCTAAGGGTAAGTAGGGACCAAAAATTAGGTTAAGTGGGAAAGGATTATGTGAGAAGGGGAAGGGTTTAGGGTGAGAAAGTAGGGGTAGGTGGGGAAGGCCTGAGGGTGGTTTTAGTGAGTGAGGGTAGGGTAGATAGTTTCGGGTGGATAGGTTTGGGTAGGTTTGGGTGAGGGTTAGGTTAGATAGGTTCGGGTAGATGGGTTTGGGTAGGTTTGGGTGAGGGTTAGGGTAGATAGGTTTAGATAGATGGGTTGAGGAAAGAGATTAGGTCGGGATGTGGGGTAAAATAGGTAAGTTGGGAAAGGTATACTAATACGGTGCTTTTTTTGGAATGCGAGTCAGAGGCGAGCTATAGATGAGGGCTCGAGTACCACCCTTGTTATTAATAGTACGGGTGATCATGACACAGGTGGAGTGGTAGCATGTGGCGAGGTGGGATTGACAGGCGTGTGGCACTACCGACATGTAGTCCGGGAGGCAAGTCTTATGGTTGCCCTCATCGATAGATGGGACTCGGAAACCAACACCTTCCATTTGTCGATGGGGGAGATGACGATCACCTTGGAGGACATCTACAGGATCCTATGGTTGCCCATATTAGGGGCCCAGGTTTATTCCATCTCTTTAGAGGTGTCTGAGGAGCTACTAGCACCCTTTTTTGGTGAGGGTGTAGAGACCTGACATTCCATAGTGCTTGCTTTGAGCTATGGAACGATGTATAGAGCTCATCCAGAGGAGATGAGGTTAGTTGTACTCTTGATGGAGGCAGTGTGTTGCTTTGCACTCCAAGATGTAGAGCGGGGAGATTCGAGGTCAGCGATGGGAGTCCTCCATGACATGATGATACGGTGTACATGGTTCGCATGGGCACTGCATCTGTGACATAGGTATATAGAGAGCTATGGGCCTACGGGTGACTCACGGAGGTTCAACATACATTACATCGTACTACTACATTGTTAGGCTTACGAGCACATTGTTTGTGTTCGACCAGTGGGGATGCCCCAGGTAGATGCATTCCCATGGAGATTTTGAGAGTGGGGTATAGGCTATGGGTACCATCCATGGGAGAGGCCCCAGTGTCGAGCTACTCATAATGTAGCTTATTACAAGAGGTTCTTTGAGAGGGTTGTCCAGTTGGACATCATTTAGAGGTCGTATGTGGGCTTCCCCTCATACGGGAAGATGGCCATGGAGCTAGGCTGGCTAGGCTGAGATACATACGTGGATAGAGGGAGAGCATGAGAGGATACTCATAGAGTGGGTTTAGACACCGGTTTGGATTGGTCTATGGTGTGTACCACCTCTGTGCCCTCCGTGCCCTCGCACCGATGAGATGATGTGGAGAGACCTATGTTTCCACCACAACCCACATTGCCGAATGGGCAAGAGGAGTAGCCAGTAGATGTACAGATTGATGATGCTAGGGTTACAGATGGGTATAGGCAGTGGTGGGTGGCACAACTGAGAGCCATACCACTGAGGCCAAGGTAGCCAGAATTAGCCACCATCATAGTTCAGAGAGACGCCCTATAGGGGCAGGTGGCTACTTTGGTGATGCAGCTTGGGATCATTCAGGGGTAGCTTACAAGTTCGAGAGGCACATGTTGCCCTCTTACGAGCCTGAGATAGCTATGCTACGAGGCTCAGTAGGCGAGGATAGGTACCTACGCAAGTGGAGGTAGGGGAGATGGAGATGGAGAGGAGGTAGGTGGAGATGGAGGGGAGATGGACTGCTCTACACGGGCGCAGTGTAGGATTCTGAGGGCCATTTGGCTGGTGCGAGGTAGGTTATGGGTCTACAAAATGACGATAGCACACACATAGATTACTACATAGATTACTACCCTACAAGCCTAGATACGGAACAAGGACATATTCCATGGCAACCTAGGCTCTAGAAATACAAAGCACATGGCTCAGTGTAGGTTCATGGACATGGTCCCATTGTATAGGACCCACGCAGTAGCGGGACCCATGGCACCTCCACAAACAATGCCCATGGCCAAGTTCAGAGATGCCCTAGGAGAGGCATGGTATTACCAAGATCATTTGTTAGCGGCTGGGCTAGATGTACCCTCCTATGCCAAGTATAGAGCACAACAAGCCTCCAGTGAGAGGACAAGATCCTGCACTCATAGCTTGGAGAGTACATGGGGTTGGCGAGCCCATGGACAGGGTCGTGGTGAGGCCATTAGTGTATAGAGGCAAGCCCTGGTGAGGGGCCATCAGCAGGAGGTGAGGCAGGTGTCGAGGCCCTAGACAGGTGCGGTAGAGGGGTTGGGGAGACTCCTCACCCACAGGAGCATTCCCGACATCGAGATGGGGAGATGATTGGCCTGCTATGGACCGGCCTACGTGCCGAGTCATTTTGTATGTATTATATATGAGACCGGCCTGCGTGCCAATTCATTTTGTATGTATTATATATGAGACAGGACTACGTGCTGAATAGATTTTTGTATTTATTATTGTGTTGTACATGATACTGGCCTGTGAGCCAAAGATTTTTGTATTGATTCATTCATTCTTTTTGTATATATGAGACTAGTCCGCATGTGCCGATGACATTTTGTATTGTATATCAGCTTACGTGCCGACATTTTTGAGATGATGGCCATGATGAGACAGGCATGGATTTTGAGATACACAGTTATTGATTTATATGATGAGATTCATGGTATTTGGTGATGTGTTGATGTGTTTATGAGATATTGGTTTATGGCTTGTGTTAGATGAGATATGGGTTTGTTGTCTGATATGGATGGAAATTAGGTGAGTTAGGCATGATGGAGTCAGGTCAGTTTAGGCATGGATCGAGTCAGGTTGGTTAGGCATGGTTGAGTTAGGTTTGGTTAGGCATGGATTGAGTCAGGTTATAGGCATGGTTGAGTCAGGTGATAGGCATGGATTGAGTCAAGTTGGTTTAGGCATGGATTGAGTCAATGTGGTTTAGGCATGGTGGAGTCGAGTTAGTTAGACATGGTTGAGTTAGGTTTGGTTAGGCATGGATTGAGTTAGGTTTTGTTAGGAATGGTTGAGTTAGGTTTGGTTAGGCATTGATTGAGTTAGGTTGGTTTAGGCATGGATAGAGTCAGTTGGTGAGGCATGGTTAAATTAGGTTTGGTTAGGCATGGATTGAGTTAGGTTAGTTTAGGCATGGATTGAGTCGAGGTCGGTTTAGGCATGGATCGAGTCGGAGTTGGTGAGGCATGGTTAAGTTAGGTTTGGTTAGGCATGGATTGAGTTAGGTTTGGTTAGGCATGGATATTCATTTCAGTATTTTGATAACAAATGGAAATATAAATGCATGAGATGGTGTAAAATGTGGAAAATCTTTGGTTATGTATGAAAATGTGAAATAATAGAAGTGGTAAAAGTTATGTGGTATATGGTTTAGATGTCAAGGCTTTGATACAAATGGGAAATCAAGTAAAGGTGGGGAAAATGGTTAGGGTAAAGAGTGGCCGAGCTAACCTTCCAGGACCCCATGCCCTGGAAGTGTTGCCTATATAGTCCCGGTGAAAAGGGACCTTAGGCCGATGTAGTTCTCCCATAAGCTAGGGAAGAATATGAGAAGATAGAAGAATAGGTAGTGAGGTTGATAGTTAGGTTGGATTCGAGGTCATAGGTATGATTAGGTCAAGGTCAATTAGGTTAGGTGGAGAATAGGTAGATAGGTAAAGGTGATTTTAGGTCGATAGGTAGTGTTGATTCCAGGCCATAGGTATGATTAGGTCAAGGTTGATTAGGTTAGGTGGAATATAGGTAGATAGGTATGGGTGATTTTAGGTCGATAGGTAGTGTTGATTCTAGGCCATAGGTATGATTAGGTCAAGGTCAATTAGGTTAGGTGGAATATAGGTAGATAGGTATGGGTGATTTTAGGTCAATAGGTAGTGTTGATTCCAGGCCATATGTATGATTAGGTCAAGGTCGATTAGGTTAGGTGGAATATAGGTAGATAGGTAGTGTTGATTCCAGGTCATAGGTATGATTAGGTCAAGGTCGATTAGGTTAGGTGGAGAATAGGTAGATAGGTATAGGTGATTTTAGGTTGATAGGTAGTGTTGATTCCAGGTCATAGGTATAATTAGGTAATGTTTGGGTTGAGAATAGGTAGATAGGTAAAGGTGATTTTAGGTTGATTGAGGTGTGAGAAGAAAATCCCAAAAGATAGGTATTGAGGGTCTAGTCCTATATAGGAAGATCAAAAGGTAATGAAGAAGAGAAAAGATAAGAGGGGGCAAGAAAGCCACCCGATTGGCAAGGATCAAAATGTATGAAACACATCTACAGATAGGCTAGTGAACATAAGACCCTAAAGACATTGCATGATTGATTACTCTAAAGGTGAAGAATAGTCACATAATCACCAAATGTCGTAGGTTCAACAGGTCCCTTGAGGCAGTATGAGGTGAAAAGACAACGGGTAAGGAGGTGAAGGTAATTGGGTCATAAAATGGGAAGTAAAATGCCTTGGGCAACAGAGCCAAGATCACAATAGGCAAGTCCATGACGAAAAAGGTTACTTTTCTTTTTCTTTTTCTTTTTGAATTTTTAGATAGATTGATCGATGTAGGAAGTCTATATGGGATGAATATATGTCTCCTTGAGGTCTTCGTAAAGCTGATCAATGCGGGAAGCTTCTGATTTTTATTTTGAGAAAATAGTCCTCTTTTTCGAAAAACTATGTAGAGAGTTGTGAGCTTTGTATAGCTGTCCTTCGAGGGAGCAATCTACTTATAGTGACAATTGAAGGCGGAAGATGTCCTATTGAGGGATTCATCTTTTATATTGGAAGTTTGACTCAAGGAGTTGATCCCTTATATTGGAAGATGTCCTTCGAGGATTCATCTTTTTTTTTTTTTGGCTTTTAAGTCATGGGACGAGACTATAACGAAGTATTTGGTTCTTGTTGAGAGGACAAGAGTGAATGACCATGGGATCTCATCTAAAATAAGATGAAAAGTATCCATGAGAATCATGCCATGTGCAGAGCCGTGGTGCACATATTTAAGATAAGGAAAAAGGGTGATGGGTAATCACATGATTCTTGTTTAGTCATTAGAGATGAGGGGTGGAAAAAGAAAGGTAAATGGCACTCAAGGGATGAGCATGAACTAGATAAATAGTGATGGAGGACTAGAAGTCAAAAATAGAATAGTTGAAGATGCAAGGAATTGAGGGGCTCATGTTTGGGCTTACCATCAAGTGAAGACAAGTGATAAGCACCTGATCCATAGTCATTGGTCACGATGTATGGTCCAAGCCAATTAGGAGCACATTTGCCCCATTTACTTTTTTTTTCTTTGGTTACGTGTTGATTTTCCTTGATAACAAGATCATTGACATTGAAGGTGTGTTCACGGACACATTTTTCATAGGCACGCTTGATGCGTTTTTGGTAGACTTGAAGATGGTCGAGGGCATGAAGATGACGTTCGTCTAATAACTCAAGTTGTGCTAAACGGTCTTGGCAAAAGTCATCATCAGTGAGCATATCTTGAAGGGAGATATGGAGAGATGGGATCTAGACTTCGAGAGGAAAAATAGCCTTAGTACCGTAGACCAGAGAAAATGGAGTGGCAGCGGTGGAGGTGTGAATACTAGTACGGTATGCCCAAAGAGTGAAAGGAATATGTGTATGTCGATCCTTCTCAGTATCGTTAACCACTTTCATGAGAATTTTGTTTAGGGTTTTATTGGTGGATTTGGCTTGGCCATTGGTTTTTAGGTAATATGGTGAAGAGAATCTTAGCTAGATACCTAAAGTGTCACAAAGCTTTTGTAGAGTTTTATTTTTGAATTGTTTTCCATTATCAGTGATAAGGCGATGTGGAACACCAAAGTGACAAATAATGTGATGATTGATGAACTCACATATTTTCTCAGCTTTAGTGGAGATGAGGGGTATGAATTCAACCCATTTGGTGTAATATTCAGTAGTGGTGATGATCCATTGATGTCTTAGGGAGGAGTGAGGATTGATCTCTTTGACAAGATCCAAACCCCATTGAGAGAAGGGCCAAAGGTCACGAGCGACCTGTAAGGCATGGCTAGGTGTGTGATGAATATTGGCATGTTGTTGGCATTTTACACAATGCTTAATGTAGTCGTAACAATCATGATTGAGGGTTGACCAATAATAGTCGAGGTGAAGAATGCACTTAGCAACAACAAGGCCACTTAAGTGACCTCTGCATATGCCATCGTGAACTTCTTTAATGGTATAGGGGATTTTAGATATGGTGAGGCATTGTAAGAGGATACCATCAAAGCCATGTTTATAGAGGATGCCACCCATGACGACATAATGAGAGGCCTTTTTGAGAAAGGCACATTGTCCATTATGTGTGAGATCAGGAGGCAATATAGAAAGGGAAAGGTAGTCCGCAAGCTACTTATACCAAAGGTCTTGTGTGCTTAGTGGGGCAGTTCGGATGAGGTTAACACAACAAGATTTATAAGAAGGTCTCGGTATGCATTTTATGGTAACAAAGATGTATGAATTTTCGGGCGAAGCGGGTATTTGGGAAGCGAGGTAGGCCATGGTATCGTGAATTTATTGGTAGATCACGGAACGGTTTGAATTTTATAGCGGTCAAAGATAGTCAACATGATGCTGATGTAACATTTGTATTCTTGAAGTATTTCATTATGACACTAATAAAAACCATTGAATTGGTTTACAACTAGTTGAGAATCACCAAAGATATTAATGGACTTAACCTCTAAGGCATAGGCAGTCATGAGACCCAATACGAGTGCTTCGTATTCGGTGATATTGTTGGTGCATTCAAAGTTGAGTTTAAATGATAAGGGCATGGGTTCACTATCAAAAGGAATGAGGATAATGCTGAACCACTCGCACGCATTTGACATTTGGAACCGTCGAAGAATAAGGTCATTCGGTAGGGTCATCATCCAAAGAGAGGTTAGCAATGGATTCATAGGGAAATCAAAGTTCAAAGATTGATTCCCCAGAAAAGAGGCACATCGGCGAGCTGGTTAGCAATGGCCTGGCCCTTGATAGATTTTGGTGGATGAATTCTCGGTCTAGGTCAGCAAGGAGCATGAGCCAATGTGCATCACATTGATTTTGCTAAGGTTTATCATACATGAAGTGTAAGGGGTTAGTGTTGGTCACAACATAAGTTTTGTGGTTGAGTAGGTAATGGCGAAGTTTGGTGGCCACAAAAACTAATGCTAAGCAAAGTTTTTCAGGGTGAGTGTATCAGGTTTCATAATCTAGAAGGGTACAACTTATGTAATAAACCACCTTCTCCCTATGTTGTTCGTGACGATGAGCAAGCATGGCCCGTAGAGAGTGATTGGTAGATGAGATGTTTAGGTAGAAGGGTTTGTTGTTTTTAGGTGGAATGAGTACGAGGTGGTTGGAGAAGGTATTGTTTTAAGGCCTCAAAAGCTTTGCGGAAGTCAACATCTCATTTGAAAGAGACATCCTTTTGAAAAGGTGATGAAATGGATGACAACGGTTAAAGAGTTGGGAAATAAATTGACGAATAGATTACGAGTTTTACCTTGCAAGCTATGGAGTTGTTTAAGGTTAGTGGGTGGAGGCATTTCTAGAATGGCCTTGACTTTAGTAGGGTCAACCTCTATACCACGTAAGGAAATGATAAATCCCAAGATCTTTCCTGAGAGAACCACAAAGATACAATTTTTAGGTTGAAGGTGGATGCAATATTTAAAGAGGCGGTCAAAGATGGTTTCGAGGATGGCAAGGTGCTCGGTGCTGATGTTTAGATTTGGCCAAGAGATCATCCACATAATCTTCCAATATTTGATGCATTAGATCATGGAAGATGTAATTCATAGTCATTGATAGGTGGCAAAGCATTTTTAAGGTGAAAGGCATGACTCGATAGCAGAAGGTCCCCTAAGGGGTAATGAATGTGGTTTTATGTTGATCCTCTAGAGTGAACAAGATTTGGTTATAACCTGAGAAACCATCCATAAGTGATAACATCTCATGGCCAACGGTAAGGTCAACAAACTGGTCAATTCTAGGCAGAGGAAAGTCGTCTTTCGGGAAGGCAAGGTTGAGATCACAGAAATCAGTGCAAATGTGAAGTCCCCCTATCACCTTAGTGATAGGGACGATGTTATAAATCCATTGGGGGTAATCAATGGGTAAGATGAAGGAAACTGAGAGAAGGCATTGAAGTTCTTCTTTGACAAGAAGAGCAATGCGAGGGTGCATTTTCCTCAACTTTTGTTTTACGGGTTTGGCATCGGGAATGGTTACAATGTTGTGGACCATGATAGTGGGATCAATGCGGACATGTCAAGCATAGGACCAAGTGAAAGCATGGCTATGATTTTTAAGAAAAGAAGTGAGGGCTTCCTATTCAACAGCATCTAGAGATTGGCCAATCTTGAGAATGTGGGGGTCGTCCTGAGTGTGGATGTTGACTTCGATAGTCGATTCATTCAACATTGTTTGCATCTCAGAAGGTAATGACCAATGAATATAAGAGTCTTCAGCACCAAGGTAGGTGAGTATGGATTCATCATCCTAACATTGAACAACATTAATAGAAGGAGTATTGTCCCCTATCATGTCAGGATACAAGAAAGGAAGAGAGGAAGGAACCTTTCCATCGTGGTGATAGGTTAGAGGCCCCAAGGAAATGGTATTTATGGAAAAAGGTAGGAGGGATAGACTCAGGATCCATCGACTCCGTTAGTGAAGGTGGTGAAGGTGGGGTAGGTGAAGAAGGTGGAGAGGGGTCAATGTCTTTAATGAGTTCAATACGGGGCTTTTTGGCAGGTAGTTTGGTAAAACCGATTCCACTACGATCATTTTGTTTACATGTGGTACATGAAATAACGATGTGACGACCTTGCTCATAAAGGCCAAAGCTGAAACCCTTCCAGCACAAAGTGGTGTAGGAAAGTCTTAGCAAAGTGGCGGTTGGTCACTGATGAAGGTCGGCTGCAAAAGGTTGGGTTTGTGATGGTGGTTCGGGTGTGTAAGTGGAAATGTCAAGTCCCCCACAGGTAAGATGGATACGAGAGGTGGGGAGGACCATAAAGGAGATGCTTGCCTATGCGGTGATCATAGTGAGGATCTTTGGTGAAGGTTTTCATACTCTTGTGGAGTAAGGAATGTGTTGACATTGTACAAGTGATACTCCCTATAGTGAGGTGTTGAAAAACACCTTCCAAGTGATCGATGGTTTATATAGTGGTGGTTTGGAATGGAGGAAGCATTAGAAGTTAGATCGGCGGAGGCGTCAGTTAGTTGGGAAGCTGATGTGTGACTGGTAGAAGTGACAATAGCGGTGGGAATAGAAGATTTAGGTGAAGGTGAGGTTGCCATATCACTAGTGGATGGGGTCGTGTGTGAAGAAGATGTAGGTAGGGAGGTAGATGCCTTAACAGGTATAAGGACATCATTGGGCCGGTAAAGCATGTTGTAGGTTTTGAAAGGTGATGGATCAGCTAGAATGGTATAATAAGATCCTTCATGTTCAAATTTTACACATTGGTACAAAGTAGAAGGAACACAACCCATGGCTTGGATCTAGGGTCTGCCGAGCAACAAATTGTATTGAAATTCTCCTTCCAAAATGTAGAACAACTCGGTATTAGTACGGGGACCCACACAGACGTGGAGGATGATAGTACCGAGCGTAGAGGTGATAACATCATTGAATGAACACAACATGACTAGATGTTTATGCATGCAATTGTTGGGTATGCACATTTGTTTGAATGTGTGAGAGGAGATGATGTTAATGCTAGCACCCCCATCAATCATAACACGTTGAATGCGTATATTATCAATATGGATGGAGATGAAAAGTGTAGGATTTGGGTCATTGGTTTGGTTGGGGACAGTTAATTCCTGCGAGAAAATAAGGATAACAACTTGGTGAATAAGAGGAGGTGATGAGGTAGATGGTAATTTGGTGAGTGAGGTGACATGATGAGGTGTGATAATAGATGCTACAGGTGTGGGGTCATTAGGTAAAACTTCAATAGCTTGAAGGACCTCCATGAGGGCTTGAAAATGTGACTTTGAGGTTTGGATGAGGTCATATAATGACATTTTCGGGGAGATTGGTGTAGTTGTTTGTGCATGGTCCGATGTGTGATGCCATTAGAGATGGGGTATGCAAGGCCGCAGATACTTATCTTAGGTATGGGCACGGATGGTATGTTGGGTATAGGATTGGTTGGTGGGTCAGCTACCTTTTCTTTGCCCTTTTCCTTCTGAGCATGTGTAGTGATGTGTATCATGTTGATCTGAGGGGAGTTGGCAAATGGAGAAGGTGTAGGGTAAGTGGTATAACGACACGATGAGAAAAAACCTACTTTGGAGGAGAAAATTCGTGAGGTGAGTTGGGTACAATGACATTTATATGTGGTGTGGCAAGTTCTCTGATGTGAACCATGTTAATTTCAAATTTTGGGGGTGGCTCTATGAGCTGTGAGGGTGGAGGTTGTGGTATAGGTGTAGGAGGAAGATGTGAAGAAGGTGGTGAGGGTGAAATAGGTTCATCATCTAGGAGGTCATCGTCATCAAAATTAGGGTCAGAAGGACATAATTGAATGAGGGCAGCCTTTAGACCCTTACAATTCTCAACATCATGTCTGGGACACGATGGTAAGAAAAATTTTTAGTATCATCAAACCCTTCCGGCTTAGGTTTAAGAGGGTCGTAAGGTCTAAGAGGAGGGAGAGTGATAGCAGAGCTTTCAAGAGGTTAGCCAAGATGGTGGCATATGATCCCACCAGTGGATCACAATGTGAAGTAAAAGTAGGTTTGGTTAGAAGATTGGGTAGTTTTGGTGGTAGTTAGGGTGATGCAATCTTGGATTTTGGTTGTACTTTCTTTGGTGTAGGTGCGGGAATAGGAACGTAAAGAGGGTTAGGTTTAACCACCTCTTTGGAAATTAATGGTTTTTTCGATTTTGGTGCTTTTTCTTAGGTAGAGGTGTAGGAGAGAACGTGATGTAGATGGCGGGGTGATGGTGGGAGAGGACGAGTGACCCAAGGGGACAACTAAGGTGCGGTGGTAGGTGTTGATCAAATTCGAGAGGAAGGTGTAGGTGAGGTGGAATAAAATGTCATAGGTAGTGAAGAAGGTATAGAAGGTAATGGTGGTATAGGAGGCAAAGAAGTTATAGATGGCGATGAAGGATGCAAGGCTCGCCTAGGTAGAGCTACAAGCTATGGTGAAGGGTCAAGGGAATTTTAGGTTTACCCCTGGAGCGAGTAGATTTTGTTAAGGTAGAGGGTGAGGTCCCAAGATGGATGGCATGGGGGTGAAGGTGATAAAGGTGTAATTTGGTGAGGTCGGTGTGTGCAGATTAGAAGGTTGGGTTTTTGTTTAGGTTGAGGGATTGGTTTAATAGGTATATGGGAAGATGTGGTCAAATGTATCTGACAGGAGGATGTGCAAGGTTTTATGTGGGTGTGACCCCTAGAACACTATTGGGTTTAGATACAAAAGATGATGTTGGAACACGTTGGCTAGTAAATGAGAGGCAGGTATAGATGAGGATGATGTAGTAGAATATGTATCAAGAGTTATGTTCATGTGCAGTTTGGGTTATTGAAACATCTTCGGATAAATGGTAGAAGTGTCAGTGGAAGATGATTTCATTTGGGTTGAGACCAGGAGTAAGAGACGCCCCCAAAGTGAAGACCTATCAACATAGTCCAGGCGGTTGGGAAAATGTGAGAACGACACTGTGGTAGATGAAGCAGATGTGGAGCAAGTAGGTATTCCCGTAAAATGTGTCTGAGAAATAGGAATTCTTGGTTTCATCCTCTATAGGTAAGAGAGATGAAATTAGGTCCACATGATATTGGGTAGCTCTTTGGAGAATGGTCACCAAGTGGTAACGACAAATCTATTGGATCTTGAATAGGTGGAGAAGATGATGGGTACTCCTCTGTGGGTGGAGAAGGTACAATTGGTAGTGGTTCATTGGGTAGGGAAGTTGAAGGAGAAATGATATCGATGCTAACAAGATACTCCTTTGTAGGTGTATGGGGAGGTGAAGGGCTTTCCTCTATGGGTAGAGGAATGGATAAAGTAGGTTCCTGTGCGAGTAGAGGATTTTGGACTAGGATTTTCTCGATAGAGGGGATAGGATATATTTGGGCAACAATTGGTAAGTTGGTAAATATAACATGTACCTCACGTGTATTATTTTCGTAATGTGAGGCATTACCAGTTTGATCATTAGATGGGGAATCATTGGGGAATGGTTTCTTGAAAATCTGAAGGTCTTGATTGGCAGGTGCATTGGGGTTATCCACGACTAACTCGCTACTCTCAAGCATTCCCTGAACAATGTTTTTAATGGTGATAGAATTGTTTGTCACTTTGTGACCGTTTACACGGTGATAGTTACTGATAGTCATTTTCTTTGTACCAACCTAGTATGGGGTGAGAGGGGTCAAAACAAGTATGAGGTTTGATAGACGGAAGGGTAATGGCATTAGTTTTAATAATATTTTCTAAAATAGATGAATATGGTTCCCCAATTGAGGTGTATTTCTTTTGTTCTCGTTTGAATTGGAAGGCTTGGACTGGTGATAGATTGGATGAAGGTTTAGCATGATTGGATGGATGAGCAGGGCCAGCCTTAAGTACCACTGCGTTGGTAGTTCCCTTGGCTTTGGAATAACTCATCTGAGGTTTCAAGGAAGAGGAAGTATCATGTGTTTTAAACGAGGAGTTCTTGTTTTGTAATTGTATCTTCTTCTCTTCGATGGCACGAATTTCAAGCTTACATGCCATGGTGAAAGCCTCATCGAATGTTTGAAAGGTTTACACTTGTAAGGTAGGTGAGATATGTCTAGCACAGGCTCATGTGAAGAGCTCTATGAGTTCAGTTTGTGGTAATTGGAAAGTGAGTTTGTTGATTAGGCTATGCCAACGAGTGACAAAATCTGCGATAGATTCATCGTCATATTGACGTGTAGCAAAAAGATTAGTCATGGTAACCTTCTTAACAACGTTAATCGAAAAATGATCCAAGAAGGCTTGGGCTATTTAAGCGAGCGAGAAGATGGAATGTCTAGGTAATCCACTATACCAGTCCAATGCTGGACCAGTTAGGGACATGGGAAAGGTTTGCAAAATCAGAGCATCATCATGGGCAATTAAGTAACACCCATGTTTTAAAGATCACAAATGCTACTGTGGGTATTCCTTACTGTTAAAGTGGTAAAAATTAGGCATCTCCTAGTGTATGGGATATGGGCGAATGAGAATGGATGGGTGAATAGGCTCATTACAAATCTCATCATAGGTGAGAGAATTGCGGGAGCCAGAAACAGATGCTTCTAATGTCTACATCTTGTCCATCATTAACTTGATAAAGTCATTGTTAGGTTGTGAAGATTGGACACCCCTAAGAGCGAAAGGAGGTTATTGTTGGACATATGAAGAATACGACATTCTAGAATATGGTGGTGTCGAATAAGGAGGCAGGAATTATGAGACAAACATAGAGGGTATATACCTAGACTAAATGATCGATGAAATAGGGGCGGTGGTAGTAGGTATGTGAGGGTGGGACACTCGTAGTGACCCTAGTAGAGATGGGAGGTAGAGATTGGGGAATAGAAAGGATAACATTTTGAAATGGGGTAGAGGTTACCGACACCAAGGGTGGTAGTGTTGCAACTGGTATATAGGAGACAACGGGTGTGGATGATCCTATGTTTTGGGTGGTGGATGAAGGTATGGTGGAGACTGTGGGTGAAATAGAGGTGGCAGATGTGGCGGTCAAAGCTGGCATGAGACCTAGCTGCGAAACAACTGGGGATAAAATAGGTGAGATCACCATGGTAGGAGGTGGAGCCGAGGTGGAAGTGATCATTAGGGATGGACATAAGGATACGAGCATGCCATAGATCAATTGACCCGAGGCATCTCGAGTGGAGGCATGGGTGAGGTAGTGGCTTAAAGTAGTGGGATTATGATCCAAGAGTCATGCAAACTCCGTGTCACCTATAGGAATGGTGATAGGTTGATTGGGATCCATGGATGATGAGATGGAAGGTGGTGAAGGACTAGGTGATGAAGGGCTAGGTGGTGAAGAGCTAGGTGGTGAAGGGCTAGGTGGAAGTGGAAGTCAACTAGTGTGAAATACAAGGGTGATTTCCTGACTATGGGTTAGCACCATGTGGATAGGAACTGATTTGGCAAGACTGTATTATGTTTGAATGGCACAGAACACAACAGAACTAGGAAAACCATCAACAATAAGTGAATTAGGTTGGCTGGTGAGATGTAAAACATCACAGGGTGATTGACACTAGTTTGGGTAAACTGATGCTGATTAGGCTTAACCGGTGCTAGTTACTATGAAAAACCAACAATCTGTTAAATGATGGTCCCAGACTAACAATTTTCACACATGATGAGACATAAGGTGACTGTGATTAAAGTAACGACAATATGAAAGGTGATAGGAGCCTTTTACAACTCAGAAAGTGAAATAGGTGTCTTTTGGATAGGTATCCAAGAAGACTTCAGACCGACACTGGTTGGGTTAAACTGATGCCGGTTAAAGATAACCGTAGCCGGTTACTGTGAAATTGTAATAGAGAATAAGAAAAGTGGTTGTAATTTAAAATTTTGGTGTTGAATCAAACCCAGAAGTATGAGAATGATGTAGATGTGGTCCAAGCACACTTAGACAAAGTCAAAATATACCGACTATGATGGGGAGTGTGCAAGGAAAGAGAAAAATAATGATCGAAAGCTCTCACCTCAAAACGTAACTCAAGCAAAACACTAACAAAGAACGTCCCTAGAGTGCCTATTCTTATGTTTGTTCAGCTTATGCTATTTTTATGGGTATTTGTGCAATGAAGCAGAACAATATAATTTCTTGGTGAGGAAGGCTTTCATGAAGAAATAATTCTAAAGGGTGAGGTTTTACAAATGTTATGGTGGGGCGGGCTTCACTCAAGTATGACTCGGACAGAGTAACTTGAGCCGGGTGCCCACCGTATCGTGATCGTGTGATCACCTACGGCTTCTTCCATTGTCCCTAGGTAGGATGTTGTTTAAGAATGTATGTATTTTGAATGTTTGTGTGGTTTGGTAAGACTCGATATTGAGAAAGAGAAAAGGATAGAAGTGCTTTTCTACGATTCGTTTGTCAACCATCAACCGGTCACGACTTCAACGTATAGGTTGCCCTCATTTAATGTGAGCTAATGAGTTAGATCGAATGTAGTGCACTTGTTTTAAACCCAAATCAAAAGTATGATATTCAAAGATAGAAATAGATGAATAGGAAGAGGGATGCTCTTTCACTAAAATTTAGAAAACAAGAATAATAAGGTTCTTTTTAAATACACCAAAAGAAATGTGTCTTTTGGAGCAAGTTGAAAGAAGAGAATGTTACCAAGGAGAAAGTCTTAATTTGAATGCTACTAGAAGGAAAAAAACACACAAAAATTTTCACCTACGAATGAAAAAAAGATGCAAGGAACCCCGAATGGGTCCCACTGGGTGTGCTTAAAATGTTTCACCTGATTTCTTAGTTTTTCTAAGAAGTACTTGGCCAAGCAGAGATAAGGTAAAGGTCATAAGAGGAATACCTATTTTTGGGATGGTTGAAGGTTGTATGTGCATGTATCTGAATCCTGAATCGAAGTGATTGTGAGACCTTCCTTTTGGCTAGGAGGAACTACTTGTATAAGAACCAAAACAAGACCACTAAAGAGAGTCAAACAATATATGCAGTGGACTGCCTAGCATGTGCTAGATCCTGGAAGTACGATACTTCCTAGATGGTTGTCAGTCCACTGTTTAAAACAATTCAATGCTGAAATAAAGTAAATATTGTCCTACTGTAGTTTAATATGATTTAGGCATCTCATACAAACAAAATAGACTAGATCTAATCTAACAGGCTAGGCTAGAAGGAGATCCAGAGGTCAAGTAGGTTGGTTATAGGTGAATCTGAGCTAACATGCTAGGTTAGATATAGATCTGAAGGTCAAATAGGTGTTCAGGTAGGTATAGGCTGGGAACAATGAGGTCAGGTTGAATGTGAGTCACAAACAAGTTGTTGTTTTGGCAGAGATAAGGAAAATAGAGACCGACCATGGTTCTACAAAACTGATGATGGTCTTATCGTGTAACCGGTGATGGTTAGAGAGAACCGATGATGGTTAGGTTGGGAACTGGTAAAATCACACAGTCTGAGTTTTGGGAGTTTTGGGGCAAAAGTGGAGTTGGTGGAAGGTAGGGATTGATCATAGAGGGGGTGTAAATATGTTGCAAAGGTCTGAGATTACTGAAGAGGTCAGATAGATAATTGGGCAAGGTATTAAGACGATTGGGTATAGAAGGTGGCTGAAACTGGAGAGAGGGAATGGACGAAGGGTGAAGGATTAAGTTCCTTTACCAAAAGTATTGTAGATGTTGATAAGCTAGATGAAATAGGTTGGAGGAGGATACTTACTCTTCTGTGAGGTACGGGTCTGAAGAATGATGAAGAGGTTGTTGTGTTGGATACCGACCTTAGGAGGCTTTTAATGTGAGGTGAGGGGATGAGTGTAATGTTAGGTTTTATTTAGGACATTGGTTTAGGGTTTAGGTTAATGGGTCAAATGATGGGGGTGGTTAGGTGAGGTGTATTTAATAAAGGCAATTATATTAAATAGGTGTGTGAGGGTAGTGAATTAATTTAATGTAAATAATTAAATTATTATGTGTGTGGGAAAAAGGCTATTAAATTAATTAAAATAATTAAATTAATATATATG
Source organism: Taxus wallichiana var. yunnanensis (assembly GCA_018340775.1). Classification (NCBI taxonomy): domain Eukaryota; kingdom Viridiplantae; phylum Streptophyta; class Pinopsida; order Cupressales; family Taxaceae; genus Taxus; species Taxus wallichiana. Next base: position 347,889,671 of record CM031241.1, on the reverse strand, counting down.
GAGATAAATGGAATTAATTTAATTAAAGTAATTAAATTAACATGTGTGGGGTGCAGAGGGTAGGTGCTAAGGTGTTGAGGATAAGAAAGTGATTATAGGGCTGCGGTAGGGGACCAAGGTGATTACGACACGATTTTGGTGTCTACAACTAACTTTAGTGAAGACTCCACGTAAGTTCCACCACCTTTTCATGCTTCTTCGCCTAACTCGGTAGTTCGTTGTCATTTATTACAAAAATCAAATCTCATAAATAGCTTAGGAACCATCACTAGATTACCAATGTCATACGACCCTCAGGTCCCCTTTCCTTATTTCATTAGTTTAGGGTTGATTCCCTTAGTTTAGGTTATGTCCATAGGTTAGTTTAGAAGTAATAACCTTAGGTTAAAAAAACATTCAATAAGTAATTTCCACCTTAGGTTAGGTCATAGCTCACAACCATATAGTATTAGGTATTAGATTAGAAATAGACCTAGCATCACCATAGGTGGTTCCCTCAATCTAGAACATGCAACATAGGATAGGATGTTGTCCCGATTACAGTAGACATAGCTAGAAAAATAGTTACATCTACCTTAGTTTAGAATCTTGTTAGGATATATCTCTTAGGTCTAGGACTTAGATTGTTCCTCAATAGTCCTGAAGCAGGCCTCATTTCACTTAACGTTGTTAAGCATCCTAAAGAGATCATACAAAAATATCTCGAGTTCATAACCTACAACAAAATGTAGCATGATCTTTCAAGAAGATAAAGGAATTTGTAAACATGCTAGAGTTCATTCCATTATGTCATCCAACCTCTGAATGTCAATTTACCATTCAGACCAGGTAAGAAGATTTAAAACATACCTTGGATCAATGGAATTGATCCAAGGATGTATTAATTAAAAAGAGATAAGTTTGCAACCATTATAACTAGATTACAACTCACCTATCAGAATTGAAAATAGATTCTTGCAAGCAAAAACATTTCAGCCTAATGAATCCAAGGGCGAAATGATTTATCCTTGGTAAGCATGATTTTCAACAATCAAAGGAACACACCGCATCAAGAAAATCACATGTCAACACTTGAAATGCAAAAGATAAATATAACAGTTTATAAAAGGTGTTACAAAAGGGACCTTTGTTTGACACAGGGTCCATACTGTTTCAAAGTTTAACTATATTATAGAAACTAGTTGTTTGATCATAGGTCAGGGCTAACATGTCCCTGATAGCCTTTGGTGTAATTACTACAACTATATTTTGGCCCTGGATTGTGTGGCTCTCTAAGTTGAAATAGGTCGCGCACGTCTGTATGAGCTCGGGCATGGGTGCGTAAGAGGAACCATATATTGGGTGAGAGTTGTGCTCCAAGTCCTAGAACTGAATGACTTAGAGTCTCCTAGAAGGTTGAACCTGGCACATGTTGCTTCTCTTAAATATTTAGGCATTTGTTGAGACTGGGGTCAAATATATCATCAGTTGGGTCGATGACCAGCGAAGGGTCATTGTATCGGGACAACAGATTTGGGTACCTTAACTTAGGCTGGTGCGGTCGAGGAGGAATGGGTTTCCCTGCATAGGATTTTGTTGCATGAACAAACTGGAGGTGGCCATGGTATCTCTGAATCTATAAATGACTCTGGAGGATTTGGAGACTTTGATATTCATCAATTAACTCAAAAAATTTAAAATGCTTCAGAATGACCCTGCTGAATAGCTCAAGGCACCTTTAATAGCCATTTCTACTTAGGGAGTAAAAGCTCACACGTTCTTGGAGTCACTTCTTATAATTTTCCTTTTAGGCGAGAGACCCGAGGCACCAAACTCGGTGACTTTTGATAGATCTTGCATTAATTGTGGATCTCTTCATTAAGAAAAGGGGGCCTTACCCTTGATGACAAATTCAAAGTGAGAAAAGAATGGGGAGGGCCTCCTTAAAAACTAAAAAGGCATAGACAGGGGAAACAAAACACGTGGAAAAATACTCAAAAGAAAAGCAAAGGCACAAAACACACAAAAAAAGAAGGGAAGCAAATATGTACATATGATACAATTTCCAAGGATACCTAAACATAGGGTTTCAAGTGAATCCCATTCACTGGGATAGCCAAAGGATCTCCCACCATGGTTTCAAGTTCAAACAAGTTATGCTTTGCTTACATGCACTGATCTTGAACGGTTCCTTGGTTTGGCTGCTTTGCATCCCAATTTAAGACGGTGGTTCCGACTTAGAAGTTTGGCTCCGATGTATTTTGATTGAACCATGTCTTGACTATTTGTTGGTGATTGATCATGGTTTCATGGGTGAGTTCATGCCTTTCCTAGAGTTCAACTAGCTCGGTGAGCCTCACTGGTATCACTCCATTTTCCTCTATCTCAAATCCTTTCAAGTAGTTGTAATGCAGGAATATCCAAAGAAATTGGCATCACAACACTTTTTCCATAGACTATTTCATATGGTGAAGCTTTCAGGATCTGTTTTGGAGTGATCCGATCAGCCCATAAGGTTGTTTTAACATGCTCATGCCATAACCTTTTATGCTCATGTCCCATCCTTTTGATGAGTCTTATCAGATTCTTATTTGTAGACTCTGCCAGGCCATTTCCTTGGGGGTAATAGTTGGAGGATGTCTTTAGATATATCATGTGCCTGACTACAAAATCAAACACTTTAGCTCCTAGGAAATATTTGGCATTGTCAGATATAATGGTGTGGGGGACCAAAACGTGTGGTGATATCTTGTAAGAGTCCTAGGATCACATTTTCAGTGGACTCCTTGGCGGAACCGCTCCGTCCATCGGGTGAAATAAGCGATCATTTGTGAGAATCACACGGTGTTTAGCACTTGAAGTCAGGTTAACCATTCCAATGAAATCAAGACCCCATTGTGTGAAAGGTTCTTCAATTAGGATGGGGTTGAGGGAAATGCCACATTTCTCAGAAACCTACGTAAACTTGACAAACCTTGCATTTGTTTGTTTCCACCTGGCTATCAACAAACAGGCTAGGCTAGAAATATCCTAGCTTGCAAGATCTTTATAGCTATGGTTTGGGCTGAAAAGTGACCACCTGAGTCTCCATGATGTAATTCCCTTAAGAATCTCTTGGCCTCCTCATCCTCTAGGCATCTTAACATTAACCCATTAAAATTCCTCTTAAAAAGGAAGTTGTCAATCATAGTAAAATGAGTCCCTTGTTGCCTATAATATCTCCTCTTTTTCAAGGGGAGATGGCCTGGGTACTCTCTCGGTTTGCATAAAATGGATTTCTGTCAGAGACCCATCCCTCAGGTATGTCCTCATGTAGTTACATTATCACTCGATTCACCATTCACTTGGGATAGGTTCCTGCGTCAAATATTGACACAACCCCTACCTCTCAAAATCTTTGTGGGTTTTAATTCTATGTCATATTTCAAGGATCTTAGTTATCCAATTTTCTCTTTTTTTAGTTATCTCACCCTCCATTATGTATTCTTTGACACTGGGGTGAGCCACCATGACCCAAATTTTGTTGTGCGTGACCAGATGTCTAAATTTATTTAGACCTTTGACTATGGCGTAGGCTTTCCTTTCCACAAAATTGTATCTTGTTTCATAGTCATGGAGGGTTTTGAAAAGAAAGCGATTGGGTGTTCCTCCCTTGTTCTCCTTTTTGAGTTAGCACAGATGCTATGCTATTTTTCCCCCATATACATACATAATGAAACTCTTTGAGAAGTCGGGGTTGTGGAGTATGGGGGCCGATGCAATAGCCTCTTTTATTGATTCAAAATACTGATGACCCTCTTCAGTCCATTTGAAAACTAGGTCCTTTTTTTAGCATGAGGGTGATTGGGCGGATAGTTCCCGTGAAATTTGATATAAACCTGCCAATGAAGTTGATCTTTCCTAAGAAGGATTGAACAACCTTCTTGTTGACCGTAGGGGAAGCTCCAAAATGGCCTTGACTCTCTCGAGATCAATGGAAACTCCCTCCTTTGACACCACATGTCCCAAGATATTTCCTTGGGGAATTCTGAAGATACATTTCTTTGGATTCAGAGAGATTCCAAACTCTTGACATTTTTAAACACAGCTTCTAAAGCATCAAAATGCTCTTCCACCATTTTAGTAAACATAGTAAGGTCATCAAGGTATATGAGGATTACCTTGTTTATCAACACCCGAATGTGGTGTCCATGGCTCTTTGGAAAGTAGCCCCTGCATTTGTGAGCCCAAAAGGCATTTTTGCGTAGGTGAAGGTTCCCCATTTGGTCATGAAGGTAGTTTTATGTTGATCCTTTTCCACAAGCCATATTTGGTTATAACCCAAAAAACCATCTAACAGAGAAAACATCTCGGAGCCCGCGACCATCTATAAAATTTGTTCCATAGAGGGCAGGGGGTAATGGTCTTTCAGGGAGGCCCTATTTAGATCTCGAAATCTATGCAGAGTTATATTTCACCATTCTTCTTCCTTACTGGAACCAGGTTAGAGACCCACGTCGTGTGCTTGATTGGAAAAATGATACGGGCTTCCAATAATTTTCTTAACTCCTCATCCATGAGGGCTTCCACCTTAGGGTTCATGGGCCTCTACTTTTGATGCATGGGCTTAGTCCCTTCCTCTAGGTCAATGGTGTGCTGGATAATGTCCTTATCATAACCATGGAGATCATCATATGTCTAAGCCATTACTTTATCATACTTGTGACACAAGGCCATGAGTCGGTCTCTTTCCTTTTGGGTCACCGACTTTCCAACTTTCAGTCGTTTGTCCCTAGCTATTTCTAGTTCTACATAGTCTTCTTTTACTACCTCAAACCTTCTTCGATCACGAACTAGCATCATTTGAGTCAAAAATATTCTCAAGAGTAATTAATCCTCTTGGGAGCTTATTCATCTTTAACTATATTATCTGGTCCCCATAGGTGCGGCTGATTTGCAAATTGATTAGATAGTTGGAGGAAATGTATGATCTGCCAGTCATTATCAAACACCTGCCAATGGTGTACATTGTCAAGGATAGAGGGGTGAATGATCACCTTTATGGTATCTTTATTTTTAAGCAGATCTTGGGTTGGGTCAAATTGAGACCCAATGGTAGCCATCATGTCCACTCGTGATCGATCATGGGGAACTACCTTAATGTTGAAGGCTTCAAAATCATCTATTAAATCCCATACCTAGTGTCGAGTAGGATCTCATCCTTGGGTTCTTAGTGGCGGTGGTATTCCTTACTTGTGTGACCACCAATTCCAAATCACCGAATACTCTTAGCTACCTAATACCCTCCTTTTGGGTGGTGCATAAACTATGCACCAAGGCCTCATACTCTGCCTTGTTACTAGTGTAGGAGAACTGGAAATGAACTAACTGGAGAATCTTCCTACCGGAAGGAGATTTGAGGAAAAATCCATCTCCTGAACCGTTTTTACTTCTAGCCCCATCAAAATGTAGGGTCCATATTAGAGGGTCACTGGGAAAGCTGGTCTTCCATGCATCACCTTCTCCTTTTACTTTTGGGATTGTGGGGTTTTCATTGAAGATGACATAAGTGCCAGGCTGGTTGAATCAAAGTTCCCAAAAGGATCTCCCAGGGGAAGATTAGATAGATGATCACCCTCTTGGGGCTCTCTGTCCTCTACATACAATTCTTCTTCTCTGGTGATCATAGCATGGGAGGCCTCGAAACTAGAAGGCACTTGGTCTGTTATATGCTCTTTGGAGAGTGGTTCTAACAAGACCTTCATTTTGGACCTGTACTTGGTTCGTAGGATTAAATGGGACCAATCCAAAGACATATACCCAGCCCAATCATTAATCACCACGATATCTTGTGAAATCTCGAGAGAGCGAGGTCCCTTGATAAATCCTATGGTGGGACATTAATCACCACGATATCTCGAGGCATGCAAACTTGCACTTTTGAGAATCTATCATGGATTTATATTCCTATGATAAGAGTTAAAAAGAAGCCTCAACTTAGTTGATTTAGCAATATGGATTTAGGAGTCCTTGAGCATAAATCCTATGGACCCACCTTGGAATAGATTTTAGCACTTCTTGGAGCAACTCCTTCTACTCGGGAATGCTTAGAAGATACCAAAAAGATTGTTGGTGGTTTTTCAGCTATCGTAACCTTCTCTTGATCGTTGTATAGTTGGTTTTATCTTCCCCTAGATGATAAGTTCTTTATATACCTTCGGGTAGTCTCTTTAATGATCCTTTTCTTGAAGTGGGTGTTATAGTTCAACCGAATAGGCATATAGTCATATGATAGGATTTATGGACTCCTCCCCTTCAAACAAGGCCAAGCAGCGAGTGCTTTGTGATCCCTAAGACTAGTGGGGTCCAACCTGTACATGCATCGTAACCTTCTCTTGATCGTTGTTCAGCTATCCCTAGATGTAAGTTCCCTGGGTAGTCTCTCAGGCATTGAGGATTATTGCAAGGAAGCACCGGTGTTAGGTCCTCAACCAGATGGTTTTTTCGAGGACGAGTTCTCTTCCACTATTGGGGGGAGCGGTTTGAAGAGGCGTTGGTATAGGGACTATTTGATTTGATGGTTGAGTGTTTGGTGGCCTCTGAGTATTCTAGTATGTAGAGGGGTAAGCGGGTCGGTTACCTTGGAAACTTTGATAATTTTTCCTTGGATAAGTTGCCTGATTCCTTTTAAGGTTCACTATCTCATTAGAAAAAATTCTCAGGATATTCCTCATCTCCTCCATTTCGGGAGAGGAAGATGAGGCCGTAGTGGTAGGAGTGGGAGTCATAACCATAGGGGGTAATTATATAAAGATGTAGGGGGTCGAGGATGGGCTCGGTGTTTGTGCTAAGGGGGCTATCTCGAGATTTATCGGTAAAAGAGTTCTAGGAGGGAGCTTCTCGGCATCTATTAGATTATTCTCAGCTTGGACCATAATGTTATAGGCATGTGGCAAAGAATCCCCTCCCAATGATTGAATCATTACCAAAATATCTGAATTTAGGGCTTTTAGGTAAAAGACAATAGCCATACCTGTAGGTGGTCTAGCCAAGGCTAGAATCCTTTTCTAGGTTTTATGGAACCGGGTGTTAAAATCTATCATCAATTCTTGCGGACCCTTTTTAATACCAATTAGTTGCTATAGGAGTGATGATCAATCTCCCTTTTTGCTAAACCTTGTCACCAACGACCCCCCTAATTGGTCCCAAGTACCAATAGTGTTAGGGGTTAAAGATCGGTACCATTCAGGGCCCTTCCCTTAAAAGAGGTAGCCAACAGATGTAAGGAAACATCTTATTCCCTTATATAATGTACTTTACATATTTCTGCTACATCTTGGAGATGCTCCTTGGGGTTTTGAAATCCTCACCACTAAATTTGGGTAATGCTTTTAACGCATTGGCTGGAATAGGGTTCCATACCGCCTGGGTGCAGGCAAGATGAGTGGGATTCCTTGATCCCATGAAACAAATGGTCTCAGAGGTGGAGGCTGAAGATGATCCATAATGATAGGTCTGAGGGTCCTAGTTGATTGTGTAAAAGGCCTCCCTAGTGGAGGGGTTGAGAGAGTCTGGTCTGGGGGGGACGGAGACCTCTAAACCTATCTCCCTCTTCTATGTCGTGGAGGAGATAGCTACAAATATTCGATCATACCCTCTTCCCTTGCTCTCTCCCTCATTTGCATTCGTTTGTTCCTTCAAGTGGGTGAGCTGGACCTTACTCTAGTTGATAGATTTTTGATGTTGTTCAATCCAGGGATTAATGTCCCACAGGCATGCTAGGAAAACTGTTAACGATAATCCTTAAGGATGAACCATAAGATTTGTAGGAAACCTTAGGTTGGTGAGATGTGCACCCTAAGGTGACCTCCAAATTTTAAAGAAGTTGGCTCTTCTCTAGTGGTTGGGGTAGGGTTAGAAGAAATTATGTAAATGACTAAAAATAAAAAGGTGATGCGCCAATCTAAGAGAAAGGAAAATGACAGAAAATTTGAGATATTTATCTAGAATAGTTGAAGGGCTAAACAACACAATCCACTACTCTGATAATGCAAAAATCTGAGGAACTGAAATGATTAATAATAAACAAAACAGGAAAATTCTAAGGGCATCAAACACGATGAATTTCCTGACTCATTTAGAACTACTTCTCATAAAAGAAATGAAGGTTCATAACATATGAAAATCCAATTGCATAGAATAAGAACTCTTTATTCATATAGAGAATGGGTATATAAGGCCCATGAAAGCACAAATTACACTTCTCTTCTATGACAAAGGCCTACTAAGGCTAGATTTTACAAAACATATAGAACTCTTCGCTTTCCTCCTCCTTTTTCTGGCCCAGAATTCTCTCCTTTGAGCCTTCTTCCCTACCTCCTTTTAAGGACCTCCTTTCTCTGTCACTCTCAGCTACCACCTTTTTACCTTCAATTTTGATAAGGCCTTGCACTTATCCTTCTAGCTCTTACCCCCAAATATTTTAAATGTAACACTACCACTGTCAATGTTTTAATTCGGATCTAGAATAAAGATTTCACTCCTTTATAGGAGTCCATGCATCCACCCCCTACTTGGTATTTCCACTGAGTCTCTAATTGGTGAAGCTCCCTTTTTTCCATGTGGATGGTTTGCACTTGTTTAGGGTCCTCTATTCCCAGGCTTATATCAAACATGCACTAGATAGACATGTGGAGAGCTTCCACGAGGCAGTCGTATCTTTGACTCTTCAACTTGCTTTGGGAGTGACCTTGTTAGAACTTGGACACGTGGAGATTTTGCGCTAGTCTGAGAACCTAATTTGAAGTTCCATCTTTAGGGCTGCGTCGATGGGACACATGGAAGACTTCCGCAGTGTTTTCATACTTAGTCGATTTTGTCCTTAAGTGATCGGAAGAACCTAGTGTTGGGGAAACAAAAATGTTCGATAAAATATTCTTAACAAAATAATATAATAATACCTTTGACGATATTAAATTTGTCTTATTGAGTGACTTGGATCAAAATTTATGACCATTTTAAGTTTCCCATGTTATTCTGTATAGTTGCGGTGCAGGGCCATCAAATTTAACTTTAAGGTAACTCCTACTGACATGTTAGCTTCCAATTAGGTCTTATAGTTTGTCCATTTTGATATGTGTAATTTGATTAACTCATAGATTTTAGGACCCGCGGAAAATAAAAATCCATGAAAAACAAGGATCCAGGAAAAGAAGGAACCTATAGAAAACTAGGACCCATGGAAAAAGAGAAACCCGCAGATTTTAAGGATCCACGGAAAAGAATAAACCTGGGTATTTTAAGGATCCGTAGAAAATAAGGTACCCACAAAAATAGAATCCATGAGAAAAGAAGGAACCCATGAAAAACTAGGACATGCGGAAAAGAAGAAACTGCGGAAAACTAAGACCGAAACGAAAAAGATAAAGCCGCGTATTTTATAGTTCTAAGAAAAAAGTGGAAGATGGAAGAAGAGGGAGATAAAGAAAAGAGGAAGAAGGAGAAAAATAAGAGGAAGATGAGAAAAGAGGAAGGAGAAAACAAAGAGAGGATGAGAAAATACCTCATTTTTGAATCAAGTTGTTCTTGAATAAACGTGAGTGTTTATTTGACAACATTTACCTTAATTTCCTTCAGTGTCTATTTCATCCAAAGAACTTATGTGCAAAAAGATACTGGATCAATATATGGGTAAGTGGATGAATTTGGGGGGCCAAAAAGTGGACAAAAACCTAAAAATGAATGAAATACGATCACGTTTTGCAATAACGTGATTGCGTTATGTTTTCTAGGCTCGGGAATTTATGAACCTAAAACACGTATGTCTTTATAAAGCACTTGCATTATAATGCGTATGCGTTTATATGAACATAAAACACGTATGTGTTTTTCTCTATATGAAGTTTGTAAGGGCTGGAAGGAGCCATATTTAGTAAAATAAATGTTAAGTATAAGAAATAATAAGATTAGTTCTTATAAGATTTTATTATTTCTTTATACTTTTAAAAAGTATAAAGAAATAATAAAATCTTATAAGAAATAATCTTATTATTTCTTATACTTTAAATTTATTTTACTAAATATAAGAAATTAGGGTCACTCTGCACTTGATGGAAGTGGTCCCGTAGTTCTGATAGTGATAATCTAGAAGATAGTTTTTCAAAATCTAATCTAGTCAGTACTTACTCATTTTCAAAATTTCAACAATGACCTAAAACTTTCAAGCCATATATATTGTATTCGGTCTTTGTTTTGTGAAAACATATAGTCGTTTTGTAGGTTTTTGATCTTCTAGATTGTATTTTGGCCCTACCACTGCTTGAATTGGTACTAATTTTGAAATTTGGTCCATAATTCACTTTAGTGACCATAAATCAGCTCTATGATGCTTGTCTACTTCTTACTAAAATGAGATCCTTACTAAAACGATGTTTAGGGTTTAGGGTTTAGTGTTTATAATTAAATGTTTAAGGTTTAAGGTTTAGGTTTTAGGGCTCAATATTTAGGGTTTGGGTTTTAGGGTTTAGGGCTCAAGGGTAAGGGTTTAGGGTTTAGGGTTTAGGGCCTAGGGTTTAGGATTTAGTGTTTAGAGTTTTTAGGGTTTATGTTTTTGGCTAGGGTTGAGGATTTAGGGCTCAGGATTATGGTTTAGTGTTTAGTGTTTAGGATTTAGGTTTCGGCTTGTTTAGGGTTTATGGTTTATGGTTTAGTGGTTAAGAGCTAGGGTTTAGGGTTTGGTTTGTGGGTTTGGGGTTTATGGTTTAGGGCTTAGGGTTTAGGGTTTAGGGTTTAGGGCTTAGGATGGTTGAGGGCTTATGGGGTTAGGGTTGAGGATTTATGGGCTCGGGATTATGGTTTAGTGTTTAGTGTTTAGGATTTAGGGTTCGGGTTCGGGGTTTAAGGATTAAGGTTTAGGGTTTAGTGTTTAGGATTTAGGATTTAGGGTTTAGGTTTTGGGCTCAGGGTTTAGGGTTTAGGTTTCATAGTTTAGGGTTTAGTGTTTATAATTTAAGGTTTAAGGTTTAGGGTTTAGGGTTTAAGGTTTAGGTTTTAGGGATCAATATTTAGGGTTTGGGTTTTAGGGTTTAGGGTTTAGGGATCAAGGTTTAGGGTTTAGGGTTTAGGGCTCAAGGCTTAGGGTAAAGAAATATTACCCAATACAACTATCTTCTTTTTCCCATCACATGGGAAATATTTCACTCATTGTAATGTTCTTATGTCTTACCCATTCTTATTAGTAATTGATAGAGAGTATTCAACTGAAAAGGGTTCATCAACTTCGTAGGAAGAACATTCAAAGAGAGTCATCACAATTTGATGTCTTTCATCTATTGATATTTTGAAGGAGGGAAATGGGTAAGTGCACCAATTTGGGGGACAAAAGTGGGTCCTAAGTGGACACATTTTTCTGAAAAAAAAAAAACTTCAACTTGTACGAGTTTTTCGAAATAGTTACACTAAAAATTGGAAGATGTTGTAGAAATATGAATCGTAGAATTTTGAGTCTAGTTTCTAAGCTACTAAATTTTATTGAAAACAAATAAGTTTAAGTGGGTCAAACAACTAAAATACCAATATATGCTCTTGTTTTTGTTAAAAAACATAATAGAGTGACTTTCATGCCCCCCACCATTTTTTGAGCACCATTTAGTATTTTTGAAAACCCTTTGGTAGAAAGATAGCTAGGAGCATCTAGTTTGGGTTCCATTTTTAAAAATATTTTTAGCAAATATTTTTTTATTTATGATTTTTCTAGTACAATTTTTTTATGTTTTGAAAAATAACGGAGCTTCGACCATGCCCCCAACTACCTCAAAAAATATCAAAAATTAGATTTTTTTTTTAATATGTATAGAATTATGCCTAGTTTGGGCTAGTATAATTTTTTTTAATTTCGATCACCCAAAAAAAAGATACACCATGAAAGATAGACATATTTACACTTCAAAAAATAGCTATAAAAAGGCATAGTTAGAAAATAAATAATATGGATACCTTATATTAGTCAAAAAAATTGGAAAATTATATTTTAAGAAAGAAGAGACTCTGCTCTATGTCGTGGTATAATTTTTAAAAAATGGATCGATTGTTTTATTTTGATTTATCATAGAGGAAGTGTCATTTTTACATTTTCTTGTAAAAACTCGATGTTTGTTGTGTTTTTACAGGTCCATGCCTCAGGCTTGGGGATCCAAACTAGATCCCAAGCCTTGAGGCATGGCTTCGGGGAAAAGAGAAGATGTAAAACGCTTACGCATTACATAACGCGTATGCATTACATAACACGTACGAAGTATAAGTTTTTCATTTATTATTATTTATATTTTATTATTTCTTATAATTTAAATTTATTTATGTAAATATAAGAAATTAGGGTCACTCTGCACCTTATGGAATTAGTCTCATAACTCCATGAGTCATGGTTTAGGAGATAGTTTTTAAAAGTATAATCTGGTCAATACATAGGTAATTTTTCAAGATTTCAGCATTTAGCCTAAATATTTTAGCATTTAACTTCTACAATCAAAACCCTAAACCATAGGCCATAAACCTAAACACTAAACTGTAAACCTTGAGCCCTAAACCCTAAACCCTAAACCCTAAACCCTAAACCTTAAACATTCAGCCCTTACCCGTGAACCCTAAACCCTGAGCCTTAAGCCCTAAACCCTAAGCCATAAGCCCTAAACCCTAAACCATGAACCATGAGCCCTAAATGCTAAACCCTTGAACCGTAAATACTAAATCCTAAACCCTAAACCCTAACCCCTAAACTCTAAACCTTAAACACTGTATCTTAAACCCTAAACCCTAAGCCTTGAACCCTACACCCTTATCCCTAAGCCCTAAAATCTAAACCCTAAACCCTAGACCATATACCCTAAGCCCTAAGCCCTAAAATCTAAACCCTAAACCCTAGACCATATACCCTAAGCCCTAAGCCTTAAACCCTAAACCTTAAACCCCTAAACCCTAAACCCTAAACCCTAAACCCTAAACCATAAACCTAAACCTTAATCCCTAAACATTAAATCCTAAACCCTGAACCATAAACCATAAAACATGAACCGTAAACCATAAACCCTTATCCCTAAACACTAAATTCTTAACCCTAAACCCTAAAAATTAAACACTAAATCCTAACCTCGATCCGTAAACCCTAACCATAAACACTAAACCATAAACCCTAAACCTAAAACCTAAATCCTAAACCATAACCCTAAACCTTGAACCATGAACCCTAAACCCTAAACCTTAAACCCTGAACCATGAGCCCTAAACCCTAAACCCCAAACCTTAAACCCTAAATCCTTAACCTCGATCTGTAAACCCTAACCATAAACACTAAATCCTAAACCCTAAACCTAAAACCTAAATCCTAAACCATAACCCTAAACCTTGAACCCTAAACCCTAAACCCTAAACCTTAAACCATGAACCATGATCCCTAAACCCTAAACCCTAAACTACAAACCATATTTCATCAATATTTCCTAGTCTCGTGCCTAGAACCATCATTGAGTCTACTTATAGAACTACCTTGTTTATGAGAGGTGGGACAAGTAACTAAATGGATATGACATCTACCTTATGCCTTGCAATGCATATTACACATCTCTTCCAAACTTGTTTCTCCCCACATATACTTGTGCTCTTGAATGTAAATTTATTCACACTCTGAAACAAATTTCAAATTTCTCATATTTCCATATATGGTATTATGCAAGCCAAGATAACCCATTGGAAAGCTAGAAAAAAATAACCATAACAAAACAAAAATTAATATTAAAGGAAAACAAAAGAAACATAGAGAATATATCAATACAGAGTTGTAGGATCATAATTAAATTCCCGGTAGTATCCTCTCCTCCAGGAGAAAGATAAAGTTCAATTGTTCTACTGGAATGGATATTAAATTTGATATAACTTCCTAAAGTGTTGAAAATAAGCATAAAACGAGTGGAATGGCTAAGAACACTAGGGGTTATCAATCACCTAGTAAATATTTTTGTTTAGTTATAAATAGGAGTTACAGCCTCTACAACTTAGTGACCATCCATTCATTGATAATTCATTATATGATAAACCCATGGATGTTCTCAAAATCCCTTGAATAAAAAGATAGGGGTAGTCATCAATCCTAGTGAAGGGTGTGATGTGATTTCCAAGCAACTTAAAATTCATATAGATTTAGAGGTCATAACAAAATTTATAAATATCTTCATCATATAAATGGAAGCCAAGTAATGAGTGTCTCCTGTACATCCAAGGATTGAGGAGTCTTGGGTTATTTGGAAGGATTGGAAAATCAGGAATATGACATTTCCCTCCTTCAAAATATCAACAGAGATAAAAACATCAAATTTTGATGACTCTCTTTGAATGTTCTACCTACAAATTCGATGAACCTTGAAATCTGTGACCTAAACCCTTAACCCTCAACCATGAGACCTAAACCCTAAACTATAAACCCTAAACCCTAAAACCAAAATAATAAATCCTAAACCCATAACCCTAAACCCTTGACCCTAGACCCTATATCCTAAGCCTTAAGCTCTAAACCCTAAATACTAAATCCGAGCCTCGAGCTCTAACCCCTAAACCTTAAAACATTAAATCAGATCGTGAACCTTAAGCCATAAAACATGAAACATGAACCTAATCCCTAATCCCTAAACCTTAAGCCTTTAACCCTACACCCTAATCCTTAAGCCTGAACCCCGAGCTCTAAACCCTAAATCTACTGACCACGATCTCTAACCCCTAAACCTTAAACCCATAAATAACCTCTAAACCTTAAACCCGTAACTCGAACTTGGAACCATGAGTCAAAACCTTAAACCATGTACCCTAACCCCTAAACCCTAAACCTTGAGCCCTGAGCCCTAAATCGTAAACCCTAAACCTTAAGGCCTAAATGTTAAATCCTAAAGGTCCCTAAATCCTAAACCTTAAACCCTAAAAAATAAATCATAAACCCTAAACCCTGACCCCTAATCCCTAAACTTTAAACCCCAAGCACTAAACCCTAAGCCCTAAGCCCTAAGCCCTAAACCCTAAGCCCTAAACACTAAACCCTAAACCCCGAACTCTCGATCTAAACCTTAACCCTAAAATTCAAACCCTAAACCTTGATCCTTAAACCCTAAACCCAGAACCCTTTACCCTAAACCCGAACCCTAACCTTTAAACCTTAAACCCTAACTCCTAAACCCTAAACCGTAAACCCTAAATCCTCAACCCTAAACCTTAAACCCTAAGCCCTAAACCCTGAACCCTTAACTCTCAACCCTAAACCCTCAACCCTGATACCTAAACCCTAAACCCTGAACCCTTTACCCTAAACCCTGAACCATGACCTTTAAACCTTAAACCCTAACTCCTAAACCCTTAACCATAAACAATAAATCCTCAACCCTAAACCTTAAACCCTAAATCCTAAACCCTAAACCATAAAACCTAAATCCTCAACCCTAAACCTTAAACCCCGAGCCATAAACCCTAAACCCTATACCATAAACCCTAAGCCCTAAACCCTAAAATCTAAGTCCTAAATCCTAAAACCTAAACCTAAACCCTAAACCCTAAAACCTAAACCCTAAACCTTGAGCCCTAAACCCTAAACCCTAAGCCCTGAACCCTCGGCCCTAAGCCAAAACCCTAAACCTTGAACCCTCAAACATAAACCCTAAAAACTAAAACGACTAAACCCCGAACCCTCGACTCTCAACCCTAAACCCTAAACTCTCGGCCACGATCCCTAAACCCTAAACCCCAGAACCTCAACCCATAAACCATAAACCCTCAACCTTGAACCTTGATCCCTAAACCATAAACCTTGAACCATAAACCAAAAACTCTAAACCCTAAACCATGAACCCTTAGCCACGAGCCCTAAATCCTAAACCCTAAAATATGAACTATGAGCCTTAAACACTAAACCCTAAATCATAAACTCTAAACCCTTAGCCCTAAACCCTAAACCCTAAACCCTAAATCGAAACCCTCACCCAAAGCAAAGTCCTAAAAAGATCATTTAGCGTGTTTAAGGTGATCGATCACCTTAAACACTATTTAGTTTCACACGATCGACTCATTTAGTTTTTATGAGAGACTACTTCCTTTGAAGGAATAAAAACACATTTTGGCCATTTTGTAGTTAATTGAACACCCTTGAGAACAAGATAAAATGAGCTAGTCATGTCACCAAGTTATCAAGGACCATTAATTACGAAGTATTAAGGTATCGTTTATCTCCATAAGAGACATATGAGAAAAATCATGTATGATAATCATGAATTTGATTCCATGAAAGGATGATTTTAGAGCTAGGAAAGGTGAGGGGATGATATTTATATGGAGCACCATGTTTCTAAGAATGAACAATCATCGAGTTCACTTGATGCAATTCACTTGGTACTATTCATAACAACTCAGTCAACACCTAGTAGTGTTATCACACCTTAAGGAGGAGGCACATTACAATCACCTCGTTTTGGCCATGGGACGGGAATCACATTAAGGAATAATCCTCTATCTACAAAGTGAGGATCTCTTTTTAGTAAGAAGTAGACAAACATCATAAAGTTAATTCATGGTCACTAAAGTAAATTATGGACCAAATTTATAAATTAGTACCAATTCAAGCAATGGTAGGGCCAAAATCCATTTTAGAAGGTCAAAAAACCTAAAAAATGACTATATGCTTTCCCAAAACAAAGACCGACTACAATATATATGCCTTGAAAGTTTTAGGTCATTTGTTGAAATCCTAAAAATGAGTAAGTACTGACCAAATTAGATTTTGAAAAACTATCTTCTAGATTATAACTGTTGGAGCTACAAGACCACTTCCATAAGGTGCAGAGTGACCCTAATTTCTTATATTTACTAAAATAAATTTAAAGTATAAGAAATAATAAAATAAATCTTATACTTCATACGTGTTATGGTTCGGTGATTCCCAAGCCAAAGAAATTAAAATGCGTACGCATTTTGGTTTTTTTAGATTCTTGTCCACTTTTTGGCACCCCAACCGTGCACTTACCCAAATGTCAGATTCTTGAATTTCCAATCCTTCCACACAATCCAATAGTCCTCGATCCTTGGATGTACAAGGAGACACTGTTACTTGGCTTCAATTTAAAATGATAGAGATTTGTAAATTCGTGTTATGACCTCTAAATCTAAAGGAATTTAAAGTTTCTTGGAAATCACATCACACCCTTCACTAGGATTGATGACTACCCTTATCTTTTTGAAGGAATTTTGAAAACATCCATGGGTTTATCATATAAGGAGTTATTAATGAATGGAAGTTCACTAATTCGTAGGCTAGGTGGATCCCATTTAGAACTAAACAAGAAATATTTACTAGGTGATTGATAACCCCTTTGTGTTCTTAGCCATTCCCATGTTTCTATACTTATTTTGAACACTTCGGGGAAGTTCTATCAAATTTACTATCCATTCAATAGAACAAGAACTTTCTCTTTCTCCAGAGGAGATGATACTCTGAGGAAATTCAATTATGATCCTACACCTCCACATTGGTATATTCACTATGTTTCTTTTGTTTCCTTTAAGATTAATTTTTGTGTTGTGATGGTTATTTTTATAGCTTCGATGGGTCATTCTAGCTTGCATAATACCATACATGGAAATATGAGAAATGTGAAATTTGTTTGAGTGTGAATAAATTTACATTAAAGAGCACAAGTACATATGTGGGGAGAAACAAGTTTGAAAGAGATGTGTAATATGCATTATAAGGCATAAGGTAGATGTCATATCCATTTAGTTACTTGTCCCACCTCTCATAAACAAGGTAGTTCTATAAGAAGACTCAATGATGGTTCTAGGCATGAGACTAGGAAATATTGATTAAATATGGTTCGGGGTTTAGGGTTTAGGGCTCATGGTTCGGGGTTTAAGATTTAGGGTTTAGGGTTCAAGGTTCAAGATTCAAGGTTATGGCTTAGGATTTAGGGTTTAGGTTTAGGGTTTAGGGTTTAGGGTTTAGGGTTTAGTTTTTAGCGTTTATGGTTAGGGTTTACATATCTGGGTTAAGGATTTAGGGTTTAAGTTTTATGGTTTAGGGTTTAGGATATAGTGTTTAGGGATTAGGGTTTATGGTTTACGGTTAAGGTTTAGGGTTTATGATTTAACATTTAGGGCTTAAGTTTTAGGGTTTATGGTTTAGCGATTGGGGTTTAGGGTTTAAGGTTTAGGGCTTAAGGTATATGGTCTAGGGTTTAGGGTTTATATTTTAGGGCTCGGGGATAAGAGCATAGTGGTCTAAGGCTTAGGGTTTAGGGTTTAGGTTTTATGGTTTAGGATTGATATTTAAGGTTTAGGGTTTGGGGTCGGGTTTAGGATTTAGGATTTAGTTTTTACGGTTCGGGATTTAGGGTTTATCATTTAGGGTTCATAGGTCACGGTTTACGGTTTAGAGCTTAGGGCTTAGGGTTTAGGGCTTAGGACTTAGGGTTTAGGGCTTAAGGCTCGGGGTTAAGGGCTCATAGGTAAGGGTGAATGTTTAATATTTAGGCTTTGGGGCTTAGGGTTTAGGGTTTAGGTTTTAGAGGTCTAGGGATCGTGGTTTAAGGTTTAGGGTTTAGGGCTCAAGGTTTACTAGTTTAGGGTTTAGGTTTATGGCCTAGGGTTTAGGGTTTCGATTGTAGAAGTTAAACGCTAAAATCTTTAGGCTGAATGTTGAAATCCTGAAAATTACCTATGTACTGACCAAATTATACTATTAAAAACTATCTCCTAAACCATGACTCATGGAGTTATGAGACTAATTCCATAAGGTGCAGAGTGACCCTAATTTCTTATATTTACAAAAATAAATTTAAAATATATATAATAATAAATGAAAAACTTATACTTAAACATTTATTTTTGTAAATAAAAGCATGCTAAAGGAATATACAATGTTCATACTATACAGAACGCGTACGCATTATAACGCATATGCATTATAGTGTGTGCACGATATAACTGCGTACAGCGTTTTACATTTTTACTTTTTCCAAGCCATGCCTCAAGGTTTGGGATCCGATTTGGATCCCCGAGCGGCGTGGACTCCGTACAAACACAACAAACAACATGTTTTTGCGGGAAAATGAAAAAATGTCACTTCATCCATGATAAATCAACAAAAACCAATCAATTTGTTTAAAAAAATTATACCATGACATAGAAGCGAGTTTCTTGTTTCTAAAAATATAATTATTTAAATTTTCTTATGAATATAAGGTTTCCGTATTATTTATTTTCTAAGCTTGTCTTTTTACAACTATTTTTTAAGTTAACATATGTTTATCTTTCATCTTGTATCTTTTTTTGGCTCATCCAAATTGAAAATAAATTATACTAGCAGAAACTAGGCCTAATTCTATACATATTCAAAAAAAATTCTTATTTTTGATATTTTTTGAGGTAGTTAAGGGGGCATGGTCAGAGCTCCGTTATTTTTCAAAACATAAAATTTTTGTACTAGAAAAATCATAAAAAAACTAAACAATTTCTTTAAAAATGTAAAAACTTCTAGCATAAACTAGATGCTCCTAGCTATATTTCTACCAAAGGGTTTTCAAAACTACTAAATGGTGCTCAAAAAATGGTGGGGGCACGAAAGTCACTCTGTTATGTTTTTTAACAAAAATAGGATCACCTGTTGGTATTTTAGTTATTTGACCCACTTAAACTTATCCATTTTCAATAAAATTTAGTAGCTTAGAAACTAGACTCAAAATGCTACAATTCATGTTTATACAACATCTTCCAATTTTGAGTGTAACTATTTCAAAAAAATCATACAAGTTGAAGTTTTTATTTTTCAAAAAAATGTGTCCACTTAAGACCCCCTTTTGGCCCCCCAACTTGGTGCACTTACCCATATTATACCTCTGTTGTAGATAAAGAAACAAAATTTTGTTTCTTGCTCAACCAAGATATTAAATTGTTACCTAAAAATAATGCACCTCCACTTGTAATTTTTTCTATCATCAATAAAAACAGTCTAATCTGCATCTATATATGCTTTTAAAGTGAAATTTTCACTTCTATAATACCAAAAACCATAATTCAATGTATCTTTCCTATATTTGAATATTATTTTGATAGCTTACATATGCATTTCTTTTGGAGTATCTTGAAAACATGCTATCATGCCTACTGCTTGCATCACATCTAGTATTGATGCAATTACATTTAATAAACTTCCAATCATTGATATGTAGAGAGTCTGATTTGCTTCATGAGATTCATCATCCTTGCTTAACTTACAACCCGTGATCATGGGTGTACTTACTGGATTGCAATCTTCCATTCTAAATTTCTTCAACATCTCCTTAATATACTTGGTTTGTCAAATGAATATGCCTTTGTCAAATTTTGAGAATTTTTAATCGAGGAAGAATGATAACTCACCAAACATTGACATTTCAAATTGTTTTTACATTTCCTCAACAAACGCTTGACACATCATATCACTACTTTCTTTAAAAATAAGCATCTGATTCTCACCTTCAATTTTGATGTAAAGATTTTTGTGAGCAATACCTTTCTTAAACCCTTGTTTTTGTAGATATTTTCTAGTCTTGGATATTGGGCTACGAGGTCTTATTTTAGCCCATAAACAAATTTCTTAGCTTGAACACATAGTTCTTATCATTTTATAATATGAACCCATATGGTTGTTGATATATATTTATTCTTCAAAATTTCCATTCGAGAAAATATGATTTGATGTCCATATGATAGACTTTAAAGTTATTAAAACAAGCAAATGCTAAAAACATTCCAATGGCCTCTAAATGAGCAACATGAGAAAAATTTCCTTCAAAATTAACACCTTCAACTTGTGCATAACCTTTGCATACTAACCTTGCTTTATTTCTTACAACTTGTCCATCTTCATTCAACTTGTTCTGAATACCCACTTGGTGCCAATCACATTTTTCCTTAGGTCTTGGGAAAAGCTCCCAAGTCTCATTCTTCTCTATTTGATCAAGTTATTCTTCCATAGCTCTAATCCAATGCTTGTCTTCTCTTGCTTCAGTAAAAGTTTTAGGTTCAATTTTGGACAACAAAGACATATTTACATACTCGGTTGTATTTGTTTGACCTTCTTCTATTCTATACTCGATGTTTTTGTCACCTATGATCTAACTTTTACGAATGATTATTTTAGACAAATTTGGATGGTGTTTTTGTATCTTTTCTTTCAACTTCTTCCTTTTCATCTTCATCCTCTTTTTATTCTTCGCTGTTGGCCTCATTTAAATAATCAATTTCTTGTATCCTGCTCTTTTTATACTTGATATCATCTACCTTCACATTTTCACTTTCAACAATCTTGAATGTTCTCATATTGTAACATCTATAGGCCTTTCTCATTGAGGAATAACCAAGAAAAATACCTTCATCAAATCTAGAATCAAACTTACCTAAGTCATCATCATCTCTTTTGATATAACATTTTCTTTCAAATACTCTAATTTTTTGATAGTTTATATTATGTCTTTCCATAGTTCATAATGTGTCTTGTTTTTATTTACTACGATATGACCTCTATTAAAAATGTAGACTATTGTGTTGAATTCTTCTCTCAAAACATTTTCTAGTATTTAGGATTCATTTAACATGGTTTTAGCCATCTCTTGTATCGATTTAATATCATTTGTATTAAATCTTATTTGAAGTAGTAACTAACGCATAACGAATGATATTCGAGATGATAAAATAGAGTAATATAAAATAAATAATCATTCAACAATGTAAAACACTAAGAAAATGAAGGAAGAAATTTGACTTAGGTGATTCTCGCGCAACCTCGAAAAACTCAAGATTATGTATCTCTGGAACAAGCTAGGAACAACGTTGTAATGGCTCATTGAGGGTTCAAAAACCCAAGAATATACAAGATAGGAGTGCCCATAGGAGGGGAGGAGTGCCCCAAGCGCTAGTGGCTGATCTAGGTGCTTGTGTATGCGGATATGCTCAAGTTCTTATCCTTTCTAGGTTAGACGATCTTTCATGTTATTGACTCCTTGTCACTTTGGCTCCACTGTTAGGGCGTCGGTCATACCTGTACCTAGAAAAAAATGTACACCTACACATACCCACAAATCACATCAAATATAATAAAAAATATGTGGGAAGGGAGTTGGGTGACCTTGGTAGTCACACGAAGAGTGAACTTATGATCAAGCACCACACTACATCTCCGACTCCATGTAGTTATTCACGTGTGTATCTTACGTGCCCTAGGTTTTCCTTGTACAAGTTGCACGATGATAGTGGGATAGATTTAGATTGTCCAAGTATGCAAAATGTGTGTGAAAAATATAATGAACTCCCTCCTTTGTAGTGTATGAAGATTGATGCAGATTTTGTACGTTGTGTGAATGTGCTAGATATGTACTTTTAAGTTCTCTTATTTCTTTGGGAAAGTGAGGTGGTGATAGATAATATTTATAGTGATAGATAATGTTTATAGTGCTTAGACCCTTATTTGAAAGAAATAAGCGAGTATATATATGATTCCCTCGTTAGGAATTATCCATGTTAGTGCTCACATTATGGATTAGCATAATAATTATATTTGTGAGCTAGTAAAATATCTATGTGAGTAAGGTGCAATAACAACACATATTACAAGTTTATTATATTATTATTTGTGTGACATTTTGTTGTTAAACCAAACTCACCTTATAGGGGTTTGGTGGTTTGTTAGTTTCCTAAATTATAGGGGCCCAAACATCCTATATGTATGGCTGTTATTCATTGTATTATGTATCTCAGATGCTGAATAGAAGATTATTTTGTGATTAATTTTCTATTGTACCATCATCTGGTATCAGAGCAGGCGACATGGAGGAATGAAATAAAGATGTGGGGCAAATTTAGAGTATTTTTCCCTGATTATGAAAGCTTCCCAAATACGTATATTCGAGATTAGATTAGTGTAAGAAGGTTTATGTGAGAATAAGAAAGATTATAAGAACAATTTTATCCTTGATCCTGACTGCATCTAATTCATTGAGCCGTCCCCTGGTCTAGATACGTGTGCAGATATGAATGTTAAGTGGTTGAGAAAATGAGTAAAAACTCATTGTACTCAAATCTGCGATCAAAATTGTTTTCCTTGGCTCTATCAAACATTGGATCGATAGTTTATGATACAAATTCGAGCGGTTCGTTTGAATCCATTCAAGAGATTTTGTTTCTTTGGATCAAGATTTAGATATTATTTCATGGTTACAAGTTCTGCCGATCCGTGTAGATATTTCTCTTAAAGATCGACTTCCAATTTTCGTATTGGTGGTGCCTCAGGGCTGCATTCAGTTATAATTACAATTGTACAACAATAAGCTCGTAAATATGTGTGAAAATCATATTATCTTTACATTTTTACTTCACATTGATCTGTTTTATATCGTAAAGCTACTTGTGGTGGTGAGGCAGCTCGAATCTAAAAACACAGGTGTCAAGCGTCATGCTCTCCCAACTGGCTGATTTTGTTTCCACACGGATCTCTCGTTTTTGTCACTAGTTCCCTCATGAATTCAGGCCTCCTATGCATGTTTAAAACTCTATACTCGTATGATATTATTATCACCGTGAGGTCAAATTTTAATATATATATATATATAGCATCAATACATATCATTTTGTCTTATTATTCACGGTATATATTTGTCGTATATATTTATTTTATTATAGTCTCAAATTCATTTAGGGTTAGTATTGTGTAGTCACAATTAAATGTTTAATAATGAGCAACTTATCATATTGTCTCATAAAAAGGCAAGTAGGGGCCTTCTGTCAATTTGTGTCAACTTGTTAAAACCATAGAGTCAAAGTAGTGTAAATAGTATTTCCATCAAATGTTGTTAACAATTAATTTTATAGAGTCAAAATACTGTCTTGATTCAAATAGAATATTTAGTTTTTTTAAGTCAAAAGTGTTGTAGTCAAATTTGTGAGTTATTGAAAGTCATGTATTTGTAAAAATAATACATAATAAATTTTTAAAAAATTGTCTTACAAATGTATTTTCGGTGTTACCCGATGTCCGAGAAAATAAATGATTTCACATTGCGGGGGAATAATACACAGTATGGGAATCGTTAAGCTCCATGATCAAATCCAAATGAGTTAGCAACATGAGATTGGAGGATGGAGGCAATGGAGGCAGGAGGATAATCAACATCCTTGAGTTCATCACTACCTTAGAGGTCATGCAAATTGCTTTAGTGACACCTTTTGTTGTGTGTGATGAATAAGAATAGATGAGCATCCATGTTCATGTGTGTAGTATAATGTTTGTGTTTCCCTTGTGATGATGATGATGATGTGGAGATTTGTACCATTGATACTATTACAGGAAGTGTTCTTGATCAAATTAACTTGATGGTTGATGTGAATTGGTTGATGGGTCCCAATTCATGTATTCACTTGGATAGGTTGATGGGACCCTATTCATGGATGATGTAGTTCTCATAGTCAGTGTTGAGGATCAAGACCATGTGCAGAGCTATAGAGCGGCATGTTGCTTGGTTGAAGATGGTGTTTTCCCCATGTTCACACTAAGGGGGAATGTTAGGAACTATCCATGTTAGTGCTCACATTATGGATTAACATAATAATTATATTTGTGAGCTAGTAAAATATCTATGTGAGTAAGGTGTAATAACAACTCATATTATGAGTTGTTTATTATATTATTGTTTGTGTGAGATTTGGTTGTTAAACCAAACTCACGTAATAGGGGTTTGGTGGTTTGTTAGTTTCCTAAATTATAGGGACCCAAACATCCTATATGTATGGGTGTTATTCATTGTATTATGTATCCCAGAGGCCATTTGAATAAAAAGTTATCTGTGTTTAATTTTTGTTGTACCATCATCCATAGTTTGAATTTCGTAATTGACAATTTGAAAGGCCAACCTAAAGTGTTAAAAGGTGACAAAGAAGTGAAAAGGACCCTAAGGATTAAAAATAAGATAGAGGCAGTCAAGAGCACCCATGATGGAAAGGAGTGCATGTGCGTTTCTATCTTAACTAGGCACTAGTGTCGAGGCCATAGAAAGATAAACCATTCAAGTGTCGTGGGCAAAGTCTGTTAGATGTGTAAAGCTACTTAAAGTGTAAGAGATAAACAAATCAAAAGGCCAAAAGGAGTTGTTAAAGACTAGTTTTCTTGCTTTAGAATCATGTATACATTAGTATGTTTTATGACCTAGAAATTTACTTAAGTGTATAGATTTTGTTTCGACATTTGTCTCCATTTTATGTTGTTTTCTCGATAGCATAAAGTAGATAGAAGATGCTTACCTTGTAAACCGAGAGAGGAGTGTAGCGAGATAGCGTGCCGAGTGGACAAGTAGCCATGTGAAGCGTGAAGTGATCACAATATGAAGCATAACTAGGAAAAGGAGGTAGACCCTAAGGGTGAATCGTATGTGTAGTAGCGTGATGTTGGAGCTTGTGCTTGTTAATGTGAGATGCTTCTTGTTTCTTATAAGGATAAACCTGCAAAAAAGAGAAAAATAGTAATCGAAGTGTCATATATAAAATTCAAAGTAAGGTATGTATAAGTAAGTAAATTGTGTGTAAAAGTAATAGTTAAGGAAAGAGTGCACCTGATGTATGAGAGAGTATAGGATAGAAATTTGTCTTGTTTTAGTTGGAGATGTTTCCAGATGGGGTTGAAAGTGTCGAGCCACAAATTTGAGCGTCGTTCCACCAAGGATGAGGTTTTTGGGCGATCTCATTCCAAGGATGAGATTTTTGGGTGATCTCACGCTAAAGAGAAGAGTGTTGGGGAGAGAGGTATGTTTTCTCTCCTTCCATGATGTTTTTCAAATGATAAGTGCCACTGTAGATTAGGATGTCCCGATTTGTATCAATTTTGGACCGAATTGTAAGCGAGTTATAACAAAATTGTAATAAAATTGTAACTAAATTGAATGAGTTTTATGGCGAAGACAAATGTTTGATATTGTAGATTTATACTCTAGGGTAAGTGCACCGAGTTGGGGGAAAAAAGTGGACAAAAACCCAAAAATGAGCGAAACACAATCGCATTTTGTAATATCGCGATCACGTTATGTTTTCTAGGCTCGATAATTCACGAACCTAAAATGCGTACACATTATAAATCTCTTGCATTATAACGCATATGATTTTCTCTATATGAAGTCTTTAGGGGTGAAAGGATCCATATTTAGTAAAATAAACGTGAAGTAAAAGATTTCTTTTATTATTTCTTATACTTTACATTTATACTTTACATTATTTTACTAAATATAATAAATTAGGATCACTCTGCACCTAATGGAAGTGGTCCCATAGTTACAGCAGTGATAATATAGAAGATAGCTTTTCAAAATCTAATCGGTTAGTACTTACTCAATTTCAGAATTTCAATGATGACCTAAAATTTCAAGCCATATATATTCTAGTTGGTCTTTGTTTTGTGAAAACATATAGTTATTTTGTAGCTTTTTGACCTTATGGATTGATTTTGTCCCTACCACGGCTTGAATTGGTACTAATTTTGAAATTTGGTCCATAATTCACTTTATTGACCACGAACCGACTCTATGATGCTTGTCACTTCTTACTAAAATGAGATCGACTAAAATTATGTTTAGGGTTTAGGGTTTAGTGTTTATAATTTAAGGTTTAGGGTTTAAGGTTTAGGTTTTAGGAATTTGGTGTTTAGGGTTTAGGGTTTAAGGTTTAGGTTTTAGGGCTCAATATTTAGGGTTTGGGTTTTAGAGTTTAGGGTTTAGGGTTTAGGGTTTAGGGTTTAGGGTTTAGGGTTTAGGGCTCGGGGAGTTCGGGAATAGGGTTTAGGGCTCGAGGTTAAGGTTTAGGGTTTAGGGTTTAGCAATTAGGGTTTAGGATTAAGTGTTTAGGGTTTAGGATTTAGTGTTTAGGGTTTATGTTTTTAGCTCATGGTTCAGGGTTTATGGTTTAGAGCTCATGGTTGAGGTTTATGGTTTATGGTTTATGGTTTAGGGCTCGGGGTTTAGGGTTGAGGTTTAGGGGTTAGGGTTGATGGTTTAGGGCTCATGGTTTAGGGTTTACTATTTAGGATTTAGGATTTAGGGTTTAGGGTTTCGGGCTCAAGGTTCAAGGGTTAGGTTTCATAGTTTAGGGTTTAGGGTTTAGTGTTTAGAATTTAAGGTTTAGGGTTTAGGGTTTAGGGATTATGTGTTTAGCATTTATGGTTTAAGGTTTTGGCTTTGGGATCAATATTTTAGGTTTGGGTTTTATGGTTTATGGTTTAGGGCTCGGGCTCGGGCTTAAGGATTGAGGGTTTAAGATTTAGGGCTAAGGGTTTATTGTTTAGGATTTAGTGTGTATGGTTTAGGGTTTGGGTATTTTGGCTCGGGGTTCGGGGTTTAAGGTTGAGCTCATGGTTCAAGAGTTTAGGGTTAGGGCTCGGGATTTAGGGTTTAGGGTTTAGGGCTCAGCGTTTAGGGTTTACGGTTTAGGGCTCGGGGTTAAGGGTTTAGGTGTTAAGGTTTAGGGTTCAGGGTTCAGGGTTTATTGCTCGAGGTTTAGGGTTTAGGGTTTAGTTGTCAGTGTTTGGTATTTACGGTTTAGGGTTTATTGTTTAGAATTTAAGGTTTAGGGTTTAAGGTTTAGGATTAAGGGTTTATGGTTTAAGGTTTACATTTTAGGGCTCAATATTTAGGGTTTAGGGTTTTGGGCTTAAGGTTTTGGGTTTAGGGTTTAGGGTTTAGGGCTCGGGCTCAGGGTAAAGAAATATTACCCAATATAACTATCTTCTTTTGCCCATCGCATGGGAAATATTTCACTCATTGTAATGTTATGTGTCTTACCCATTCTTATTAGTAATTGACAGAGAGTATTCAACTGAAAAGAGTTCATCGACTTCGTAGGTAGAACATTTAAAGAGAGCCATCACAATTTGATGTCTTTCATCTGGTTGATATTTTGAAATGTCAGATTCTGAATGTCATCCTTTGAGACCCTGATATTCCTTGATCCTTGGATACATAGGGAGACATTGCATTACTTGACTTCCATTTATAATGATAGAGATATTTGTAATTTCATGTTATGACCTCTAAATGTAAATGAATTTCAAGTTTCTTGGATATCACATCACACCCTTCACTAGGATTGATGACTAACCCTATCTTTTTGAAGGTGATTTTGAAAACATCCATGGGTTTATGATATAAGGAATTATCAATGAATGGAAGGTCACTAAGTCATAGGACAGGTGACTCCCATTTAGAACTAAAAAAGAAAGATTTACTAGGTGATTGTTAACCCCTTTGTTTTCTTAGCCATTCCCATGTTTCTATGCTTATTTTGAAGATTTCAAGAAGTTCTGTCAAATTTACTATCCATTCTAGTAGAACAAGAACTTTCTCTTTCTCCAAGGAGGAGAGGATACTGCAGGAAATTCAATTATGATCCTACACCTCCGCATTGGTATATTCTCTATGTTTCTTTTGTTTCCTTTAAGATTAATTTTTGTGTTGTGATGATTATTTTTTCTAGCTTCCAATGGGTCATCCTAGCTTGCATAATATCATACATGGAAATATGAAAAATGTGAAATTTGTTTGAGTGTGAATAAATTTACATTCAAGAGAGAAAGTACATATGGGGAGAAATAAGTTTGGAAGAGATGTGTAATATGAATTGCAAGGCATAAGGTAGATGTCATATCCATTTAGTTACTTCTCCCACCTCTCATAAACAAGGTAGTTATATAAGCAGACTCAATGATGGTTCTAGGCATGAGACTAGGAAATATTGATGAAATATGGTTGGGGTTTATGGTTTAGGGTGTAGGGCTCATGGTTTAGGTTTAAGGTTTAGGGTTTAGGGTTCGGGATTCAAGGTTCAAGGTTTAGGTTTAGGGTTTAGGGTTTAAGGTTTAGAGTTTATGGTTTAGGGTTTATGGATCGGGGTTAGGATTTAGGGTTTAAGGTTTAGGGTTTAGGGTTAAGGATTTAGTGTTTAGGGATTAGGTTTTATGGTTTACGGTTTAGGGTTTATGGTTTATGGTTTAGGGTTTAGGATTTAACATTTAGGGCTTAAGGTTTATGGTTTATGGTTTAGGGCTCGGGATTTAGGTTTTAGGGCTTAGGGTATATGGTCTAGTGGTTAGGGTTTAGATTTTAGGGCTCTGGGATAAGGGTGTAGGGTTAGAGGCTTAGGGTTTAGAGTTTAGGATTTGGTGTTTATGGTTTAGGTTTAGGGTTTAGGGGCGGGGTTTAGGGTTTAGGATTTAGTTTTTGTGGTTTAGGGTTTAAGGTTTAGCATTTAGGGCTCATGGTTCATAGTTTAGGGTTTAGGGCTTATGGTTAGGTTTAGGGCTCATGGGTAAGGGATGAATGTTTAAGGTTTAGGTTTTAGGGTCTAGGAGGATCATGGTTCAATTTAGGGGCTAGGTTTATGGTTTAGGGTTTAGGTTTGGATGGCCTAGGGTTTTGATTGTAGAATTTAAACGCTAAAAGCTTTAGGTGAATGCTGAAATCCTGAAAATTACCTATGTATTGATCAAATTATACTATAAAAAATATCTCCTAAACCGTGACCATGGAGCTATGAGACTAGTTCCATAAGGTGCAGAGTGACCCTAATTTATTATATTTACAAAAATAAATTTAAAGTATAAGAAATAAATTTAAAATATAAATAATAATAAATGAAAAACTTAAACATTTATTTTTTTAAATAGAAGCATGCCAAAATCATTTACAATGTTTATACTATAAAGAATGCAGCGTTATAACATGCACGGCGTTATTCTACACGTTATAAGGCATACACGTTTTACATTTTCACTTTTTCCAAGCCATGCCTCGAGGCTTGGGATCTAGTTGAATCCCTAAGCTGAGGCATGGACCGCACAAAACACAACAAAGAAGGTGTTTTTGCAAGAAAATGTGAAAATGCCACATCCTCCATGATAAATCTACATAAAAAAATTGATTCGTTTAAAAATATTATACCCTGATGTAGAGCAAAGTTTCTTCTTTTAAAAAAATAAATTTTCATTTTTTTCTAATAATATAAGGTTTACATATTATTTGTTTTCTAACTATGCCTTTTTATAGCTATTTTTAAAGTTTAAATATGTCTATCTTTCATTGTGTATCTTTTTTTTGGTTCATCAAAATTGAATTTTTTTATACTAGCACAAACTAGGCCTAATTATATACATATTAAAAAAACTAATTTTCGATATTTTTGTGGTAGTTAGAAGCGAGGTTAGAGCTCCACTATTTTCAAAACATAAACATTTTGTACTAGAAAAATCATTAAAAAAAAACTTTCTAAAAAATCTAAAAAAAATTCTAGCACAAACTAGATGCTCCTATCTATCTTTCTACCAAAGGGTTTTCAAAACTACTAAATGGTGCTAAAAAAATGGTGGGGGAACTAAAGTCACTCTATTATGTTTTTTAACAAAAATAGGAGCACCTATTGGTATTTTAGTTATTTTACCCACTTAAACTTATACATTTTCAATAAAATTTAGTAGTTTAGAAACTAGACTCAAAATGCTACGATTCATGTTTACACAACATCTTCCAATTTTGAGTGTAACTATTTCAAAAAACTTGTACAAGTTGAAGTTTTTTATTTTTCAGAAAAATGCGTCCACTTAAGACCCCTTTTGGCCCCCCAACTTGATGCACTTACCGTAGCCTACTGGAAACTTTAGGATTAATCGATGATTTAATTTTCCCTAGGACTATCAAAATTTTGGTGGGACACAAGCTTCCACCATTATGATCTCCTTATTGGAGCTTGCAAAAGGATATTGTGTTTTTGACATGTAAGTCGATTCTTCACAACTCTGTAACTTTGTACCTTTGATAGTTTTGCCTCTTGATTTGTTATATTATGGAGTTTTGTGCTACTAGAAGGAGATTTGTGTAACCAATAGTTTCCCCCTTATTTAGGGTGCATCACACGTATGTAAGAGGCGGTTCTGGATGAGAGGACACTATTTGAGATCCCACTTAAAGATTAGATACCTACATGTGGGTAGGGGATGTGCATGGTTTAAACTAAGGTTACATGTTTAATAAGATAACTACAAAATAGGTGTTAGTGTAAAGATATAAGATGCGATATAATATAGTGTAACAAATCCTCATGAAAAGAGGTACCATGCAAAAAGTGTTACAACAATTAACATGAGACATCACTCATGGATGTCACAAATAATCCAAAGCATCCATAGGCAAACAATAATTAATCAAGACATAGGAATATCTCACAAAAATGGTAAAATGAAACAAACAAAAGTAATAGATAGTCATGGTTGTATAGTATCCTTAAGGAAAATGAATTCCTAACATGAAGCACAATTATTATGTTAGAAAGATAAGTAGTATGAAAAGCATGTATAAATTGGTGAACAGATGGTGAAAGTGACAAGAAGTAGTAAATATTGTAACAATGTAAATTAACGATGTGGAATAGGAGAATAGTAAAGTGTACATTTGCCCCATGTAAGCCTATGCAATGAAATGACATGTTGAAAACATCATGCATCATGTAAGAATATGAAAGAGTCCTGCATTCACCTTAAGATACCATGTGAATGTGCATGTGTGTATAGAAAAATATAATGACATACTAAGTATTCAACTAGCAGAGGAAACAAAGTGCAACATGTAAATAATATAATATAACAAGAGTAAAGACAACCAATATGTGTAGATTTTGTGTGAAAGTGATGTGTGATGTGATATGTGAGATGTACATATGGGAGGATCCACGTTGTAATTGGATGATTGTGACATGAGGTTCATTTAGAAATTATGCCCTCAATAGTCAAGTATGAACCATAGAACAAGAGTGCGTCATTGGGTAACAAATAAAGAAGGAGTTTATGCATAATATCATTTAAGGTGCATTACATTAAGTGGGTTCTTGAGTGGTTTTAAAGGAGAAGAGTAATCAAGATGATAGACCGATATATTGCCCTAGCTTGGTAATAATTAGACTATCTTTGAAGAAATTATTAGGCTTAAATTTTCCTTTTACTTGAGCATCGACATTACACATATTTTGTGTTTTCTTTTAGAACTATATAAAGATATTGAATTCACGTGGCTCGAAGGCTTTGTTATTTTAAGCTTTAAGCGATGTGTCTACGATACACACAAATATTTTCCAAGGGAGACGTAATTAAAGGAAAGTATTTTGAGTTCATGTAATCTATTTTCACAATATTTGTTATCTTTCAAAATTTCTTTGAGTGACACACGTAATGAAGGTATTTCAAGTTCTAGGGGAATAATACAACCTACGGTTCCATAGACTAGTGAATAATATGTAACATTATTTATGATGCTCGTGCAATAACCTAAAGAGTGTATAAAATTTGATTATTCCAATCACTTCCGCTAGTATCAACATTTTTGTGCCATATATTCTTGATGATCTTATTAGTGGCTTCCGCTTAACCATTGCCTTATGGATAATAAGGGGTAGAAAAGGTTTTCTTAATTTTGAACTTTGCACAAAAATCATATTGAATCACCCATAATTATTTCACTACTCCTTATGAATTTCCCCTAAAGAAGTCGTGACATTCAACATATTTGATCATAATACATGTCGGCCTGAATATATTTACACATAAAAGAGATCAAACACCTATAAGGTCAAATGTCATATTTTCAAGATTGCCTTAAACATTTTGATACAATCTTATCGATGAAATGAGTTTCATTAGTCCAAAGTTACTCTCCAAAATTTACTACTAGATCACAAAGAGGCAAACCCCCATTCTAAGACATGAATTTGGAAAAAAATTATCATCCTCAGGTAGATGCGAAAGAAGTAAACTACCATTAGTCATGGACACTCAATTATATACCAAAAATTCCTATAAATAAGCTAACATTTGGAAAATATGTAACAATTGGGAAACCTCTCTTTCATAAGCAATCCATCTTTCAACAAAAAGGTTCTAAACTTACATAGGTTTCATTTTAGCATTTGCTTATCTATATTTGCAACATAATCCTCTCTTTGAGTCTCACACAATCTCAAACCTTTACGAGCATGATATCCTTACTTCCAAAATTAAGATGCCTCATATTTATTTGTAAAGAATGACTATCAACCATTTGTATTCAAATGTTGAACTCACTAAACAATCATGTCACTCTTTCCATTACGAGAGAACATAGGGCGTATTTATACGGGAAATCCAGATGATGATCAATGAAACAAAAATTTTTTCTGCAAGAATGAAAAGTCATGTTGAAAGCTAATTTGTGGGTTGAATAAGGCCTTGTAAATGGCTACAAGAGAAATAGTCATGGGAAGGACATTGTCTAACGCCACTTTAATTTCATCACTAGAATTGCCTTTTTTTGTCATCAAATTTTTTTGTAATGCTAGCCCTTTTTGGGATCAATATAACCCATTTCATATTCCCATCCCCTAACGTCTTGCGACTCCAAAAATATTCTCTAGAGAGGAAACCAAAGAAAATTGACCATTAAAATGGTCTAGGCTTTAACTACTCACAAGTCCCAAGGCCTTACTTTGCATAAAGCCACAATCGACATTAGCTATACTGAAAGGGGAGCTAATGTTCATAACAATTTTCATAGTCCCCTCCCTTTCCCATCTTCACATTTCACCTCCATTATCCTTACATTATTTACTCTAAAATGTCAAGAACTCTACTTCAACGCTCAATGAAACAAGGAAGCATGTCTTAATCACTCTGGGAAATAACCCTCACCCTTCACCCTTCCACATTCCCCCTACCCCCGCTACCCACCATATACCCCTATCTTTTCCCATGATTTAAAATAGGGAATTACTAGTACTTGCATTTCTCCTAAATCTTTTTTTATATACCATATCTACATGATATGAGGTGTATATATATTAACATTCATTTGTAACATACATTTTTATTGATCGTGATCTAATGTTTGTTTTGACGCACATTGGTGTTCAAATTCACCATAAAATGTTACTTTTTCTAGGTTCCTTTCATTAAATCCCTAAAATTAGTTCACATATTAAATTTATACTTTCTCTCCTCTCTTCTTCACTTCCCACGATCCTCCACCCCTTTCATTTGACAAATTTTCTACTTTATCAACTTTACACATTATGCTTCCTAGAGAATTAGTGTTTTTCCCTTTCATTAACAGAACAAATTCATCCACCCCCTTGTCGTCCCCATTTTCTCCCTCCATGTTCTTTTCAATCCTCTAAAGGACATCCCTTTCGGCATCTTCATGTATTATTTGCAAAAGATTACTATTTATATTCACATCATTTTTTTCCTTATTATCTTCCTTAATTCTGGTAAGTTTCACCTTTAAAGATGCTCTTCCATGATGAAAGTGTCATAATATAGAGTTTTTAACTTTACAAGTTGCCGGATTTTAGATATTTGCAGTTTTATATATTTAACTCCTATAGTCCTAGATATTTATTATCCTAAATATTCAGCTATAAATCCGTCATGATTTACAAAACGCGGGAAGGGTAATTGTGTCCCTAAATTTTAGTGATGTTGATGATAACATTTCTTGCTTGTCATTCGAGATTTGGTAATATACAAATATTTTTATGTATTGGGAGTTATTTGTGTATTCATACTCATCATATTAACAATTTCCTTTGTATGCATTTCCACTATTGCGGATGAGGTGGAATGCCACAGTAGAGAGGACAAAGAGTAGTTAGAGCTTGGTATGAATGTAACGTAAGATATAGATAAAAACGTTTTCTAATATGTGCTTTTTTGTGTTTTTATGGTGGAATGGAAGGTAAAAGAGAACATGAGCCAAAAATTGGGAGGACAAATTTCTTCAAAATCGGTTGTCCAAGCGAAATTGTAAATTAGGAGGTATCGCCCCCTTTGAGATGTGCCCTCCTCCTCCCCATTTACCAAAAAAGTGAAACCCATGGCTTAATCCTCCTCTAAAAATAAATAAAATAGCCTATCCCCTCTTACCATAAGAAATCCGCGGTGTAAACCTCCTCTAAAAATTAAATAAAATAGTTATGAAAGTATGTAGGGGTTTATGATAATTACAACCGAGTTGTTTCCCATATTGAAGATATATGAGTCCAAAATTGATTTGAGGAGTTCACACTCATGCCACTCCATCCATTACATATTTATGTCTACTAATTTTTGTTGATGGACTGAATAATAATATGTAATTATATTACTCTTGTTCTTATTGGATGGGTTATTTTGATGTCTATGTGATTTTAAATTTGAATTTTTATTTATGATTAAATAAGTTAGGTAGAAATTTTCTAATATCTTAACTATCGATAGTGTTTTTTATTACTTTTAATACAATATTTGAATGCTTTTGGTCCAAAGACCAAATTCTTAGTGATAGTAAGTTATATTCCCCCATTTTAGGAGGGATAACTTGGTTCACAGCAGGATTAACTGCCTTTTATATGTTTCGTATGTATTTACTTACTTTTGAAGGAAGCATTATGCATGAAAATAGTGTTGTATATTATATCCTCCCAAACTATGTATTTGTGAGAAGTGGACTCTTGAACTCTCTTTCAAAGTTGTGAAAAGAAGACACAAGTTATATTTACACATTTCACATTTAACAAAAATATATGCATCTCCTTCATTGTGTACTAACACCTTAGGGACAATTGTTAGTGAAGAGGTTATGACTACAATATGATAACAAAGTTTAGCTATACATTATGACAAAGGGGAATTCCTATATTGGACAAGTTAAGAAACAAAGATAGTAAACAAGTCACATGTTACCATGCCCATATGGAAGGACAAAAAATATAACAAGGAATTAAACGTCTTTCATCCTTAAATGCAAAATATGGAAAAA